>JBBPDC010000135.1:21791373-21809108 GCA_037974485.1 Hemigrammopetersius urotaenia
TTTGCGTCCCAGAGAAATAATCTGTCATAAAATCACTATAATACCAGATACATGCATAATTTGAAAACATAACATTAATATGTCTTCTTTCATCAATACTACATCAAAATAAATAATTAAATATTATTGTCCATGGTAAGGTTGCACAATATATCGCAAATTTACCGTCATCGCGATATCAACATGCGCAATATACATATCGCGAAAAAATATAAATATCACGAAAGACTGACTGTGTTTTTCCAAAACTCTTCACCCAGTGCCACAGAGAAAACATCACTGGGCAGTTTCTTCATCTTCTGTGCTGCTGTTATAGGTTGTTCCTTTTGTTATTTTTGTCTGGCTAAGAACTTACTATAATTTAAATTATGTTTACATTTATTTAAGATTTAAAATTATTTTTTCAATAAGGTTCAAATGTTTTATGGGAGGCCTTAAATGCTCTGTTTAAGTAAAATCTTCAACAACAAAAACCCAACAACAACAACATGTTGGAATGGAAATATTGCATTTCATTTTTTTCTGCATAGACAAGTCAGTGTCTGGAGTCTGTTACCAGCAAATCCAAAGCAGAAAAACATTAACATTATAAAGGCTAAGTTTTTACTCACTTATCGCATGTGATATTGCCATCGCAACACTCAACAACAGTATCGCATATCGCATGTTTTCCTAATATCATGCAACCCTAGTCCATGGTTAAATAGGCATTTATGTTGATAAGACACAGATGTTGTGTGTGAGATGTCCCTCCCTATGAAAGTTACTTTTAGCAGGACATCTTAATAGGAAATTGCTGGAAAAATGATAACATTTTCACATTTCACATTAGTATATTGTTCTAAAGGTAACCTCATTGTTAAGCAATGTTTTAGCATGAACACATGTCATCATTTCAAACTGTATGGCATCTGCTCTTGTGACCTTGAGCATTAGCTAGAGGCAAAGTGTCAACCCTGTTACTGTCAGTCCTGTTACTATTTCTATGATGACATATCATAAAATATCATACAATAAATAAAACAAATAGCCTGAGATGGCACCATACAATTTATTGTCACTTTAGGATGTCTTCAATTTAAAATTTTGTCGAAAACTTACCGATTTTGTGGAATGACCCTTTAGCTGTGATTACATGTGTAACATTGTAAGGATGCTGTAGACTCAAATCTCCAAAATACTTGATTGTTTCTCAGAAATGACATTTGCACTCAGATGACTGTTCATGAGTCAGCTGGTTTGCAGAGTGTGACGGGTCAGCCTTTGTTTGAGTGGAGGTGTCAGGAGTGTGAGTGCAGTGGATAAGACCCGATAAGGCAGAAAGGAAAGCCTATCACTAAAAGATTCGAGCGCCAGCCTTCTTGTGGAAGTCTGTCTGCCTCCTATCTATCCCTGATAAAAGGACAAAAGACCAGCCAGCCCATAAGAGGCAGGAAGGAACATCTATGTCTCTGCATTTTTCATTGTTTAATAGGGGTGGACTGTATGACAGTATGTGACCACTATAGCAAAAAATTAGGTTGCAAATGCTTTTCTGAGTTTATCACTGGTGGTATCAGCATTATGAGAACACTGTCATAAAATGATACCCTTTACAGAGAGCCAGTAAACAACAACAGAGAGCCAGTACAGAAAAACAACAAAGTGTATAGTTCTTGCATAAACTGCATAGTATGTTATTACATTAATATATTCATTTTTGTTCATGTTAGGCAGGTGTTTTGACCTAGGGAGAGTGAAGGAGGAGATAGGAATCAGGCTTTTTTACAACACTGAAAATCTGAAGGTCGCGTTGCCTGTCAGTAAACTGCTTCGCTGTCAGTAATCCACTCTGCGCTGCCACTCAGAGAAACGTTAAAGCTGGGCACTAACACCACACATGATTTTTCCTTTCTGTCTGTAACTAAAATAAGGCCCATTGCAACCTGGTGAAGAGACTTGCTATTCCTTTTCTGTGTCCTTGACTGATTTATTGTAAGTACTCAGCAGTAAAGGAGAGTAACGCCTCTAGCGGTTGCACCACTGTCTTCAGTGATTTGTGAAGTTTGGTTTACAGAATAGTGGGTGTCTAAAGTGAAAAAGTACTTTCTCACTATAATCACCTTCCCTTTGGTTTGGCCAGCTGTTTTTTATTCATTTTTTTTATGCAGATTAAACTCGAAGTGATCTTTCACCTTTTCTTTCAGTTCAGCTTTTCTGCTGTTCCTTCGTTTTCTCTGCTCCAGACCAGGTTCCCCCCCTGATTTTCTGTGTTCCACAGGCACTTCTCTTTCTTCGTGTCATTGCTCTCATCATGAGACCAATCACCTGCATAAAGGATTTCTCAGCACAGAGTTTTACTGAGCTTTCAAAAGACACTGGGCGCTGTTCCTTTTCGGCTTGTTTACAGAATATCTGAAAGAGAGGAAGCGTGTCAAGTGGGCACCTATTGGTTACCGGGGCGACTGGAAGTGGTCAGCACCGAGCCTTCAGCCCACCCCATTATTTGTTGCCAGCCGAGAGAGGAAGAGAGAGAAAGAGGGAGAACAGAGAGTGAGAAACAGAATCAGAGGGAGAAAGAGAGGGAGAGATAGAAGAAGACAGGTACAGATAAAAAACAGAGTAAAAAGGAGACATAGAGAGTGAGGGAAGCAGACAGGGAGGGAGAGTCAGGGGAGTGGAAGAGAAAGGACACATACACCACACACACACACACACACACACACACTCAGAGGCTTGGCCACTCTGTCAGCCCAGTGAGACGTAGGAAGTGCCTCTCTCTCTCTCTCTCTCTCTCTCTCTCTCTCTCTCTCTCTCTCACTCTCTCTTTTTTCTTTCTATCACTGACTGACTGTCTCTAATGCTGAGCTCTACTCATTTCACAAGATGCCACAGAGAAAAAGGAGTTTCACTTTTGGAGCATATGGAGGGTAAGAGAAAATAACATTTGCCAATTTTGTTTGCTCAGTCACTTCTATTCAGTGTCTACTTGTGCATTGTATGCCCTGAAGTATGGTTATGGCTGTCGCCTAACTGTCACTGTACAGGAGTTAAGGGCTCACTAAGACTGCTGTATTCACAGGACAGCTCACACCCCTGTTTACAGCGTGAGAGTAAGATACTAATGCCAATCTTATGACATCATTAGTGTCAAACAAGAATGACAGGATGCAGAACCCTTCAAGAATGCGCTGTTTAACACTGACAGTGTTTATCAGTCCATTTTGTAAGGAGGAGCCTGACGAGTGCCGAGAGAGTAATTGAGTTCGGATTAAATTAGCCTAGGCAGCTGTCTTCAGCAGACTCGCACGTTCAGACTGACAGAACGCCTGCGTCTGCTCCTTACCTTATCAATCAATCCATCTGGATTTGGTTATGTCCTCCCTAAGTTGCTCATTAAGGAAGTGCAGTAAATTGCAAACGTGTCTAGGTGGATTAGATTTTGGCTCAGCGCGTCTGCAGACAGACGTGTTTTGCCTCAGGCTCCAGAAGACCCTGAGGGGAAAATTCTTCTGCCTCTTAGTCTGTGGAGGAGTACCCTCTCATGTCAACAGGTGCAAGGCTACCAGCTCTGAATGCTGTCTTCTCAAGGACAAGTGTTGACTGTTCATGTGTCTGTGGGTGCTTAGTCAGCCCTTCAACTGATCACAGAAGTGCTGAAGAAAGCTTAGGAACTGCTTCTACACTGGGCCTATAAAAACTGCAGAGATTAAATCTGTGAAAGGTCAACTCTTTGTTTAAATGTTTGGTTCGCTAGGCATGAGATGGAAAATTACTTTATGCATGTGACGGAAAATTACTGGATTGATTCGTTTGTTGACTTTCCTCAGTTAAGTGTTTCTAGCAGTCCTTTGACATTTTCTCAATGCTCGTGATTTCTAGTCTTAATGGGGTGACATCGAAATGTCATCTGTGGAAATAGTATGCTGTTGTAGATGGAGAGGAATCACATTTGCTGGTTGGTGTTTATTAGTGTTGGCATGACCTTATGTGGCAAAAGACAAGGCTTTTTTAGGTGTACTAGTACAGACACTTTGGTTTTCAAGGCTGGTTTGTAGATATTTACAGTGTCTTTATTTTCGTTTATTTTCTAATAATATACTAAGCAGCTTAAGTTTAATTTTGGGTGCATGTGTAGCACAACTTCTTTCTTTCCACACCCACTGACCCTGATAGAATGCACACATATGCACATTTTGCCTATTTAAAATTGCCGAACACTGCAATTTATTTTTTAATCAGCATCTCTGAGTATGACAACCATTCCATACCAGTGTCCTACAATGTCCTACACAAGCACCTCATTCTGCTTTATGATGTGCTGATTAGTGATCACCGGAATCTTATTAACTGAGGAAAATTATAAAAACACTGCTGTAATCAACAGTCTCCTCTCACAATGAGACCAGTTGGAAACACTACCAGAAATAAATCAAAAATAATAATTGCCATTTTGTTTAAGAGCGAACAAGAGATTTGTTTTCTTTGAATTATTCAAGTTCTGTGAACACTGCATCATTTCTCTTATTTTGATGTTTTGTAATTTCCTTTAAAATTATGGTTTAAATAATTTTTTTTGAAAATTAGGAGAAATATTGACAGCAGTTTTTAAAAACTATGGCAAAACTATTCAGTTCAATACTTGCACCTATAAAAGATAAAACCTGCAGTCTCTTATTTTTTCTGGGGTTGTATGAGTCAACAAATGAGAGACCCTTAGAAGAGGCTAAGTGGATATATAGCGCAATATAGTTTTACAATATTGATGTACTGTTTGATACTGATCCAGTTTTTTGATATTGTCTTGTTGACATCAGTGCACCCTTAGTACCCTTAGTGACTACATTTGAAAGGGCCCCGTCGTTTTCTGAATTAAGCTTAGTGTTGTTTTGTAAGCTCTTCTTCTGTTGTAGGAACTCTTAATGGACTCGTGAAATAAACAGTGCACTTAAGCCTTGTCCCAGATCTGTAAAGTCTCTCTAGGCCTTAGGCTGGGCGAAGAGGGTCTAGGCACTAGTTGACTGGTTGTCTCATGCCGAGTCTTTGTCTGCTCTCATGCCACACTGCCAGCTGTAAAAAGCCTAGCACTGTGTGAGCCTTGTTCAGAAATGGCCATGTGGAAAAAGAGATGTTTTGAATTGAGAGTAACCTATCACTTCGTAGATCCCAGCAGATCTTTATTTATTTGTGCAGACAGTATATACAGAGCAGTAGTGGAAAGGAGGAACGATGACCCTTGCATGTGTGCAAGTTGCTATAATAAGACATTTTCATTAGTTGTTTGTTGAATATATCTTTTCTCCCCCAGTATGTTTGTGTGAAGCACTTTACTCAGCAGCATTACTCTGCCTAACTAATCTGGATATATGATTATTTACATTTCCCTCAAAACTCAATTTAATCTTCTTCTGTTTTTATAGCAGTTATATATGTTTTAAAAATTCAATGGCGCTTATTTAAGTGATGATCTTCAAAAGTAAAAGACTTCTAAAGTCTCCGTTCTGATATTAAATAAAGAACAGTAACCCTGGTCTCTTTCTAATGCACTTTCATATTATAACGGATTCTTAAGGATTGTGATGCGATGGGACAGTGGATAATATGTAATAAAGTTCAGGCACCAGATCTGCATTAAAAATGACAGTATACTACAACCACAAATATTACTGGGCTGATCTAGTGTCTTCTTTTATGTGGCAAGGCTTCAATTTGCTGACAATGTATTCACTTCAAGTAGGCTTCAGTGTTAGGGTATTAATTCAGTGTTAATTACCTGAAGAAGACATATATATGTTTTGTGACTTTTTTTGGCATGCACTAGCTTCAAAAGCATCTGTTTTGGACGTCATTATGCTGTATATCTAATTCTTCCTGTAGGTGGAGTGTAGAGTGTTGGAGCAGTTTGAGCATAGTTCATTTTAAAGCTTAACTAGTGATTTGTATCGTATTACTAGAGGTCTCAGTACCAGTGCTGGAAATGAAGAAGCGACATTGTGTAATCACTGACAGAGTCACTGCAACAAAAGAATCTGGTTACAGACTGTACTGACTGGACTGTTGATTATTTCTGATGGACAGCTGTTAAAAAAGCACGAATCAGGGTTCTGCAGGGTTCTTGAAAACCCGTAGCTCAACCACAGCCTGACGTCTACATTCCAAGTATTCTAAAAATGAAATCAGACTCATCACTCAACGTTATCTGACTAGTGCTGGAAGAGACACATGGTATTCTTCATGCCTTCTATACGACACGACAGGTGGTAGAGTGTCTCAGGGTCACACACGCCATTGCACAACTTCACGCTATGTAATGTTAGGGGTCAGTAATGCGGTCACGAATGGCTGCACGCTTTTGAGCCTATGTGACAGTGAGCCAGAAAGGTGATTTGATCTTTACACCTCAGTATTCATTCATCTGGACTCATGGCTAGCACACATAGCTGTGTGAAGTGTTTGTGTTAGTACAGTGCAGCATACTGTGCCCACTGTCCAGAGGCATCAGTATTCGCATTCACTCTCCTCCTTCTGATTCAGTGGCTGCATTCAGTACATGTTGACAATGTGAGCTCTCAGGTCATGCTGCATATTACGACCCAAATGTAGAATGAAAGGACGTCTGCTTGACACTGAGGGATAAACATCGCTCTGCTCTCTGTCTATGTCTGCACAAATCTTTAAACTGTTTTACTTATTTCTGTTTTACTGCTTTTCTATTTCCTGCTATCTCTCAGAAGGGCACTATTCCCAGTGCACCATTATTTGTTCTCTGACCAAAAAAAAATCTGATTTTACTTGAAGAACCACTGACCCGTTTCAAGCTCTCGAATATTTTAGGCGATGCTAGATAAACAACATTTATTATTAAGTAAAGAAATGGAAGAGAGGGCACAAACATTGTCTGAGTAGCTGATTTCATTTTCTTACTGATTGTGTCAGTCTGTCCCTGTGTGTGCCTCTGAATGTTGAAAAATTGATA
This sequence comes from Hemigrammopetersius urotaenia, assembly GCA_037974485.1. Lineage (NCBI taxonomy): Eukaryota > Metazoa > Chordata > Actinopteri > Characiformes > Alestidae > Hemigrammopetersius > Hemigrammopetersius urotaenia. The sequence goes on from JBBPDC010000135.1 coordinate 21,798,329, forward strand.
AAGCATTTTTACACAATCTCTTTAGGGCCTACTGCATTATGGCAATAAATACAGGTCTCTTCTCTAGTTAATTAATTCTCTCCAGCCCTCAGACATGATCTCAGTAATCTGTAGACAACTGGCTAGTGTCCTTTCCCGTACATTTATTCTTAGATCATTCATGAGCGCTCATTCATAGTTTTTACACCTCAGAGATCATGCTTTTGAAAACATGTTTACTGGAGAAATATGTGAAGAATGCGTCATCTGATCCCTTATCATGTGTGAGGGACATCTGATATATACCTTACATTCTTGAAGTTTCAGATCATCCAGATTAACTGTGTTGTGTACAGAGTAGGGATGTGCTGATTATTGGCTTGACTGATTATTGGAGGCGATATTCAGCATGTTTTACTACCAGTTTCCTAGTTACACTGAAAATGACTGAATGAGGCACATTGTTGCGAATATATACAGTTGACTACAGTGAAATAATAGAGTTTATTTATGTAATGGTAGCTATGTCTTGCAGTCAGTGCAGTTATTTTGTCTACCATACTGCAAACACAACATTACTCGCTCGTATGAGTTGGTATTTTACATGTTATAGATAGTTTGCGGTCATAATAATGTAAGCTAATGCTGAATGTGATAATGAACTTCTTTGCAGATCTATACGTTAGCCTAGCTGACTAGCCACATATTTGACTGGCTATAACATCATATCTGACATATCACTTAACAGGGCCAGTCATGCTGGCAAACTAGTAATGTGAAGTGTGTCCTGACGCTGCTTTTGTAATTAATGAGTAAATTAATGTGGAAGATTTACAGTTTAAATTACCTTTTATGTGAACAACCAATATAGCACTCCTCGTGCTGCTCAGTTCTAGCGTCATTAGTAAGTTGAGTAACAGTGTGGTCACCATTTTCTTCCTTTTTCTGTCCAAAATATTGTGAGAAATATTAAATCATGGATAGCATCATGGATAGATTTATATTGTGGTATGAGTGTAACGCTTCACTTCTTAAGATTTTTGACACTGATTTATTCAAAATCAGTACGAAGGAATTTCTGGTTGTGTTTCCATGACTTTTGGTACAGCAATTGTCCCTTTTTGCCAATAAATTGGGTTCTGGCTGTGTTTCACATGTGTGTACAGTGTGTGACATCTACTAACCTCTCCATGTTCAAATCCCAAGTGGACAAATCCAGATCCCTCTTATATACCCCTAAGTGGCAGTGAAGCAAGCTACTTAATGCATTTAATTAATGTCAGTGCAGAAGCCAAAGTAGGACAGTCCTTTCCTAATGAATTCATTATGTAGACCCAAAGAGTACAGTTTGCTGGCCCACATAAACCAGGTTAAGAGTTCTCTGAGGGCTATATATCACTGCATCGTGCCTCTCCCAGACCGAGGCCAGGTCTGTATACTAATGGCCATTTAACCTGTAGTATCTACTTATAACAAAGATTTGGAGCAGAGTAAGTTGTAGGTCATGGCAGACTTGGCCACTTTATATGCCTGAAGCAAGGGCCTAATTTACAACAAACAACAAGGAAAAAGAAGATATGAATGAATAGTTTTATGGAAATAAAATATTGTACAGACTCTAGCAGTGTTTCCTGTCTGTAAAAAAAGCTATTTTTAACATAGTTGTGAACATCCATAAAATGCTTGTGAGAGAACATCTATAAATTATTGATGCAATGACTTTCATGTGCTCAGAGGCCACAGTAAGACTTGAGTGAACTGTGACAAACATGGCCTGAGCTTGTTGTCAGTGGTGCATCTGCTTCATGCTTGTTCACCAGATGCAGGTTTGGAAACCTTGTTAATATTTTAGAGGAATGATACCATAAGTAATGCTGCTAGACTCGTCACTTTAAACATCATATGTTGCCAACTCAGAGCCAATTTGCACTTAGCTTCTTGAGTGTTTTGGGTAGCTATTAGGGGTGTGACGAGATGCTTTTCCCACGAGACGAGACGAGACACGAGACTGGGTTCACGAGAACGAGACGAGACTTTGACATTTTTTTTTAAAGAATGACCTATAAACCGCGTTGTTGTGTTTTGGTCAAAAAATGCCTTAAATGCCAATTTTAATAGTGTAAACTCTAAATATGCCCCCAGATGTGCTCCCAGAACACTTTCATTTCATTTTAAACAGTTTAATACGTCACCCTTACAGAAAATGTAAAGATAAACCCGAGGTTTAAATACGGAAAAGTCACAAGAGAGAGAGAGAGATACAGAGAGACACACAGAGAGACGCGTGTTCCGGAAAAGTCACGAATGTGTGAGAGAGAGAGATACAGAGAGATACAGAGAGACACAGAGAAAGAGAGAGAGATACAGAGAGATACAGATCCGTAAAAGTCACAAATGTGTGTGTGAGATAGAGAGAGAGGGTATCCGTGCGCTCTAGAACAAGAGAGAGAGACGCGTGCTCCGGAAAAGTCACGAATGAGAGAGAGAGACAGACACGTGCTCCGGAAAAGTCGCGAATGACAGAGAGAGACAGACACGTGCTCCGGAAAAGTCACGAATGAGAGAGAGAGACAGACGCGCTCCGGAAAAGTCACAAACGAGAGAGAGATACAGAGAGAGAGGGTTGTTTGCCCTTTCATGCAAACTGAATTTCTTTCCGTTTTCTTCACAGGCGCAGCTTTTAGTAACGCAAGGATATCGGCACGTTCTCGCGAGACCAGACGCATCTCGCGAAACAAATCTGATCTCGCGAGATCTCGTACCACGAGATCTCGTCACACTCCTAGTAGCTATGCAGTCTTGAAAAGCCAGATGTAAATGTAACCAAGATGCACTAGAGACAGACAGCAATCTGATCACCCACCACTTCAGGAGGTGATTTGAGATAACTGTAGTTGAGCCAAGTGCAAATGGAACTAAGGTACATAAAAGCTCCACGTAGCAGCCCTTTACACCTCAGCACTGTAAAGTATGTATTCTCCCTGTAGTTCTTCTAAAATGCATAATAACAGAACAAAATTTCTGGGATGGTTTTATCTCATGAACATGATTTTCTATACTGGAATGAGCAGAAATACTGTCTTCTCCGTCGTACCGTGTATTCTCCGAAAGACTTTATGTACCGAATTGTGACCCATATACCGTGGCAGTTCGGTATGAATACATGTACCGTTACAGCCCTAATAATTACTATATCAGCCAGTGTAGATAATGAGTAGCCTTCCTGGAGCACACGGGTCCCAGCTGATCACTCTCAAATAATGCAGAAGACAAGCAGTCTTACATAAAAACCAAGCCTCATACAGCCATAAACACAATAGTGATTTCCGTGCATATTAAAGAAATACAGGGGCTAAAATGGGGGCTTTTAAGTTGATTGAGGAATGAAATCATAAAGAATGAACAGTATTTGGCCAGGAACAAAAATAAAACTGAAAATGTTATAATCCTGGTCAAATCAATGATTCAGAAAGTTTAATTTGAATAAATAACACTACTTTTCATTTCAGTGCAGACACAGTCATGGTATATTTGCTATATGTTTTAGAAAATGTTGATAAATTATGAACTGATGAATTGAAAGCAAAGAACTAGTTACCTGAAGAAGTTTTATTTTTTATTCATTCATTTTTTTCAGTTAAAATTATATATACTGATATCAGATTTTTTTTTGCTTAAAATCACTGTCAATAGGGCTGAGCTATGTAATGATATTTATAGTCAACAGGATAAATCATATTATGCCTCAAAGATACATTATTTTTGTAAAGGGGTCAGGCTTCATAATGTAGAGCATTATCAGGAAGCACCTTTGACAGAGATGAACATAATGGCTCCAGCCTTCAGTGTAGAAACATACCAGTCTCAGTCAGGCAGAGGTCTTGACCCAGTGTTCTGAACAAACACAGCCTGAACTAACACAGCGAAGACTGAACACACTGTGTGTACTCAGAGTGATTTGAGTTGTGCTTCAGAGGAATAAGCTGGTCTTATGTAAGAGGTGTGCCGGAGAGTATCCCCTCCCAAGCGAAAGCACTCCCCCTCATGAGTCAGCTAATGAACACTACGGCTTTTGTCCTGCTATACCAGATATAAAGCATGCACTGTTACAGTAGACTCAGGGATAAAAAGAATTCATATCATACATTTATGTATATAAAATATGTTTATGATGGAGTTTAATTTACTGTATCATTTTACCGTAACATGGCTATAATATAGAATTCTAACAGCACTGTGGGATAGGTGTGACGGCTGACGGCCGTAAGGGGCCGCTATTTTCTGTTTTGTTTTGTGTGCGTGTTTTGTTGGTTTTGGGTCTTTTATTTTGATATGTATTCTAGGTTTGTGCTTGTGTCACGTGTTCTTTGTATTCACCTGTCCTGAGTTCTGTCTTGTGATTAAGTCGTGTATTTAGCCGGTGTGTTTTGAGTTCTCCCTTGTGTTTCCATCACCTCATCTTCCTGCCTGTTTCCCGTGTGTATTCCTGTTTATGCTCCTGGAGGCCACTGCGCCTATTTTGGTTCCTGAATAAATACACCTGCATGGATCCCTGGCTCCCCGTGTGCTCCATGCCCCGAGGCAGTTCACGACTGAGGGGGACTAGCCCCCTCAGACGTGACAATAGGCAGCAGGATGATTGCCATTGTTGCCTTAAATAATGTTGCTGTGTGACAATTATATGCATCTGTATAAAAACGACTATATAAAAAATGTTATAAAACTGCATAGGCGTTCCATTAGGACATGATATATTATTTATGCATGTCACATTGACATTTTGTTCTTATTCCTACATGCATACAAAAAAATATGCTTGTTTTTAAAGCCGCATAATATGGACAAAACAAATCAGTATAGTCACTGCTTCATTTAGCAGTTGCAATGGGTTTCAGGATATTAAATGACTCATCATCTCTTTTCTGGTATTAAAAAGGCCTGAAGTCTGTAAATATTGTTTCAAATGGTACCTTCACTATCTCCATCCATTCTGTCCACATATGGAAAATAAGCAAAACACCCAGCCTGTTTTCATAGTTTCATAGTTTTTATGATGTTGCAGAACCAACACATATCAATGTATTTCCTTGTTCTGGCTATAGACAACATCTTAAATGATTAAAAATAGACTGTTGTTGAATTACCCGAAGACCTTGATTCATCAGAACACACAGTAACTCAACTGGGGCTGTGATTGGTCGCCCTGTCAGAAATACTGTGATTGGATAGGGACTCATTTGCATATTGCAGCCATATGAGATATTAGTATTATAGAAACGCATATTGCGAAAACGTTTAGCAAATACATTGCCGCCTTATTTGTTTTACATATCTGAAATAAAAAATTGGAATCATGTTTGAAATATGCCTTTGTCTTTTTAATGAAGTGTTTTTCATATTTAGATATGTAATATTGAGTGGCACCTTGATGCTTCAGTGTGAAGTGTGATCTTTTATTTTGAATAAGTTTATGCACTAGGACAATAGTTGCTCTACTATTGAGCAGTGGACATGCTATGGATGTGCTCTTGCACATCAAACAAAAGGACTATCAGGCATGAAAAGGACAGGGCAGTGATATTTCTCCTTAATATGTACAAAGCAAGGTAATATCCTGTCACCAAGTACATTTGTATGCATACTTCATTCACACAGTGAACAGCCAATAAAACACACAGTCCCCTGATGCTGCGAGTCTGTATTCACTGTGCCCAGTGTCAAACTGGGAAACTCGTGACAGTGAACAGCCGTGCGCATATTGCTGTCCCTGATGTTATTTCTGGGAAATAACATTAAAAGCTATCCTAAGAAAAGAATTGTTTCAAAGCATTTTTTTTGCTTGAAACCAATACACAATGCACATTTTGAGTTCTTTAGACTGATATGTCATTACTGATCTAACACAGTCATAACAAACAATACTAGGGCTGGGTGATTTGGCCTAAAATCTAAATCTCGATTAATTGAACATTTTAACTCGATTATGATTTTTTTTTTTTACCCTCATAGTTCACTGAGAAGTTGCTCAGTTGTCTCAGTGTTTAAGCTCTCCATGCTAGACATGTTGGCGGAATAATGTAACATAACGGAGCGGAGTCACGTGACTCCACACACGGTAGTGTTTTTAAAGGGAAAGTAATCGAAATAATCGACCGGGAAAAATTTGATCGATTATAGGTTCTGAATGTCGATTTCGATTACTTTTCGATTAATCGCCCAGCCCTAAACAATACACATATGGTATTCATCTCTGAGATAAATGTATTTATTATGCAGTGCTCAAACTATATATACTACACAGATTAGTGTGAAAACACAGCATAAATAACACATATCTCTCTTTTTTGTTCCTTCCATGCATGTGTCTGGTGCTCCTCTAGTTAGGGAGTTGCCCCCGGGATGTGAAAGTCATGGATTTGAATCCCAGAACTGCCAGTGGCAACAGAGAGGAGCTCTTGAGCAAAGTACCGCCCCCATACACTGCTCCCCGGGTGCTGCATTTTGATACAAACATTTGAATGTAAATTGTGTATTGAAATAGATGAACCTCTTAAAGTCAATACTTCTTTAATAGTTCTGTTCTCTAATGTTCCTTCATTTTCTTTAAATGCAGTTAGTGATCCGCTCTAATGAGGCATAAATGCTTTAAACTCACACTCACTATTTTCATGGCTGAGCTGGTGGTGTGTAAAACAGCTTTAACTGAAGGATCCTGGCCTATATGGATATATTTAGACTTTCATATTTCATATTGTTCTTGTTTCTGGTCTGTGCAATTTTCTCTGGGATCAATAAAAGTCTCTCTATATAAATATCTATAGGGTAGAACAGCAAATCAAATGAAAATAGATCCTACACTGTATTCTTTGAAAGCCTCTCTCCATGCTGAAGAGATGGGTTACTGAGAAAGCCTCTTTGTCTCCTGACCAGTCCTCTTGTGACTGGCTGTATTGTTCGTCAGAAATAGTGAGGCCTTAAGGTTAACAGACACCAACGGACAACACATTATCAGCTGTTTATGCACTCCTCAAGGGTTTCAGTGTTGTCAGATGCTGTATTCATAGAATGCATTTGTATTTACAGTAGTAGCCGCTTTGTTTTGTGCACTGGCCCCTGAAGGGTATCCATTATTTTCATGGCAGCCGGCATGAGCGGACTTGAAAAGAGAATGCGTTATAAATACCCAGATGGAAAGGATATTCTTAGAGCTTTGGTGAAAGGTGAGATGCTCTACTAGAGTTTAAGTGCCACTAAAGAGTTCACTCGGATGTGAAACATGTTGCTATAATGGAAGGATTAACGCTTGTAACCTTCACACTGAAAACAGTTCATTTGAGTCATGCACACACTTTCACATTTAAAAAAACGAATTGCATTAATAGTATTTTGACATTCAATAATATTTTGACAATCAGGTTGAGATAGGCATTTTTTCATATGGAATATATGTGCACATCTCAGCCTAGTAAATTCAGAGTGCAGTTCTTGTCCTGGTTATTTATATGACACTAATACAACATCATTGGAAAGCTCAACACAACTGGAGGAGAATTGCTGTCACTGTTGCGTCAGCTGGTTTGCTTTGTGCTAAACGATTGAGAGAGACGAAGGGTCATTGTACCCACCCAGAGAGAGCAAAGCCATTTGTGTTCTCTTATATCCTCTGCCAGAGATGCAATATTCTGTTTTGTGCTGTGAAATTGATCAAAACCGTTCATCCGAACAGGACACGCATTCTTTCTAATGTATAAAACACCCTGAAAGTAAAAGAAATTATTAAGTGAACAGACTTCTGTTCAAAAACCTTTTTCCTTCTCTGTTTTAGGTTTCTATTTCAGGGATAAAAGATTTTGCTCTAACAGCAATATGGCAAAACATTTGAGCATCTGAATATTTTTAAAAATCAAACATAGAAATATATAAATATTCTGTCTAACATCTGTTTTTTTATCTTCTTTTCAAATAGAGCCAAAATAGAATATCATACTATTCAACCTTATTTATACAATTAGCTGAAAGTATTGAAACTGTCAGTATTGAAATTTTGTTAAGAAAAATGATAATACACAAACGATGTCTGTAGTGTTCATTTGTGTCCAGTTGCGCTCGAATGAACTCTGAAGGCATCACTCAGGATTGTGTGTATAAATGCGAACACACGGAAAGCAAAAAAGTTAGATAACCTGCAGGGCTATAATTGCAAGCTATGGTTTTATTTGCATGACACATATAAATCCCCTTTCTATATCCGGCTCGGAAACAGGGATACCAGAGCTGTTGTCAGATGGTGGGTGATTCTAGAGAATATGTGGCTTAATCCAGGACAGACATGTTCCTGGAAACATGAGTAAGGGGACTGGATTTCCAAAGCAGCGCGCTCGCCCCGAGACAGGGGGTTGAGCACTTAAAGCGAAATACACAGGAAATATGAGAGCTGACATAAGGAGATGATGCTGAGCAGTAAAGGAGTACAGAACAGCTCAATTGCTGCGTAAAGTCACCTATGGAATTATTAAACCTCTCAAAGAGCAGCACGGCTACACAAATCTACTGTGACCCAGCACTAGTTGCTGTCCAGTAAATTTAATTAGTTTCATGAATCAGTCTTATGCAAGGTTGTGCATCTTTCAAAATCAGGGTAGGCAATTTGGAAAAATATGGAAAATTATACTTTTTCATGATAGTTAGGGTTTTTTTTTTGTTGAACATGTTGAAACTGATCAAGTTTACTACTGAAATAGCTTGATGATTCTCAGATTGATGTAAAGACCTGGCCCTTAGACTGCAGTGTCATCCGATGCAGCTGGCCAGCAGAGGCGGCGCCACCACAGACAGAAATGCAGTTAATGTGACTACACTAAGGCCTGACCTTAGACTACAACCAGCTGTTCCGTCCATAAATTTAGCTAATGCTCGTTCTCTCAACATCACTCAGCAGGAGATGAAGATTGCTGAAAAATGCCAGACTCAGCCATTCCTCTAATGGTTGGCAAGTTTTACTCTGTTTGCATGTTTCATGGGTGTTGGGGAGTTGCCCCAGCGATCACAAGGTTGTGGGATCAAATCCCAGGACTGCTAGTGGCTCCACTGAGGTTCCCTTGAACAAGTTACTGTCTCCACACACTGCTCCCTGAGCACTGTGTTCCTGGCTGCCCACTGCTTCTTTTGCTGAATGCGTTAAATACAGGGAAGAAGTTTGTGCTGTCATGTGTTCACATACGACAAATGGATGCTTTACTTTATCTGTGTTACTTGGGTTATGCTTGTTGGTTTGTAGGATCAGAATTTTCTATCGATATTGCCAGTGTTGATTTAAGTGAATGTATAAGCACTGTTTCCACTATTGATGTTACCTCTAGTGGACTTCTGCAGCTTGATATAGATATATGAGCTATATGGACTAATGGTTGATATACCAGTTATTTAAGTGCAAGCATCTGCGCCAACAGTAATCATCGTATTTTTTACAAAAGGACTTGTGTTTTTGTAGCAGACTTATTGTTTATCAGAGGCAGATTTAGCATGTATTCTACTAAAATTGATGTTCGTGATCATATGGCCTAAACCTGTTTTCAAACTCCAGTCGAGGAGCCTTTGCACGCACTACAGAGTTTTTTTCCCCCTGCTCTAACACACCTCATTCAGCTCGAGATGGGGTGATATTACATGATATAACTCAGGTGTGTTAGAGTAGAAAAAAACACAAACAGTTCAATGCAGGAAGAGGGATGCAGGCTTAGAAGCAGAGCTGGGGAAATATGGCATAAACCAGCTCTTATTGTACTACTTACACTCTGTTTAAAATATGTAACTATTACTTTGGAATAATTATAACAAATGTAATTTAATTTGATGTACTTAAGTGCAGTGCATGTCTATAACTTACCATTCTTCAGTGTATATGAACAATATGAACAATAAAATGAGATAAATGACACTGACAGCAGTTCTGTAGTTCTGCTAAGGTTCTGTTTTTGTGCTGAGTCTCTGTGGGCAATTTCTTATACATTTATACATGTGAGTATTGCATCATAGCTCCATCTACTGGCTTGTGACGGATTATGGGCCACAAGTTTTTGGCAGGCTGTATCACAGTATATGGGATAAAGCGATCTGTTCACAGCATTAACATCTGTTCTGTATGTGCAATCGCCTTGCATCATGTGTTTAATGCTATTGATGCATTTATGTACCAAATGCAATCAGGATGGATTTGCTTAGCTTTTAAACTGAAATGTTATGTATTCATGAAATGCACACATATTGCTGACATATTATGCAAATCTTAAGCATGACTATTGGTGTTTTACCATTTTTACCATGTGCTCCTACTATATATATTTTTTCTGTATCAGTGTGCATTTTCTGAGTGTTCTTTCACCATTCTGCTTCGTGAAACTATTTTTTTCAATTAAAGTGGCCATATCAGTGTATATTTGTATAGGTTTATATGTATAAAAATAATGTGTAATTCCTCTTTCTAAAACAGGCAGAAACACTTGCGAGTGGCAACAGGCTGAATGAGTAGTTTGAAAGAAATGTACAGATTTTTGAGACATAACAGCAATTAATTTAAATTGGACTTTTGCAGCTTGATATACACTCACCTAAAGGATTATTAGGAACACCATACTAATACGTGTTTGACCCCCTTTCGCCTTCAGAACTGCTTTAATTCTACGTGGCATTGATTCAACAAGGTGCCGAAAGCATTCTTTAGAAACGTTGGCCCATATTGATAGGATGCATCTTGCAGTTGATGGAGATTTGTGGGATGCACATCCAGGGCACGAAGCTCCCG
>JBBPDC010000135.1:21815130-21827688 GCA_037974485.1 Hemigrammopetersius urotaenia
ACACACACACACACACACACACACACACACACACACACACACACACACACACACACACACACACACACACACCTCTATGTAGAAGAAGGCTGTTAGATTTTCCGAACCTGTGCTGCGCTTCTCCAGTGGGACAGGGTAGTGCTGGTTTCTGAGCAGTAACAAGCTTCCGTTCATGCCTCGTTGGTAGTAATGAAGTGCTTGGGAGATATCTTGTAGTTTCCTTCAGACGTAAGCTTAAAGTGTAGCTTGAAGTGTATTCCTTTTTACTTTCTGAATGGTCTAAGAGGGCACAGTTCTTATTTTTAAACATAGCAGCATGGTGTGTTGTTGCTTATAATGCATCCACCCATGACTTATTTTTAAATCCTGCTCTGCATTTCTATCTGCATCTAGTGTGCCGCCAGACAGTTTTGCAACGTGTGGCACAGAGGGAGATGCAGGTTGTTTGGCTGCAGCTAAATAAAAACGTTCAGGAGCTCAAGAGCGAGCGCAAGGCATTACAAATATGACTTACTCTGTCTCCCCTTATTTCTTTTCCTGTAATGAAGAGCTTTTAATGTCTCATTTACTTCCTGCCAAACTTTTTGCTGTAAGAGGACCTTTTCTACTCAGACAGACAGAGAGAGAGACTTTATTTGGCTTTACAGACAGATGGAATGCTTCCTTGCACCAGATAAATACCTAATTAGTATGCCATCTGAAACATTTTAGCTAACATTTATCAGAGATGAAGAAGAAGGCCATTTGGCTTTAGCATACCACCATCACTCTCACTTTTGGATAGCAGTATACTTTGTTATCCATTGTGCCATTTCAGGAAAGAATATATGTTAAGATAATTTACATCAATAAACAGCTGAATGTACTTTTTTATAAAACGGTTATTCAATTCTTCTAATAATTAAAATGCAAAATACACATTAAAAAGCTTTAAAAAATCTAATAAATAGAGAAGTGTTTTTGATGGAGTCAATATTAGCTTTGGGATTTATTATGAAACGAATACTGATTTCAAATATGACATAAAGAAGTCATTCTGAACTTATATACTGCCTGTTTAACCATTACTGAATTGTAGCGAGACCTTTCACTCAAAATTAGTGCCCATTTTCAGGCAGTGCTAAAATATAAGCAGATTGTTTTATGGTGTCACAGAAACCAATTCATTTACATACATCTGCCTTCCCAGCCTACAGCAGCTTTAACATGGCAAATTACATTGAGGTATTAAAGAGTGCATCAGCCCAGCCTGTTTTTGAATGAGGGATAATACAAGGCAGCCAGTCAGAAAAGAGATCATTTAGACATTTTCAAGGCATAGTAACAAAAATAGCTAAGAAACATGAAGAAATGGACCCTGGCACATGATTAACTTATCCTTAGTGCAGGTCCTTGTCACCAATTCTTCTATACCAGTGATTCAAGCTAACATTTTCTGATGAAAAAAGCAGTCCCTGATTTGCAGTGGGTATGTTGGAGCAGAAAAAACATAATGTGCAGGAGGGAGCCCCGGGACCATAGTTGGTAAATACTGCCCTAACCCTTTGCTCTTATATTCCATTTTCTATGAAGGACACACACGATTCATGCGTTTGTTTTTAAAACCCTCATTTGTATGTAGGAGGACTGACCTTGGTAAAAGAAAATAATGAGGTTTTCTTCTAGATAATTCTGATGATAGGAGTGAACACTGGAAGGCATTATTGAGAACAGTAAAGCATAGCAGAATTGTAACCTACAGGAAGAGCAGCTGCTGATGTCATTGTTCAGTAATTACATTGCCTTCAGAGTATGTGATACAGTGACACCTTTCTCGGCCCCATGGCAGGGTGTTATGTGGCTGCAGGGAAGCAAAGACTGGACATTTTTTAATGCACTACACTCTCTCAGGAGCCTCATAAGTGAGAGCAATGATAAACAGGAAGGAAAGACTCATCTTTCCCTATTGTGGTGAAGGCGGCATCAAAAGTGTTCTACATATATCGGTTATGGTGCAGTGATGTTTTGGTTCCAACATGAAAATGGGATTTCCGAAATAAAAGGAATTTGATGTATGTTTCAGTAATACGTATTTTTCACTCACTGGTCCGTATGGTTCACAGATGGAAACTAAGCTGCAAGAGCTAAACTGGCACAGCTGTTTGCTAAATAAGCCACAATACAGGGCCACTAATCAGAATAGAAGCGATTTTCCTGCATCGTTCTTAAATGCGTTGATTTTGAAGGATTGGAAAGCTTGGAAGATTGTAATGTAAGAATGAATGACATTGTTTGATAACAAACATAAATGTACCACTGGTGCAAATTATTCAAATACTCAAGTAAGTGTTCATTACATTTTAAAGGTCTAAAATGTGTAAAAGGAAATGGTTACTGTGTAATTAATGGTTACAGTATAACAAACATAATGTACATAATTAAATGAATAAATAAACATTAGGTGGTTAGCAGGTCACCTCTCCTCAGACCATCAAACTGTACCAATTTCTATGCAGCTATTGAGACTAAAAGAGCAGAGACCCCTTACTATAAATGCAAGCACCTTAAAATATTTTTTAAAAATGGTCAAATTTACAATAAAAGGTTTGCATGCAGTTTAAAATAAAATCACAGTTACTTATAATGTTAAAGGTGATTTGAGAACAAGTACTTGTTTAGAAATGACCACTAATATTTAAAGCCTGTCAAATGCTATCAGGCCTGCCTCAGTATTACTGTGGTAATGTATTTTCTTGGATCAATTGTAAAAAACTCAGTATACACTCAGTATACCTTCATGTTGTTGCTAGCATTACTCATGTTGTAGGTCAATGGTTAGTAAATGAGGATGAGCCACTTGGCAGCCACCACTCTGTGATTAAGGCACTCAGTATTTGCTGGGGAAAACTCCCAATATGGGTGGTGTGCTTGCCAAGTAGAGAGGCAGTCTGGAGAGCTTTTGTTTTACAGTTTGTTTTGGCTCCAAGATATGGTTCACTTGAGGTATGTGACGTGCACCGTCTGTGCTCTGGCTTTTTCTTTCTGACAGATATCCAAGCTTCCCAGCTGGGTTGTCAGACCGACCAATACTCTAATAACCCATTACATGAAGAAGTTTATTTAAAGTCTCTGACCACTGTCGGCGAAAGGATATTATTATTTTACAGAAAGTCTCCTCCCCAGATTATGAGGATAGTTGAAGGTTAATGAAACCTGCGTGTACTCAGCTTGGCATTTCCACTGCAATTTATGATAATACATTCATGAGGGTAAAAGCCAAAGGGACATATCTGGAGAATAATCACATTTTGCTTTAAAGTGGCTGTCTGCTTCGTGATGAATGGTGTTTGCAGGGAGGAGCAGGGCACAGAAGATCTTTTGAAACTGATGAAAAAAAGGGGAGCTGCTGAAGTGCAACCCATAGTGAGACCTTGTTACTCAGAGACGGCTGCTTAATGAGTATTTCTGAGGTAGATGCCAGTGCTGTGGACTTGAGCATGCTCTGTGAAGTTTTTTTCATGAGCAGATATGCAGAACCCCCCACCCCTCCACTGCTGTTTCTGAAGTGAGCCTGAAGATCTGAAATAAAGCCTCTCTTACCAAGATTAGATTTTGTCTCATGAAAATTATTTGTGAGGCTATTATATAAGGATAATTAATTTATAAAGCCTGAGAGTTTGTGTACTGTCAGGACTCCAGACCAGTTGTGTCATAAATTGTTTCAAAACACATAATGAGATCAGGAAACTAAACAACTGCACGGTTCATTACAAACAATATAAATAGTCCTGATGTATTTAACACAGTGCAGTGCATGAATACAATTCATTACACTCAGTAGTTTTAATAGTGTTTTTTATGCATAACCAACAGTTCTCTTCTGTGTGTGTAGATGTTATCAGAATCAGAATCAGCAAACTTGATTTATCCCAGAGGAAATTGTTTTTCATGATATATACAGTCTGGCTGTAACAAGCTTAACCAGTGAAATGGGGAAACAATTTTAAGCCTTTTTCTTTGTCTTGTCAGTATATTGTGGCCAATCAATATCAGCCCAGTCTCTGTAGTACCTTTCCAATCACTGCATAGTGTGCCAGGGTTTTGAATTTGGAGCGTCAAGAAAAAGGAAAAAGATGTGGCTTGTAAAGAGCGTGTTGTTTTCTCCCCACTAAGCCAGCAGAAAAAAAAACGCTGTGTCATTGTCTGTAGTCTGCAAGTATCACATTCCATGCCCACATGATGGTTGTGCTATTGAGTATCGCTTGTGTTGTTTTCCCAGGGCTGTTGGTTGTCCGACTTGACAGCTGTCCAGTTTTAAAATAGTAAATTAGAATCTTCACATGGCTTTCATCAGTGAATGCACTCTTTATAGGGGAGAATTATGTGTAGGTATAATCTTGACCATGAACACATTTACATATTAAGCCTACTTACATTTTTAGGTTGAAGCCATAAGTAATTACTGCATACAGTCTGTAACAGAAAACTTGGAAAATATGGGGAAAACAGTGGGCAGTTCATTGCTAATCAAATATTAGTATACCTGCATAATGTGTAATTATTCTGAGGAGTCATAAAAAGAGAATATTCAGATAAGTATCTGAAATGTATGATTTCTGTAATTCTGAGTGTTTCATTTTGTCCATAAAAGTTTGTCCTGTATATTTCAGTCTGCACCGCAAAGCACAATACAGGGCAACCAGTCAGAACAAAGGTCACTTACATATAATCTTAAAGGCACTGTAGCAAAACACCTATTCCCCTCTTCCACTACACTGATGCTGGTGCCAGGTGCCGGTTCTGGTGCCCAACCGAGAACCAGCACGCATTTACATTAGACAGGAGCTCAACGGGAGCCGCATAAGAATACGGGACAGGCCACGCCCACTAAACAGAAACAAACATGGCCGAACTCAGTTTTCTGCCTGCTGGTTATTTTCCAAATTTTTTACATTTATTTCTGCATCCAAATGCAGCTTATTCAGCGGGTTATTACCGTTGAAAGAGATCGACATAGACAACGATTACGAGCAAGACTCCGCCCACCACTCAAACTAGCAAAGTTTAGGGGCTGGTTCGGTTCTTGTTTTAGGAACAGGAACCAGTGCAGTGGAAAAGGGGTACTAGTGCTCCAACGTTGTGCATATTTCTTTTTGCCAGTACCAATGCCGTTACATTAAGAAATATAAAATGTGTACCTGGATTGCCATTAGCAGACATATTTCAATTCCAAATGTAGTAAAAAGAATAAATGAAGTAAAATAAATACATTTTTAGCACCGTAGCCCAGTGTTGTCTAAAGAGTCTTCTGCTCAAGAGTACAACAAACACATAACGGAATATTGGTTTAAAACGATATTCTTGGTAGTGGCATCTTACCATGATCATTTATCTGGAAGAAGTGAAGGTCATACTTCTGCTCTGAACTTTGTTTAGCCTGCAATGTAATACAATCTGTTTTTCCTCACAGAATAATGGTAAATCTAATTATAGCGTGCTGTCAAAAAGTCAGAAAAGGCAGGAATAGAATTGAATTACTCACACACACACACACACACACACACACACACACACACACACACACACACACACACACACACGGTAAACATATATTTCTCATCTCCCCCATGCCTGAGGACCCGCGTGAGGCTCTACGCACACCCAGAAAACCTGCTAATCAGAGTACAAAGACCGCTAGTAGGTGCTTCCTACACAGCTGTGCGGAGTGTTACAAATGTCAGCCTCCAGGCTGCCACATTGATAATGTCTCCTCTCCTGTGACCCCACGGCCTCCGTGTGTGTGTTAGTTTGTGTGTGTGTGTGCGTGTGAGATATGATGAAGCGCCGAACACTGAGCTCTCTGTGTGTATGTCTTGCAGGAAACAGGATGGAGGAGAGCGTATTTCTAGCACTCTAGAGGCCTCGCTGTTCCAGGCTCCACTGCCCTACACTGCCCCTGCGTTACTCAAGGTACTGCTCCAGCTACGCTCTGTCTTTCACACACACAAACACATACACATGCACACCGCCACCTCTAAACCTGAGCCTTTACAAATCTCTCTACATTTTTTCTCTCTCTCTACCGTTACAATTCGTAGTTTCCTCAGATCTCATAGCTATCCAATGCAAATGCAATGTAAAATCATTCTGTGCATTATGAAATTCCACCAGTCTATCATTCGACATTTTTGTTGTATGATTCAGGATTTTTTTAAATATACTAAATGCAGAGACTATGAACAGAGTGTTCAGTTTAAATAAAAGATTAAAATGTATGTTCTCAGTGAACTGACTAATCCATTATAAGTGTATGAATGTGAGTGTGAATATTCTCCAAAAGGTTGTGTGATTAGAAAACAGTTTACTTCTGTTAATCATCACTGAAAAAGAGGAAACCCTCACCAGCAGGTTCTCTTGAATGCCCCTATAAAGAGACTTGCTAATTAAATGTATACGAAGTAGTAAGATAAATGCTTCAGCGCACAAAACTACCCTGCAATTCCTGGTTAGGTTTTAGAGATACACTGAAAGCGACAGACACCCAAAGCACCCATCAGTGAATGGAGCGCTACACATACATGAATATAAAATAATAAAAATACCACATAGCAGAAGGCTCACCTGGGTTTTGAATCCTGTGCTCAAAATATTGGAAAGTTCTGTTTTTTATCACTATTTTTCATGATCTTTCATAACAGTTGCATTTCAACAATTCAGAAATCTAAAGGTGCTGTAACACCGACAGCACCCACACTTTCCACATCCCCGGTTGAAAAAAAAAGACTAGATTACTATCCTAATTCTAATAAATACTAATATACTCAATAGTGACAACACGACGGGTTTTACTGATTATTATTATTATTATTATTATTATTATTATTATTATTAAGTTATATTTGATTTCATAATTGCAAAATTGATCCAGTTGAATTTCCATCTAGTACCCCTGCATACTAGAATACTAAGAATCATTCAGCTAATGCCTCTGCCTGTGAAGATTTGGCATTGGAATGAATATAATCGGACAGCTTTAGTTTGTGTGGGTAATGAATATTAATATGGGAAAGCTGAGACAGCATATAATAAAAAGAGCGTGATTTAATGAACAGCCGGATGATCTTCATTTATAAACGTCTGAATCAGTAATACTGTTTCTCACTCACACTGTTCATTCCAGGAAACAAAAAAAGCTCATCAACACAATGGATGTTTGAAAGCTTTTTTTTTTCAACTGAGTGTTGGACAATTGCTTAGAGCTCTAGGGATCCAGCTCTCACAAAAAAACACAACTCTGTGTCCAAACAACTGGTCCTTGGAGATAATCAGTAATTATTTTATTTCATACTATGGGAAATAACCAGTAATTATTTTATGCAATGGAATGTGTGTTAAAACACGAGGAAGAGTACGAAAAAGCAAACGAAATGCATTACAGTTGTATAGGTGAGAACTAGGGCTGGGCAATTAATCGAAAAGTAATCGAAATTGACAATCAGAACCTATTATTTCGATTGCCTTCCCTTTAAAAACACTACCGCGTGTGGAGTCACATGACCCCGCTCCGTTATGTTACGTTATTCCGCCGACATGTAGAGCTATGAGGACAAAAAAATTAAAAATAAATAAAATAATAGTTCATTAATCGTAATCGAGTTAAAATGTTCAATTAATTGAGATTTAGATTTTAGCCCAATCGCCCAGCCCTAGTGAGAACTTTGGGTCAGAGTACAGCCTTGTAAAATATCTGTTCTATATTTTTACTAAACTTGATGTACTCTATTCCTCTTCAGCCTCTTGTGAGTAAAATAAGCTTTACCCTGACATTTTTGGTAAAATACAAAGACAGTAGTAAAGTTCTCAGTTATCAGCATACATGCCTTACATTAAAACTACTGCCACAAGACTAAAATATATCACCACTTTTTTTCAATTAAATTGCATATTGTTGCTTATTAATCTGGCAATAATTGTGATGATGAAATATATTTTTATGCATGTTTGCATTTGAATGATGCTAATTCATTCAAGTGGTGTTAAAGGGAAATGAAGGATCCTGCATTGTGAACGCATTTGTGTAGTGCATATTTGAATGTAGTCTGAGTGAGAAGAGTCCTACGCTGAAGGAGTAGACTGAGCTTGTAGATTAAAAGGATAGAATATGGGTGATGTCAGAGAGCTTTAATAGGGTTCATGAAACAACAAAGCTTATACTGGTAATCTGACTCGAGCGAGAGACAGAGAGAGAGAGACAGAGAGAGAGAGGGGGTGTTTTTATGTAATAAGCTATTTGCAGTGGGCAGCTCAAAATCTTCTCTAGACAGTGACGCTTACTGTCACTGTACATACAAAACAGCACTTTTGTGTTGGCTCCCTTTTCACACAAATTTCTCGTCTGTATTTCTTTAAAGTTGCAGAACTAAAGTCTCCAAAGCCTCTGATTGTAATTTAAGTCAGTCAGTTAAATGTGATTCGCATAAGGACAGCTGCCATTAAGCTCTCTCACCAAAGAGGATTTGAGAGTCCTGCTCACTTTCTAATTCTGGCCCGGATGCATGATGTAAGTGTGCTTTCCTCCTTCTGCAGCACAGGCTGCACGGCTGAGATGCCTGTTTGAAAGCTACTAGTGTTAGTCTAAGCCTGAGGGGAATGTCTTGCTTATTCTTTTCATTTCGCTCTGGAAGGAGAGCAGGAATTGCCCGGGCCACAAAGGACAGCAGCAATACCTTGGAGCTATAGCCGGGTGTCTGGCAGGCAGGGGGTAGCTGGGCTTCCCTCGCACCACAGTCAGAGCCAGTCTGCTGTAAGGCTAGAACAATATGAAAAATGACTGATGCTGATACTAATAAATAACATTCAGGTACCTGCTAGTGTTGATATCATTTATATGGCCATCAGTGATGCACAGGGCAATCTGGAACCTGCAGGTCCTTGCGCGGCGGCTTCGGGGCAGCTTTTTAGAAAATATCCTGGGTGTAGTCATGTGACAAAGCATAGTTTAAAAAGATAATAGATTCAGCTGTGCTCTACTGACCTGTGTGATGATCAGTTATCAGTGGCCATATTCTTACACTCCTTAATAAAATAAAAATGTAAGCTGTGGGCTGATTGTTGTCAGTTAGCATATTTTTTATTTATTTATTGTCTAAATAAGACAAGTTTTTGTTACTGTAACCATGGCAATGTGTTTATGTTTAACTAGTTCAGCCTGTGTTGTTGCAAGATAGTGTTTTTTGTAAACAGTGGCTTCAGTAAAAGCTGGCAGATGCACAGCAACACCTCAGGAGTAAACTTTTGTATTTACCTTCGGCTTATTGGCTGGATTCAGGCTGGTCGGATTAATATGATGCTATCAGCCAATCGGTGTCCCATAATCTCCAGACAGCATACACATGGAGTAACATTGACTCATATCAATTATCAAGCAGTGTGTGCTGCCTGCAAAACACTTTAATTAGTGGCGAGAGTGCATGGACCCTGCTTCTGGGACACAGTGCCTGTGGGCACGTCTGTGGCTGAGGGTGAAAGGGGCTTTGGCTAACTCCAGTTTGAACCCTGACTCAGCTCTCAGGCCTTCACACTCCACCAGACACTTTAGCCATGATTAGGAGAGAGCAGCATCGAAGCATTGGTTCTCCGTTATCACTGTCTTCTAACGCTGATTTAATTAGTGCCGAGCCGGGGATGGCCACGGACGAGAGAGAAGGAGGGTGAGGGGGTGACTGGCAGTTAGAGAGGGCACTGATGAGCTTATTGGAGTGTATAGGGATGAGAGGAGCATAATCTCCAGCATGAAATCAGGTCAATCCTTAATTAATGATTCTCTGCATGTGATTCCTTAGTCCCAGGTCTTCCTCTCTTTCTCTTTATACACAAGAGACTTGCTCTTTTTCTCCCTCTCTCATTCACTAACTCGCTCACTCCCACACATATGTTTTTAACTAGTGTTCCCATTTATGCAAGGATCTAAGGGAATCAGAATCCAAAAGGTGGAGAAAAAGTTGCTCAAAAAGCTTTCCAAGCCAAAAATCTTGGAACAAAACAGAAGCGTATCTGTCAAACTTTATATGATCATTTGTATGTATTTTTGACAGATAGGTTTTCTATATTTTTGTCCCTTTTACAAGCTTTATTTTGTTCACGAAAAGTGTCCTAGAATATTTGAAACAAAAGTTTTGTTATTTTTCAGGTAAGTCCACCATCATTGTTTGCCGTGTATATAAACTGATTCCTTGATTCATTATCAGTGTAATTGGTAGAATACATGATTACTAATGTAATCAATGACAACTCAAATCTACACTCTGATTTGTCTTCTAAAAGAATGGCTCAGATATTGCAGTTAGACAGGATTTATAAATATGGCACAAAGAGGAGGTTTGACCTCCAGAGAAATTAAGGAGCCAGTGCTTCATCATTTCACTGTAAAGTTTGAAAGCTGTTTTCTTTTCTGACCAACTAAATAGATTTACTGAGTTACACTCAGATAGCCAAGCCTGCGGATACTTCATTTATCAAGAAACTCCGCGGTTTTAAGCTTTGTTATAACAAAGTGTTTCCAAGCTTCAGATATATCATGCTGATGTTGATATACTTTCTGTATAAGCTGTCCAGCTCTCAGAGCACACAGTGAATGCAAAATCTGAACACTACTATGTATCTACTATTTATCACAGCAGTCACTGGAAATGATCTTTTTTTAAGTGACCACCACCAGTCAGGTTCATTATCACTAATAGCATTCGCGGCTGTCCTGTTCATTGATTTGTGCTTTTGATACGCGGAGCAGTGCTGTGTCTGAACTACTAAGCATTGCGGCAATCAGATAATGGCTTTTGCAGATGGCACCAGGATACTACGACTTATTATCAACGATTAAGAATTAAATTACACGCATGAGATTCAATGACATAAAAATAGCGGACATGAATATTAGGAAATATCAAAGTCAAGCAAAAGTCAAATACAGCGAAATAGCCGTTAGCCTCGTAGACCCAGACATGGATTTTTCTTGAAAGCTCTTTTATTGCTTCATAGCACTTATATTATAGTATATATTTATACTTTGGCACAGAAAGCTCTGACATTCATCTGCCTCCGACTATTAATGTTTACTATTGACCAGAATATGAGTGATTCTTCACAGTCTCCCCTGGTTTTTCGCCCTGGAATACTAGAGTTCAGTACAGTTTGGTGGTTTCCCTGCTCAAACACACTTATTAAATCTTAAAACTTAAGTGCTGAATGTTTGAAATCTCAGCATGATCTCAGTTTCTCCTAAAAAGGACTGTAGGTCATAAACGGTGGTCCTGGAAGTCCATTGTCTGTACATTTTGATGATTAAACTGCATCCACTCACCTTAATTCATTAATCAATTGAATAAGTTGACTGAGCATGTAATTCACCAATTAGTGGTAAACTCCAGTCCCACATAACCAGAATTGATGATCCTGGTTATGTGTATACAGGCTCCCATCTCAGCTCCCATCATGGCATCACTGAACTGACATGTCTTTTGAAAATGATCTCAGATGGGCAGGGAGTACCTCAAGTTACCTCACAGTTTAGCTTGTTTTCTTCAAAGCAGGAAAATATGAACTGCAGGACAATATGATAAGTTTCACTGTGGTAGAGAAAGTGCAGTTAGTTCAGTGCTTGTTATCAGGATCTTTCATGATTTTTGAAATTTTGAAAGAATCATATGTTTTAAAACACATTTAAGTTTTCCTCACAGTGATTAACTGATAGATTTCTGTGTATAGATTGCTCATGTTTGGCTTCTAGTCTGCAGGCATCATTTAAAGAGCCCTTGTAGTGTAACACCAAGTTAATAAAAGAGGGTGATGCAGTATATAATCATTGTTAAAGTTATATCACTGTTATATGTACCATATGGTCCATATAAAAAACTATACTGCAAACACAGCCCACATGTTCAGTCTGCAGCCGATCAGAACAGATATAGATTATAGATGTTATAAAAACACTAAAGACAACAAGAGAGAAGAGACAGTGCCAATGTACTGAAGAATAGCCTACATGTAAACAAAGAATACAATAAATTACCAAGTAATTGAGCAAATGTAGCAGTTTTTGGCAGTGTGAGTAGGTATAAAAAGTAATATGTAAATAAAAAGTAATATGTAAAAAGGTAGTATCAATCTTAAAGGAACAGTAATAGGAGTCTAAGGAATTCTAAGGGCTAAAGAAAGATTGGAAAGTGGTCATCAACACTATAAGTGGACATCAGGGAAAATGTAAAAAGGCAGGGTATGAGTTATTTAATGTATTAACATTGAATTAAAACTCTTAGAATTTACATACAGTTTCAGTTGACTTGCAAGCTGTATTCTTTTGTTTTATCCACAATTCAAATGATCAGTAAGAAAAGGATTAAAAATATCTTTTTACCTTTTCCTTAAAAACTAAGCTTGGTTTAAATAGTTATTATACCAATGACTGATATTGAGCTGTGCTGAGCCATCAGTGTTTGATAAGTGCTAGTTTGTGTGTGTGTGTGTGTGTGTGTGTGTGTGTGTGTGTGTGTGTGTGTGTGTGTGTGTGTGTGTGTGTGTGTG
>JBBPDC010000135.1:21859383-21884243 GCA_037974485.1 Hemigrammopetersius urotaenia
ACACACATATATACGTGTGTGTGTGTGTGTGTGTGTGTATACATGTTATGGACAGACTAAAATCTTTCAGAAATTCAATTTCAACTTAGTTTGTTTAAATATATGTAAACTTTAAAAACATTTTTCTAGGTGCAACAAATATAAGTACGATACAAAATTGTTTAAGTTAATAAAACATATCAAGTAAATATCAAGCGTCCTCAGAAGCTGTTATTCTAATTTAACAGTTCTTCTCAACCTGGGAGTCACATTCAGATTATTAAAGAACAACAAAATAAATCTTTCCCACATTCAGATATGCATTTGCATTTCGAAATGTATCTCTAGTCCTGAGTTTGTTTTGTATGGCCTGCCTGATTAATCTTTCTATGATGAACAAGAGGCCTGTGCGTAAAAGAGCAGATGTGCAAGCTTTGATATCCTTTAGTACAGAGGCTTCCAGTCCTGAGCTGCATAGTTTAGTGTTCTGCCTGCTTCAGCGCCCCAGTTCAAATGAGGAAATCTCTTATTAATTCATCCTTAAGCAAACAACAGACATCTCTGCCCTTTGATGTACTCTTCTTCATTACATATTTGATTCCACTGTGCTGTTATTACATTTATCTTTAAAGATAAGATAACCCTTTATTAGTCCCACAAATTGTTACCGCAGCAAGTGGACAGAACAAAAGAAAAAGCAGCAGAAACAGCAAAAAATAGAATAAAAGCTATACAACAAAACATTATAAAATAAAAAGTACACTATAAAATAAATACAGAACTATAAATATAGAAGTTTGTGTGCATGTAATATATGTATATACAAGCCTATATAAGTATATGTATGTGTGTACACATTGGATATATGTATTTATATATGTACATAGTGGATGTATGCATGAACACTGTGGATATATACAGGTACATATTGGAATGTCCTCAGTTTATATGTAAAGGACCACACCAAAAATGTTTGTGCACATTCAAACAAGCAAACATATAAATGGGAATGTACTTCACACTATAGTCGTCTTTTATCATTTGTGGGAGACATTCTTCAGGACCAGGGTTGAGAGCCATCCCTGCGTTTGTACTGTAAGATGTGGGAGAGTGACGAATTAGATGGTTTGAGATCTAAATCTCACAGATGTTGTCTTTGTATTGTAGTCCCTGATAATACCTGGGAAAAGCCCGACCAGGAAGAAGTCTGGCCCATTCAGCTCTCGCAGAAGCAGTGCCATCGGCATCGAGAACATCCAGGAGGTGCAGGAGAAAAGGTGAGGAGCAGCACTGCCCCCCAGGAGGTTGAGTCACTGAGCAATACAGTTGGAAATGTCACAGGTCATGGCATTACTGAGGACTTACTAGCCTCAAGACTGGTGTTTTAGAATGCTATTCCTGAGAACAAGGTGTTGCGTTTGTTTGGGTCTGTATATCTTTGTATCCATACATTTACAGGACAAAAATGTCCCGCCTTTGAAAAACCAGAGAGAAACAGGGCTGTCCTACAGTGTCAGGATCAACTAAATCTAGTGATGTAGTTACATGTATGTGTAATAAATATGAGACATATTACTGTGTATAAGTAGATGCAAAAATAATACATTTGGTACATTTCTTTAGCTTTTTGTCCTACCCATTCTGTGTATGTATGTGTTTGAGAGTATGGTTTTTTGTATGGGTACAAAGCAAGGAAAATGCCTTATTGTGTTTAATTTGTGTATGTGTGTGTGGTTGGTGAAGGATTGCAGCGCTCTTGTCTGAGGACAGGACAGTGTTGTGTGTGTCTCTGCCCAGCGTCAGTCTCAGGAATGGCAAGCTCATCATGGACTCCTTCAAGTACAGATGATACTTTAGAGTGCCTCCTTCCTAACTGCAAAACAGTTTGGCCCAATAGATAACACAGAAACACTTCCATAGACAAATCTAGAAAGACTAGCCAAAAAGATAAAGCTTCTCATGTAGCATGACTGTTTATCCTAGATTTTAACGATTTTACCTAACTGGCCACTTTAACATATTAAAACCTTCAGAAAAGGCTGATTTATACTGTGAAATGTGTGTAAACTTACTTGCATCACTCCACAACAAAGAGGTTCATGGATACGTAGCTTCTAAAGGGTCACAGGGGCCACAGTGCGCACACCTCCAAAATCTCAGCCATGCAAGTGAGTCTTCTGCAACAAGCAAACATGCAATACATTCTACCAGATACCTGTATGAACGTCTACCAATCACAGCCTCAAATGTTCAAGGTACACAGATGCACAATTATAAATCAGCCTTTGCTTTAAATATGCTTTCTGCACTGCTGAAGTAGCCGAAGCGCTAAAGGGAAGAAATTGTGCTGACAGAGGCAGTTCTTCTAGTAACAAGAATTCTAGTAATACACTTAGGAATAAGTGTATATGTATGACTTGCAACTCTGTGACTTAACAAAAATCATGTTTTCTCTTATGTTGTCATGTGCTTTTGGAATTCTTATCATTCAGTAGAAATCCAGCATGTTAGTTCCAAGCAGAGAGATTATTTCCTTCACTACTAACCAGCTGTAGTCAGTAGTTTGGTCTTCGCCGAGACTAAATGGAATGAAATGGTGGAGTGTGAAAGAGAATGCTTGTGCTGCCCTCTAATGGTCAATGTGTTTCTGTGCAGCAGCAGAGAATGCTCTCCCAGCACCCAGAAAACTCCAGACAGCGGACATGCCTCCCAGGACCCCAAGTCAGAAAACTCCTCCAATCAGAGCTCACCAGAGGTCCTCGTTACGAAGAACAGGTAAGAAAATCGACTGTGTTAATAGAGGAATTTGATGACTCATAATAGGCGTAGGTGTAAGGGTTTTACAGTTTTAATGCTCTACACTTCAAATAAGTCAAGTAGGTTGAACCATATTCACGCTCCTCCAGGACCATGGTGCAACACAAAAACAAAACTACACTGAGTGTCAAACTACACAAGAGCAAACAGTACAATATTACAGGACTGGACAACATACAGTGCAGCCGACAAATACAGTAACAGTATTAGTGTGAATAACATTAGTGTGAATAGTATGACATTGTATTATAAATACAGTATTATGTATTATGATACTGTATTCTAGCATCAGAGTCATTATGAGTGTAAGACTGCGCAGGAATAACAAGTGGATGTTGGAGAAGGACTCGAACATTTAGGTTAAGCTGAAGAGTAGACAGTGTTTAGCCACTATTAAACATGGTTCTGTGGAATAATGCAAATCCGCCACAATGACAATAAAACGTGTGTTTGTTTGTATATAGTTCAGCCATGTGCTTCAGGGCTCCTTCCATCCCTGAAGCTAATGACCTGTCACGCTCATCCTCCAACGCCAGTAGCTTTGCCAGTGTGGTGGAGGAGAATGAGACGGAAGCCACTGAGGACTACGACACAGGCATGGTGAGATTCACACAGATCCATAAGCCTCAAACTAGCACACACTGAAAAACAGTGGTCCTGGAGATAAGCCACTTTGAATTTAATTCAGTCAGTTGAAATGCATATGCTCTAGAGCAGTGGCTCCCAACCTGGGGTCCAGGCCCCCCTTAGGTGGGCCCTAGAGATCGCAGGGGATGCGCACAATTTTGTCTGCACTCAGGTAACCAAAATTTGTACACATTAAATTCATAAAATCTCAATGTATGGGAAACGTAAAAGTGTGTGCGTGTGTGTGTGTGCGTGCGTGCGCGTGTGTGTGTGTGAGTATGTATAAGAGTATAAGAACAAAAACCTACTGCTGTTTATTTTTTGCAAATAAAAGTTTGTAATTAATCACTTTATTCTTTTTGTGCATCTATGCGGGTAGGGTTTGGGGAAAAAAGGTAGGGAACCACTGCTCTAGAGAGATACTGTTCATTTTAAATATGAAACACAACTGCAATGTTTTCACAACCAGCACTAATCCCCAACCTACACCAAATACTCTACGCCATGCACTTGTCATCACACCTGGAGACAATTATACATTTTATTCAAATTTTAATCTCTATGTTGTGAATGAGAATGATGAATCCTGAACACGCTATCGCTAATCAGACTTAATTGTGGTCTGAATGTATGCCTATACTTTATGCCTATACTTTACCATGTATGTAAGTGAACAACAGTATTTCAAATGGCACTCAAAACTCATAGACTTGACATGCATAGACATGCAAAATGTATTCTAGACTTTCAGCCACATGCAAAAATCTTTTCCAAAAATGATGTACTGAAATAATGGAGTGTTACCCAGATCACACACTATTAAAACATGACTTTTTGGGGTAAATGTAGATATCAGTATGTCACCCATAACTCAGATTGCTGTATATAGAATGGACATCAACACATGCCCTGGTCTCTAATATGTTTGGTTCCAACACACTTCGCTCCAATGCTCAGATGCTCAGAAGGCCTTCATTGACTGTATCAGGTGTTATAAACAGCAGCTGGCGAATAAGTATTGGATTTTTTTGTCTAGGTTTCGGCTTAATCTTGGCTTTAAAGTTTGAGAAACTGCACCAGAATGCCTTGAATATGACTGAGAGTTTGTATGTCTCTAGTTTTAGGGAGCAGTTTTAGAAGACTGTGTATGTGTGTGATTCTCTCTGTAGGAAAGTTTGTCGTCTGCAGGGACGCCACACAAGCGGGACTCTTTCACCTGTACTACTTGGCTGGAGGACAACGTGAGCAGTGTCAGCACTACCAGTGCCAGCAGGGGGAGCTCTCCTGGTATAGTAGAAACAACAAAGCAGTTTAAATCAAATGACTAAATTAAGACAGCCACATCATGAGTCAGGGTCAATCAGTATTTTTGAGAGTGAATTCTACTGTAACTTAATTAAGGCATACCTAAAGTGTGCAGGGTCATTGTGGACCATTCATGCTCCAACTACAGGCAGACCTCCACAGCCAGAGTGTGGTAAGACTAATGAACAGAACCGGACAGACATCCGGATCAAACTAGAGAGACCGCACAACCACAAATCTACATCGGTGAGACATCCTCTGTTCATCTAAATCATCTATTTGTGTATGCAGTACACCAAAAAGTACATTCTTTGTAAAGATGTAGTGCAAATTCATGGACTATGTAGTTTGAATTGTATGTACATTTTATGTTCAAGGTTGTTTGTAGAGTTGCGTCTGCATTTACTACTCCCAAACAGTTGTTAGGGAGTAGACAAATGGAAGTGTTAGATGATGTCTTTTCTGTGAGTGAAAGGTGGTCTGTGCTTTTTTGACCTTTTTCTCTCTGTGCAGAACTGCTAGCCTCTCCTGTCTGATTGCTTCATGGATGTCCATCAACAGGTCAGTTTTCCCTCAACGATTTTCCATTGCAAAACATAATGAATGTCTAATTTACTCACTATTTATTCATGTCTGTGTACAATAAGATCAAATGTAGATAATCTTATTGTACACAGACATGATGGTGGTGGTGGCCTAGTGGGTAGGATACTTGCCTCTGGAACAAGAGATCATTCGAATCCTACCATCAACAAACCACCACTGGGTCCCTGAGCAAGACCCTCATCCCCAAGTTGCTCCAAGGAGACTGTCCCCTGTAGTTAGGGAATGGAAGTCGCTTTGGATAAAAACGTCCGATAAATGTTAAAAAGGACTACAACTTTGTTTCAAAGCTGATCTGATGTAATTCTGAGTTTTCAAAATGCCACCATTTTGAAAACTCAGAATTACAAAGCACAGAATATAAAGATATTAATTCATTTATCATTATAAAGGACTATTTACAAAGTTGTGTCATGTGCTTTTGTCATTTTTAATTCATTTGATTCTCATGTAGTTTTATCTTTTTTATTTGTATTTATCAAAACAGCATTCCCTAAAAACACCCCCTCATAGAGATGAGGAGAGCTTGGGTTTACGCCATGACTGCTGACGAAGATGACGAAGATAACTGCAGCCTGCCAGCAGAGTGACGAATGACAGGACCGTGATCGTGTGACCATGCTCTCCAAGGTGGTCCAGTGCAGTAGTGAGAAAGAAAGAGAGAGGGAGAGAGAGATGGTACAGGCTGCATGAATAGATCTCATTTGCACTGCACCACTTTCCTTTTCATTGTCTCTGCTCTCTCTTCGTCCGCCTCGGTGTAGGGTCGTTTCTATTCTGTTGTCTGAAGCGCTTTTAGTCCGTGCAGTAAATCACTGTGGGCTTTGTGCCCGTGTAGGAAAGATTGCTACCTGTTTATTGTCTCGGTGAATGGCTTGGTTAATGGATTGCGCAGGGTCCTGAAGTTGCATCGTGTTTAACCCCCTTGGGCTCCAAGAAATGAATTCTTTCCACAAGCAGTAGCCTTTTCTGTCTCCCACAAGGACCAACCTGACAAAGCTGCCTGAAGTGTTTCTGAGACTTTCGGCACGGGCATGTTTCCTCCTTCTTCTTTTTTTATTTGATCTTTGCTTGTTGGTAAACACTGTGGGTAATAATATCGTTTAAATCAGTTGTGTTGCTTACAGCTCAATTGTATTTGCAAATTGTATTTGCCAATGATGTCACATTATCAGTTTACTGATTAACCAGTCCTCATAAGGAGACAGAGCATTCTGATGAAGTAATTCAAGTAATACCATTCCTGCAGACCCACTAACACAGACCAAAAAGCAGACGTCTGGCAGATCCATCTACATGTTCAATGGCTAGGGATATAGAATGAATATTCTTTCTTTATAAATTGCTACAGAGACTTCGCTTGCAAATGCCTTGCCTTATCCATCAAACAGGTGATTTATGCCATGTTTGTGTTGCACGAAACCCAAATCCAATGACTGTGTACAGCTACCACCGAGTGTGACTGTATGTTATGAGCTTTGATGTTGCGATATGTATTTTGCCTTGGACTCAAAAATAGGTTTCTTGGTTTGTTTTTTAATGAGATCCCAGCTTGTGTCCAACATGTCAGGGTCTTCGTTTCAGTCCTTAGTGATAAATATCTCTTCATTTGAGTCCCTGTTCTTGCCGTGCAAAGGAAATTCTCTAGATATATTCTCTAGATATCTTCAATGAATTTCAGCAGACTCTACATATTGTCAGTCCTTTCTTAGACTTGGCGTAAATCTGTCTTGGGTTATTTTTCTGTTCCGTGTTTGGACAAATGTCCAGTAGATCTGTGACGATTGTAATTTGAAAAATATTTGGAGGTTGAATGCGTGCCTATCTTTATCTTCATACTCTCCTTGCCAGACCTCCATGCCACAGCAGAAAAGTCCCAGGAATGATGAGTACACTCACTGGAATTGTAAAATATTTTTCTGCCAGGTTTTTTTTTTCTCATAAAGGGTGTAAAGCTTAGGGTTTGCTGTCTGTTTAATCATAAGGTGTGGATTTACACTGTAAATAGGGATATTTCCATTCAAAAATATTTTTAAATGGTTTTGTAGTCAAGGGTCCTGCTTAAAGTCCAGAAAACTGACATTAGCTTTTAAACCTCAGTAATGCCAAAATCAGTCCTGTGCCCTTATTGAAGTTAAGAAGAGTAGATCACTGAAAATAACCAGCACAGAGCGGTCCAGTGTATGTGGTTTGGAGTTGCCTTACTGTCGATCGATGAAGGTGTGAACTAGCCGTAGGTACGAATGTTAACGTTGAGTCCATGTTCGAATACATGTGTTTGTGAAAAATGAAGGTTTAATTGAACTGCCTTTGTACTGTTTTTGTTGTCCATGTTATCAGAACGTTTTAAATAATCCTCATAATGAAGGCTCAAATGCACAGGTTTCAGAAGGTTGACAGGGCTTTGA
The DNA here is from genome assembly GCA_037974485.1 of Hemigrammopetersius urotaenia. NCBI lineage: Eukaryota > Metazoa > Chordata > Actinopteri > Characiformes > Alestidae > Hemigrammopetersius > Hemigrammopetersius urotaenia. The sequence goes on from JBBPDC010000135.1 coordinate 21,867,123, forward strand.
CTGGGTTTGACATGCAATTCCATCGCCATCTGTGGGACAAGATAGAATGGAGACTGGTGCTGATTTGCAATTTCACTACTCACGCAAATCACAAACTGAAATCAAATGGATAAAGGGAAATTGTTAGCTAATAAAACCTAAATTAGATTGCTGTTGTCAGCCCAGCTTAGCGCTTTTGTGCCCCTCTGTGGTGAGTTGTGGTCCTTTTATTTTTCAGGGGTAATGTAGTGTGAGTGCAAAAGTAATTTTATGCCAAAAAAAAGCACAAAAGGAGTGCTGCTCTAAACAGGGTATGAATCACACGTTGCTACATGCTCCTCTCAAACGACTGTACATGTGACCTGTTCATGCTTTTGTGAGGTCATCCTTGTAAATACAGCTGTTTTGTACATATGCCGACTGTCCAGAAAAAGATTAAATAAAGAGACTTGGGTGTAATGTTCCCTTGGGTTTTGGCGATCTGATTTGTACTCTATAACGATTTGGTTTTTAGTTGTGTATATTTATTATCAGTTAACATTATGATCTGGAAAATGTACTTCTTTGTCATTGTTTTTCCTGCTAAGAGCATAAATAGGTTTCCGTTTAATACAGCATTCCAGTCTAAGACTAGCATTTTGTGTTATTTGTCATGTAATATTCAGTTGTGCAGGATTGCATTACTCAGCGTTATCAGTTTGGCAGTTGCACCCACAACAATAAAGAAATGCAGTGATGTTCATTTTATACAGAGGCTAATAATTACAGACATGATCTTCGGCTTCCCAGCACAAATGTTAGCTTTCTAGCTTCCTTCTGGACAAACCTAGCAAAAGAAAGTAACCTTTCAAACAGCTCAACCTCATGTGTTTGCCCTAAAGTACTTGTAGTTTTTCAAATGTTCTTCCCAACTTCAAGGTACGTCATAAGAAAGTAGCTTTCCTGGTCTTCAAACTGGAAAATCTTCCTCTCAAGACTATTGTGGAAACACTGTAGGAGGGAAGTAAGCAGGTTGAACAAGGGTTACAAATATGGCTCACGCTTGAGGCTTGACAACTCCTCCTAAAGTCTAGTTGACATAATTTTGATGAATTTTCCTGCTTGTTTGTTAAAAACAGATATTAGTGAAAAGTGCAGATAGAGATTTGTGAATAATGTTGGGGAATTCCTTTAAACGAAGATAAATATTTTTCCTCTCTGCTCTTCCCACAAACACTGTGGATTTTGAAAGCACATATTTCAAATCAAGCCAAGCGTTACTTGAAGTGCTGTGACTCAACACTAGAGGGAGCTAAATTGCATGCTAAATTGTTCACAAAACCTGCTTGCATTACTCACTGAAATATATTGGTAATTGTTTTTCAGGGAATTTTTTATGAGATGTGAGAAAACAAACAAGTAAATAAATGTTATAGACATATGTTGGACAAATAACGGCCAACATATGTCTATGACATTCAGAAGTGGACCAAAGTTCAAACAAAGGTCATAAGGCAAAAATAAAATGCAATGTGAAAGCACAGTGCAGTTGTAAGAAAGGGGAGAGCGCAGTACTTAGTAAACAAAAGTACTGCATAGAGTTAAACACAGAGTGTCTTTTACTGTAGAGTCATGTGTGCTGGGAGGATGTAGGTCAGCGTTAGGCCATGTGACAGCTGCCCTATCTGTTGACCCAGTATATAGCAGTAATTTGAGTTCACGCCAGAGATCAACACTGGGTTTGTACACAAAATGCAGCAGCAAGCCTGTCCAGAATGTAACAAACTGCATCATATTCTATGAACCAGACTCATCTTAATATAAAACAAAATCTGATGCGCGAACATGTAATTCCACCAAAATACCCACAGGCTCGACACGACTTCTGTATAGTGCCACTATGGCCTCTCGACAATTCTATTATTTTATTTTATATTTAGAGCCTGTTCTTCTACTAAGTTTGGTTAATTTGTCTGATTTATCTGAAAATACAGTACAGCAAATGTGACTGGATTGTATTCATCACAGTTATTATATATGCCATATACATAAGTAATATAGTTGCATTATAATATGCACTTCAGTACACCAAACTGTAAAAATAGCACCTACTTTTGCTAAATAATGCAATTACTGGCTTTAGCCTGAGGCATTATGAGGCACTGATGCATTTTCACTGCCCTGATAAAACAAGGTTTTTGGATCATTCTGTGATTCCTATGAATGCTGATTAATATCATAAGAGGGCCTGAAAACAGCTGGAGGAGAATTCAAGGACAGGATTGCTTTCAGGCACAGCTGGACAGGTGTGAGATTCAGTTTTGGAACAAAATCTTTCCCAAGGAGTGGAGTTTGAGCGCCAGATCCTGCCTTTAACAGCAGTGTCTGGTGCCCAGGCCCTGTGTTACAAGCCTGGGCCGTCAACACTGCTCTGGTGACAAAAGCCGACGACAGTTGAGTGCACGAAAGAGAGAAAATGAAACTGCATGTCTGAATTTTATTGAGCTCTTTGGGGTTTACATTCATTGCATCACTGCAGGAGAAAAAGGCAAAAAGGGCTTTGAAGTGCAACTGTTAAAATCAAATGGAGCGTAAACTTTTGCTTTGTTGGGGAAGTTATGTAAAAGCGGTTTCCATGGCAACAACACAGCGAACTTAAAGTGCAATTTAGGGTCTCGCTTTATTTAGTTATTGCTCCTACATGACCCATGTAATCAGGCTATTAAAAACAGTTTAGTGAAGGGTTGGTGCATTAAATTTCTCATTACAACACAGTGCCACAATGTGACCGGGACAACTGTATGAGGGCCGGTTTCAGGTCCCGATGAATGAATCATTCTTTTAAAGTGTTGTCAAAAGTCCAGCTGAATCTCAATTTTCAGTTGAATTTACATCTATGCTGTAGGCCGAAGAACGTGAATAAAATTAAAATTATATTTCTGAATATTAAATACAAAATCATCACATAAAATACCACATACAAGCAGCAGCCTCTTTGAACTCACTCACATTTTCACTCTGCAGGCTGTAGCCTCTTCTGGTATGTTTGTACTGTGAGCATGCCTCATTTCTGCCAGGCTCATCTGGAAATGAGCTGAAAACCTAAAAATTCAAAAGAGCCATTCCCATAGAGCGCCGCGGCTTCTGCCAAGAGCTACGAAGGCACTAAAAGAAAAATGCCAGCAAAAGTAAAAGATAGCTCAGTAATTTAATTAACTTGAAAAATGTATTTCATTAACAAAAAAGGGGAGAAATGTGCATATAAATAATTTTGATTGGTTGAGATCCCTCACCTTCATACGAACATTTCACAGCAAGACATGGAATATGATTATATTGTTCACAAATTATTCATTGTGATTTTCAAGACACTACATGTAGCATATCATTCCATATGTTATGTTAGTTCATATTTGTCAAATGTAAATGTACTTTGTATTGATAAACAGTTTAATCATCAGTCTCAATAAGGCTATAGTATTGCAATAAAACTTGTATTGTCTCATGATTCATGCTACGGTTAAAGGTCAGGGTCAGGGTCTACTATAGAGATGAGCGTTGCAATAATACTAAAGAATTCAGCGTGTCATTGAGGCCATTATTTCTGCATTCTGTGCATTCCAGTATCGCATAACATCCTCCTTCTTGTGTCACATTCACTGTGTTCTCCTGGACTTACGGCAGTTCTAATGCACTTACATCACATAAGGAAGTAATACTCTTTGTCTGTCTTAAATGGTGCTGTCACTATTGATTACTATATTAATAATAAAGACATTTACATTCAAACAATCCAAGTAGTAAAAAATGAATGATAAAGAAGACATGCATAGATTTTCAAAATGGTCCCGAAAAGGTTTTTTACAGTTTGAGAGACTTGAAAATGAAAATGCCAGTTAACCAATGCAGATAATCAGGAAGGTACAATTTTATCAATTATGCTTTTTAATTGGGTTATAAAAAATGGGATGACCCTAGTTGTAAGAGGCTCTTATGGGTCAGATATGAGACTTAAAGGTACCCCGCGACCTCTGAGGAGTACTGTTTTTCTCATGGTTTCTGCTCGCAGTGTGTTTTGTTTAGTCAAGTATAAGGGGACTCTCAGATGGAGCCGCTGATTTCACACTCTGTCCCATAATGTGATGAATATTTCACACCCCTCTCATCAACTCCTATTTAGCACCTCATTTATCACTTCTCACCCACCTAACATTCTCATCACCTCATCCGGTTTGGGGGTACTGTCTGAGCCAATTAAGCAGCTTTAAACATCCATGTTTGCGTTTCAGGATAATTTTTCCTTTTATCAATGTCTTTAAACAGAGGCCAGCTGCTGAGTTCCAACTGATGAATAACTTCTGCCTGCACAGTGCCTGGCTTGCCCTTGGGCAAACAGCGCAGACGCAAGCCGGGTGAACGTGCTAAATTGCTCCAATCTTTATTTACATTTGTAGTGTGCAGTCAATTAGCACGGACCTTCATTTTGATGCGGTTCATTGTGCTCAGAAAAGAGCTGAAAACTGTCTGAAATATGAGGTTCTGAGGCTATTTGTCACAGATGTCATCAGGCTTAGTTTGGGCTTGCATTCATTTTCTACTGAGTGTTTTTTTATGTAGTAGATTTTTCTATCCATCCATCCATGCATCCACCCACCCACCCATCCATCCATCCATCCACCCACCCGTCCGTCCGTCCGTCTGTCTTTCTCTCTTTTTCTATTGTTTTCACTATTGTCTCTCTTTCACAATATTTATAGCAGTGTGAGAGAATGCACCCCTCAGTGAAACCAAGAATGATGAAAGGGGGCATGCTGGAATGACGTGAGCAGCTTTAGGTTCAGGTTTTAAAATTAGCAGTAGCAGTCAGGCTGGGTCGGGTCAGGTCTGGAAGCTGCAAACACAGGTTGTGTTGGGGTTCCATTTCACAGCCTTAAAGACCTTTACCACTGACTGAACACACCAATAATATCGGCAAACTATTGAGCAGCTGCTGAAATCCACCAGTAAACTCTTAAGCAAAGCACAGGCCTGTTTTTGTACACTTTCATGAATTTCAAAGTGAGATGGCATAATCTGTTGGGAAATATTAGTGGCTGGGACATTATATTAATCATGATATAATTCATATCACGAAAGGGGGGCATTCCAAACGATAATTAGAGTCAGAGCACAGAGTTCTAGGTGGACTGCAGAAATACTTTAGATGTCGTTGATTGCTGGTTTGTGAAATGGTTATCAGCACATCATAATATTTCTGCAGTTTTCATCTTGGTGCATGTATTGGTCATGAACTAGTGCCTGGTGACAATCAAGACGTCCTAAACAAGACTGCATGTAAAGTTAAATAGGGCAAAAAAGCTGACTTAAGTGAATACAAGTTATTTCACTTGTTGGTAGATCATTGTGATCATGATGACCCATGATGTATTTTAATAAATGCTTTTCTGTTTTCTAATATTGTCTGTTAGTCTTATCTAGGTATTATATATGGCAGCATTTATATTTGTACAGCACCACCAGCTGTGTGTCCTGCATGACGTGTGTTTCGACATTGGACATCAGTCCCTCACTCAACCAGTGACTCCGTAAGGGACACTGTTAACTGCTTTTTTATGGACCGATGAAAGTCAGAGTCTACACAAAAATGACCCAGATGTCTGAAGGCTACATGTATGATGTCACCAGGACTTTTACGTTAGTAAAAGAACATCCTGATTCTGCGTGTGCTGGACCTCTGGCCTTGTGTGGAAGGCCTTGCCCTGACCCACGACGGTATTGTGATGCACTAGAACAGACTGGACGACTGGGGTCCAGACAGATAAGCTGCAGAGTAAGTGTGTCACTGCAATTAGCGGTGCTTTATGAGAACTCAATAAGAGCAGATCAGTGCTAGATAATACTGAATTAAAGTCCAGATAATGCTGAATTACATTTCTGACTTGCATGACAAACGTCTATGAAAAACAAGTTCATATCCCACCCAGCCGGGCTCGTCTGTCGAAAGCGTCGCTTCTCATAAGAGTTCCACTCAGACACTGGTACCACAGCCAAGAGATTAGGCACACCCACATGGTCTGAGACATTAAATCAGCACGCTATTGTGTCCTAATATTCACTCGCCACCTCGCTCACAAAAGGCACTTTTATGACATCTGGCTCAGCTTTTGGCCTCATTTCTTCAATTTGGGCGTCAGTGAGCAACGTCTGCTCGGGCTGAACCCAGCCCCAGTTTTCCCTCTCCAACACGTGTTCTTAGTGGAGAGTGTCTAGACTCTATCCATACTGAAAGCCTGACAGGCAGGAAAAGTGGGCCGTTTACAGAATGGAGAGTAAGCGATGCAGTCAGAGGGAGAGGAGACGTGGTTTGTGCGACACGGAGGGCACTGCAAGCGTCTGGCAGGCTGGAGGTTACACAAGGCTCTCTGTGCTCTCAGGGGCAAGAGAGGCTCGGAACACCACATTCCCTCCCATGCCGCACACTTGTGGTATAAAAATGTATTCATGCATTATGATGCTTGAATCTGAAAGCAGCAATTAAACTGCAGTACGTTTTAGACTGCTAGAACAATATGAATGCAAGAGCAATGCGCTACAAGTCTCTTTTTTAAGTGCAGGTTACGTTGTTAGGTGTGACTTCAGCTAGGACTCCTGCAGCTTTTATAAAACAGAGACAAAATACAGAAGTATGCCAAACTTTAAACACTCCCAGTCTTTTTTTAAGTAATGAATTAACACTGTTCAAGGTGCAAACCTAAATGTTTTTTTAAAATAGGTGAATATTTTCACCCAACATGTTTCATGTAGCAAAAGAGTAAGTAATTGAGCAAATGTGCAGATGTGTGTTCTCTGTATTTATTATCCCATACAAAACTATGACCAGATGTGTCAAAACTGAATACAAGTGTACAGAGTATTAAAAAAAGAACCATCCATTTTACACCAGTTTGTCACCCATTTTAATAATATTCCATAAAACATGCAGTCATTTTAGGTCAAAATAAAATCCTTGATTTTAAAATGTTAAAAATGCTTGGTATATTGTTTATATTGTATATTTTCCACTAGCATTTAGGAAGTTCCTCCAGTCACATTTGTGTATTCATTGTACTGTAAAAAAATAACTCACACTAAATAAATCACACTAAAATAATCAAACTGAATCAGCTTGTTGCAACATCTCAGATTTCATGATGACCGAATTGTTATCTAATTGAATACAGTCATGAGACCTGAGATTTACATCCCTGGTGTGCACTGGACCTGCTTCTCCTTGCACTCGGTGAGAATTCCTCGTCCTCTCTACGCCCTCAACGTGTTTCTTTTTTCTCTAGGAATATCAGGTTAACTGTTGGAGAGTGAGGAGCTGGTGTGGAATATGAAAAACATGCCCCTCAACATCATACAGTGAACTATGCAGACTAGACTTGCTGCCAAAGTCCCGACCCCGAACAGGAAAATACATCATATTTTTACAACAGCTGAGGTCTCTTTGAAGTAAACGAACCTTGTGTTACTGGGGAAGAGGAGAGGGCTTCAGCTCACGACTTTTTCAAACACGAATTTTGTATTCGTTATCTACTTTAACAGAGAGAAATGTCACCCCAGTCCTTAAGGAGAAGAATCTAAGCAAGACAGACTATCATATTATGATTAATCAGTGTTTGGGCTTTTGACTTATGGCTCTAGTTCATGTAAACGAACATTACAATTAGTTAAAACATGCTGTACATGGAACTTACATGTAGCTTTTTGGGCAAAGTGAACAATTTCTGTTTATTTAAATATACACAAACACATTATATACATATAATATATATTATATATATTGGTTACAGTGATGGTCTCTTTTTTAAGCGCAGGTTACATTGTTAGGTGTGACTTCAGTTAGGACTTCTGCAGCTTTTATTAAACAGAGACGAAATACATTTAAACACACCCAGTCATTTTCTAAGTAATGAGTTAACACTGTACAAGGAGCAAACTAAAAATGTGATGTCTATTCATCTATTTTTTTAAGTAAAACATTACATTTACGGGTTTTTTTTCACCCAATATGTTTCATGCAGTGAAAGAGCAAGTAATTGAGCAAATGTGCAGATGTGTGTTCTCTGTAGAGGACGTGTATTTATTTTCCCTTAGAAAACTATGACCAGATGTGTCAAAACTTGTGTCTGTACAGAGTATTAAAAAAAGAATAGTTTGTCACCCATTTTAATAATATTCCATAAAGCATGCAGTCATTTAAGTCAAAATGCTTTTAAAATGTTAAAAATGCTTGGTATATTGTTTATATTGTCTATTTTCCACCAACATTTAGGAAGTCCCTCCAGTCACATTTGTGTATTCAGAGTACTGTAAAAAATAACTAAATCACAGAGTCAACCCTTAATCAGTTAAATATTCTGTACATGGAACTTAAATGTATGAACAGGCCAAAATTTCCAACTTCATAGGGAAAAGAAAATCTGTTTTTATGTAAAACCATTATATTATACTGTTAGTTTGGATGATTTTTATTGGGCGGTTCATCATTTGCTTACACAGTGTTAGGGGAACCTGCCAACCTTCTTGTTTTCTGACAATGACAACTTAAATACCCCTACAACATTGAACTGGAGCTTTATGTCTAGGACTACATCAAGAGCATTTGACTTGTTCGTACCAATAAAGTCTACAGTGGATTATAAATCACCCTGAATGGGCTTAGATATGTTCACTCATGTATCTAGAAAATCAGCAGTGGGGCCTAGAAGCAGTGTGTTCACTCCAGAGCTGATTTATTTGCTGTGATGACTGCCAGGCTAGCAGAGCTACTAGCATAACTCACGCTTGACAGTAGGTTGGAGATGCGTGCCTGTCTTGTCTCCTACGCTGCTTTGGGCCCTGAGCTATCACACCGCATTCCCCCAGTCCCCTGCACTGAATTCCAATGAGGGGCTTTGCTTTGGCACCCCCTGCTATGCTACACTCTCAGGGGGGTTGTAGAGTATACTGTAAATTATTGCTGAATGTAAAAAATTCAATCATGGCTGCTAACAAAATGCAAATTTGTCAAACTCTAAATGTCATTCAATAGTCCCTCGCCCGCTGGCAATTCATGGCTTTTATGTAGCTTGGATTTGAACTTCTGAAGCTCACTTCACATTAGTTCATGCATAAATCGCTGAATAAAAGAGAGAGACAGAAAGAGACGGAGGGTATGAGAGTGTTTTGAGGAAATGTCTGTGGTCACCCTTCAACAGCAACAGCGAGTGAACTCCGTCTGCAAGCTCCAAGTATTAGATCATGAGAACCTGGAGAGTCGGCCTCATTATAGCGAGAGAAAACAAGAGTGAGCAGCTGTGCGGAGAGAGAGAAATAGAGAGAGAGAGAGAGTGGCTGTAGCCAGACAGCACTGGGTTTTTGTCTGCTAATTACGTCCTCAGCCTGGATCACAACCCCAGCACCTCTTGTACGTTGGATGGACTCACACACCCTTATTTTCTCCTACCAGACTGGAGTGGGGCCTGAACGGTGGCCTGGTGTTTTTGGCGTCAGTGAAATGCTTCAGTTTGGTCTCTGGTCCATGAGAAAGACCCCTGGGGGCTTCACTTTCGCAGCTGTATCACATGGACCCTGATTATGAACTACAAAACCCTAATTCGGTTCTGGACAGAGTCATGTTTATTAGTGCTCTGTCTGTGCAGTTCTTACCCCAGGCTGACCGTCAAAAACACTCAGGACTTTTACAGCAAGCCAAAGCCGGCTGTTGACGTTACATCGAATTTAAAAGACATTGCATTGAATTTAAAAGAAACATTGTTTCTGCCTTGAAGGTTATCAGATTAGCGGCCGTCTGTTGAGACCAGTAAGAGTACTGGTTCAGTCCAAAATTTTAATGCTGCATAACGAATGAAAACTGCAAAAAACTGGAGGCTCCTATATTCCATTCATGGTTAGCATTTTGGTCCAGCCACACATTATGCCTTTAAGTCACGGCCAGGTACGATAAAAGCTAATTTCATGTTCATTCTCACACATTTCTCATTGAAGGAAGATAATATTTTGTACGGTAATATTTATGATGATATTTCCCAATGACTGGGAAATAGCATTGGTACAGCTTTGAATGTAAATCTAATTTCAACTCCACTTAGTGCCACCTAATCATGTCATGTCCCACTAAAGTCATACTTACACCAATTAATGCTGAATATCATTACCAAATAATCTCGCTGGCCAGACCACACCAGCATGAAATATCGCTTCTATCTCATTTGAAATCAGCACATATACTTCACGAATGCAGACATATGCCCTCTAAAATGAGTCAAAATTAAGGCAGAAGATGCATAAAGACCTCTATTGTTTACCTCCCTTCAACTTCTGTCTTATTTAATACTTCAATGATGGTCATCTAACAACACTGTCTGTGTTTTCCTGACGAGCTACAGGAAAGCACCTTGCAATTACTCAGCCATGATTCAGTATTATTTGGCTAGACAAGTTACAGAAAGCTCTTTAGTGCACTTATAGAGTGCTCTGGCCACTTTTCCAAGTGTCTAAATAGGCTCTTTTTTAAATGGGAACTGCTGTTTTATTTATTTACTCATAAACAAAGCACTAGATGTTTGGTAGGCATGCTGCTAGGTTGCCAGGAGACGGCTAGTGGGAAGAGTCAAACATAGACGGGGGGGCTAAGGGATTTTATTTTTTTATTTTTTGGACAGTGGGACCCCAACACCTGCTTGTTAAACACAGGCGTTTTGACAGCCCTCTAGAGCTCGCTCTTCGGACAGACTAACATTTTCCAGCCAGCAGTAGAGCATGGCATGACAGTGATGACCACAGGCCATAGAGCGATCTCCCACGGAAGGTCCAGCTGCACTGCTTGTATGGCACTCAGCACTCTGAGCACCCTGTGCAAGAGCTGATATAAAAATTTTGTGACCAGTAGCGATGCCAGCATTATGGAGTATTAATATTATCTGCCAATACACACTTTATGACCAAAAATATGTGGACACCTGACCATTGTACCTATTTCAACGTGTTAGACATGAGCAGTCTATGTAAGATAAGATAAATGTATGCCCATTCAGTCCATTTGTGAGGTTATAAGAACTGGATAATAAAGATAAGAACTGGGTCATAATCAGCCTTACCACTGGAGGTCCTCCACACCAGACTCATCAAACCATGTCTATGTAGACTTGTTGCCACAAATTTGAAAGCATATAATTTTCTAAAATGTCTTTGTATGCTGATGCATTTACATACACATTCACTGGAACGAAGGGGCCTAGCTCAAATCCTGAAAAACTGCCCCTTCTTACATCAAACTTTACTGTTGGCACTATGCATTCCAGCAGGTATATATAATTCAGAACAACAGATAGTGAAATGTGATTTGTTACCCCAATGTCCAGCGGTGGGGTGCTTTAAACCATTCTAGCCGATGCTTGGTATTGTATATGGTGATCATATGCTTGTGTGTTCTCCTGGCACACTAATGTGTCCTTGCACTAATGTTGCTTCCACAGGTAGTTTGGAACTCTGCAGAGTAATGTAGATGGTTTTTACACCAGAAATGCTTCACAACTTCTAACAGTGGAGAAATATCATTAACTGGCTTGTACCTTTTTTTTACGTCCCTTCAGTTCTTCAGAGCGATTCTGTTACTAGTGTTTGTCTATAGAAATGGCATAGTCACATGCTTGATTTTGTACACCTGTTATTAATGGGCATACATAGATTAAATACCTGAACTCAATAATTAGGAGGGAGTCTACATACTTTTGACCATATAGTGTACTTTGGTATTACCAAAATAAAACCGATTCCAGCAGTTTTAGTTACACAATGTTGTACTAGATGCTCTGTTCATGCGTAGACAGGTTGTCTGATATCTATAGTAAGTAAGTTGGCTACAACTGTTAGATCTTTGCCAGTTACATCGGTTTGTATTTATCCGATTTACAGTATTTTTGCAGTGAATAGATGTCTGTGCTGGACTAAGGGAGCAACAATGAGCCTTAAGAGCAAGATATATCTGTGGGATTGAATCAAATGTTTATGGTATCCCAACGTTTAAAGGAATTCAAGAGTTTTGCTCAAAGCGAGCCATTATTGTGCTTCCTGACTGGCTTTTTTTAGTGGTAACTCTGTTTTAAGATTGCCATACTCCACTTCATGCCTGAATATTGGGCTGTGGTTGGTCATTTTACGTTTTAGGTTTCTTTTCCCTGCAACAGCACGGCGGTACTGACTGATATAGCTGTCAGTTACAACTCAAGTTCATTTTTTCCAAATAAGGGAAAGGAAAAAGCAAGTCTGTCTTAACATGTATTGTCATAATAATAGAAATATTGAAGTGACAGGAAGAAGAATCTCAAATTTATTCTATGTATTAGCTCTTATTTTTCTTTTTTTCTTTTTTTTTTTGCATTTCACATGTTTTTACCACTTCAGCCATGCAGGGGTTCAAAACTGACTAGTTCAGTCTGTACTGCTGTCCTGTAAGCAGGTGGTGATTACATACTTTTAACAGTTTAGATTAATCTGTTCCATATAACACAGGTTAATAATGATCAAACGCTTTATAGGTTTTCTCTTGATACTGATAAATCTGTGGCTTGTCAGTGTCAGTATTACTGACCAGCAATAAAATAACAATCGGATCCAAATATAATCATATTTTTTGGCTTTGTCTTAGTAAAGAATGTGTTACTTTATAAATAAAGAAAACCACTTTTTAAACATTTTGACCAGCATTAAAATAAAGACTTTATTCTAAGAATTTTTAGACTTGTGCTGTTTTTACTAATAGTTCATTCAACAAGAAGAATTGGCACGAGGTAAAGATAAAAAATAAATGCAGAGCACATCTGCATTATTTCAGGGTGATGCTATTTCTTAATAAAGCAACAAAACAAGAATCTAAGCACTTAAGAATGTAAGAAGAGCTCGTGAACAGCTAGGAAAGAACTTAACAAAGAGACAAAAGTGAGAGAGATAAAGTGAGAGGGAAGAGAGGGGAAAAGCAGAGGAAAGTCCAGCTGTTTCTCACAGCTAGCCGCCAACCCACAGCAGGCGTACAGGGAAAAAACGCTCCCAAAAGAAACTTCTCGCTCCTCATAAATATTCTTGTAACACTGGAAGAATTAGTCATTTTTCCTGAGAAAATATGCAGTCTTAACCAACCTGTCTTACAAGAGACTCGAGTTAATTACAAGAACACAAGACACTATGATAAAATCAGCTTTTACAGGAGCCTGCCCTACCACTACAGCTCAGCTTAAGAACACTGGTAATGGAGAAGTGAACATGGAAAAAAAGAATGATAGAGCGCCAAAACAGCTGTCAAATTGCTCTGGGGGTCAAAGTGTGTTCATATATTTGTGAATTATTTGTCCCGTCTAAAGCAGACCAGACTTTGTTCTGTATTCCATACAGAAAATTCTGCAGTTATAATTGTGGCCTCCAGGACGGACTGTAAACACTTCCTGCTACAGCGCAGCCTCTTCCAGCCTCCTTCCCTGTAAGATGTATGTCTACCAGAGACACTTTCTGAGGTAAATCTCTATTACTTGACATACAGAGGGGAACCCAGCTGTGTGATGACTTTACCATTCTCTTTCACTTATACTTGCTTAGACACAATGAACAAGGTGGAGAAATTTGTTGGAAACCCCACTCAGGAGTCAAATGACCCTGTGTGCAGATGCTGACTACTTACGATTTATTTGACTGACCTACTGCAAATGAACACTTAATGGGTTTGTCATTTCATTACATCGTATTACAACGTCACTCTCCCATCTACCACGTAAAACCACCTTGCATAGTTAAACAATGGACAGTTTCCTACAGCTACAAACTGGAGCCCATCTGTTGTCATGCATGATTTGTGTTAACCATGCTCTAATTCTTCATCAGCGGTCAGCTTCCGACCACAGAGCTGTTCTTGGTTGGATATTTTTGGCTGACTAACCACTCGCAACCTAGAAGTCTGTGTAAAAACCCCAGCAATACACTCATACTATACACTGCTATGACAGTATCATGTCTGGACAATGGTCCATCACAAAAATATTACCTTGCGGTCAGAACTGACTAAAGATAAATGGGGCAGATAGGCTACAGATTATATCTAGAGTATTTTTTTCCAGGATAATATTGCTAAACATCCTAAATAAAACTAAAATAAGATACAAACAACATTAGACAGTAAACAGTGATTTTATGTACAGTATATATTCTTTATGGAAGCCCAGTACACAAGTCTATGCAGGTGTTTTAATATTACAGCTAATTGGTGTCTAGCAAGCAGCAAAAATAGACTTGAAGGGCAAAACTGTGCTTTGTAATTGCTGCTACATTGCTTGCTGTGCACAACCATTTTTAAAAGAATTAACACAAGAGTACACGGTTTACCTTGTGTTGAGGGTTTAAGACTTTGATTATTTTTTTGCCAGTTTCTTGCACCTGTCCTGATGCCTACAGACATCCAAAAAATCTCCTAACCAAACAATTAAAAATTGAACAACTGAATGTTGACATCTAAGAGGGGTTGTAGTCAGATGTCATACTGAATTTGATTTGCATGCTGTACACATATGGCTCTGAACAAACCAACATAGTATAGACATAATCTACAGGTCTGGCAGACGTCTCTTATTTGCTAGGATGGCTCCTTTGACAGGGAAAGAGAGGCCTTTTGATGTAAGGTCTGTAGGGTAAACGAAAACTCTTTTAAACCTGATCATTGTTTGAAAGAATGCACATATCCTAAAACTAGTTGCTTTTAAGCACTGAAATATGGCCTCTCTACCACAGAAAACATGATCTTGTCACATATGCACTTTTGTCACAATGGCCTCTATTCACAAATGATTTGCTTTTTCCTGTAAATAATATACTGATCTATATTTCTTTCCACGCTTCAATAAAGCAGCTTTTGTCCATTCTGTGTATGAACTCATGGCCCTGCAGACAGATCCATGTGGCTACAATCACAAACAAATGCCTATTGTGTGTGTGGATAGAGCAATACTTCATCAGGAGAGGAACGTAAAACTGCCCCATACACTTACCAAATTCAAAACTTAAACAGCTCTCAATAAAAGATCTTCAAATTGTTCAGAGAAAATGCCTCTCACCACAGAGTCCACCGCCTCAGCCCTAACAGCTTCACTGCTTCTGCAGAGACGGCTTGTTTGCCTGAATGTGCTCATATGTGTTTTCCTGTCTCTTGCTAATAATTGCTGATTGAGTTAAGTTGTTTACTCTATCGTTATCAGGCCCAACACAGAGAAACTCTTCTTCTCGGCTCCTTCATCCTGTAAGCACTGCTAGGAAGAAAACTTGTTTACCATCACTCTACCGACACAACAGGTCAGCTCTCTGTTTCTCTTGACCATATGATCTGCCGTCACTTGTTTTCAGCTGAACCATCAGAGACGGAGAAAATCAATTATGGACTATTGACTGCATCAATTATTTTAATCCTTCCAGTCATAGTTAATGCAGCTGAAAATCTAGGCTATTAATATTATTAACCCAGCTTAGAAATGGGAGTCTAAAAACACGAAAAGCGAAAAAAGTTACGAAACAGTGGTAGTCAATTGTAAAACATCTTAGGTATGTCATATAAACATTATATGTGGAGTGTATCATTTTTTACATTACAACAGTGCATGTCAAAGTCTGGAGTACCCTCTGCCCTGCACATTATAGTGTTTGTATAGGCCTTCAGTTCAAGAACAGCGGGGCTATAAACTTATTCGTTTCATAAGGTGGGCTGGAAACAAGAAAAACACTATAACGTATAATGTGTGATATCATGTGCAATTTCTTATGGTTGCAAAATCATTATGTGCAATAACTTATGTGCAATAGTCTTACCACGTGCAATATCACAACTTATGTCAATATAATTTACATGCAATTATATACTTGGCATGCGTTAAATTACTTAGCAGTAAGGGCTTTATCTGTAGTATTCAGACCCCAGCATTTTGTGTATGTAGGATAGTGTATTTCGTAGAGAGAGTATTTTTCTGTTATTATCTGACTTAATTTTACACTTTGTATCTTATATTGTTCTCATTTCTTTGTTCCTGTGTGACTGTGCACTTGTAACATTAGCAATTTCCTCCAGGTCAAACTTTTCTGATTCTGAAAATGTGCAGGGCATGGGTTGCTCCAGAACTAGTTTGGGAATCACTGTTTTACATGACAAGCAAACAATTCTCATAGTCAGCCTGTTAGTGTTGAGACTGTGGGAAGAAGACATGCCAACAGACTCTGATGGGTTTTATACTGTTGGGAATCCCTGGGTCTGAGCATTCATGTGTAGGACACAGGCACATACATACACAAACACAGATACAAAAAGGACCTTCACTCCAAACTAAACTGAACACTGGAAGGGGGGCTCTGTTGCATAGTCGACTCTCCGAAACTTTAGCAAGCCCACTGTCTTCAGGAGCCACACACAAAGGAGAAACACATCCAAAAGAGACACACAGTCTCTCTGGAAGGCTCTCCACTGCAACTGGAGAGTCCATCGGCAGCAAACTGGAAAGTCCCATGCGTGCCTCTGTCTTTGTTCCCCTTCTACTGAACATAAGCAAGAGCTCACGAGGGATACAGTTTTCTCCATACAAAAACCCACACCAGAGCTAAGGGAAGGAGTTGGGTGACCATGCAAAGAGTTTAAACTAACATGCACATGCAGCCAGCCAATCACACAACACAGACAATCAACTCAATAACAAGCATTACTTAAACTCAACATAAGACAGATGGACATGTCGTTAGGTACCTAGCAACCCTGCTAATTAGCTAATGAAGCTCCACACTTACACATGGGTTGCCTAGGCACCAAACGACCCCACACGACAACCTATGACCTCATTGCCCAGGGCTGTGTACCACTTAGTATTTGGGCTCCATTGGGGGAGTGACACGTGACACGCCATTACATATACAATAGCATAATCAGCACAGAGAACAACTCCAAACCACTCGTTTAGATTCTTATTTTGTAGTTTACTAGAGACTGTAGCAAAAAAAGTGCATAATTTGTTAGCCCTCTTTACCCTGTTCATCTGTGTGTGTGTGTGTGTGTGTGTGTGTGTGTGTGTGTGTGTGTGTGTGTGTGTGTGTGTGTGTGTGTGT
>JBBPDC010000135.1:21885023-21898867 GCA_037974485.1 Hemigrammopetersius urotaenia
TATATATGCTATAATTAGGAATATGTTATATTCTCTATTCTTACATTAGGAGGGAAATGTGTGTTTCACATTTCACACAACATTAAATCCACTGATAAGTTAAATGAATAACATTGATTATCTTGTTGTAATGTCATCTGTCTATGGTGGAACTCTATTAGGCTGAAGTCAGTTATTTAAGATATTTAAGATAAAATGGGCATGTGTAAGGATCTTGTGGGGTGTTCCTGACATGCAGTGGTTAGTACCTACCAAAGGTGGTACAAGGAGAATCTGTGACAGGTTAATGGGTGCCCAAGGCTCATTGGTGTGAGTGAGAAAGCAAGCCCCTCTAATCTTATTCCACAGAGGAGATACTGCAGCACAAATTGCAGAAAAAGTTCAGACTGGCTCTGACAGTTGTCATAACTCACAGTGCATCACAGGTTGCTGCATAGCAGCAGATCAGTCAGAGTGCCCATAACACCTGTATACTACTAAAAGTGCACACAGTGTAATCAGAACTGACCATGAAACAATAGAAGAGGTTGGTGTGGTCTGATTTTCTTCTACTTTTATCTTCCATTTTATTTAATCCTATGGATGACTGGGTGCATGTGCACTTACCTGGGGAAGAGATGTCACCAGCATGCACTGTGCGAAGAAGGCAACCTGGAGGAGGCAGTATGACATGTACTACCAGTCAAAAGTTTTGTATACCTCAAATATAACCTTTGATTTCAGGAATGGTAATTTTTTATGCTTGTTTGGCATTGAAAAGTTGAGTAAACAACTGTAAATGAAAATACGTCAAATAAAAGAAAATTCCATTATAATGTGGAAAGAATATGTAACGGACAGCCTGATAACTGGTTCTCTATCTGGAAATGCACTAGCTGATTGTTTCATCCCACTGTGTCACGGACAATGGGTGGAACCCGCGTCCGTGATTTACCTCGGGGGCAGCAGGGACAAGACAGGCAGGCATCCGTGAACTCAGGCTCTTTATTTACCAGGACGTGAAAACAGGAACAGAACAAAAACCTGGCTCAAGGGCTGCTACAGACATGAACATAAACGTGAACATAAATGAGGCGATGAACAGATGACTGTGGGACACCCAGACAGAACTTAAATACATGACATAATGCGTGCACAAATACAAGACAGCTGGAAAACACAAAACAAACCTGAATATCAAAATAAAAGTCCCCAAAACCCATAACAAAACAAACCAAAAAACAGTGACCCCTAACGGCCACTGGCCGAGCCGTGACACACTGGCTGTCACTTAAAGGAGAAGTTCGGTGTGAAATGCACCTGGGGTACATTTAAAGATGATAACGAGTATGAACTTTTGTCGAATAGCCCGCCTTAATTTGCTGCCCGCATTCTGAAACACTTTTAGCCAATGCTAAACTCAAGGCTCTACTAGGCTGATTGAGCCACCACTTAGCCAGTGCAGATAAATCTCTATTTTTACACAATTAACAGGCTCAAAGTAGCTCCACACTTCATTTCTAGAATTCTGAGGGCCCTGACATTTAAAACGAGACATTGAGAACTTTGCTTAGATAGAAAGTGCACAGGTGGTTTATTAAAAAGACAGTACCTTCAGGGAACTTTCTGGCACGATATTAAAGCACAATATGTGGACTGACGAGCACGAACGAAACTGAGTAGTAAATCCTTTTGAGCTACGTTTATGCCATTTGTTGTATGGTGCTCTTCATTGTCATGTAGACATTCAACAAATATTCTAGCTGGAGTCCATCATTTTCTCTGAATTTATTTTGTTCGTTCATGTTCGTCAGTCAACTCATCATGCCTAGGTGAGCTACTCGACAAAAGTTCATACTCGTTTCAATACACCCCAGGTCCATTTCACACTGAACATTAATAGCTTGTTAAATATCTAACACTTGGGTGTATTTTTAGGTAACATGCAATTGTAGAAAAAATGTATATATAAATATATATATAAATAAATATATTTAAATATATGTATATATATACAGATATATATATTAGTGGTGGGCCGTTATTGGTGTTAACGTGCTGCGTTAAGGTGAGACTCTTATTGGGCGATAAAAAAAATATCGCTGTCAATCTATTCACAAAGTTGGGTTGGGAGCTGGGTCTGTACTACGCAAGCTATGACGACTTTCACCTTGATATTTTAGCACGGATGTATACCTACTGTGAAACAGGGACGTCACTAGGACGGAAAGACAAGGGGGGCTTAGCCTTAGCCCCCAGGGTTGTAGGAAGGAATTAGCGTGTATAGAGGGCTGAAAACTTTTCACCAAACCTTTCCTTTCACTTAAGGAAAGAAGTAAAGTTAAGCAGTGAACAGTTATGGACACTCATAGTATTGTTCTGTTGAGCTGAGTACAAACGGCGCTACCAGAGAAATATTACTTTCTATTAGCTTCAACAGCCACTACATCATTTTAATTCAATAATAATAGCTAGACTTATTAATTTTCATTTCAATTCATAGTCTTGTTTCTATTTGTAAAGTGCGTATGTGGCTCAGTGATATCTTGTATGACATGTTTGGATATATAATTTAAAAATAGTGGAATAATGACTATAGATTTAGAGTGGCTTGGGATCATTTTGGGGCCTTCGGCAGAATTCAAATGAGCCATTTTAACTTAGATTAATCTAGATTAATTCCAAGATACATACATATATATATATATATATATATATATATATATATATATATATAAACATCCTTTGTATGTATATATTTCTCTGCTGTAAACGTTACAGGGTTACTATCAGTTCTAACACCAAGTAACCCCTTTTACGACTAAAAAACAGGATTTGTGCTGTCTATCTCTCCTGATAAGGGTTTATCTGTTTATGGATATACAGAAGTTTTATAAGGACCCAGCTTATCTGCTTTATGTATTTTCAGGCTGCACCTCCTCACCAGCAGCTTTTCTCGTCTTCAGCGGTTTCTTTTCACATCACTTCAAGAACTATTTACTCTCTGACCGCTGCTTTAAGACTGTCGCTTTCATTTGCTGGAAATTCCTGTGAATTTTAGTAAGTGATGTCAAGGTTCACCGCACACGTGTGCTCGAAGTCACTGACCCAAAGGTTTAAAATTAGCACTAAGCCTTCAGTCAGCTGGTGTGAATGAGGCCCGGGAATGGAAAGGCAGGTATAGCTGCGATACTCCTCTGCATCTTACAGTCACTGCAGCCTGCAATCATCATTCTTCTTCCCCAATTCCCTCTCTGGGTCTCCCTTTCTCTCCAAACGTGCTCTTCCACTGCATTCCAGGAGGATTTTGCAGGATTTACAGCATAACCTTTTTTTTCCCAGAAAATCAGCAGTTTCCCAGCGGCTTATAACACACATAACTGCACATGAGCTGGTGGTTCAGGTGCACCCTGCATTGTGAGGAAGAAAGCAGACAGGGGGGAGGCTAAACGTGTGTGTTAATCTGTGCTCTCACATGAAACGTCTGTTAGGAGCTAGTTAAGGCCCGACACCTGCACACAGTATTTATCACTTTACTCCCATATCACTCTTCATGCATTATGGCCTAAAAATGAGTCCATGACTCCGACTCCCACAGTCTGCGGCGAGGCTTTCTATTCTCAACGCTCAGCTGTAAATCAAAGTCTTGGCTTGCTATTAAGCAGCGCTGTACAAAGGCTTGAGAGGAGTGAGATATAACTGGGCTCAGATTACATCACAGATAAGTTCTGAACCATGGAAGTCTTAAAAGAAACATTGTGTCCCCTTCTTAAGGATCTACAGACTGAAATCTCTATATGCAACATTATTCTGGGGTTGCTTCTTTGCAAATAAAGAACAAAAACTAGCTGCATTTCTCATAAACTGGGCCATGTATCATTTAGTGAGAGCATATTTTCTGCTCTTGGGTAATAAACTGGAACCGCCGGCCACCATGACCTATCACGACTGGTCAGACTTCAGCATGTGCATGAAGTCCAGACAGCTAAGCGTCTCAGCACGCGGCCTTCATTCCGGGAGCCTCACCCTCTCTCACCATTCACACAGTGAAAAAATACATTTTATTTACACGAAAATGTGTAAGTAATTGTTAACTACAAAGTGGACCTATATGGTAAGTGGAGCTGATAACATGGAAAATGAATGATGAATTAAATAAATTTAGCTGCATATGTTCTGGTACAATTGACATACCAATGCTCCACCCAAAAATACTTTCACTGCAAGGAGGGACAGGCTTTAAAGGGTGTACATCATGTCAAATCAAATTTGATTTGTGTACACATATCCATCTATTCAGCAGTTTAGAAACAAGGGTCATTTCCATCTATAAGTCTTAATGGAACAGTAAGAAAAAAAGTCAAAAAATGCAAAATAAGACTGCAGTAAACAACTTCAAATATATTTACATTTACAGCATTTAGCTGACGCTCTTATCCAGAGCGACGTACATCAGTGGGCTCCCGCCGCTGGCCCTTACCTTACCATGTCCACTATGTAACCGAAATACTGCACATTCGTTGCACCTATACAACATCTGTCAAGTAATACCTAGCCAGCACCTGTCAAGCAATATCTGAACAACACAAGTCATAGAAAAGTCATTTATCTTGTGAAAGGTCACACTATTAGAATAGATCTGGTCTAGCTTGTGATTGATGTAAAGGGGAGACTTAAAGGGGAGACTTAGCAACTTGTATTGAAACTCAGCAACATAGTCCAGCTTGGTATTATAGCATGTTAAACTGGAAACTCAAACAGACTGCTACAGTTTCTCGTTAGGCTCAGTGTTATGTAAATCCTGTCAAATCTGGCAGCCGCCTGTGACAGGTCACATTATGAGCAGAGCATTGACACGTCAATTATTGCCAGCTGTAAGCTGAGTAAACTGAAAGACAAGATTATAATCATGTAACTTATTTTAATTAAAAGGAAATGATGCATGCATTTAAATCAAGTAAAATGGTGAAACAAGGAGCTCAGAAATGTCTCAGCTGCACACACCCGACCTGGGCAGAGACAGACACCCCAGCCTGCCCACTCCCCAGTGCCTCTATAGCAGATTAGTGCTGCTAAATTACAGTATGTGGTGAACATGCTGAAAAAAAGCTGTGTGTTGTGGTGTCTGGCTGGGGGGTTGTGATGTCTAGCCAACAGGGAGAGCTGTGAACCACAGAAGGCTGTGAATAATTTCTCCACAGGAAGCCAGCCTGTTCACATGGGCTCCCGCCGCTGGCCCTTACCTCACGTTCTCGCCCACATGTTTTTAATCACTGTTCACAAACAGAGAGCAAAAGCACAATTAAGAACTGCTTGTGACGAGCATTCCTACGGGATATTCTCAGCGATGCCTGAAACGCTTTACGCAAACAGTAGAATAAAGCGGGCAGTTCACGAGGACGTCCATGGCTAAGCACTTGGCTATGCTAACATACACGCACTTGCCTGTACTGTAGCAAGAATATTTTTCACCCTCAGAGGTTTTTTAACCACTCTTTCATAATTCAGTTTTACAGGTGCATTTTACAATGTTTCTTAATCTCTTTGAATTAACCAGGGTGTTTTGTCACTGTGCCTGTAAAACTGACATATATTAAAATGTATTATATAAGCTTGATGCCCTGTATATCAATGTTTTGGGTTTTGTGACATCACAAAAACAATGAATTCAAACCTGGCTGTCTTTGCAGCGTTATTTTCATGTATAGACAGAATGAAGGATTTTTTTGTAACTACAGTAATGTTAATGTAAAACTCTTCTACCAAGGAAAATCTGTTTTCTATGAAATGTTCCCTTTAAATCCCAAGGACCTATGAGTGGCTCCAGAATTCCATTCCTCACTCTCATAACTCAAATTACACAGTAGTTCCATAGTGGTTACAGAATAATTCAAAGTAGTTAGTGGATAGTAAGCCTCAAGATTAAGAACTGAATAGTAAGCCCAGTGTTTAAGCGCTTAAGGTTGGCTGATGTCGTGCAGTTGCTGTAAATGTGTCTGAAGTGCAACTACATCTGAAGTTTTTTCCATTACACTGGTGCAGTGTGACATAATTTGTTTCAGTTACAGAAAACAATGAGTCACACATTGACCTTTGTACAGCAGCATGATTTTGCAGTCAGAAGACCAGCCTGCCAAAAACAAATCTTTACTGAAATTCCTGCTCAAGTCTGCTCAGTTTCATGATATCTTTACAGAGCTGTTCTCTGTCAAATATTTCCTACCCACATTTTGTTAGGCTAACCTGCAGCATCAAAGATCACATAATGGTGTGCATAAACACACAGAGGTTAAAAGCCCATGGCTAAAAATGCTTAATCTGTCTATCATGATGCAAGTCACCAGCTACTAACCACAGGCAGACAGACAGAGCAGACAATACAAGCAATGCAACACACACTCGCAACCAACCACACTTACCATGCAACAGTAACGTGAGGAGGATTTAGTGCTGAATCAGTCAGACTGGAGTGTTACTGTAGTGAGCCAGTGACTCACAGATGAACACAGTAGTTTTGGAGTCTGGACCACAACCTCTCCACCTGCTCCAGCCTTCAGTCACCCACCCTGACCCCGGCTAGCCCTCTCCTCCCCACTCCTCTCCTCCGCATGATGAAGGGCTGAAGTAATTACTGTTGCTAACTATGATAAATTGCCTGCCTAATTAAATGGGACACTCAAACAAACTGCTTGTTCATTAATCAGTCTCGTTCGCCCTTTTTTTACGCTTTCAAGTGGGCTCTGGAAGCCATTTGTAGCAATTACTCGTCTTTCCATGAGCAGCTTTAGCCATTTACAGCTCAGAAGTGCACCCGTGAGTGGGCTTGCCCTCTTTCTTCCTGCCCTCCTGCCCTCTCCTGGGTGGTACACCAGAGATGCCCTCAAGTTGGGCACCGCCATATGGGCAAAATTATCCCACACACTGGAGCATGGCGTTAAGCGGCTAAATTGAACACAGAGCGCATTCTCTGTCAGTCAAGGTCAATGCTAGGACAAAGTAAATAAAGAATCTGAAGCATATTTACCTGCATACCACACATTGCAGAGCAGCCTCCATGGTACAATGGTACAGTAATACTTTCCTCTGAAAATTATTAGGTAATAGTGAACTATATGACAAGAAAATGACAGTATAGGTAGAATTGCAGAGGTTTACTAACCTTCCCTTCACTTTTTAACATCCTATATTGGCATGTTTTAGATCTCATATTTAAAGTATTTTAGTGAATAAAATACCTTTATTGTGCAAAATTAGTGGAAACTGGACTGAACAATACAAATACAATGATGTCAGTGGTGCTTTCCAACCCTAATAAGACAAAGCTGTATATCTAACACATAGCAAAAACAACATTAAACGTTGTTTGAGAAGAATAGAGGAGATTAACTTTCAAGACATTCTGGTAATATGTGAACAAAAAGTGCTTCTTCACACTAATGATGACGGCTGAAAGATCTCTCGGATGTGGAAGAGAGCTATAAAAGAAGATGATGAGATCTCGCACCTTCTATAAGTGGTTATACTTAAGTAAGACTGGAGCGAGATCACTTGCTAGGTAGGTAAGACATTATTGGTCTAAATAATGTCTCACTAGGTAAGACATTATTTAGACCAAAGTGAGTAATTCCTAGAATGATTTCTCAGCAGCTAATGTCAGAGATATAATAAGCCTCAAAAATTACTTTCAAATAGTGACTTAAACATCTCTGGGTGAAGTAAATAGGATTATGATTTTATATTTGGAATAATTCTGTCCTGTCCTGATCAGACCTCTCCTAAATAATAACAAAACTAATACCATCAAAACAATTCGGTCAAGCCACTGACCACATTTGTGGTGAGGCAACAGACAGAGCCTCCTGTTCCTGCTGCATTTGTAATAGCCATCAACACCCAGAGTTATAAATCCTGAATTAGCAGAACCACATGCACCTATATTGCTTTATGGGGTTAAATTGTACTCTGCTTTTATTTATGGATAAGAACATTGCATGAAGGTTTATGGCTTCTTCAGCCATAAGAGTGGGAGAGTCCCCTGTCATTTCTGATAGAGACCTGAATAAAATGTGACTAATGCTTAGCAGAAAGCACAGCAAACTGGGTGGTTTCTATCATTAGAATCTGTTACAGTTCAAAGCTAAGGCTGCGTGTTTTTTTTTTGTTCCCTTGCCGGTATGCTTGGAACAATACAGATGATGAATTCGGAGCAGAGCTCCACTCCGTGTGCCAAAAGCAGCAGAGTGTTAAGAGGGTTAGCCTTCACCGGTCACAGGTTTAGACCAGCTAATTTACCTTTGGTTACTGGACAGCTTGTTGCTTCAGGTTGACATATGGACATGAAGGGAGAGAGAAACAGAGAGGGAGGTGGTGAAAGAGAGAAACAGAAGGAGAGGGGGAGAGGGAGAGAGCAGATGGTGGTAAGGGCCCGCTGACATGAGAGTTGTGTCACGCTTCCCTTCTGGCACCAGACCTACAGTGCTGAAACCATTTTGACACTGCATCCAGCAAAGCCATGAGGATCCACACTGTCCTCTCCCACACAACCCAAACCACACCATTCAAACTGAATTTTTTTTCTTTTGTTTTGGGATTTTCTGGATTGGCGAAATAAACTTTTAGTGGATTGTTCTGTTAAGATCTTTTATGATCAAAAAGCATGAAGCTCCACCTTGTGTAAAGCTTCTACAGGAAATTTTGCCTGTAACTTCAGGCCTGAAATGGTTGAGAAACCACTATTTTTATTACTGTTCTGAGATTACATATTATTTACAGGAGAAACCCCACATAAAGTCAAGATCCTATAGGAGATGATCTCAGAAGCTAAGAGCGTTCAAGCTAAGAACAATTGAAGACTCTTCATCCCTATAGTGCCTATAGAACGGTCACAAAATGTAAAAGGTTCAATTGAAATGAAAAGTTCATACTGGAACTGTACCTTCATTTTTAAGAGGGTAAGACCTTTTCTTTTTTGCGAATAAAACAGGCCAATCATTTTTTCTTGACAAGACAACAGAGTAAACCATATCTCCAGATCAAGTTGGCAAAGCATGGTATCATTGCCCTTCTGTACGGTACTCGGAGGCATCAAACCACAAATGATAGTCTCTTCAGTGTATTTATAGTCACAGATAAGGGTAAGAGTGGTCAGACGGCCTTGTGTTTGTCTGGTGAAGAAATAGATTTACCAAATAGCAGCCGTGTTTCAGGAGATCAGACATGTTGTGTCTAGTTGGACCTCTGCTTGCATCAAAAGGAAGATAAGGATACAGAGGACTCTCCTGTTTCATGCAGAACCAGTATCACTGAATCACTGAACTTCACAAACTAAGAGAAATACTTTTTGTCACTTATCCCAGATAAGCAGGCAGAGGAGGGGGAAAAAACAGCTGGACATTTATCAGTGTGACGTGAAGGGGGGTGACTCTGGTGAAATATGGTATACAGTAATCCCTCTTTTATCCAGCCTAACAGAAATACTCTCCCAACCTGACTATAATGTGTTGTCTAGACACAGCAAAGGTAGGCGATAATCTGACCAAACCCAGGCTACATCTGCTGCGGAGGAAAAGCGTTTCAGACAGATTTCTCTTGTCTGGCCTGTGGCGGCGGCCGACAAATCCTGGAGGTGAGGTGAAGCGCTCTGGATTCCTCCCAGTTTCCAGCGGGATCTGTTTATACGCTGTGGTTAAGGGAATATTACAGAAGTGGACACATTGTCCTTAAAAAGCTTTCTTGTTAGTTTTTTAAAGAGGGCCATACAGCTGTTTTAAGCGTTACATTAAAAAGCATTCAAATTTTTGCACAAGTACTAGATAATCATTTTGAACTCCCATCCCTTCATCTCTAGTTAATAGTTAACAGTGAGGGCATATAAATGTGATGCTTCTGATAAGGCTGGGTAATATGATAATTTGATGTAGTCATTGTGATAAGTAAGATGACTTCACACTTTTCTGCTACTTCTAGAACACTGGACAACTTTGGATAATATAAAATATAGATTTGGACCAATTACATGAGCCTGTAAATGACAACTAGTATGTATGAAAACAACATCAACTGTAGAGTAACGTGCAGCTAATTGAATGCAATTGTAATGTTTCATTCTTATAATAATTTTAATTCTTATAATAAATCATTCTTAAAATTGAATATGAATTCATTTTCTTTTCCTTTTTAAATGTGGCACTATTGTTTTACTGATGCATTTTGTCCAACACAACTTGTTCACAAACATTAAAGAATAATGTCTTTAGGTTCAGGTCTTATCAAAACCTATATTTGGTCTTTTTGTTTAGAGCTGTTTGACAATGGCAGAAGCCTTTTATATGCACATTTTAAAATAATGAACTGACAGAAATGGGCCAAAAATAAACTTCTTACATTAACATGTATTAAAGTTACTTCTCCTAGAGCTGCTATTTAGAAGACAGGTAAAAGGTTTTGTTACAACACTGACCCACAAGATACTGGATTAATTCTTCTCTTGGTTGGCCCAAAGTAAGTAGATAAAGTTGTTTCGAGGTCTGGGCTTTCAGAGGGATGTCCCTGTTTGGGACACAGAGGTCTTGTGATGCAATCATTGGCGCTGGGTTTGATTTAAGCATGCCAAGAAAACGGTTACAGCCTAATGTCCTTCCCAACCTCAATGACTACACCCACCCCAAAATGCATCAGGCAATGTGGGGAGAGAGAACGATACAGAATGAATTGTCCAGACCAGGAACAGGGAGCTTTTCCTGACTTATCTTTACTTACATCACAAATTTAGTATAGTTCTCATTCAAGGATCAGCCTCTGGACAGCATGTGCTATCCGGAGCTACTAGTAATCCACGGGATCAGGTGTTAGTCAAGAGACATAATAGATGGCTGGTGACAAAGTTCTCTGAATGTTTTGTGCTTACAGGCATCCAGACATGTATTGCCATCATAAAACAACCAATGTGTTAATACTGTGGGTTTATGCAATACAATACATGCCTTACAAAATGCCAGTGAGCTCTTCATTTGAGCTGGAGGGGAATCATGGCTGGACTGTCTGCAGCACAGCCTCATTTACTGTGTCTCATATATAACTTTACACCAGAGAACTCTACTCTATTCTTATATAGAAGAATATTAAATGGGTCCAGAATAATGAATAGTCTGTAGATAACTGTAAAACATCAAGAATGATGTTAAAGACCTGCCACAAAAATGAACAAAAGGCAGAAGTCATTAATTATTTAATTATAATTTCACTATGTAATTTAAATATATTTCATTATTAATTATTTGCCATTATTAAAATTATTTTTTTTAAAAACATAAAAACTTGTTTAAAATATTTGGGTATGCATACTCAACAGTATAACAGTATAGTTATAAAAATGATTGCTATTGCAGTTATCTTTGCATGTAAAATAACAAAAAAATCTCAGAATCGCATAGTCTACATATGAAGTTAATAGACTCTGATGAGCGCTTCTTCCCCGGTGGACGACTACAAGCAGTGCAGTCAGAGAGGAGTTCTGGGTAACATATTACCCTTCATCCATCCACTGCATTCCAGCCAGCCGGTACAGGTCAGCTATGCCATTGTGTCTGCAGCTGGGCTTCTTCACACACTCTTCAAGGCACACTAGTCAAAGCCTTTACCACATTCCCTCTGTCTTTTCTTTCTCACACACTTTTGGATCTCAACCTGTATGTTATCGTCATTTGGCAGCAACCTGAAACGCCTTGTTCCCTTTTATCCAGCACTCCACGTGCCTAATGGTGCTTAATCTCCCCCTTTCAGGTTCTATCGATTATACTTTGCAGGCTATGTTTCCTTTCTTCTCTTTTTATCTATCAAGGATCCATATGTTGCATTTTTTCTTTGCATCTTTTATTCTGTCTCTATGTGGTTCACTTATTTGTGTATTTTTTACATATTTGTGAATTTGTGAACAACAGACAATTCGTTTTTGCATGAATATTTTCCAACCTCTCTTTTACTCTTGACAAAACAGGCTATTTTTGTTATTTTGCCTTTAAGGTTGACATATAAATGTTGACATATAAATGACATCTGTTCTGATTGGCTGCTTCATTCCAAATAGGTCTTGTTGTAATACATGTCTATATTAGGAACTCTGTGCAGATTTTCTCTTTGAGCCACTTTTAGCAAAAAATAATTGTGCACTGTGTTAAACAAATCAGGCTACAAACTCACTGTGTTTTGTTCCACATTCATTCACTCAGGATTACAAGGTTGTTCAGCAGTCACAACACAATACATGCTATATACAATCTAATGCTCCTGCTATATTGGGAGGATTTCATATGAAATCAAGTCTACAATTAGACTTCAGCAGTACTGAAACAGTAGGCTGCTACTGCTAAACGACCACACTTGGCAGAGTTTACTGAAGTGGGATGCTTTGATGAGGTTGCCAACTTCCGCATGTGAAGCCATTCAAGCTTGGATATGACAAAATTCATATTCAGCAATATGAATAAACATATAGCGTGTGTGACAGCTTTGTTTCTTATAGAAAATTAAATTTTTTTCCACATAGAATTCTGGCCGGAGCTAAACTGCCGATTGTGGTTGTATGTAAATGCAGTTTGCTTCTCAAACTTCAATATGAGGAACTGAAATACACACTACATCAAAAGAAAAGTTGTAATGAGGTGAGAAAAAGTTGTTTTTTCCAAGCTTTTGGCCTTTTAGAAAGAATTGCTTTCTGAGCCAGAGTTCATTTCGCTCAGATGAGCAAAAACATTTACAGACGTGACCGCAGTACCCGTCAGATTAGTGTCTGAAGTAACACCTCCAGTGTGCCCTTCCAGCAAGCTCGTAAAAAGAACGACGTATTCCTCTGCACCATCACACTTACCCGCCAGGTCAACGGAGCTAAACTTAGCCATGTGGCAAGTGCGAAACTGCACAGCAGTGCTTTTACTTTAGTGGCATCGCGAATGATCCAATGACTCTCACTTTGTTTCCTTTAGAAAACAGTCACCTTAGATTTCACCCTATAGAGGCAGAGCTGTGCCTTCGAGGGCTGTGTTTCGGGTTGTGCTTCTCATCGTGGGGATAAACCACTGAGTATTTCTGTATAGTACTTTTACTGACTTGGCAAGTCGTTTGTAGCTGTACAGTTCCTGTATATGACATCTGTGTGTTTAGGGTTTAGTATACAGCTGTTTTTTATGACTTGACCATGGAATGGTGAAAGCCAAAATATGTTGAAAGAAAAACAGCATCGTACAGTGCATTGCAGCAGACACATAGCCATGACGTATACGTGTGAGGTCTGGGGGAAGACCACATGTAAAGATGCTCAGCTATGTTTGTCTTTGTACAAATATTTACAGGCTTATGCAGCTCGTCATACTCTGCAAATTGGTAATTGCTGGTTGGAAGGCCACTTAAGAGTCCAACTTTCAAACAGTTTTCATTTCTTCTCTGCAGACTAAACTGAGGACACACTTACCCTGCAAGCCCCTACTTTCATTTTTCTGTATCTCATTCTTTAAACTTTCTGGACTATCTTCCGTAGCATTGGGTTATTTTGGCTGTGTTATTAAAGCTAAACACTTCTACATGACTCAGAGCTGCACTGAGGCAGATTATAGGCCAGGGTAGATAGGTGAGCCTGAGCTCCATGAGTCTATGAGCTAGGCCCAGGCATTCGTTTATGAAATCCCGAAAACTGAGCATGGTTATGAATGCAGTTATAAAATTGGCTTTTAATGTTCATTCTGATCACTTTTACTGTGTGTTCCCATGCAATATGTGCAATGTGCTCATACATTGTGTCAAGGTCCAGGGGGAGGAATCCCCAGGACCCTGAACTGCCTCTTGGGAGAAAACAGGCTGGAAGACTTGAAGTC
>JBBPDC010000135.1:21936377-21957426 GCA_037974485.1 Hemigrammopetersius urotaenia
CTCTCTCTCTCTCTCTCTCTCTCTCTCTCTCTCTCTCTCTCTCTCTCTCTCTCTCTCTCTCTCTCTCTCTGTCAGAGGCAGAGGGCGCTGTGTTGAACAGGAACATGCCTTGACTTGTACCGGCTTGTCTGAAGGGAACTCTGGCGTGTGGTCAACGGCAGCAGCTGGGAGCATTTCACTCAGCCCTGACCTGGTGAGAGGACAACAGCTTAGACCTTCAGAGTTCTGGAAATACTGGACCAGCACAGGTATCTCAGGACCCTCCGAGCTGACTGGACCCACAGCCATCCAGCCATCAGACGAGGTAAGGGATTCTGAGCAGGGTCTAGTTTCACAGGTGCAATTACCTTTATATTCTCTCTCTCTCTCTCTCTTCCTCTTCATCTTCTGAATCACACCTATTAAAGGTGCACCAAAGCAAAGCTTTACTTTGATTTAAGTAGCTCAAAGTATTCCAGTACTTCAAGTATCCCTTGAAAATCTTGGCTTAGGATTCAGTCCTTCATCTTCACATTTCTGTAACCATTAGGATTTGTTTCGGAAACAAAATAAAACTAAAATGTACCATACATAGTTATAAGAGAGGTACTAAAGTGTGCATTCATATGTAGACCGTTAGGATTTAAAGATTTCTCAAAATCTCTGTAGTTCCGGGACTGGGATGTAGCATTCAGAGCAGATTTGTGTGAATTGTGGTGGAACTTATGAACTTGGATTTCTTTACAGCGGTGGTGATAGAAATCAGGGTTACAAATGCAATAAGAAAAATGAGTATTGAACCTACACATGCCTTCTGAGAGTTTGTATATCACAGTAATGTTTTATCATTACAGTGTTTCATTATAGTAGTGGTTCATCTAAAATAGTGATGAATCTGAAAAAAATGTTTTCTACTTTTAGCTCACAACAACGGTTTCAGGTTTTAGGCAAAATATTTATAACCATTTTATAAAATAACTTTCGGTCAAATGTCTTTTAGAAGTGTTCAGCTTTTTAGATGTCCGGTTCCAGTCACCACCCCTGAAAAAGTCAGATTCTCTACAATGTAATGTTTCATATCGGACCACTTTAAATGACTTTATTAACTATAACTTTATTAACATCTAAATTATTACGTCTAACTTAATCATGAAGAAATCCCCCAAAAGTTGTTAGAATCCATATTAGTTAATGCTATTCATTTCTTTGTATTTAATATGACAGTAATATATTATAGGAGTGAGGAAGTGAAGTGTCAATAAGAGCCAGTATTATTAATTAAGAGCAGTTTTTCTTTGTTAAACTTCTGCCATGTGGACGCTGGCCGTGGCACCTGAGCGTAAGGCGTTACTGCCATGTTCACTGGGGTGTGATTCTACACCCGCTGTCACCTTTGTCACTGTCGTCCCCTTCCCTGAACAAATATTGCTGACTCGTGGAACAGCGAAAATCAATGTCCCAGAGCTTCCATCGCCGTCACTCAGTCGTAAAGAAGCTGATGGGTTAGTCGGGTGTGCTGTAAGCAGCCAATGTGATTTTGTCTTTTTAATCCAACAGCTTGTTTACCAGTGGATTTCCCGTCGCTGGAAAGCCCCTCAACTTTGCCACAGTTCAGTTCATCATTAGAACACCAAAGAAAGTTCAGCCTGTTCAGCACAGACAGACCTCAGACACCAGTGGCACATAAGGTGAGGCGACTTTCTTTATGCACATATTTGTATAATTTCTATTGTAACAAACCCCTGTTTATCTGAAAGGATGCTGCAGAATGGCCTTGACGTTAATGTAACATTAATGTAATGAGATTTTATTCCTAGAGAGTCTGAAACATTACTACTGGATCATTACACTTTAACACAATGCTTCGTATCGCTGGAATATTCAAATGTTAAAGACAGCAGATGTAGTTATAAGGTTTTGATATGACAGTGAAATTTGATTAAAGTGTACATTCTTCCAGAGGTCCTGAGCACTAGTTTGTGAGCAGCTGTGTTGTTGCCAGGAGCAGCTGCATACCAGTAGTAGTGTATTTCTCTGGCTGAAAGGTGGGGCGTTTAAATTATTAATGCTCTCCAGTTCTACAAATAGAGCTCACATTGATCAACAGTCTCTTGAGTAAACTGATATTGTTTAGGAATGCACTGTTTGCACTTTGTCTCCCTAGATAGCTCCTTACAGGCTTACTCTTTCTCGCTCTCTCCTTTTTTTTCTTTTTTTTTGGGAACTGTGGCAGCTTACCCACTTGTCAGTCATTTTAGGTATAGAAGTGTCAACCTTGCAGCTCCCTTTTTTTAGGCCCTCTTTTTTTCTAGCTAGTCTCATTAGTGTCCGGGTTCCAGAAAGCTTTGCTGCATTAAAGGGCCCATATCATGGAAAACTAAGACTGTTTGATGTAAACATTGTCGTTAAGGTTTCGAGATGTGCCATTTGGTCCCAAGACAACAAGGTCCCTGCAAAAAACAGTATTTTTGATGTTACAAACAAACACATTTACATAATTTCACCTACGAAACCCCCAGATTTGCATTAAAGCTTAACCCATGCGTGCACAATGACATCATAAGGGGTGCCTGTGTAGATTTCTCTTATAATAATATGAGGCAGCCAGTCTGTAAAAGACAAATACGGGTTTTTAACTCATAGCAGCTAATACAAGCATACACAGAAGCTGGAAAATGCTTATGTAAAAATATTGATGATTAAAAATATGATTAAAAAATTTATGATTTATGACTGGCTTATCTGCAGAAATGTTTTTTTCCCCACAAAATTGAAATTACAAAATAACAAAAGACAAGGAAAATGTAGAATATATATTTTAATGTGAATTTATAAACCTTTATTCTCAATGGATCTATTGGATTATTTTGTGGGACAGCTGGTAGCCTAGTGGTAAGGTACCGTCCCCACACACTGCTCCCTGGGCGCTGTGTTCCTGGCTGCCCGTTGCTTCACTTAGTGAATGGGTTAAATACAGAGAAATAACTTTGTTATGTTCATGTATGACAGGATGGTCTCTTTCACTTCAGATATAGAGTTTATATAGAGTTTTGCATGGATTTGATAAGGTTTGACAGAATAAACACAGAATGTGAGGTTAAGGTGCTCCATTTTGTAGTGCGACAAAAATGTATCCTAAGCTTCTTTTTTCCCCAGCGCTAAACTTCCCCCCGTGATCCCAACTCATATTTCAGCCTGCAACTTTTTTGCAGCGGCAGCAACATCGTGTTTTGTGTTTAGTAACTGTAAAAGTAAAAAAAAAAATTATAAGGAAAGCTAAATTTAAAACCATAGGAAAGCTAAAGATTTGCAAAACATCTAAAAGGCAAATTTGAATCTTTGGTCAGGTGACAAGCTGCAGTACTTTCCCTTTAAGGTGATTAACTCAGGAGAACGTCAGTTATATGTGGCTGTACAATGGACAGAGTGACAACAGAGAGAGAGAGAGAGAGTCACGGCTATACTCTTCCTTCACAGGGGCTTCACCAGATGTCCTTGTCAGGAGAAGAGGGCCGATGCAGGCGCTGAGGTAAGTATCCTATCGCACTCATTTTCTCAAGAACGTGTGTGTGTCCACATCTTTCCATCTTTCGATCTGCCGTCTTCATTTCTGGGCTCTAAATGGAACAGCTTACAGCTAATTATTGCTACATCCGTACTGAATTTTTCTTCCTCATAACTGCGTTGCGTGGAAATCTCTGTTATTGCCGCAGATGACAAACGCAAATTCATTCAAAGTAATTCATTCACTCTTAGTTTATAGAAACATGCAGGGAAATACTATGTTTATAAACATGACTTTGTTTTTAGAAGTGACAAGATAATTTATTATAATTTATTATTTATTATTAACAGATACGATTATTTATTATATCTGTTTTTCTATCTGTAGAAAGTACATATTTTACATTTTTGTCATGCCTCTGTCTTGTTAGGCATGGAAAGACAGTGCAAACTCGAGCCAGTTGTCGTTACATAACAAAGTAATTGAATTTGAGGTGTTCACAAGTCAGTTCTTCATAATATCTGAGTTCTGCCTCCAGTCCCTGGGGTGCACGTCCAAGCTGAGCCTCAAGTCTTTAGCGCTGATTTGTATTTTGGGCTACAGGCAGTGTATTACACAAAATGAAATCTTGCTAAAAGCTGTCAGGTTTAGCATGATTTTAAATAACCAGGATTTCATTAGAGAATGACGGAACACTCTGTAAATCTGGTGTTTGAAGAAAAGCAACTCTAAATGATTTAAATAGTAAATTTCCATTTGTATTAGTGCATGTTTATTAAGTTTAATAACAAACGTATTTGTAAAATGTCATGTTGTCGGACCACTTTCCATATTTTCTCAATATTATCTGACAAATTTGCTATTGTGGTAGCTGGTATAGCCAGCCTCATGTTGTATTTTCCCCTAATGTAGCATTTTAGTCTGACGTTTTTTCTTTATAAAAAGGCTTCTGAAGCTCTTTTGAGCCGGATGTTAGATATTTAAACATTATTTATCGCATTAAGGTTGGCGGTCCTAATTTATTCCGCTATTTTTGTGTGTTTTTCATGGGTTGAAATGTTGGGCCTTGTAGGTGTAGACTTCGAGTCGTGTAGTGGGTTATTAAATGGTGACTCAAGTCCCCAACTCTGGTAATCACATTTAAATAGTAAAGTGAAAAAGAGAACAACCCCACAGACAGCTCTATATTCAAAGGGCTACCCTATTTTTAGGAAATAAAAGTGGGAAGTAAAGGTGATGAATACGATGCTTAAGAAATGAAGGGAAAAGGAAGCAACACAGCCCCGTGTAAAAGGGCTTTTCTCCTGAGGGTTTTATTTTCAACAGTCAGACACAAGATCCTTAGGTACGGTCAATATAAATGTGACCCCCCAAGGTGAGCAGGTTCAAGGGGAAATATGGACGACGCCCCCTCATGGGCTAAGCATCTGTCCACGTATTATTGCGAAAATTGATATGAATCAAGAGTGTGAGTGAACAGGGCACCTGCCTACCCCTGAGCTGGAGTGTGTCAGACGTGGGAGCACGCACATACACACAAACGCACACACACACACTCTCGCACACTCATACGAACACAGGCAGGGTGTGCCAGCTGGCCGCAGCGTGTTTTCCCCCTACTTCCTGAAAGCCTGTATTAGGGATTACATCAGGCCCAAAGCAGCAAGGAATTCCTGCCGTCATGTGGCCCCGGCAAACCGGTCCGCCTCACGAGACACACGCTGGGACACAACACACTTCAGTTTAGCAAGTCCAGCAGAAACAGGATCACGAGGTCTGTGTGAGCACAAGTGTGTGTGAGTGTGTGTTTGTGTGTGCATGTTGCAAGTCTTAGCGAAGGCCTAATTTTATTCGTCCAAACACTGTTGCTGCTATTCTTCTCCTTTCTGCTGAGGAGCTGGATTTAGGATGAAAAGTGACGGATCCTGTTTACATCCAGCATTCGGCTCTACCCATGAGTCATCTGGCAGGGGACGAGTGTTTTATGAGCATGATGTGTTTGTGAATGTGTGTTTATGAGGACTGTGCTTTCGTGCGCAATTATGGCGACCCTTTAATCTATTGTAACTTTAGTCTATTTGTAACTTTTTGCATTCCTTTTTTCATTAATAGCGTAATTTTTACACGCTGTTGATTTATTGTAAAGAACAAGGTCTAACAAATGCGTTTGTTGTGGGGGGTTTTTGTGCCATTTTGAACGGCCAGGCTTACGTTCCAGTTCTACACACGGATAGATTTTACTATGCGTGTCCCAAATACACATCTGGGGACGGAACTGAATCCCTTAAATGGCCCCAGACCCATTTGCAATGTTTTCCATGTAATTACTGAATTCTGGATGTAATAAGCTTGTGAGGTTAAGGTGTTAACGAGTTCACAGGAACATAGGCTAACAAGTTTGTAAGGCCGACGTCTCTAAGGGATGGTTTTTACAAGGATTAAGCCTAGTCCTGGACTACGGGTTGTCTGCACTTCAGTTTCTTAATAGTTGGGTAGTTGTTGCTGCTTCTAGTTTCAGCAGTTAAATGCTCATGGTGTGTCAGAGGAAGCAGCCAGCATTGTAGTCAAAACACTTCTCTGCTTTTCGAGTGTGTACAGAAGTGACAGTGATGTCAAATGACGCAGGAACACACACCGGTCACAACAGGATTGGCGGGTTTTTAGGTCTGCCTGCAAAGGCATGTAAAATTTGGAATCCAATCGGAACTGACTGAACGTGAAGATGAGCTGCAGTCTGTCATATTTAACGAGGCGTGTCATTGTTAGGAGAAGGAAGGCTGATGCTTTATCTGCTACCACAGTTTAAACAAGGAGGGAAATTAATGCAATTGAAGAGCGCTAATGTCGCCTGTAACTGTAATTAACTTAATTGTTTGGACATTGTTGTCCAAGGAAGCAAAAAAGGAAGCAAAAGCCATGTAACAGGGATTGTCAAATGTACTCAACTGCTACCTTTTGTCCATTTTTATAGATAGCAGCATATAAAAAAGCGCATAAGCAAATCTATTTGAGATTACTTAACAACTATACAAGGTGAGGGTTAGATTATTTAAGCGTGCAGTTGGCATTACTGATGGTTATAAACTTCAGTTAACTATTAGCTCCATTAATGCTAATAATATTTTAACTAAAAAAAGCCAATTTTAAAAGGAATGCATTTTATTTTCTCCAAACTATCGCTTTAGGTACTTCATTTAGACCAGAATCAAGACCCTGCGTCAGTCGCCCAAACTCCCCGCTCCCCCACCGAACCCTAGGCTAAAGTGATACTCGACTGAGGCGGCACGCAGGGCAGAACCACGACAGAAATAGCCTCCTAATTACAGGTGTGTTTGCTCAGGCACAGATAACACATCAGCCCCCAGGAATGTTGTATCAGCAGCTGTCATAAAAGCACATGGATGGTGCCAGACTGTCCAGCGCAGTAAGCCACCTCAGACACAAATCTCAAACAGCGTTCAGCCTCCTTAATCTTAATCAATTGATCAGTCAGTGAGGAACCTTTAGCTGTAAGACTTCATTGCGATGATGAGGACTTGGTTCGCCTGAGTGGTGTGTTCTGGTGGCTTTCGCTGTGACCCTGCAGGTTCCTTGTCTGGTTGGGTGTGGGCACGTTTGATTCTTGTTTTTTGTTCTTCGCTTTTAGCCGCAACGAACCGTGACTATCAGAGCTAGACACCCAGGGCATACATTTTAAAACACAGCAAAAAATTTTCACTAGTGTTTTGTTGGGATTCTAGTTGCATGTTAGCGCTTGGCTAACAGCTTTACACATAATTTTTTTGTATTAAATAAAAAACAAAAAAAGCTTGTGAAAGGCATTTTAAGCTTGTTACAAAGGATATTTTATCCTGTATGTAGCATTTCTGGAGTGACGGCTTCAGTAAAGCATTCTGGCATAGAGCTGGTGTTTACTGTCTGACAGAAAACCGTCAGTCAGGCTACCCCCCATATTCACAGTCAGTGATATATGTATAAATTCCAGAGCTCCCACAGTGATGTTTTCCCTTATGTCAACCTGATTGATTGATTCCACTGTTTGCTCTTAATTATGCTGTGTTGGTGTTAAATCTGACATGCTAGGACTTAAGTCTGGCATTTAAAAGCGAAACCTATGCCTGAGCTTTCTTATCTGACTAGATACTGTAGAGAATAAAGCATTATTGGAAAATTTCCCATTGTGCGTTTGAATAATGCAGCACTATTATTCCAACCAGATCATAATTCATCCTTGATGAAATAAGAGTGGTATTATAGTTCTTGTCGAGGACATGTGTATATCTATGAATGTCTTTGGCCATGTAAAAGGCAATAAGACTTCGAATCAGTAATGTGAACATTAGGGAGCATGCATTTATAAACGGCAATAAGGCCGGTTGCTACGGAAATATTTGTAAGACATTGAGGAGCGTGTTAATAAGCTGCATGTTGAAACTGTGGTGTACCAGGAGGCTTGAGCTATGTGGTTCTTGTCTTATTAACATATGATGCAAAATGGTGGCATAAAATAAAATGGCATGCTACAATAAAAAATAGCAAAATAAACACAGTTCCCCCCTTCTGCCCATTTTCTTATAGATAACAGTGTATCATAACAGTCCCAAAAACACGTAATGAAGTACGATTTAGACGGCATTGCATGGGTGTGATTCATTTGAGGTGAGAGGAAAATTATGTACGTGTTTGATCACCAGACTATCGCTTTGACTATTTTGTTTTACAGTGAGAGTCACTGGGGAGTATGTAAATACTAATTTCAACGCTGGCATTTGTACCAGCGGGCCTGAGGCCGGGCTCGTGCTGTACGGCCCTCTCGCCTTTTCAGTGTGGGATTTAGGAGCTTGTGACTGTGAGTGTGGGGGCTAAGTCACACTGAGCTGTGCTTTATCATAACGCTGGGCCATGTTGTGTCCTTGGCAGCGCCCGCTCTCTCTCTCGCTCCTTCTTGTCTTTTCTTCTCTCCTACTCACTCACTCTCTCCCACTCCATCGGAGGGCCCGCTCCTATCAGCTGTGAGGCCCGTCTTTTTGCCAAGGCCGCGAAGAGAGAGGCAGGCTGCCTAAAATAACCCAGCTGTGGGGAATACCGACCGATAAAGCCTGCAGCACTGCCTCTGCGGCCTACTCCTTCCTTCTCACACTCCAGTGACATACTCATACAAGCTGTCTCTCCTACAAGCACCTATATAGGGTGCAGGCACATGCACACATGCGCATTCGCTTAAAGGCAAATATAGGCCGAACCTCTTGAACCTTTTATTTTCAAACAAGTGAGTCATAGCTTTGTTTGTGGTTGATCATAGTTCAAGGCTTACACAGCACAAAGGTGTGCTCCCATGTCCCCTGGGGTGTGGCAGTCCCTCTCTCTTCCCCTCTCTCTCTCTCTCTTTCTCTGGGTCTTTTTCTTCTTGTTTCCATGGCTGGTCTTAATTAGGACCTAACAGCTTTGTGCTTTTCTTTTTCTTTTTTTAAAGTGTAGGCCATTTTGTGTTTCAGGCACTGTGTCGACTTTTTAAATCTAAGCGAAACAAAAACTTTTAATCCTTCTTTTTAATTTAATATTCTTTAATCTTTAATTCATATTATAGAACCTGTATTTGCATCGCTGACAATACATTATGGCTTAAATTACATTTCTTTAAATACGTGATCATTTATCAATATATTATCCTTATATTATTATATTTGATTTGATGAATTGTCATTATTTCTAGTAGCAGTAGTAGTGGTAGTAATAATAGTAACTTTTATTTGTTTATTTTGTGTTTAATATTGTGTAAAGGTTTGTGATACAAAAACTGCTATATGGATCAATCTGCTGTTGTGGTGAGAAACTGTAGTCTGGGGCATTAAAAATGTAGTCTGGTGCATTAAAGAGCACACATTAAGTAACACAACTGACCAAATATCTAAAATCTGAGCATTTATAAAATATCATTTAGCTTCACATTGTTACGTTCATAGCTATTGTAGTTCAATTTTAAATCAGTTTAAATTAGTTTCATAAATGACACCGCTCACATTTGTATTTATCCCATTTTGTCCTATTATAGAAAGAGATTTAGCTAACTTTAGAGTTAGTCTTTCTTCCTTTCAGACCAGTTTTTGTTGTTGATTTGTTCTTTTTTTGCTTGTTTGTTACCACTCTAATATAATAGAATAAGATTTTTTTTTATCAAAGCACAGATGCTTCCGTATATGTGAAGACTCTGCTGTTTTATGCGCTGAACATGAGTTTCAGGAAAAAAAGAAAGAAATAAAGGAAGATTTTTTTAAATTATAGACCAAAGAATCCCTAGACATCAACCTTCTGTGGATTAGTCTTATATTGAGCTCATTTTCATGGTTTTAAAGCTGTGGGACACCGCTTAAGACCAATGGTGGAATGACCCATATAAATAAAGCTGAACTAAGTAAATGAGCAGTGAGGACAGGTGCCCTACACACACACACACACACACACCTCAAGATATTTGGCCTTTAAACAGATGACGAGGAACGTGGTGTTGTTGGCCATTCGTCATAAATGTGTTGTGTTTCCTTTGTGTTCCTGCTCATCACCACTCTCAGTTATCATGAACTGACTGTGAAAATGTTTTCTCTTTTTTACAGGACGAACGTTCACCACCGTCATCAAGAAAGTGAAAGCAGAAGCAAAACTGCTAAACCTGTCAGGGAAACCTGTGCTTGTGACATCAGCTTCCAGAGAAAGATCTTTGGACAGTTGAAGGGATGGCTCATAAAAGCTTACTGGTGCAAGGGCTTCCAAGAAGTAGGGCATGAATATGCAAAATGAGTCCTCAAGAGAAGGCTCTCTCTGGGCAAGCGAAAGGAGGATACAGAGGAGGAGGAGAGCGAGCGAGGGACGTGGAGAGACGAGAGGAACGGCGGGGGAAGCTGGCTGCTGTGAGTGTTTCTATGGCAGTGTCTTAGCTGGTTGTTGTGAGGAGTGAGAACGAAGCAATCAGCAAGTATACTGCCGCAGAAACTCGTCACCATACGAGGCCCGTCCATCCTGCACTACCGCCCTACTTCACACACACACACACACTCTCAGCGGAAATGCTCCAGCCTGTTCCGTCCGTCTAGGGACGTCTACCTGACTTTAGAACAATTCAATTCAACTCTTTGTTGAACAATTTAATGAATCATGAAATCTCAGATTGCAAATGTAACTGAGAAAGCAATTTATAATATAATATAATATAATATAATGTAATATAATATATAATGAAATTACATCTAACCTGTTTTTTTTTTTAAAACATTCTACCTACCGTTTTTTGTAAATATCCTGCAAAATTCA
This sequence comes from Hemigrammopetersius urotaenia, assembly GCA_037974485.1. Taxonomy (NCBI): domain Eukaryota; kingdom Metazoa; phylum Chordata; class Actinopteri; order Characiformes; family Alestidae; genus Hemigrammopetersius; species Hemigrammopetersius urotaenia. Next base: position 21,947,167 of record JBBPDC010000135.1, read on the forward strand.
ATAAGAGTATATACTGTTCAACACAAACTGTTGTCATGGACACTGTGAAATAGCATCACTGGGTTTTAATCTGACAGTTCCACTCCCAGTATGCTGCTTCACTGGGATTCTGTATTATTTGATGATCATACAGCTGTTCTAGTGCTGCTCAGTGTCTAAGCAGCTTCACCGCTCATAGTAATGGTCACAATGCTTAACAACTGATGTGCATGCTTACATAGAAATATTACTGCAGTGCTATTCTACACACATCCATCAACCACAGACAGAAATCCCCCAAATTTATAACCATTACATTACTGCTATTAAAAATGACATTCACAACATTGCATGAATGAATGTGTATAATCTTATATGTGATGCTTAATTTACTTAATCCTATTTACTTTCTGAATATTGTGCTATTGTAACCCATAATCAAAGTAGAGTTAATTATCTTGATATTACATAATAAGACATGGTATGTTTGCATGTTGTGTTTACTTGTATGGCTCCTCTATTTATTTCTATTGTCATGTGTACCGCAAAAGTGTGTGTTATTGTAAAAAGCAATAAAAGGTTAACAAAAAATAATGATTAGAAGTGACTATAACCAACTGAATTCTAACCATTTAAATTATGACTAAGATTAAATCAGAATAGGGGACTAATTTGATCAATCCTCTGTATGAAGGCTTTTCTGAGTCTGCGTAGACGCGCTTCATTTGTTTCTCAGTTCCTTTGTTGTTTGTGTGCTTCTTGTCTCAGAGTCGTTGTATTCTCCGAGATATCGCTTAGATTGATTCTCCAGTTTTGCTGATATGGCCTGTGAGTGTTGAAATCAGTTGGGACATGGTGCTGGCTTTTGCTCTTTGACCAAGAGCTAGTAAGGCCTAACCTATAAAAGTGAAAGGCAGCTGATTTTATTTATGATGTCAGGTTTGACACTGACAGCATGGCTGTACTGTGGAGCCGGGGCTGAAGGCACAAATTCATTTCTCAGGCTGCCGACTGATTTGACTTAGGCTTTAATAAAGTGGCTGCCATCTAGTGCTGCTTGTGTGTGTGTGTGTGAGAGAGAGAGAGAGAGATCGCATTAAGTACACTCCTTTACTGAAACACTTTCTACAGGGGAAGTAAAAAAACTGAGCCTCAGGCTGAGACACAGCACAGTGATTTTTCTCCAGCGCCTGTTTAAGTAGCTTATCATGATATATGCTGTGTAATATCGGCTAATAAAAAGGGAAAGACCAAAGTGAACCATATATGTTTATTTTCTTCTCCATAAAAGAAACCCCCCTCTGAACTTACAAAGGTCAGACTGGCATTATTGAATATGTCATGTCAAGTGAACTGTGAACACTTTACTGTCACTCATGTGAGTGGCACAAGTGGAAATTCCTCTGATGTTCTTTAGTATTAGCTCTCAGTTTTCCTTTACAGAAGCAGGTTGTACGAGTATGAAAAGAAGCACTTGCCTGTGAGTCAGAGGGGCTTTTGATGGTGCTCTTGCGTCTGTGCTTAAAAACGAGGAAGCTGAAATTCAAATGAGTGTTAAAGTTGACTGTGTTCCCACTTTTAGAGAATTAATCACTTCATTTGTTTTGGAAGCCCTTTAGCAAAGACGTGGCCATTTCTGCAGAAACAAGAAGAAATGAGGAAATATACCAATCAGCTGTAACATTAAAACCGTCTCCCTAATGTGGGGGCTCCCCTCATGCTGTCAAAACAGCTCTGACCTGTTGAGACTGAAGACCCCGAACCCCTGAGCGTGTCCTGTGTTATCTGGCACCAAGGTAGTAGCAGTAGATCCTTTAAAAGGAAACGTGACTCATCAGACCAGACCACCTTCTTGCATTGTTCCATGGTTAGCTCTGATGCTCAAGTGTCGATTACAGGCGCTGTCAGTGGTAGACGTGTCAGGATGGGCACTCTTGACTGGTCTGCAGCTACACAACCCCATACACAGCAAGCTGTAATGCACCTTTCTGTCATTCAACATCAATTTTTCACCCCTTTGTGAGGACAGCCTTTGCTCCCCACGTACATCACCGAGCCTTGGCACCCCAACCCTGCTTCCGGTTTACCAGTTGACCTTCTTGGGCCACTTTTGGTAGTTACTAATTCCAAAGGTATTCAGGAACACCCACAAGACCTGCCATTTTGGAGATGTCTTTCACTTTACAGATATTTTTTTACATACAGGGGTTACACCACAGATCCGTTCCTTCAACAGTGATGTAACCCGAATTTTGGTGTTGGTCAAAACATACCCTAGCCTTAGACACTTTCCTATCCTAGCACAGTTGTAAAATAAAAAAAACACAACACAAAGTCACCAAAAAAGGAAAAGAAAAACTCCTTCACTCATATGCCGCATTACTGTATATTCTTCCACCACACGCAACCAATGTGTTCGCCTACATAGTCCGCAAGTACGAGACTAATGATGTAAGTCGAGTGCGAGTGGCAGTGAGCGTTGTAAACTCTAAACATTGTATGTTGAGACTGTTTTTATTCAGCTTTTCAGAACAGACTGCTTAAGGTATTAGCTATGTCCTCCCAAAATATTGTATGATCCTACGTACATGGTACAATGCGCTTTCACTGCAATAACTATGCTATTGAGAGCACAGCACAATACAACAAGCAGCAGTAGTCCTTTTTTGGCACTCTCCTGGAACAAAGCTTTTTTTTTAGCTATAGAGAGCTATGATTCAGAGCTTTTACTGGGCAGAGGTATAGCATTAAGGCTGATGCACAGATGCTTTACACTGAAAACACAGACATCTATAGTGTTACAGTGAGATTTATGAGTGTAAGATTCCTCACGGAGACACAGAGGAGGAGTGTGAGAATGTAATTCAGTTACTCAGCTCACACACAGCTGCAGTGTTCGGTCTTTGCTGTCCTCTGCAGCAAATGCATCATTTCTTCTCTGAAGACACGGGTCCTCTGAAGAGATCATGCATTTGCTGCAGAGCACAGCAAGATGGAACACTGCAGCTGTGTGTGAGCTGAGGTACTGCATTGCACTGTAGGTAACGACAGGAGGGTGAGTTTTCCCCTCCAGTGCATCAGCAAAACTGCAAAATCAATGTTTGGGCAATTGGAAACCAGCAAACTGGCTTTTCCCTCCCACAGGCCAAGAAAGGATTCTAAATGACTGTCTAAAACAGTAATGATAATGTTCTAAAATCCCTACTTATTTCCACTCCACAGCACACCGAAGAGCTTCGTTAATGCTTGTTTCTATTATTTATGAAGTGTTTCTTAAATGCTCTCAACACCCATGTTATTGTGCTCAGGGGATTATAATATTCTGATTACAAACTTGACTTTAGGCTTGAGGCACTTTACACAGCCCTGTTTAACGTCTTAGATTAGAAACACTTTTCATATTGTCAGCTGTGTCATTTTATTTCATGATAACTACCGTTAAACTGTCATTTTGTCTAAAGCAGATTACACATCGAACAGCCATAACACTAAAACTATTGTGTAAGTCCCCTTGTCCCACTAAAACAGCTCTGATCCATTGAGGCATGGACTCCACACGACCTCTGAAGGTGTGCTGTGGTATCTGACACCTAGACATCAGCAGCAGTTAGGCGACACAAAATGTGGTGCTCTGTGTTCTGGCTCCTATCTATCATAGCCAGCTTTAACTTTCTCAGCAGTTTGTGCTACAATTGTTTTTCCAGAGGAGACTAGCCTTCCTTTGCCAGTCCACTGATTCATCTTCCCTGGACAACTTCCGGTATGCACTAACCGCTTGCACAGTGGGGACACCTGACAAGACCTGCTGTTTTGGAGATGCTCAATTTGGCCATTGTCAAAGTCACATAAATCCTTCGTTTTTTACTTTGTCTAGGCTTCACCTGATGCCTAATATATCCCACTCTTTTACAGATGCCACTGTAATCAATGACAATCAATGTAATTCTCTTAACATGGCAGTGGTTTAATGTTGTTGTTGATTTAACTACTATAAACCAGACACCAAAAGCCTTTTATAATACATACGGCATAAATACTCATTATAGCACCACACTATCATTCTAAACTGCTTCCTCAGGTCATTCTGGAATTAACAGCTGCTCATCATTCAGGTGCACGTTTTTGAACTCTCTGCAGGCCAGTGCCGGTCTCCCTAACAACAGACCTGCAGGATCAGAAAAAAGACCTTCCTCAAACTTGTGTCTTGTGTGTTTTCTGACTATTGCGCTATTACAAGCTATAATCAGAGCATAGGTAATTATATTGATATTACATTTTCCTTTTAATGGCTATGTTTATATGCTGTATTGCACATACTGTTTTATACTAGTGTGTTTTATGTTTCTAAAAGCTGGAAGCCTAAATTTGTGGAACGTGTATTTGTATTCTGTCAAATAAGATCACCCATCACTGAAATGTCAAGAGTCCAGTCCAAACCCTAAAAAACAGCACCAGTCCATGATCCTTTCTCCACCAAACTGGTGTCACTATGCACTCTGATAGGTGGTGTTCTCCTGGCATCTGTCAAAGCCGAGTTCATCCACCAGCCTACCAGATCCTGAAGTGTGATACACCACTCTAGAGATTACTCCTGCTACACCAGAGTCCAGTGCTGGTATGCTTTACAGCGCTCTATAGGTGGCATCCTATGACATGTGCCATGTTTGAAGTAACCGAGCTCTTCAATATGACCCATTCTACTGCCGGATTAGAGCTTGCATGGATACGTGCTTCATTTTGCACACCTGTTTATAGTCATTAAGAGAGGTGTCCACATACTTTAGGCCATGGAGTAATTTACTGTAATATAGACTGTCAGACAAAAGTGTGAGCACACCAGCATTTTTAGAACATCACTGTTTTTTGCCATTCTAATAAGGCTAAGTTCCCTTTATACAGGGTCAGAATTTTATGTCAAAATGACCAACAGAATTGTCCCATATCCCAACATTTAAAATAAATGAAATACTGTCAGTACCCTATACATTTTTCCATCTCTTGCAAAGTTATTTTTTTGGAGTTTTTGTACCGGCAACAAAGACATACTACATCAGGCCTATTCAACTAGCGGCCCACGGGCCGGAGCCGGGCCTTTTAAAATTTTAATGGCCCGCAAGACTGCCAGTAAACCAGTGTGTGATTCATGTGATATAATAAAATTGTGGGTTTTGGATCATGATTGGCTGGTAGTCCCCCGCTACTTTCGCCAAGATTGATTATCTGCTGTGTTGTATAAAATTAGGCAATCCGAGCACAGAAGTTGCCATATTATTAGCCAATCACAGCTGAAAGAGACAGAGTTTGTGTGTGTTAAAAAAAAAGCAGAGCAGAGCTGGTAGTAACAAAAAAGAATCCGGTCACACACACACAGCAAAGGGGAAATCTTTGTAGTTTTAGCTCAGTGATGTATCCACTCTAACGACTTTAATGGTCAGAGTTCTTGTTTAGAACCGGGTCGGCGTTAAAACCGCTCGGAATCCCGTCTGCCCCCCTGCCCGTGGATAAACGGGCCCCTGGAATGATAGCCTGGACAGCACGAAATTCTGTGGCCCCCGAACCCCCAGTGACTTGCATATCCGCATATCCGGCCCACTTGCTATTGAAGTTGTATAGCCCTGTACTACATAATTTTAGTGAATGTTATGTAGAGAAAAAGTGAATTATATAAATTCTTAAACTAGGCACATAAAAGAGAAGAAAAAAACATCAATAACATAAAAAGCCATTCCTGTCCCTTTAAATTCTCAAAGTGCATGTCTGCAGATTTGTGTCCAAACAAACAGTTCACATTGCACCATCTACCGGTCACTTTCTGTAACTACAACTGCACGAAATAATTATGACGACCTGACAATGTTTTCTCACAATGTACAGCTTCACTTTCACTTCTTTTCTCCAATCAAATGATCTCAGACTATCGTGTGCGGTGTGGACGTTCGTGGTCCTAAAAGAAAGAGAAATAATCAATTTATACGAGTTGACAGTATGTGTGTTACTCTGACCTAATCAGATCAGTTTAGTGGAGATCACTAAACATCAGAATAGAATCAGAACAGAGCTTCGGGGTGTTTTTTGGTGAAAAATCAGCTGAGGAGAAGCTTGGAGGAGGAGTTTGAGGGCAACAAGGCGAGATCCCTCCTCCATGTTTTGGAGAAACTTTGCTGGTGTGGGTTGTTCCTTGTCTGGTGCCAGAGAGAAAGTTTGTCGCTCCGGCTCGATGTCAGCTGTCTTCTTGCCTCCTCCTGGGCTTTAAAGCCTAGCTGGTGAAGAAGGAGCATAATGGGAAGCTCTGGTAGCACAGAATTAGCCTTCATTTCCAGGAACGATTTCGTAGGAAGTTTAACTTGAGAAAGTCTTGTCTCGAACAGGCCTCCTCCTCCTGCTGAGGTGCTCGGAGTGTGTGGAGAAAGCATGGCGGAGGTGAACCAGACAGAAGTTCATGTGTACGAGCAGGTTGTGATCTCCTGCGCGCTCTCGTTTTTAGGGTCTCTCCTGATCATCTGCACCTACGCCACATGGGGGGACCTCAGGACGACCCCAAGGAAGCTCTTGGTGTTCCTCTCCGTGGCGGACCTTCTCTCAGCCCTCTCCTACTTCTACGGAGTTCTGAGAGTTTTCACCTCCAACACCCCGGACTGCATCGCGCAGGGAGCTGTGTCCACTTTCGCCAACACCAGTTCCTTCTTCTGGACGGTGGCCATCGCCCTGTACCTCTACGTCTTTATCGTGAAGTCCAGTCAGAGACTGGCGGACAGCCTGGTGCTGTACTTTCATCTCATCAGGTAAACCATTCTCATCAGGGGAACATGAGGATATTATTATTAGTAGTAGTACTAGTAGTCGTAGTAGTAGCAGTAGTGTAATGTTAGTAATATTACGATAATAATAGTAGTAGTAATTACGGTAGTTATTATTGTTATTGATATTAATGAGGATGCTGATTATTGTTGCTATTATTATTATTATTATTATTATCATATTATTATTATCAGTCAGAATGCAGGTTTAAGGCAGAAAACTTGATGAACTTAGATGTTTTTAATTAGTTAATGATAAATCATAGAAGTGTGTTCTTAACTTAATTTATGTCTGTATATTTACCCTTGCAATCAGAAAGTCATGAGTTTGAATTCCAGGACTCCCTGTGGCACCACTGAGCTACCCTGAGTGGCTTTTACTTTGCTTTATACACACACATACATGTGTATTTATATATCTCATTACTCTTTATTACTCATTACTCTATAAAGTAAGTAAAGGGTCCATTTTTATATGTGAACACAGCACATGGTGTAAACAGCATGAAATCCTTCTCTACATTTAACCCATTCACCCAAGTGAAGAAGTGGGCAGCCAGGAATGCGTCACCCGGGGAGCAGTGTGTGGTGATGATGGTGCCGTTGGTCGATCTGGGATTCAAACCCACAACCCTTTGATTGCAGTGGCAACTCGCTAACTACCAGGCCACCAGCTCCACTCATATATGTATTTGTGCGTGTGTGTGTGTGTAATAATAAGACTTCATATGCGACTCTACATAAATGTATGAAATGTAAATGGGACCAGACTGTACTAAATTTCCTCACTTTTTCATTATTGCAGTACTGTTTCATATTTTCAGTGTCTCACTGCATCAGTTGCTTTTTCAGAACAGAACAATCACTGATGTGTCTCCTGATATTGTGCAACTCTTCCCCACTTTTCTGTTGTGTTTTGGGTTTCAGTTGGGGTGTTCCTCTGGCCATCACAGTAGCAGCGCTGGCCCTGCAGAAGATTGGCTATGATGCATCTGAGGTTTCTGTGGGCTGGTGCTGGGTGAGCATTCAGGAAACAGATCATGTGCTGTGGATGTTGCTGACTGGCAAGATTTGGGAGCTCCTGGCCTATGTCACGCTGCCTGTTCTTTACATCCTCATCAAGAGGCATATCCACAAAGCAGTAAGTCTTCTCCACTGGTGTCTGCTGGTGTTCTCTCAGTGTAGCTATACCTCTGTTTTCTTGCAGAGGCTGCAGAAAACGTTCAACTCTTGGCCAAGAGGCCGTGCACAATTTATTGTTTACAAGAGGTGGTTTTAGCACTGCTTAGTTTTTCTCACAGGACAGAAAGACGATGCAGGAACGTCAGAATATCTACGTTATTTATTTCTCTATATATTTTTATACAATTTTAAAAATGATCGCTACTTTTCACATTCTGTGAACTTTTCATGATGAACAGACCTTTAGATATTCACATTTACATTTCCGGCATTTAGCAGAAGCTCTTATTCAGAGCGACAAACATCCGTGTTCAGGTGGCCCACATCTGTTCTTCATATCTGAAAAGCTAAAGCTAAACTTAATTCAACATCCACTATCCAACCATGTTACTGCCAGCTATGTTACACACCTTAACAGGTCCTGTTAAAGTAAGGAAACCATGGAGTTAAGCGGGTAAGTGCCCAAAGGTTGTTTTTTTAAATATAGGTGGGGGGGGGGGTTTAAATGGGACCAGGCTATACTAAATTGCCTCACTTTAAACCGGTTGGGTTTTGGGTTTTGTAAAGTAAGGTTTTGTTCTGACTCCAGTCGTAAATAGGCTGGGCTTTGCGCTGTTATTTATATTTAACTTAAATGGAAACTCCTCTTATTTAAAAGAAAATCTGTATAATTCAAGAATTAAGATGTAAACTGTGTACTTCAGAGAGGTCTGATGTGAAATGTGCTGATTGCCTCTTAAAGCCAGATCACAATCATTTACACAAATTGATTATGAATTTTTCTTGGTTTTCGCGATAGTCATAATTTAAAAGGTCACTCACGGCAGAGAGATATATGCAGGGTGTTATAAGGCAAAATAGTACTCTTTTATTAGTGCTTATATTAGTAATTATATTACTAATATATATCTACATTACATGCACAGAAAAACACAAAAGACACCTGTAAGTTCACTGGTTTTTATGAATAGTAAATAAAATATCCATCTTTGCACTGTAGGCGTCTCAATCTTAGGATTACTAGATGTAAATGTCACCACTACTGTAAAGAACTCAGAGAAGGTCATTTTTTACAAAGCATTCTTTCTTATAAAATTACTATGAATAGCTTTGTTTACATTTTAAGGATCAAAATTGGTGGATCTTTTTTTTTTTTTTAGCATGGCTCAGGGTGATGGGATGGTATTGTGTTATAATGAATAATAAATCCACCAGCGCTGAAAACAAGATACTACCTTCAAAGTTCTGCCGGTGATTTATTTGATTTCTTTTTCACATTTTCCACATTCTCCCCATCCCAGCATGCAGCCCTCTCGGAGTACAGACCCATTTTGGCTACCAGCCCCACGTCCCAGTCGCCATCCAACATGGCGGACAGAAAGCTCACTCTCATCCCCATAATCTTCATCACCCTGCGCATGTGGAGTACCATCCGCTTCCTGCTCATGCTCGCTGATTCACCTGCCAGACAGAATCCTGTGCTGGTTACTTTACATGTGAGTGTGAGATCTCCAACTCCACCAAATCAATTTCGTTTCCTCTAAACTGGCTTGCTTGCATCTAATCCACCTATTCTCCTGCCATCTCTGTCGTTTAATTTAGTTTATCTGTATAAACCGTATCCATCAAAGATTTTTTTTAATGTGACTTCATTATGTTAATTGGTAATGCTCTCTGCCAGTGCTTCTCGACTGCGATCTTAGAGATCCACTGCAGAATTTCAACACACCTGATCCATCTCATTAGGTAATTATGCCGGTAATGAGCTGGATAAAGTGGGATGATAACATTTAAATGGAAGATTTTCAGTTCTGAGGACTGGAGAACCTTTGCGCTAGAGAGAGATGGCAAATAAATACCTGCAGAAAATGCTTGGACTGGTTATCAGAGAGAAAAAAGATCAAATCTGATCAGATTCTGTAAAAGTCTAACTTCAAATATGACTGAATTGCTTGTAATGCAGCATAACATAACATGGCAATGGTGGTCCAGAGTAGAGCCCGACCGATAAAGGATTTTGAAGGCTGATACCGATACAAATATTTGTTGGTTTTAAAATCTGATATTTCGATATATCGGCCGATACACATATATATATATATATGTGTATTTTTTTTTTTTTAATTTCAGAAACACGCAACAAAACATTAACAGATTTCCCTAAGTTAGTTAGTTCCTTAGTTATTGAACACACTTCACCGATGATCTCACGGATAACTGGTTCTCTCTGGCTGGATCAGCAGGTTGCAGGATGTGTGGCACGTTATACACGAGTGTTGCCAACAGGGACGGTGTAGAGTGC
>JBBPDC010000135.1:21958581-21980214 GCA_037974485.1 Hemigrammopetersius urotaenia
TGCTGATACCGATAGTTTGGAAAATGACTAATATCGGCCAATAATATCGGCCTGCCGATATATCGGTCGGGCTCTAGTCCAGAGGTGGGTCGTCCACTGAAGCAAGTAAGCATTGCTTAATACAAACTAAAATGGAAAATAATATATTCAGCAGATCTTTCTACCCACTGTACATATTTTGTTATCGTGCCCAGATTTGACCTCCATCCATCGCTGTAGTGGTCACCTGACTACAGTAGCCCCATGTAGAAACAGTTAGATTAGTAAAAGTGGAGATACCGATAAAAAATACTAATATCGATACTAAATTTAAGTAAATTTAGTACCAATGGCAGCGTCTCCCTTTAAAGGTACAACACATTCCGAATGCATACCTTACATGCGTGCATCTAAAGTGTTGTGCCCAAAACACTCTGCTACTGCAGGGTAAGAAATCAGTTCAGGCTCAGATTTATTACTGTATTGATCCTGGGTTAGTCTTTTTTCCCAACCAACATTTTCTACAAATATCAACCCTGTCAATACTGAGATTCCATTAGTATTAGTTAGCTTGGTATTATTGTTGAATTACATGAATATTTAAATCCACGTATCTGGAAGTTTAACTGAAGGTAAAACTGTGCAGTTTGGTACACCAGTAACAAGTATTGTATTGTAGGATAGTAGGAACGTGTTTGTGCATATTTAGTTAACCATGTTCTTCAGTTGCTTCAGTAAAATATATCATATTTTACAGCTCTGTATGTTTTGAAGGACATAAAGTTTGAGGTATTGGTAACTTTGCTGGTATTCGTGGATACTTAAGGTTCCGGTTCTGGTAGTGGAAAGGAAAGAGGTGGTCTCTACCTTGCCTGTTTTTTGTTTCTGCAGGGAATTGGGAACACATTTCAGGGGGCTGCAAACTGCATCATGTTTGTGCTCTGCACCCGGCCGGTGCGTGCGAGACTGGTTGGTGTGCTGTGCTGCCAGGGCCGCAGAGCTCAGAGCAGCTCGGACACGCCGTCCCAGCGCACAGCCCACACACACGCGGACGAACCCAGCAGCCCCCACACCGGGGGGGAAGAGGATGAGGAGAAGGATTAAACTTTAAAACCAAAAACCCCTGTGCCTCATTGACCTTCACTGCCTCGGCCAGAACACTACACTTAACCGTGCGGAGCACTCCTTTAAAACTCTGGCCTTTTGCAATGGGACTGCTGATCTGTGAAGAGATGACATCAGTGCCTTCTGCAAAAAGGAGCAAGAGAAAGTGAGAGTGAGTTTGTGTGTGTGTGTGTGTGTGTGTGTGTGTGTGCATGTGCGTGCGTGAGAGGGGTGTCTGTAACTCCACCTTCGTCTAGTTTTACCAAATGCCTTCGAAGATTAAAGAAGACTGCAGTCACATGTTTCAGGCCCCAGAGCCCAAGTGCACTTTACTTTAGTGACGCAGCCCGGCGCTTGGAGATCGAGCCACTCCGCTGTGTTTTTCGGACTGCTATGCTGCTGGCACGGATGTGGTTTGTGTTTTGTTTCGTTTGTTTTTTAAATTCGTTTCTGCAGAAATGAAATGTCCGGCTCAGGAACGCAATGATTCAGAGGTCATTCAGAATCTAGTGACCAAAACACCAAATGTACTGTAAAGACTCTGTTCGCACACCTCATTGTTCTTCATCATTTTCCTTGTCTGTGCACATTCCACTGTCTGCAAGACTGCATATTTTCAGTGGGACTGGATATAGAGCAGGTCCTCCTTGTGCACAGATATCCTTCCTGTCGTTTAATACTGCATTACGTCATGTACGGAGTACTGTAGCATTTCTTAGTCTGCTAAACTGCATTATCTTTTTTAAGAATATGTGCTTCAGGTCATTTTACTCATTTGCTGTTCAAGTAGAAATTAGGTCAAACTCAGTTTTCACACTAAGAGTCAAAAAGGGGAATTTGTGCTTCTTTTTTTTTTACACACTGTGCTTTTGTATCGCACACAACGGGTTTTATTGTCATGGTGTTTCGTTTCAGTAAAGTTACATTGACCAGTAGGTTTATTTCTGGCCACTTTTCTTCTGGTACAAGCCTGGAGGAGACTCTGCTGATGTGTGATGATCCGCCTTATTTGAATATTCATAATGCCCTTTGGAGCCTCAGGCTCAGTTTCATGCAACGGTCACATTGCTGCTACATTTATGCCCCCCTTTTTAAACAAATCTCTTTTAGGCCAATCAATGTCTCCTTGTATCATATCCAGCCAAGTCAGTGCAGCTCTTTTCGACTTCGAGCATTTCGAGTGGGCTTTAGCTAAAACAGACACATGGTAAATATTTAATGATACTGTGAGAGATGCTCCTTCAATATGGGCCCTACAGTAAACGAATTTCAGGATAGAAGCTTTGCATTGGTACGTTCAGCTCTGAGCCACATTGGAATCATGAGTTAAGCCAAGGGACAAGAAGGGGAAGTGTATGTTGGAAACATGCTGACCGAATGTGTGCGGGAGGAGGACGTGCCAAAGTGGTCTAGATCATTTACACTGTCGCAAGCCCACAGACGGCATCTGTTGACAGGCAAGTCTTATGACTTCTCTGCAACAACAGCTTATTAAGTGGGTGGAAATGAATGTTGTAGCGGTTTGACTCTGCACTAATGATATCTTTCGCAGGATGTTTTTAAGAAAATTTATTTGGCCACAAGAGATGCCTTGGCTCATCGATAAATAAAACTCTATCAACTCTATTTTTGGAACATTCATATCCACTCAACCCTCTTTGAATGTTTTTAGAAAATGCCAGCTGCCTTTCACACAGAGAGAATATTTCATGTCAAGTGAACTTGAGTGTATTAGTGTATTAAAGTGGAGTGGGTTCCAAAAGTCTAAGATCACATTTAAAAAATGGGAACTTTTTTCATTAAAACCTACAACATTATTTCCTCATATGCAGGTAAAATGTTTAGCAGTGACACTGACATACTCTGTGTGTGTGTGTGTGCGTGCGTGCGTGCATGCGTGTGTGTGTACGTACTGGACCGTATAGATCACACACAGCAGTCACTGCTGGGCTTAGAATAGTCCACCAACCAAAAATGCCCAGCCAACAGAGTTCTGTTGACCCAAACTGACCACTGATAAAAGACTAGAGGATGACCAACACAAACTGCAGAATCAGATGAACTGTCCTCAAGTTATTTTTACATCTACATGGTGGACTAATAGGTTAGGTATGTCTAATAGGGCGGACAGTGTGTGAACACAGTATTTAAAACCTCCAGCAGCACTGCTGTGTGTGATCCACCGTCAGTGTGCTGAGAATGATCCACTCGCTCACTGGCAGTCCTGTGGAGGTCCAAACTATTGAAAAAGGGGACTAACAGGGTATAGGGGACTAACAAATGATGCAGTGAAACAGATGGACTGCAGTCTGTTATTTCTACTACAGAGTAAGTACAGCTGAGGAAATGGACAATGAGTGAGGTGTACATAGTAAAATACTTGAAAAGGGCCAACAATTAGATTTTGCTCAATATAGTGCAGTGTTTGGAATTCATTTTGGAATTAAACCACATCTGACAAGTATCTTGTGTGAAAAAAGTACAACAAAGGAATTTAAAGATTTTTTTTGTTTTATCCCTTCCACTGAATGTGCATGTGTTCATGCAGCTCCCAGGTGGATTTGATCTACTCATCAGAGGGTTTTGCGCAAACCTGTGAAGTCCCAGTTCGAGTGCATGCTGGGATTAAAGCAAAAGAAGGGCAGTCCAAGTACTGAGAAATTATAAATATTCACTTTTCAGCAGTCAAATGGTTGAACTGATGAAATGTAATTTGTTGATGCAAGGTTTATATATGCACATATATTTTAGTACCTGCTCTCTCGCTGTTTTTACAGGATCCGCTTCATTACCAGTATTTATGTATTTATTATCTAAATTTCCTGTTTGAAACTCCACTCCATTTCCTGTCTGTAACTTTATCCCTCCTCTCTTGGGCACACCTCCTCCAGTGAACATGTCCTAACGCTGCTCCCTGTTGACCTTGACCCAGCCCGCATTGCTGCAGCTTTGTGCTGTTCTGTTCCCTCGGTGTGATTCACACAGCACTGCAAACCCACACCACTGCTTTTTTTCCTCTCTGTGACTCTGTGGCCATCATCACCTAGACCCTCATTCCTGTACTTTATTGTACTGCAGAGAACTCCCTCCTATCAAAAAAAAAAAAAACCCACAGAAAAAAAAACCACGAATGGTCCTGCCAGGATGGACACTCTCCTCTTTCCAAACTTCAGCGGAGCGTTTGTCCTGTGACCAGCCCAAAAAAAGCGCTGAGGACCTCCTGCTTAAGCTGATGAGGGATGATCAATAAGATTAATGAGTTGTTCAGGGAGGAATAGGAATGAAGCAGTCTGCAGTGCTGCACTGCAGGAGGGAGTCTAAACTAGTCGCACAGAGACCCCTACTGTCAGCTTACTGCTAATAAAAGCGGCCCGCAGGCTCCGGCTCATCTTAAAAGCAGAATGTGAAAAGAACTGCGTTTAGAAGAAGTCTTCATAAGGTTGTCCATTAAGATCTGTAGACAGAATGTTATTTTCTTTGATCAGTGTGATTTGAACTAGTTCATATCCAGCAACTATGCTATAATAGTACATTGGCAATTGGTATAAAGTGATCATTTGTTTTACATGTCATTATACATCTTTCACAATCAATTTAGAATTTCAATGTTATTAAAAGGTCAATGTTATTAAAATCGCTAGATTGAATATGAACAGTACATACACACAAATCGTTTGATGGTAATACATCACGGTATTAACAGCCGTTATGTTGCTTGGCTACAATAATTGATGGGTATTGAGAAATGTATTTTATCATATCAGACATGTTTTGTCTTTTTTATTT
Organism: Hemigrammopetersius urotaenia; assembly: GCA_037974485.1. Taxonomy (NCBI): domain Eukaryota; kingdom Metazoa; phylum Chordata; class Actinopteri; order Characiformes; family Alestidae; genus Hemigrammopetersius; species Hemigrammopetersius urotaenia. Next base: position 21,963,451 of record JBBPDC010000135.1, read on the forward strand.
AATAAAATAGGGTGAGTTGCCCTTGTGTGGCTTAACATAGTACACCGCAGAAGTCCGAAATACAAAAAATGTCCCACATTAGGGCAACTTGCCCTAACTGGTTACACTCTATCAAGCACAACCTCGAATTGCTTTATATAGTGTGTCCTTGAATGGATGAATCCTGGCCTTGAGTCATATGTTAGTCATATGATATGTGTTATATGACTTGATGCTTGCCCTCAATAAACATTATGCTTTGTTCTCAGTGGAAGTCAATATCTGATACTAACTCTGTAAGTACTATGTATTAACAACCAGTTAAAGGCTTAGTGGAATAGTACTGAAACCAAGCTCCAAAAGTGACCCATTTAGATTACATTGCTCTTGTGAAACAACAATGCATTAACATACAGCAATCTACCTCTTCATTAGGCTACCATACATTTACATTCATTTTCCATTTTATCAGCTCCACTAACCATATAGTTTCACTTTGTAGTTTACAATTACCTAATATAGTCTGTCTGTTTTTCTGCGTCGTTTGTTTGTCCCCTTTACCCCATTAATCTGTGGTCAGGACCCCAATGGACTGCCATAGCTATATGGGAGATGGAGCTGATAAAAAGGAAAATGTGTGTAGATGTATGGTAGCTGTATATCCCAAAAGCGATACATTTTAAACGAGCCTCATTTGCAGCTTGGTTTTGGTACTTTTCCATACCATTTCCAGACCATAGTGACCTGGGAGTGAATGGTACATAGGAACATTTACAAACTACATCAACATTTCAGGAAACCTTTTCAAAGTCCATGACGTTGGTTCTTAAACTTTCCACTGAGCATATGGATGTTACTATATTACCTCCTTTTACCATCGTCAGGCGTGTGAACAGGAGGACAGATCATTTGAGACACATTTTGAAGAAGAACAATGCCGTGTCCATCAGATTTTAGACTAATCCCTTTGTTTTGTCTCCGGTTTACTTGGTGCATTGGCAGCCTCTGCAGACACTGGAATGATTTCATCAAATGGACACACTTTCAGCATCCTCATATTTTCTTCCTTTCAGGGCTTTGGCGCACAGCCCACTTAATTCATTAACTCTGCAGCACGAGTGCTGGGAGCGAAATGCAGAAGAGTTCTTTATTCAGACAGCAGATTGTCGATTATGCAATGATGATGAGGATGATGGCTCCTTGAGCTGATGACACAGAGCAGCACTCCTTGAAGGATGAAATGAACACTGGCTCCAGAAGTGTGGGAATGACTGATTAATTAAAATGTGTTTTAGAGCAGGCTTTGAGAAGACATTTACAATCAAGCCCCAAACCAGAATCACTAGAACCGACAGGCTAGTTTCGGCAACAGAAGATGCTTTCAAACTTTCAAACAGTAGAAGAGAAGAATTACTGAAGCAGACAATATGTCCCTTTATAGGCTTTTGGCTGTGCTGTGAGGGAGGAGGCAATGTTGCAGCACTGACTGTTTTTATATGCAGTCCTCCCAAAGCAATATCTTATAATACACCATATGATTTCAAAACCAAATGGCATATTTACTGACTAGCTTTTGCATTTTTATTTGTCTTTTTGTCTTTTTAACACTTAGTAGTAAAGGATTATTAAATATACTTAAAACGCAGCACTGTTAACTTTACATGGGAGCATTTAAATTTTGCACTGCTCTGCTCTGCCTGACGGTGAGTAATTATTCTATTACCCCTCTTGAGAGTTCCTTCAGACTCTTATGCACATGGCGATGAGAGGTCATTTATCCCCTTTGGAAGGAGGATGGTGAGCTTTCGTGATCTTTTATGAGAATGAGAGTGATCAATAGATGCTTTAATTAAGAATGTGTTTATTTGGGGGATGTGTCATTTGTCATCTTTCACTTCAGAGGATGAAGGTGCCCTGCAGAAGAATAGAAATTCAGGCTGGCGGCCGGCTCTCGAGACCACAAGGCAAATAGGGAATTAATTAATCCAATTTCTTTTGGGTTTCTGAGAACCGCTGCATCTTTGAATTGTAATCATTTGCATCTTAATTTTACTAGAACAAAAAGTAATATGAATGGATGCAAATATACATTTGTAGCATGTTAAGACTTTACAGTATAATGGTATAATACAGAGATATCCTGTATCTACACTCAACAGAAGCATGTGTACCACAAGCACTGAACTCTCTCTCCTTGCCCTACCCCAGACTCAGTACCAGCATCAGGCCTGTAGAGGGAGCCACAGTGCCATGAATTTTGCACATTACTCTGCAGGAGGCCTGAGCCCAAGCTTTTCAGACAGGAATGCTTTCTTTTAGTATCTTCCCCTCAGGTAGTGGAAGTGCCCTGTGTGTGACCTACATCTGTTGCCAACTACATGTTAGCATGATCAAAGATCTGGCCAAGCTGGGCCTGACAGAGAGCTCGAGCCTCTTCCAAACAGCCCTCAGTGTTTCCTCTCGTCCTCTGTGAAGAGAAAAAGGGTTTGCTCCACTTATATGCTTCAGCTGACATCTGAGCTCCAATTGCTTTCTCAGGGTAAAGATACAACAAGGTCAGAGTTGGAGAACGTGGGAGACTTTTGTATCATTTCGGTGTGTAGAAAAGAAGCTTTCTTTATGCTTCTACGTGGGGGAGTATCGGTACATCTTTTTCTGATAACATTTATCTATAGTATATGTATATATCTGTGTATCTATGTATCTGTCAATCAATCTGTCTATATGTATACATGTATCTATATATTTATATGTATGTGCGTGTGTACACTATCAATCAACATTTACATAATGAGAATAAACTACTTAACATACACATGCATTTTGAAGCTCCCCTACTAGTATTTTATGAAAAAAATTGATAGCATGGATTGAAGGTGCACATTGTGACCACATTTATTTGCATATCTCACATATTTACAGCTGATACTGAGAATATAATCAATGTTTTTCCAGTGGTTGCTTTGTTGGATATAATACTGTTGGCAATATGATCATTTGCTGTTTAGTCACAATATGTTTTTATCAGAATATCATCAGTATCTTCAGTACATTTACTTTTAAATGCATTATAAAAAACATATTTTGACCAGTTGTAAGGAGGGCACACACCGCAAACAATGGAAAATAAGAGCTTCGCAGGTACACTACTCATAATCTCAGTCAATCAGTCAATTATGCCATTATATATTATTCGTTTACCTTAACTAATTGTTTGATGTTTGCCGTTCTATCTTTTTTTTCTTTTCAAATATTGAACTGAAACAGCTTTTTATAGCCTTTTTTACTGTTATATCCTGCCCATCCCATATCGTCCACTTCTAATATGAAGGAACAAAGCCGCCTGCTCATAGCTATAGATCTAACTGAAAGGATGTGCACTTTCCCTCCTGCCAAGTTCTGGCTGCAGGCTACATTCAGACCCTCTTCTGACACACAGCAGCCCAGCATCCAGGAGGTAACACACAATCTTACTGCTAAACACACACACACACACACACACACACACACACACAGCTCGCTCTGCTCTCCTGCTACTTCAAACAGCTCAAGACCAGCAGCCTGGGATCAAAAACACACCGTGAGCAATGCTGGCGGACTGAGGTTTTGAAGGATGCTCTCTTGTGTTTTCGTTTCTCTGCCTGTTTGCTGGTTTTGGAAGAAAGACTGTCTTCAAAGTCAGAGAGTAAACTGAAATAGAGATAAAGCCTCATTTGTAAACATCTGTTCACTTTTCAAAGCCTCAAACTTCAGTTCAAGAGACAGTGGGAAGTATTGCTTAGAACGTCACACCAGAGACAATCTGTCAGCCGCTGCTTTAGTTATATCATCCTCAAACCACCCTCTTCCTTTACTTTCACCTTTAAAAAGAGGGTTCTTCAAGCGTTCTCAAGCAAAGGCAATGGTTAAGGCATAGAATAATGACAGCATTCGAAAGGTTAAGTGGTCCTTTTTGTAGACGGTTCTGCTCATTTCAACGTATAGCTATTTTAACATCTGCATTGTGACATTTTCATACATTTTCAGCCGACCACGACATGTGCTAGTGGTAACCAAGTGACCAAAATTCCATGGTCAGTAGAGGAGCACCCAGAAGGCTCCTGGTGTTGTACTCCTCTCCTACTGCTACAGTGCTCTGAAAAAAAATGACCACTGCATTACAATAAGTTGAAGCTGCAGTTATAATCTAACTTGATTGACATTTTGTCGTACTCATTTATCTATCATGTGGATCCACAAGCAATAGTAGCTTCTTTTGAGTCACTTTATAATCTTAATTATGTAATGCTTGGCACTGCTAATGTAATTTATAAGGCTCGCAATGATTTTATTGCCCCCCCCCTCCAAGGTTGATTTAATTTCATGATCAACTGCGTAGCTCTCACCTGTTTTGTGCATGGCTGTTATCACAGCCCGTATGATCTGTTTATTAAGACCGTTTATAAAAGAGCAACTAATTCACTGCAGCGCACCAAGCTTTGGCTCCAATGTCCAAAGTGCATTCGTAGAAAACTACGACCTGTCTCGTTTTGTCCAGGGGCTCAAAGCTGCAGTTACTTACAGCTCAAAGAATGGAGAAGGACACTTTTGTGGAAAAACAAGGGGAAAGAAAGGGGGTGAGTTTCTTGTTGTTGTTTCTTTTTATCTATTTATTTATTTATTTCTTTGCTCCAGTCATCTTTTATGGCTGCTTTGGCTTTTTATAAGTAGACAAAGGGGATTTCTTTATGTTTGAGAAGCTGTGACTGATGCACTAAATATTTATGAAACTTTTTCCACTCTAAAGCAATACGAATTTGTCAGAGCTGTGTAATTTGTTTAACTGGTTGATTTTGTAAACATATGCTTCTCTTGCAGAAACTAACTCTAGTGTTAGTGTTGGCTACCCTGATCTCAGCGTTTGGGTCATCTTTTCAGTATGGCTACAATGTGGCTGTGGTCAACTCTCCAAGCGAGGTACTGACCCTCAGCACTGCTTTACACTGAGTTTTATGCAAAGTAAACATCTAATATCATTATAATATCTTTTTTGATTCCTCAGACAAATAAAGATTACAATATCTACAGTTCATTTCAAATGTATTCATTTTTCAAGAAACCCTGTTAGTAGCAGGACAGAAATGCAGAAAGGACTAAGAGAAAAGAACCTAAACCTGAAAATGTAAAAGAGTTTTAAAAGAGAGCTGGGATTTTGGTTTTAGAGGAGGAGGTTGATGTCCACTTACATGTAATCCAAACTGATTTGCAGCACATGCAAAGGTTCTACACCAGAGTGTTCGAGAATCGTAATGCCACAGTTACAGACGGGGTCTTGACTCTGCTGTGGTCCGTCACCGTGTCCCTGTACCCACTGGGCGGCTTCTTTGGCTCCCTCATGGTGGCTCCACTGGTGAACAGCTTGGGAAGGTAACTGGATCTCACAATCTAGCAACAACATTTTAAAAATTAGCTATTTAAAATGATATCTATCACAATCAAGCTTTGCCAGCTGATTATTGATTCTTGCAACTATTTTGTAGTGGAGGATTTGGGGAAAAAATAGAAGTAGATCTACCTAAAAATGCAATAATCTGTAAAAAGAGAGGATTTTACAGAAAAGATGATGAAGTTTCAGTTATGTATTGCTGGAGAATATGGTGAACAATGAACACGCAAAATTTAACGAATTCAAGTTTTCTGGAAGCTGAGCTTTTGTTATTTTGAATGTGGAGAATTACCTTTTTTTGAGAAAACCAGAAACATGAGCCATGTATCGGCATTACCCACTACAGAAATATATCTGTATATATGTGGATGTTATAACTGGATTTAAGATGTGGACTTTATCCAGTGATTATACAACAGTATGTAGATAGTGCATAGTGGAACAGAGCTAATCTTACACTGGAAATGCTAAATATTGGAAAACAGGGGTAGATGCAACTGAATGGATTAAACATATCAACATAGTTGAGTTTTGCCAATTTTGTAATTGTACTGTGATGGTTCCAAAAAGCCTGCCCTATCTGAAATTTAGGATGAGGTAGCAAGGTCTCACTATTCAGGGTTCACAATTACATAAGTACATTCCCATTGGTCCATGTGTTAGGAAATATTTACACAGATCAAATGCATCTGATGTTTCCAATAGTATAAAGAATAAACTATTTTTAAAAATCTATATTATGGGGTTTTGATATATCAGTGCCCATAAGAACACAAACTCTTTAATATTCTTGGATTAAATGTTCAGAGTTAGTGTGTATGTTGCTCAGAAGTATGCTTTTATTTCTGCAAGTTAATTTTTCAATTTCTTATCTGGCTGATATATTTTTGTAACATGGAAGTTGTCATACCTGTGTATAGGAAAGGCACTCTTCTGTTCAACAACATCTTCTCCATTGTCCCTGCTATCATGATGGGAATCAGCGAGACTGTGGAGTCGTTTGAGATCATCATTGTCGCTCGCTTCTTAATTGGCATCTGTGCTGGTTGGTAGATCTCTGCATAATGTCTGCAAATGTCATTTTTCAGTATAGTTTTCGCCTTTAGTTGCCTTGCTTACTGCACTTGTAACTGCACATAACATATCTTATGTGTTTTCTATTTTTTTATTGGATTGTTTCTTTCATGATGTCTTACATTGTGTCCTTAGTCAATGAAATGTTCTCATTCTGATTCCAGGGCTCTCCTCCAATGTGGTGCCGATGTATTTGGGGGAGCTGGCCCCGAAGAACTTGAGGGGAGCTATCGGAATTGCGCCTCAGCTTTTCATCACCATAGGCATCCTCGTTGCCCAGGTGTTCGGGATCCGGAGCATTCTGGGAAACGCAGAGGGTAAAGCACGAGACCATTAGATCAAGAGACAATTTAACTAGACAATGATGGCACATTATTTGACCGACATACAATGTATGGGGTTCTATGTGTACGCACACGTAGACATAAACAGTGAAATGTACATCAATTTTTAAATGAAATTAGGTCATTTTTAAACATTTATGAATTCTTATGTAATGCCATTGTGCTTTTCCACTCTCCATTCAGATCTACTTAAGCATGAATGTGAAACTGAATCAGCGTTACTTTTTTTTTTGCAATTTGAACCGTTTTCATTGTTTGTATATATGCAGTTTTGGCCAGTTTCACTGCTTGTATGCATTGCTGAGAAAATCTAAAGCCCTGACTCAGGTGCTGCAGATACAGGCCGTGATTTTACTGCCGTCTGGTCTATTGTTGTCTAAGGCTCAGTGTGTGTAAAGGGGATCTGTCACCCTGATAGTGGCGCTATTGTTGAGTGCTGTGCTCTCTGCAGGCTGGCCCATCATGCTGGGTCTCACTGGCATTCCTGCTGCCCTGGAGCTGCTTCTCCTGCCCTTCTTCCCGGAGAGCCCACGCTACATGCTCATCCAGAAAGGGGATGAGAAAAATGCAAGAAAAGGTACAAGCCATCGCCATTCGTTTTTGAAGTCGGATCATATTTTATTGCATATTTAATATTTATTTTCCAGGTTTTACACAAAGCCAAAGATGAAGCATACTGAAATCTGTAAAAAATCTGTAGAAAATCTGTAAAAAATCTGTAACATAAATCAGACAGGACGCATTAGAAATCATATGCTCGGGCAAGCTCCTGACATGCTGAAAGCCTGGACTGTGGTCCAAAGTGAAAGTGTCACCATGTGTGTTCCCTGAGCTCTAAACAGGGAGGAAGATTAGATAAGTATGAGATATGAGGAAAAACCTTATCTGACTAGAAGTCGGTTTCATGAGACGTGTCTTCGTGTAATATGACCATGGGTGGGAATGCTTGAACAAACTACTGAAACAGTCCTGAATGGACTGGAGGAGTGTCTTAAGTATATAAAAAAAGCCTCGACATCCGCTGCTGCAGGAATGCATTATTCGCTGTCAGATGTGTCCGGGCATGCCATCTCCTTCTTTTCCTTCATGGCTCATTAAACACTCTCAATGCAACACCATTTGTATGGTGTTCTATGGAAGTCATTTCAGTGTCCCACCTGCATCAGAAAGCTTTCTAAGCCATGCTGAAATGATGGTCTGACCAACGGGGACTTCATATTAGCTGATATTATGAAATCACCAATAGTGAATCTTGAAATATTATTTTAGTTACTGTGGGTTTTTTTTTTAAGTAATACTATTTTAGACGTGATTCTGATTTGAACAGCAAGGAAACATAGCAAATGAAAAATATATATATATTTAAGGCTAGGATTTTGATTTTGATACCAGAGATACCATGATTTTAAAATGGATTCCTAAAAAATCTGTACTTTTTCTTAAATTATGTTCTAGAAGTAGTTTGGCATAAACCAGAAATGGCTATGAGCTGATTTAATGTACTAACTGGAATTTACTAAGGGATTGCTGACCAGATTTTAATGGCATCAATGCATATTACAGAATCTAATTTAGACAGCCAATCAGCAGTCTACATTCCAGAAAAAATGTTTAGTGTCTCAACAATAAGACTGACCACCATTTGATATTACTACTGTAGTAATTTTGGTTGTGCCAAGTACTGGACTGAGCATTAAAATTGCAACCCAGCCTTATTTAAACAATATTTTAACAGGTTTTTGCCGTTTAGAAATTTGACAGAGCTCATAAAGTCACATTTGGCATTCATATCAGTGCAAAGCCTTTCCTGTGTTGTGGACCATGTGCTGTGATTTAGCCCTGCAGCGTCTGCGAGGCTGGCAGGATGTGGATGAGGAGCTGAAAGAGATGCGGCTGGAGGAGCAATCAGAGAGGGCTGAGGGCCAGATGTCCGTGCTCACCCTCTTCACCCTCCGCTCTCTGAGGTGGCAGCTGCTGTCCATCATCTTCATGAACATGGGCCAGCAACTGTCAGGAGTCAACGCTGTAAGCATTGCCACACTGACCACGAGCAACTTATGTATCTTATGCATAGCAATCATTTTCTCATGTGCAGTGACAGTACTAGCAGAAGGTAATTTAGTTTGGTTACAGGTGTAAGTGAACAGTTCACCAAGAAACCAAATGTTCACTGTTTTGCTCAGACAAATGCGTTGGGTGGCCTGCTAAGATATTATTTCTAAAAACAAATAATTAATTTTCACGTAATAGCATTATCTGTATATTTCATATATATATATAAAAAATTGGTTAAAGCAAAAGAGGGCCAGACTAAGAACTGAGAAATTCAGTATTTTTAAATTCATGTAAATATTCACTTTTCAGCCAAATTGTTGTACTGAATATAATTGGAGATGCAAGATTGTTAGAACAGCAACTATAGACACACAAACATCACAATCTCATACAGTGTCAGATACGAAGATTATCTAGTCTGCATGGTTGTGGTGTGATGATTTTGGTGTAGAGAGTTACACAGAGAGTATAAACATTCCATTACTAAGTAACTCATTATGTAACATTACATTGCTTTAACCTTGTAGCAATTTGGCTCTCTGACAGCATTTGTGGCAAGAAGAAGGCTGTTCGTTTGATTTTGCTTCAAGCTACTCCTTTAACTTAACATTCTGTTAAAAACTGTACATATACTGAGACTGACTTTCCATTCTGCCCACAGATCTATTACTATGCAGACAGCATCTTTACTTCAGCTGGAGTGAAAGAGAACGACGTTCAGTATGTGACTGTGGGAACGGGCTCTGTGAATGTCCTGATGACCTTCGCTGCAGTAAGTTTTTTTTCTCTCATCTCTAACAAACCAACACGGTATTGCCGTTGCAAGACAGCAGCTGTATGGCATGAGTGGCTGATTCATTGTCAACGACTGCAGTATGAGTGTGTGTTTACACTGTTGCACAGGTGTTCATAGTGGAGGCCTCAGGCAGAAAGCTGCTGTTGCTGATTGGGTTCGGGATTTGCTGTGTAGGCTGCGTGATCCTCACTGTAGCGCTCAGCCTGCAGGTACAGAACTCACCGCCACTCCGGCAGCTTATGAGTCGGGATGGCTTTTCTTTACGAGAGATCAAAATCAATTCCTCTTTTATGTGGCTGCAGGCCCACACCAGTGATAAATCTCACCTGACGGCGCGGTGTTATTGATGTCATAAATAGACATGGGCAGAGTTAAAACAGAACCAGCAGATTTGAACTCTGGAACAGAGATCATGCTGCACTGGCAAGTTTCCTGGGCAGTGTTTGTGAGGGGAAGGGTCGTGAATGTGACAAATTTGCCCCACCGCTAATAATCTGCTGGACCATCCGCAGGAAACTGCGCAGTGGATACCCTACATCAGCATCGCCTGCATCATCATTTATGTCATCGGGCACGCCATAGGCCCAAGTAAGTGCACATCTGGCATCGACTAAATCCATCTGATTTTAACTCTCAGACTTTAAGAGCTCCTGAAGAAGGAGCCTGTATAAAAGTGTTTTAAAAGTGGATATAAACCAGAGTGTAAAAGCTTTGGCTCATAAATTCACAGCCCGCTGCCTTCTCGGTGAGCACGTGGTAGTAAAACGAACTGAAAACGGAGTGAAAACTGATGAAAGGCCTCTGCCGCTCCCTCCTACAGGTTCAGTCGTCACTGTGATTACTGCTGAGATCTTCCGCCAGTCGTCCAGGCCAGCGGCCTTCATGGTGGGAGGCTCTGTCCACTGGCTTTCAAACTTCACTGTAGGCCTGGTCTTCCCCTTCTTAGAGGTCAGTTCCCTTTACTCCAACTATTGAATTCTTTTCCAAATAGAAATACTGAATAAAGTGCTGAAGGTTTTAATGGATTCATTTGAAGACAGCAACCTTCATGATTTGCATTATGAATAAGCAGCAAAAAAATAGATATCAGAGCTGCATGTGAAGTGTTGATGGAAGCTTATTGGTGAGGTATTGGTGATCTATCTGTGAGTCATGGGTGCAGTTGTGTCAGTGTCTATGTGAGGGGACCCAGGAAGCTTCGTCACCACAGGCACTACACACTTCGGGCAAATATTGAGACATAATGTACATTCTCAAAAAGGTACATTTTTGCTAATCAAGGAAGAACCATTGTCAATTTAAGCTCTAAAATGCAGCACAGTCCTCAAGGTCTAGTTATATATCTTAATGATGTTTTTCCCAATGTAAAGGGAAATATGTAAAGAGTGTGCAACATGAAAATATAGAACTGCAATGGAATGTGATATGATTCTGTTCCATAAGTAAAGCATTTGATTTTACCATCCCCACACCATGATTTTGCTATGGCTGACGATAACTACAACCTCTAGAGGGTAATGGGTCCCATCGGCAAATGTGTCAAATTGTTGAAAGAACAAACATATGAGCAGTTGGTAGTTAGTGAGTTCTCTAATTACCTTTGCGAATCCTTTTATGGTTCGAGATTTACTGAGCTGGGCAGACCCACAGTACCTCATCAAAGTGAACCTGAATGAGCTAATGAGGAGGGCTGTGCTGCTCATGCTTCCCATCTGTGTGTCTGCAGAAAGGACTGGGGCCCTACAGTTTCATCATCTTCGCTTTCATCTGCCTCGCCACATTCATCTACATCTTTGTGGTCATCCCAGAAACCAAGAACACCACCTTCCTGGAGATCAGCAAGCTGTTCGCTAAGAGGAACAAGGTGGAGATTGTGGTGGAGGCTGAGGGTAAGATGAAAGAGGCAGGAGTGAGAAACAACGGGCAAGATGTAATTACCGCCTTCTGAAAGTAGACTGGCTCACTGTTGTGGACTAAGTGCTTCTTTATGTGAGAAGTCTGAAGTTCAGAGGCGTTTTCTGATTTCTTCGTTAATTCACTGCCACTAAGACTGTGTCTGTTTCTCTTGCTAAATTGGGTTAGCCCAGAAGGTCAGGCCGCATATAAGCTATATAGGAAATCAGAATTTGTACAAGTCCGTCCGTCTAGTTTAGAGTCCTTCAACTGAAATGTAATAATATGTTTGACGCTGTCCTTTAACATACTCTTTAGGGCTGATGGCAAATAGCCAAGGTAAGACCTGGCAGTCTATGTGTAAATAGTAATTTTACAAGCTGGCAGTGTTGTTTGTGGAGCAGCCAGAAGAGATCAAGATGTGTTTTACAATCTAAGAAAGCAATCGGTATATCAAAATTTGATATAGTATAGACGATGTATGCAAATTAACTATCAATCTGTTTTTTCATTTTTTGCAAACAGTGTTTGAAGGCTTTTGACTGTTGTCTTCTTAGATTGCTTCCATTGTGCACTACAAAGATGCTATTTTTGTAAATAAAGTTTGCTTCAAATCAATGTAGTACATTTAGCATTCTATGTATATATAAACACACATTATACACACACACACACACACACACACACACACACACATATATATATATATACATATTGTGTGTATGTATCTTCATTCTAGGAAATGTCATAGCAAGAGAGAGAGAGAGAGAGAGAGAGAGAGAGAATGTGTCTACACTTTTTCTATTTCACTGTATTCCATTCTGATGTAACAATAAAATTTCACCAGTCAGCATAGCACACAAGGTAACATGAAACGCGATCATAACCCCTCCATGACAACAATATATATAAGCCTTTATAAAGGCTTATTTCAACCAGCATCAGTTGTCATAAAGGGGGCCCTAGTTCATTTTTGCTGTCATTTGTTCTTAGAAAATGACAACTCAAATGTCATACATATTCAAATAAGCCTTTATAAATGTTTGCTTAGGTAAATAAAAGTTGTCATAAAAGTTTTATATAGTCATGTAGTTTTGCCATCAGTGTTACCTGTGTAACATTAGAGAGACATTTTAGACACAATGAAATACAAAATGGCGTTTATTGAATTCAGATAGATATGATTTTTCTCCACTTTATAAAAAAAAATAGAATATTCCTGTGATGTGGCAATCAGCACAAGCAGTCATGTTTTTGGTAACCTTTCAAAAGATACACTGATATGGAATATCTGGGCCAATAATGAAAATCGATATTGATAAAAGTTATTAAACATTGAACCTAACAACAGCAAGCAAGTTCCCAAGCACATTTTCCAAGCAACATTAAGAACCATGAATGAAAAGTTATTACAATAATATTTGATAAAAAAAAGGCATTGATTCATTTGGCATATGCGCTTTTCTGAACTGAATCACAATGGTAGGTCTTTTGTTTGTATCGTAGCTTGAGGAGTGAATTGAATTTTTGATCTTCCATGTATAGGCCTGTGGTGTTATCCACATCGCTATCCGTGTCATTGCTCTTTACAAGAATGGAAAGTGACTACATGTGCATTTTTGCTTTTCCAAGTACACCTGAGCAGCATGTTACTGGTTGTACTTTCCGAAGCAATTCTAAAACAAGACTTAAAATAAAAATTACAATTTCCCATTTATGGAACTATTTCAGATGCTGACTTATCGTGCACTGCTAGCTGAATCTGCATCTCGGTGGATCAAGAGCACTTGTGTTCAGTCTCCAGCTGAACCCCGCCGTAGAAGCTCATGTGGGTGATGCCCCAGCTCAGCACATTGCCTTTCCCTGCGTTGCTCTCACACCTCATCTGCTCCTGGATGTCATCTTGGGTCAGCACGTAATCCCACATGTTCACATCCGTCATGCGGCCTACGAATGCGTCCGAGTCTGAGATGCCCAGGTAGCCGTCCTGGTCCTTTCCTAGAATGAAGATGCCACCAGGCATGACCTTGTACCCTGCCTGCAGATACTGCTCTTCTCCCACTATGCCATTCACCCACAGTTCTGCCCCTCCATTGTGAGAGGCCCAGGTCACGCAGTAGTGAGCCCAGGAGTCGGTACGCAGGTCATGGGGCAAGTTTACAAACACATTTCCAATCCAGAGGCCCACCTCGTAGCCCATGGTGATCATAAGCTCGTTGTCATGGCCAGCACTGGAGTAGGACAGCACTGTATGCACAGGACGGCTATGCATACGTAGGTTCATGCAGACTGTGAAGGAATGGAGGGTCATGGATGGGGTGGGGTGGACCAGGGCATAACTCTCCAGTTTGTTCGCAGGGAAGTGTAGTACCAGAGGATATATAGCTGAAATGATAACAGAGATATAGTCTGAACAGCATTACCCCTACAACTGTCCCCTAGATGATCTATTCTTGCCCCTCTACATATGAAATAACTTTAGACTATTTTACCATAACATACCACGTGGAACGTTCTGTTGTGATCAGAAATAGGGTCTTCTAAACCACCTACCACCCAGCTGTAGTACTAATGATCTACCAATTCTGCAGTTTAGCGCTAACCCTAATACTCATGACAAATGCAGGTAATGAAGGCCTTCAAGGGGGTATCTAAATATCAGATTAGTGATGGATCTGAACTCTCCAGGGTGGTAGATCTTCAGAACTAGCTTGTACACTTCTGACCATAAAGAGCCTTTTAGGGAGAGATTCAGTTAACAGTTTTGAGAGATCTTTTAAAAACCTTTTGTAGAGGTTCTCTGTTCAAATTCAAATTCAAATTTTATTTGTCACGTACACATTATACACAGTATGATGTGAAGTGAAATACTTATACGACTGCTGATAACCTAATATATATAACATAATATAAAAGGAATGTCCAGTGTAGAAGAGAAATTGTGCAATTTGAAATTTGAAATATAGAGAAACCTGTCAAACCACAAGACATTCTTAGTGCCACCATCGAGTAGTGGTTCTCAAATGGGTCCTTAGAGACACACACAGAAGAAAAGAGCAAAATGCCTGGAAACAGGTTTCTAAACTATTGCTTAAACAAAACACTTGTAGGGAACTAATAAAGGTTTTTCTTTGATTCTGCACTCCAAAACACCCTTCTTGGCTCCTTTTTTTAAATGGCTATCGACACACAGAAACCACAAGAAAGATGAGAAAACATATCATTTTTACTCACCCTTGCCTCTGTGCTTGGACTCTTCAGCATCTAAATAACAAGCCAGATAATGATATGTTGGAACACTTTGCAAAATGACTAAGCATTTTATCTCCAGTTAAGGAGAGCTGGTAGGTTCAGCCAGAATACACACAGTAAAGTAATTCATTCCTTAACAGAGTGATAACATGAGTGTTGTGAGAGATACCTGAGTGAATATGTTTGCCAAGAGCGGTGATCAGGCCTTCGATGTTTAAAAGCTTCGCCTCAATCTCTTCCTGCCTACAGAATGCTGACAAAAGAGTGAAGAAGATGTAGACAAGAATTTGTTTTTCAGTATGAATCAACTGAAAGATGAAGTGGTACACTTACAGCCTTTGCCCAGGCGAGGGATGAAGGAGGACTCGACGACGCGCTCATTCAGAGGCTGAGCCATGCGGTAGTCATTCCACAGAGTCTTATTTTCAATATCCATGAGAGTGCTCTCCAGCTTCCTGATCTGTGGATTTCAGTGAAAGTCATTTGATAAAAAGACTGAAAAGACGGGGCTTGAAAAGACTAAAAGGACGCAGCATGGTTATATGTCAAGAAGGGTGTACCTGGTTGTGGGAGAGTGTGATGGGAGTATCAAACACAGTCCACAGAATGCTCTCAAAACACGGTGGAGTCGTGAGAGACCCTTCATACCTGAAGAAACTGGAGAGGTTCTCTGGTAGCATGGAGCGCACATTTAAAGTAGAAATATTCATTGACTGCCCTGAAAAGAAAGACCAAACGGAAGAGGGCAAAGCCTATAAGTGGGAAATCTACTGAATCATGGATTATATTCTTATATTATAGGTATTCCATACTGAAATATTCATATTATTTACCTGCATATCTGACCTTTGCCAGGTTATTGATGAATTCGCTGTAGTACGTGTTCTCAAAATGGCCATCCTAGATTGAGGCAAAATCACACGTCAGAACATGCCAAAGCTCAGGAACACACTGAAGCCATTGAATGGTTCATAAAAATCATTATATTATAAACCCCATGCTGAGCTTCCGTTATTCAAATCAGTGCTAACAGCTTGGCTTTTGCCACAGTTCCAGCAGAAGCTACGAGCAGCCACAAATGGACTAGATATTGGAGAATGCCTATGGCTCTGCTGCAAAAGCAGTGACCCACAACAGACAATCGCTAACTGCAGACGACCTGCATTTATTCCTCTGGGACTGAGATAGAAGCTTGCAGACTGACACAGGGCTGGATCAATGGCCCCATTTAGCTCAACATGCCAAACACCTCAATTTAGACACAATTTTTATAGATAGGGGCAAGTACTAGTGATAATGATAAAAACTCTGTAAAGTTAGAATTTTGATTTTTAGATAAATTAAAGAAATCATATGCTTCAAACATCTAACTGGGGTGTTTTCATTGTTTTTTCTGGTACATTACTTTTTTTCCACCAATTTGATTCACCCCTTATTCCACAAGATGGCAGTATTGTCTCCACATGGCGTTTGTTTGATTTTTGTCCTGATTGTATATATAAATTAACTCAAAAAAGGAAACACAGATCTGGCATCATCATGACATATTAAAGATAAAAAACCTGTTGGCTCTCACCTCAAAGAAAAAGGCTAGAACAGCCAGACCATCTGGTTTGTCTACAGCCTCATCAAAGGTCTTGTACTTCTCAGAGTTGTAGTGCACCACGTGAAGCTGTGAAACATACAGCAGAGTGCATAAACAGAGAATGGCATGGGTCACACCTGCTGTACATGGTTCCAGTTTGAGTGACTCCTCATGCCGGTGTGGTACTTCTGGTCATTGTTCTCCACAACAGAAATGCACAAACCAAAATATCCTACTACTTACTTATTTCTAAAAAAACAAAAAAAAACAAACAAACCTTTTCTCTTGACTTCCCACTTCTCTATGACTTGCGTTGTTCTCTATGGCTTATGTATTGTTGGGTTAGGTGTTGGCTAGTTAT
>JBBPDC010000135.1:21992119-22006088 GCA_037974485.1 Hemigrammopetersius urotaenia
CCATAAAGACATGGTTGGATGAGTTCGGTGTGGAAGAACTTGACTGGCCCACACAGAGCCCTGACCTCAACCCCATCAAACACCTTTGGGATGAACTGGAACAGAGATTGTGAGCCAGACCTTCTCGTCCAACATCAGTGCATGACCTCATAAATGCTCTACAGAAGGAATGGGAAACTCTAACATTTGTAAAAAGTATTCTGAGAAAAGTGGAAGCTGTTATAGCTGTAAAGGGGGACCAAGTCCATATTAAAGTCTATGTATTTGAATGCAATGTCATTAATGTCATTGGTGCAATGATCATGTGTCCCAAAATTTTTGTCCATATAGTGTAATTTATGGGATTCATTTGTCTAATGATTTGTTCATGTTTAAAGCATCCATGCCTGAATGTTTTCTAAAACTATTTCTAGTTTTATACATTTTTCCATTGTGTAACTCTTACAGAGATACTGAGAGTGCACTAGAAGGTAGGTAACAGTACATCGCATTGACTAAATGCAAGCTTGTGGCTAATGCCTTAACTAACGTCTTGGTCAGAGCATTAGACTAGGACATCATAAAGCACAGATTTCACAAAGGAATTGCAGTTTTAATAAACTGAAAAGGAGAGCTTAAAATGTGTATATAAAACACATTTTCAACCACTCCATGTTTTCTGCATTCTAAAATATATAAACTCATGACACTGCTGTATTGTATGCACTTAAACTGAGAATTTTGTGAATTGTTGCATGCGTAGTACTTAACATTGTCATGTATACTAGGCAGGAATTAGAAATTTATCGTAATTTTAGTTTGTTCTTGAAGAGGAAGATGCTTCTGAACATCTACGTACATATGTGTGCAAAAGTGTGTGTGTGGTTGGGGGTGTTGCATGTTTGTCTGTGTGCGTGTGTGTGCATATGTGTGGCCAAAGGTCACTTCAGCCAAAGTGTAAGAACAAGTAGCTATCGTGGTTTGTGTGGTTGCAGCGTCAATCAAGGGCTGAACCGCTGACTGGTCAGACAGACACAGACCAAATGCGTCAGTAAAACATATAGACCTTTTATTATAGCATGATGTCGCAAGCTAAAATAAAGTAGTTCTTTATGTCAAGCACGGATGTGGATCATCTGACCACAACTGACAGATGCACCTAATAGATTTTGGATGAGGTCTTATGTATCACATAAGGTGAGGCAGGATGTCTGTAGTATGTTTTGTGTTTTTAATGAATATGTCAATACTTGAAGGCCTTTTTATATGAATGTATGCCTCTGTTTTTGGTTTCGCTCTGGAAGTTGAGATATAAGATCCAAGTCAATGTAGGCTTGTTCATAATTCACAGTGTTTTAAATTATCTAACAAAGTGCGAGTGCTATCAAAGCCATGTTACAGAAGATTTAAAGTCTTGTCTAAAGCTGCAGTTTTTCAAAACAACCAACCTTCATGAGTTGCCTTTTTAGTCTTGTGTCCAGTTGATCTCTTACAAGGTTCAGCTGAGGTCTGAGACTATGAAGGCAACGCAATTGGTTTTGATTTTCCTTCACTTCCCCCTTCTTCACATTCCCATTCATTTTGAGGTGTGTTTCAGCCTCTTTTCCCTCTGAAAGCAGACCAAAAGCTACTAAGTGTAATATACATAGCATGATAGCTGTGATTGCTGTGGTGGTTGAGATCACATTGAACCTTTTACAATGTGCTGATCTTCTCTGCCTTACAATTATTGTGGCTCTACCAAAGATGTCAGCTTTTGACACAACAGACCGTAAGATCAATTTCCTCCCCTGATCCTGAAAGCTGATTTTGAAACATCTGTATTTCCAATAGCATTCATGCATTTCAGAGGTTGTTAAAGTCCTCTTTTGCAGACTTGCCACTCAAATAAATTCCATGTTCTCTTACTCTGACTTCAGCTTTGACTTGATGGTCTTGCTCAATCTTCATTTGTGCCAGAGTTTTCCAAATTATTTACAATATTAGTTGTGTCAGTTACAAACACTTGCAACATTTAAAGCTTGAGGCTAATTTCTAACATTCTTTTCACATTGCTAAACCGAGTGTATTCAAACTGTTTGCTTCCTCACATTCAGAACTGATAAAACTATGCAGCACCTATCTATTATTGATATACATTATATTGGTATACACCACATCTCCTTAATATGAATAACACACCACGAGGCCGTGTGAAGGAGGTTTATACATTGCATGCTTAAATCACAAAAGGAAAGAAGTGGGATCTGTGTGCATCGCCTAATAAAATTCAGAATACAGGTTACATGGCCAAACTAGCAGTCTATCAAGCAATGTTTCTTGTCAGCTCATAACATGCAGTGCTGTGGTTTACCCTCTCCAGTGCTGTAGTTTACCCTCTGAAGTCCCCTCTCCTACCTCTCAGTTGGCATGCCCGGCCCAAAAGTTCTACCAGACAGAGCAACAGTAGCCAGCAGAGATGAGGTCACTGTGCTTTGTTATCATATACTTCTAATGTAGGCCTGTGTGATAATGCTCTAGCACCCCAAACCTGCCCCCTTCGGACTGTGTGACTCCACTCAGGTCAGCTGGGTATGTTTCACTCACATTATCGCTGCCCCTTGTCAGAATTTTATCAGCCCCCTCTCCCCTACACATTCATTCTGTCCTGCCACTGACCCTGCTTACAACTGATGAGTGGTTTAAGCCTGAAATAAACAATATTTCAATTTTGATTGCGATTTTGGGGGCCTTTTGTATGTGATCACTCATTATAAGGAGCATATCGTCACTGTCGGGCGGAAACCTTGTAACTCCACTTTTGGTCTTTGTTGTTTTTTTTCATAAATTGATACTATTGGTGGGTCTTTAAAATTTAGAAATTATTAACCAATGAAAAGTGTTGAAAATAGCTTGGGATGTTTGATGACACAGTATTCATTTATTTAGAATATAAATAGTTTTTTCAGTTTCCTGAAAAATAGCTGTTTTGGACATATGAGGTTTCCGCCTGACAGCGACGATATGCAACATTAAATAATTAAATTAACAACAGCAATATGTGCTTTACAAATCACAGTTAATGGTACACTATGTGGATGGAAGTATTGGGATACCTGACCATTACACCAACAGGGACTAACAAACGACATTGCATTCAAATACCTAGACTTTAATAAGGAGTTGGACGAGAAGGTCTGACTCACAATCTCCATTCCAGTTCATCCCAAAGGTGCTGGATGGGGTTGAGTTCAGGGCTCTGTGCAGGCCAGTCAAGTTCTTCCATACCGAACTCATCCAGTCATGTCTCAAAATCTGACGCATGGTGATATCCAAAATGTCTTGGTATGCTGAAGCATTAAGATTGTCCTTCACTGGAAGTAAGGGGCCTAGCCCAAAGTGTCCCAATACTTTTGTCCATATAGTGTATGTGATATGACCAGATCTTTTTCTGGACTTTAAGATTAGTACCGGACTACATTTCATATTTAATTATGCACACTTTATGATAATTTTATAATGATGACAGTCTATTGTGTTTCTTTTATCTTGTTATATAAACTAGATTTACAGGGTGATTTTCGTTATTTCAAGTCAGCTATACTTCTCCTCATGAGAGTTTAGCCAGAGAGAAACGCCCTGAGATCATTTGGACAGTGCTGTTTTCGAAGCAGACGCCAGATGGCGCAGTATAGAGTGGATTTCTCTCAAGGTGACCCTCTGCAGCAGGCGGCCATAGACGATGCTAGGATTTGCACACGCACAGCATCACTGAAAGCATCACTGAAACCAGAGAGAACCGTAGAGGAGTCCCGGCCTAGTATGAGCATAATAAATGAGCAGTGGGGGAATTACCCTCATGTCTGGAAAATGTGTCACTATGAATGCTATGAATCCGTTTCTGTCTGAAGTGGCCTAAAATGCAGGCTTCTTATCCACCATATCTACATTATGCAGGGTTTTCAGTAGGTACTTAGAATGATCTTTAACAGATGAATAATTTAATTATTTGTAACAAATTGTTCTAAAGACATTGTTCTGTTACATATGAAAGTTTTCCCAGCACTGTAGCCAACATGCCACACTACTGAATGTTATTAATTATATATATTGAATACAATTAAATGCAATCCAGTCCTGTATCAAATCAAGTCTGAAATGACACACACTCACATTGTTTCATCTTTAATACTTACTGTTTCAATATTGGTATCACTGATATGGGAAAATATTAAAAGGTATGGTGAGATCTCAGTATCATTTTGTCATGTTTATGCGTGTCTGTGTGTAACTATGTGTTGGTGTAATTATGTGTATTTATGGGGTCCCTCGTTTTGTTCTTCCCACTGAAGACTGATGGAATACATCCATCTATTCATCCATCCATTCATCCATCCAGCTACCTTGGCAGTATGTTTTGGGTCATTGTCATGCTGGAAGACCATCCACAACCCATCTTCAGTGTTTGGAGGGAAGGAGGTTCTTGTCCAAGATTTTACAATACATGGCCCATCAGTTGGCCCCTCAATGCGTCATCCTGTACCCTTAGACGAAAAATATCCCCAAGCATAATGTTTTCACCTCCTTGCTTGACTATGGGCACGGTGCTCTTTAGCATTTTTCTTCCTCCTAACATGGCGGGTCGAGTTGATGCCAAAGAGCGTGATTTTGGTCTCATCTGACCTCAGCACTTTCTCCCAAGCCTTCTCTTGATTTCAAGATTTCAATCCATAATGATGTAGTTCTGGGCTGATCCCTCACCTTTCTCATGACCGCCCTCACCCCCACGAGGCAAGATAATGCATGGAGCTCCAGACTGAGGGCAGTTGATGATCATTTCATATTTCTTCCATTTCCAAATAATCACACCAACAGTTGTCACCTTCTCACCAAGCTTCTTGCTGATGGTCTTGTAACCCATTCCAGCCTCATGCAGGTATGCAATCTTCTCCTTGGTGTCCTTTGACTCTTTGGTCTTGCCAATGGTGACGGAGGGTTCGAAATGGAAGAAACTGATTCTGTGGATAGGTTTGCTTTAAACACACGAGTTAAGATCCAGAATATCTGTAATTGAGATGTTGATTGTAATCTGCGTAAGACATGGCCACACAGCCAGTCTGTGGGAGCCAGAAGTCTGTCTGGGTTGTAGGGGATCAAATACTTATTTCACTCAACAACACACAAATCAGTTTATAACTTTTATGCAACCTGTTTTTTTTGCTTAAGCACTGTCTATATATCAATCTGACAGTGTTAGACATGAATTAAACGAATGAATGAAGAATTATGGAGGTTATGTATCAACAAGTACCTTATATGCTACAGTTCTATTATAGTCTGTATCATGTATTCTGTGTCCAGATTTACACTGCAGAAACACACTTCTCCACAACCACACGAGGTGAGCCTAATGACACATGGACTGAAATATAATAAGAGACTCTCTGTCAGACGGAAGTGGTGTAGTCAGGGTGACACAGCTCTGTTTGTAGCTGCTGCACGGCACGTACACCCCTCTGCAGTGCTCCCATCACTGCTGCTCGGGGTTTCCCAGACAAATCAGATCATGTGAAATCATGTAATTGTATTTGCAGCCACTGGAAAATGTAAAGGAATGTTTTTTTTTCAAGAATAAGGTCTGCATGATGTGTCTGCGTGATTGTAATAAAGTACAGTCGTGATTGCAGGGGACGTGCGCTTCTCCATGCACGTGCCGCAGAGAGCCGCGTGAGAGTCGCCTGGCCAATCACGAGCGTTGAAGCTGATCACATGCGCTCCTTCCTGAGCGTTTCCAGTCTCGCGGCCCCTGCTCTCTGTGCTCGCTACAGCTGCAGCGTGAGAGGACACCGCTTCTTCTACACAGCCAAGCAAGGTGAGAACGAGCCTCAGATCTCCATAGACTAACACTATTACTAGTGAACTGTCACCACCAGCGAAAGCTGTACATATCTGACCAGCAGACTCCTTAATTTCATTCATTTTCCTGGAAAGGTCGTTGACGTTGCTCTCCAGCTGTAAGACCTGATGCTCTAATCTGTTTCCTGAGCTCTCATTTTGACTTTCGGCCTCCTGCACGATATTTTAAGTTCCTCTCCGCACTCCGGAGTTCTCCATTTATGGCCATTCTGAGAGCCAGGCTGGACATGGCGTGTTTTTCTCTAACCGTCCGAGCGCGTGGCGTTGACGAGAACGTCTTAGAACGTTTTTAATCGTTCTGAAATGTTTTTCGCTTTGAATTGCTTGAACGGCTCAGAACAGCAAAGCGTTACGTAACATCGAAGACTGAATGAAACGTAGCCTTTTAAAGATGTTTATGGTTTCCGTTTTGGTGAATAATGTTTTTATTCTCCCCTGCTTCCTCATGTTCATTTAGTTATTATAGAATGCACGTTGAATTAAAATCGAAAGTGGTCTGGGATCGATGGACGCTTTAGGCACTTGGGCCTGCAACAGGAGGGCGTGTGGAGCTGTTCTCCTTTCGCCGCAGTATGGATTAAGTAATCCCCACATGTTGACTTTTAGGACCTTTGCACAAACATTGTGCCACACTTACGCAATTTCTAACGTCTGGCTTGAAATAACATGCAGTTGTCTCAGTTTAAGTGCTCTCTGATTGGGTGGGATAACTTGTAGGTTAGTATTTGTGTGACCTTTTGTAATGAACATTCAAAGCCTTGTACTTTGCTCTATGGACCCTGCTATAAAACCAACCACCTTGGATAAACAGTGGACACTGCAGGGAGTGCACTGCAGGAGCACTTGCTGCTGTCTGTCTGTGGCCGGTGGCAAATTTCCACTGACATTTAAGGCCAAATGATTTTCCATTGGTCCAACTAAAATGCACGTGTTTGTGGATTTCTCAGCATAGAATTTGAAAGCGCTTTAGAGGGCAGTATTTTTTAACATTTCAGTAAATTCTTAATAGTGAGTTTAATTTTGTGTCCTTTTTTTTTTAGCTGTAGGCCTCAAATACAGTTCTATATTCGATTGGTAAGGTATGAATGGTTCCTCTGGAGGGAAATGAGTAATGCTTTAAGTCGCATTGCAGTCTTTGTAAATTCCTATTCACTTGAACATTAAGAAGATTACTGTAAAATACCCATGATGGTTCCAATGCAAACATCAGTGTTTCACAGCTAAACATGGGGATATGTTGAGTTGATATGTGATGGTATTAAAAGGCCCAAGGCTTCTACCTTCGCCTGAAATCTAATGGAGGCTTTAGAGATTTGGGGCCCCTGCATGTCACCCAGTAATGGTGGCATAGACGTTGGAAAAGGAGAAATGTGTGTGCTGATGTAATTCAAGGAAAAGACTACCTTCATTGACTCAGTTCCTCTGTTGCTGTTGTAGTTTCTTTACTAGACTGAATCATACATGTAAACTGAGTCATGGTGCTTTTTGGTCATTACCTCGTGCTCTACATCTTTTTTCAGTAAGGTAGTGAAATTTAAGGTAATAAAATTATAAAATACATTGATAAAGTAAAAAATGTATCACTGTTATGAATATCTTTATTGTCAATCCATTTCAATAAGGCATGTGGCAGGTTCTATGAAAGAGATTTGGTCTCTTACTCCTTCTATTAAATGAGAAATTGTCATTTTTGAGTAGTTACTGTAAATTGTACATAGTTGTGGTCACCAGTTATTTATATTGGTATGGTTGGGTTTTTTTTTTTCCCCCTGCAGATCCTGCAACATGTCCATCCTGAAGGTCCACGCTCGTGAGATTTTTGACTCACGTGGAAACCCCACAGTTGAGGTTGATCTCTACACTAAGAAAGGTAGTCTTTGAGTTCATGTAGTGAATTTATGCAATTATGCAGTGCCCATTCACATGTCTGCACAAAAGTAATTTGCCTGACATTTTGTTTAGCAATTTATGACCCTTTCAATCATTGTGAGTGAAGTGTTTGCCTCTGTGTCCACACACATCTACAATATTTTTACACACACTTCAACTCTACATAAATATTATAGTTTCAAAGATGTATACATCCCCCGAAGGAGCAGTCCAGTATCAATGCTGTGTGCCTGTGATAGATGCTGTGTTGAGTCTGGGAACTACACACGCTGAGTACAGTGGCTGCTTCAAATGAGTGTGCTATCAAACTGCTCTCTGCTTCATCGGTGTAGTGTCCAGTGGCCTGGAAGAGGCATATCAGGTGTTAGGCAGTTAAAAATAGCCTTTGTAATAGTATACAGCATGGATTGCATTGCGTCTCACTGGAAGATGTAAAATACTACATACACAGCTTATGTACATTAGTTTTCTGTACTCTACAAGTATACTGTAGTGATACTGGCTTTTAATTCACACTTTATATATATTGAATAAATATTATGGATTTGCATTTTGAGGAAAAGCCCTACAGTAGCATAATACTTGGAAGCCACTACAGACAAACTCGACTCTAAACCACATAACAGTTGCTGTCTCAAGCTTTTTCAGCTGTCCCACTCGCATAGCAGTTTAGAACAATGCAGCAGCTATCCCCTAACAAATGACCAGACTGTTAATGAAGTTTGGTGAAAAGCTGTTAGGGGAGGTATGGGTGTCCAGGCTCACAAATAGCTTTCCACAATGTCCTATAAAGAGGGAGAGCCCCATTCCCTGCATCTTCATTGGTGGCTTCTGCATTTAAGCTCTAAGCTATTTTTGCTTAGATGGGGTGGTGTTGCATATATCTTCACTTTTACAGCTCTTTCAGTTTTGCTGTAGCTCTTGTTTTAAATCAGTTGGTCCTACTATATTCAGTTTCTTACATTTCTTTTGTAAATGTAAAAGATGTTGCCTTGTCTTTACACTTTATTTTATTAATACCAAATCAGATGTGTGAAAGTGACCATTTGTCATACGTGAACACACCACAGCACACAGTGTGAACAGCACGAAATTCTTCCTCTGCATTTAACCCATTCACCAAGTGAAGCAGGGGGCAGCCAGGAACATGGCGCCCGGGGAGCAGTGTGTGGGGACGGTACCTTGCTCAGGGTACCTCAGCGGTGCCTAGCAGTCCTGGGGATTGAACCCGGACTTTCTGGTCGCAGGGCGGATGCCTTAACCACCCAACTGCCTAGTGGTTATGAAATGCTGTAACATTTCATTATTTTCTTTGCTATGTAATTATAATTTGTTGTTTAATATAAATAACTACTGATTCATCAGTTTTATGGTCAGTGAGTTTCATATTTCATATCTTTTGCTGAGGTTAATGGAAGCAATGCTTGTTTCTTCACTGGGTTAGAACACACCTTGACACTAGTGCCTGGACTGACTGCATATATTATGAATAGTCAAACAATGGCATTGTGGTGCAGATGAGGGTATTTTTATTTTTAAAGCCCAGACTCATGGCCCAAATCTCTGATGTGTCTTTGGTTAAGCTCTAAATCCATTTTGATCTGCGGACTCCGACACCGGCTCTACTCTGATTTTCGCTTTGCTGAGCACGGTGAATAACATTTTGCACATGCAGATTTGCCACACATGATTGAGCTGAATTGTGTTGGCAGGTGGGAAGTCTTACCACCATTACAGTAGCCTATACTGGAAGAAAACCTTTCTGCAACATCATGGACAAACAGCTGCCCATATAAAGGTGCATGACCTTGGATGACTGCTTTCTCTGTGTTTGCCCCTAACAGAAAGATGATTTTATCTTATTCTTTTGGAAAAAGAGAGATATGTTGATGAACTTAGAATCCGCACTGTTTATTGAAAATGTGAACATCTTTGATGTTATGTTATCGCTTCCTGCTGTATGTGATGGAGGGGGTGGGATTTCCCTTATATGGGGCATGCTCTCTGACATCACTGCTTATGACTGGGAAATCTGGGAATTCTGGGAAAGTGAGTCATTTTGACTGAGTTATCTGGATTGACTCTGCAGGAGTGCAGCTAATGTTTTAAATGTGGTCTCGGTATGTTTTGTTATTGATTGTGTTGTTTTTTTCTTTGTTCTCCATAAAGGTCTCTTCAGAGCTGCAGTACCCAGCGGTGCCTCCACTGGAATTTATGAGGCCCTCGAGCTCCGCGACAATGACAAGACCCGTTATCTGGGCAAAGGTGGGGTCCGAGTTCAATGTAAAACACTAATTGCAGACAAAAATATTTTGCATAATTTGTGGTTCAACTAAATGCTCGATTCTGGTATATTATTTCTAAATATAAGATTCTGACATATGTGTTGTTAATGTTTATATACATTTAAAAACTGTAGAAATAAAAAAAAAAAACAGTAGAAATTGGAAGTAAATCTCACTGATATTATGGTGAAATATAACATTTGTTTGTCTGATTACCAGTGAAGTAAAATTTTGTGCAGCAGCCCCTTTTCCACAGTATGATAATGGCATCATCTAGAGTAACTTGTTAGGCTGATATGATTTATACATCCACAATTATGCTTCATTACTCTTAAGATTTATAATGTATAAAAATGTACATCATGAAATAAGGTCAGTGCCCTGTAGATTTTTAGTTTCTCAAAGACCTTTTTACCATTAATGCTGTGTCTGTCAAAATGACAGATTATGAATTTGAATTTTATAAAGAATATTAAATCTACCTACATCTGCCTCTTTGAAATCCACCCAGACTTCATTTATTTCATACATTAATTTCTAGCCAGTCTGCTTAGCCCCTGTGGTACTCAGTTCTAGCTCACTCTCTCTCTTCCTGCTTTGTCTCTTCTGACTCCACATCTTTTCTTCTCCTCTGTCAGGAGTGAAAAGAGCTGTAAAATATGTAAATGAGTTCTTGGGCCCAGCTTTGTGTAATCAGGTAAATGTGTGTGCAGTAAATGAAGCGAGGGCTGTCTCACCCTTGCAGTAAAACAGAAGCATGAGGTGTGAGGTTTGCTTTCATGACTAACCCCAGTAGGCATTTACAGATGATCACAGATGTCCTGAGAAATTATCGCCCTTCTTATTCGTGCTAAAGATCTGCCATCAGAAGGGCCTGTTCTGTGATTGTCTTGTGCCAGCTCTGCATGTTTCCCCTCCACTTGGGTCAGTGATGGTCTGCTTGTTCCTTGCAGGTGTCTCAAAAGCTGTTGAGCATATCAATAAAACAATTGCACCTGCCCTGGTTAGCCAGGTAGGAATATTTATTTTGTTGACTAACATAAGTGTGTGCTATGTTAGATAAATCCAGGTGTGTGTTTAAGGTAATAACAGAACAGTTGTTTATCTTTGACTCAGTGGTACAGGTTATCCTTGGACCGCCAGTCTGTTTCCATGTTTTCATGTAATGTCCTGCTGTCTGTCATTAAAAATGTGAGAAAATAAAAAAGTAGGTGTTTCTTTAGACAGCTGTAAGTTTGATCAGAATTTATATGCAAGTATTAATTTAATTTTTGATGTGCTTGTTTTCCATCCCAGAATGTTGTGTCCACTAAACAAGCCTTGAGTTGACTGCTGTGTTTAACTCTGATTCACATCTGAGATTTGCTGACGTGGCTTATTCTCATGACTTGTCTCTTGTTATCAAACAGAGCGTGTCTGTCTTGGAGCAGGAGAAGATTGACAAACTGATGCTTGATATGGATGGCACAGATAACAAATGTAAGCAAACCTACATATCCATTCATGTGGTCATTTTAAGTTTTTTGTGCATCGTCTGCAGTTACTCACAACTTCTTCCATATCTCACTCTGCTTTGATAAATATTTAGCAAAGTTCGGTGCAAACGCCATCCTGGGGGTGTCCCTGGCTGTGTGCAAGGCTGGAGCTGCAGAGAAGGGCGTCCCACTCTTCCGCCACATTGCTGACCTGGCTGGAAACGCAGAGGTCATCCTGCCCGTCCCTGTAAGCTCTGATAACTGTTCTCCCTGTTCCCTTTTCATAAAATATTTCTGCTCCCCTCTTTGGCATGGTTTACTCTTTTGGCATTGTTGTCGAATACAAGTTCTGGCACACCATTAATAGAGCTGTTCACTCTCCCAAGGCCTTCAATGTCATCAACGGCGGTTCCCACGCAGGCAACAAATTGGCCATGCAGGAGTTCATGATCCTGCCTGTTGGGGCCAGCAGCTTCAAAGACGCCATGCGCATTGGTGCTGAAGTCTACCACAACCTGAAGAACGTCATTAAGGAGAAGTATGGCAAGGACGCCACCAACGTAGGAGATGAGGGTGGCTTTGCTCCAAACATCCTGGAGAACAAAGAAGGTGTGTGTGTAGGGGGAAAAAAGTCCAGGATAATACTATATTTTCAGTTCTCAAAGCCTGACGTTACTACTTGCAACACACACCACTAGGTAATATTGTTATAATATAACTTTGTGAACGTTTATAGTTAATATTAACATTACATCATTTAAATATCAGTATACATTTGATCACACGAAATTTTGCGGCTGTATGAATAACATAATTACATAACTTTTGAATTTAAGCATCTTGTTGAAAACTAAACGGATCCTACATACTTGTATGGCAGGTTCGGATATTATGTGTAGTGTTAGATGCCTTTTTAAAAAAATCTTGAGATTTATGTAGGACCGCCTCAGCATAGAGTAAGTTTACCCCTAGTCACTAATCTTAGTGCTGTAGCACAGTAGAGGGGGATTCCTTCCCTGATACAGCAGATGGTTTCTAAATTCAGGCCTGGCCCCAGCAGTGAAGATGTAGGCCAGCCAGACTCCAGCACCGAGACCTGCGCTGTGCTCCAAGTACTGGGAGTTCTGAATGAGAGGACTGAATGTCGTGCTAAATGTTGCAATAAGTTGTTGCAACAAGAATCAGCAGTAGCAGAATGTGTGTCACATGGTTTTTTTTGGAGAAGTCTGGCAAAATTTGGTGGTTTAGTAATCTGATTTCTTAATGTGGGCTTCAGAGTTTCCTTTTTAAAATGAACAAATATAGTATTTTTTTATCCCCAGCTCTTGAACTACTGAAGAATGCCATCAGCAAGGCTGGCTACACTGACAAGATTGTAATTGGCATGGATGTCGCTGCCTCTGAGTTCTATAAGGGTGGGAAGTACGACTTGGACTTCAAGTCACCCGACGACCCCAGCCGTTACATCTCTCCTGACCAGCTGGCTGACCTCTACAAGAGCTTTGTGAAGGATTATCCTGGTCAGTTTCTCCTAGCTATTGATCTAATAAGACTTTTTGGGGTTTTTTTTTTTTTTACTTTGAGTATTATGTGACTATGCATACTTTAATGCTGCATAAATGTTTGACGACTCTAAGAAAGACCAGTGTCTTAACCATTTAATCTTTCATGGAACAGTAAAGCCGATGGTGAGTTTAAGTAGACCAGACTTTAATGGGTTAACAGCCCAAAGCCAGTTAAGTCAGCCATACTAATGTGCTCAAGTCAGTCACTACATGACTCTGAGCACACACTGCCTCACTCACGGTAGCCTGGAGCTCCCATGTGCTACAGTGTGGGTTTTTTTTTGTTTTTTTTGATGACAACAGCACTTGCATAGAAGCAAAAGATTTGTTGATCTATATCCACTAAATTATGTATGTTTCTTTAATATGCTTCATACTATCTGAATATGAGAATTTCAAAGCCTCATTTCTGCAGCCGGTGTTCTAACAATGTTCTTCACAGTTGTCTCCATTGAGGATCCCTTTGACCAGGATGACTGGGAGGCTTGGTCCAAATTCACCGCCAGCACGAGCATCCAGGTGGTGGGTGATGACTTGACTGTGACCAACCCCAAGCGCATTGCCAAGGCCGTGTCAGATAAGGCCTGCAACTGCCTGCTGCTCAAGGTCAACCAGATTGGCTCTGTAACAGAGTCCCTGCAAGCGTGAGTATCCATACACATTTCATGTTTAAAACCTCTCATGTTAAGGTTCTTTAGAGCCATGTTTCTCTACCCAATCTTTGGGTCACACTTGAAATTCTTGGTCTGTCTCAGACACCAGTGCAGGTTGGAGTAAAAGTATGGGACCATATGGTGGGCACGCATATACAGTTGCAAGAAAAAGTATGTGAACCCTTTGGAATTATACAGATTTCTGCACAGATAGGTCATAAAATGTG
>JBBPDC010000135.1:22020368-22048950 GCA_037974485.1 Hemigrammopetersius urotaenia
GTATATATACTGTATATATATATGTCTTTGAAAGAGAAAGAGAATGGTGCTGTATGGTGGTGTTTCTGCTGTTTGTTTTTGCACATTATGCCACACATTATTGTCTTCTGTTTACTGTGGATCAGAGCCTAACTAAATCTTAACACTGTGCTATGTGGCAATGAAAGAATCCTGAATCTTGATGTTGGGCATGTGGAATCTCCTTTGATGTGATTATTACACCTCCAAGGCCTTAACTGTTAAAACACCTGTAATGTTTTAAGCCTGTATGTGTGTTGCAGCTACACTGAAAAAAAAGCAGTGCGGAATTTCATGTGGAAATTCTAGGTGTCACTTTTTCAGTCTCTGAAGCCAATTGAACTCCCTACATGTCTTGGTTACATCCACTGAAGTGCCACAGCAAGCCAGTGTGTGATAAAACACTAGAATCAGGCTATTGTTTTAAAACAGAACTGCTCTCTTTTTTGAGCTGGGCTGGAAACACAGCGGAAAAAAGTGTTTCTCACTTCTTTGTGACACAGAACTGGAGAGAGGCAGCCGAACGGCGTAGGAGGCATCTATTAGTAATCATTCCCAACTGGCTGGAGGGCATGAAGGGATCTCAAGGGTCTCACAGAGAGGAGCTGTGTTTGAGCAATTGAACAAAACCAGTGTCACAAACACTTCCTCACAGCTGTGCTTATTTTTCCTCTCCTAAAGAGACTCAATGTATTTGAACCCCCCCAACCCTTTGTGCTCAGCTTCAGAAAGCACTAGAAATAAAGAAAGCAAAATGATTTTTGTTTATCCAGAGTGAAATAACAGTCTAGAGTTGCTCCCTGCCGTCGAATCTTGTTCGCTGAACTCACAAAACCAAACATCAGTCATTTTCTAATGATTGTGACTCATAATTTGTTGCCTTGCTTGCTGTTGGCTCAGTTAGCCATGAGCATTTGCGTAGACTGAGAGGAACCGTCACTTTACCAATGGTCTTTTATTAGTGAAGTTTTAAATGGAAGATTACCACTCCCCATGAGAATGTGACACTGCTTACTGTGTTCACTCGCACATCGCCGTATTATTTACATCAGTCATTTCGTTTCCTGCAATCCTGGATTTCCACCGCTCTTTTCAGAGCAGGGGGAAACCTTGGGGAGGCCAGTGACAGAATAGAAGTAATCTGGTTAGCGTTTTTGGCATAGTGTGAATCCATCTTTTGAGCAAGAGTGAGCTCAGAATTCACCCATGAGGGCAATTTGGAGCGGCCGCTGCCAGAGCAATCGCAGGGAGAGCAGTAAATAATGTGTTGTAAATGGAAGTACTTTCCTATGAAGTGTAAGGCAACCTGGGGGGAAATCCCATGCGGACGCTGTCGTGCCGGCTGAAGTTGACTTGTCAATACTCAGGCAGGGGGAAGGCTGGATTTCCATGTTGCACCAAGGCACTTGGATAAGGCTCCTTTGATGTGAGGTTTGATTTGTTCACTTGTCTGGAGCTGTGTGGCAGCATGGCATATTCCTTCAGAATCAGATCCTTAGTTCTGTGCTTAGAAGTATCACTGTAGGATACAGCACTATAGACATTATTGACATTTTTAAATAGTTAAAATTAGATGCCTTGGTAGCTTGCCAGTCCTCTGCTGTATTGCTGAAGTCTTTTATTTACTGAACATGCCACTTCTTCCTTATGTGCTTCAAAAAACTGCTTTACTGTATTCAAAAAGAAATCCATTGATTTCCTCTGCATTACTTAGTTGTTCAGATGAAGTAAGTAATTCAGAATGGTTTGATGTAAAGTGCACTGTTCTAAAGAACCTGTAGAATTGTTCACAGTAAGGATGACAAGAACCGAACATCTGAACACTAGCTACTAATAGATAAATCACAAAGAACCATTATTTCAGGAAATTGTTAGTATTGTCCTTTCTGTTTTACATTGGTGTTGAGAAGGT
This sequence comes from Hemigrammopetersius urotaenia, assembly GCA_037974485.1. Taxonomy (NCBI): domain Eukaryota; kingdom Metazoa; phylum Chordata; class Actinopteri; order Characiformes; family Alestidae; genus Hemigrammopetersius; species Hemigrammopetersius urotaenia. The sequence continues at coordinate 22,022,299 of JBBPDC010000135.1, forward strand.
TTTCACATTAAGTGTTTTTTTTTAATCCCTTCATAGTGGAGAAGTACATAAAGAGAGCTGTAAGGCAAAGAAAACTTACGTTGAAACCCTATTTCACCATAATTACAAATCTCAGAACAAAATCTTGTAGGTCCCTTTGAGCAATAGACACAGTGACTGTATTTGTGTATATCACCTACATAACCTTCTCTGCAAAGAACCAGTTCACATCAGACCTCTGTGAATGGCCTCTTTGATTGTCTAAGTGATTGAATTATGCAGAAGTCCCAGTTCAGGTGTTTTTTTCTGGGTTAAAGCAATGATCTCACACTCCTAATTGAGCACAAGAACTGTTTCTCTTGATCGTACACACTCCATGTTGAATTATATTCAGAAATATTGATGCACCACGACTGTATTGATTTTCCTATGGCCAAGCATTTATTCAGTATGCAGTGCCATGGTATTATGTTCAGTGCAGCCCCTATGTGTGATGATTTTATTATGGTGGATTTTCTTTTCATTTGTAATTCATAAAGACAGGATTAGATTTATGCCTTTACTGAAGGGTGTGCTAGCACCTGTCTTCAACTGCAGTTTTTTTGTTAAGTGCTGTTGTAAACTACTGCCTGCTTGAGGAGTGTGTTTAACTCTTTAGCTCAGCTGTTTACTTCATTGGCCTCCTCTTGAATTTACCTGTAGCGAATAATCTGCGAAAAGCCAGCGAATTGGAATCGTCTTTGTGCTGTCATTTTCCATCTAGACGATGGCCTTTGATTTGTCACTTTTGTGAATCACTGTTTTTTTTTCTTTTCTTTTCTATTTCTTTTACCCCCCTCCCTTAGTGTTCACTAGAAATCTGTCTGTGTCCCAAAGAGCATCAAGCAAAGTCTGATATCCTGGACAGTGCAAAAGTGTTTCTTCAAAAAAATATCCCTGATGGGGCATTCAATTGCTGTGTACTCATTAAATTTAACAATCTGCCAACACTGGCTGACAGCACACACAACAAGCTTTGCGCTCATTCTTCTCAGAAGCTGTTTTTTCGTGTGTTACGGGTGCCAAAAGTAGGGTAATTGGCTGCAGCGGCAACTCGCTTGTCTGTTGTTTTAAGATATTCAGCTGACACTTGGGGTAACCTGGCAGAAATGCGACAGACTTTCACCCCCCCCCCTCCAAAAAAACCCAAAAAAACACAAAAAGCAAGGGCTCATAGTGGCCGGAGCAGACAGAGATTTAGACGGTTGCCTCTTGGTTTCCAGGCGCTTTCTTTCACCTACTCGAAAAGCATGCCATGCCCTGGTTTATCTGGAGCGTTGGTGGTTTGTAACAGTGCTGCTCAGAACACAAGAAGAAAAACTGCACAGCTGTAGGAGTGTTGAGGAGGTGAGACTGTGCCTTTAGGCTGGATCCCTGAACTCTTCTTCAAATATTATCTGAACTGTCTTGTAGTCTCTGTTATAGACTGTACTTAAACCATAGGCTTTTTTTTTGTTTTGAACAACAAATTGTAATGGGGACAAGAATGTGGGCTAGACAAAAAACAAACTTATTCAGGTTCTCAAACTGGCCTTCAGGGACTTACAGACAGGATTTTTTCATCCTTTCACTGTTTATCAGTTTTAGCAACAAGCTGGACCAGTTTGAGGACCACTGGCCTTACCAGTGAGAAAGTAGCTATGCACCTAAAAATAAATACACCTGAAAGGGTTCTGAAAATATGTTTGAGTGTGAAAGTTTTGGGATGAGCCCCTTTTATGTGAAATCTGTTTATATCTTTTATGGACTCCTCACACATTACAAAAATTGTTCTTTAGGAATTAAATGCTTCTTCTATGGCATACTTTTAAGAACCTTTTTTACACTTTTTAAAATGTAGCTACACATTTATCTGCTTTTGTATTCAGCACATCATAAACCTCAATGTTTGTAATGTTTCCAAATGTATTAGTAATGCATCCTCCATCATACTGAATAGCTGTTTGTAATAAAAGCTTGTTGTCTCCTAGCCATGCACTCACTTCTGATTAGGGCAAGGAAAACATAGCTTTGAGCTCTGGCATCTGCATTATCTGAGCATACAACAGACACGTTCTTATTTATACAGTGTCAGTGCACTGTGTAGCTGCCAGAGTGTGTTCATGTGCTCATTTAATAGTGAGGAATGACCGGAGACTCTTTCCTGCATAGTCTTATGGTTTTAGAAAGTGTTTAGACAGTATTTATAGAAGACTTTAAACAAACTGTATGCATTTGTTATGTTAAGTTATGCCTGGAGTTTATACCACTTGTTCTTTGCCTGTAAGAAAACACTTGATCCTCATCAAAATCATAAGTCCACTGCAAATTACCAATTGTGCTGTTTCCATATCAATTATACCCTTCTGGTCACTGAGCACAGGATAAAATGATATGACTCTACAGAGCAACAAACTGTCTCGGTTCTGTTTTCCAGCAGATCTTGTGGCTATAAGAAACTAGAAACTAACTGAGCAAATTACTTGTCGTAATAAAAGATTAAAGAGCACCTTAACGTGCACAGTATGAACCTTCAGCAGCTTAAAGTTGTATATGTGTTTGTGAATTAGACTGAAGTGATCAAGACTGTCTTAAAACCATAATCATGTATCTCAGTAACAGCTCAGTTTCTGAAGGAATAGTCCTAAGCCTCTTAAAGGAAACTCTGATGGTGGAAACTAACAGTCACATAAGAATGATATTTAAAGGCTCTAATTTGGTTATTTTGTGTTGGCTTAACACTGTACTGTATGGCATACAGATGCTTAGCAAGGCTACAAAGATTCAATTAGAAAACGTGTGCTCCCTAACCCATAGATGTAAAGAAATAAAAGCACTACAGGTCCTTGTTTCACTTGCCTGTGGCCCTTGAATTCCGGATTCTTAATTTAACTTAATTTGCCAGTGGTCTATTTAGGCTTGACTGATGTAGACTACTCAGCACAGAAGAATTAAATTCTGTAGTCATTGAATAGGTGACATTGGTTTCCAAAGATGACGCAGATGTTAAATGCAGTAGTGCTGTGTTGCAATAGCGCATAGGACATATTCAATTAAACTAACCATTTACACTGCCATAAACGTCCAAGACATTCAAGTGTTAGTATTGTATGACATTTTAGTGAGTAATTCCAGTTTCAAGGCTTGTAGCCTGGGGCTTGATGTTATATTGCAGCAGTATAACGGTGTAAAAACGGTGACCAGAAACGGTCGGACCCGATGCTTGTGCTCCATGCCAGCAGTGCCTTGAAGAATCATATAGGCCTGTGCAAATTATGAGAGTCTCTCACAGATCACTACAAGATGTTGTCCCAGATCAGACGGAGTTGTGCTTTGCCGAGTAGTTGTCCTGTTGGATCAGGCATGGGGGTGGTGGGGAAGGGGGGTGCTTTTGTAATTTTAAAGCAAAACCAAAGCAGATGTTGGAAAATGAAAGTGGTGCAGGATTGCTTTGGTCCACTATGAAAAAAGGAGCAAGGGGGGCTATGAACAAACTGGTGTTTTTGTTTTAAGAGCAGTGCAGCCGCTTGGCTGGCTGGCTGTTGTCAGTAAAGTGAGTGGAAAATGAGATGCCATCTTGTGGGAGAATGGAGCCATATTGGGCCGTCCCTACCGACTGGAGTGTGGGGCTGAGTGTGACACTGCTGATTAGCTAAGAGATTGCCTGCTGTAATGACACGGCATGAGGCTAGCTTTGTGCGCAGACACACACACACACACACACACACACAGTGTGCGAGTGTTTTATTGCTTGGGCCCCGCAGCTGCCTGTCACTGCTTATGTAAAGCCTCCTGGAATATTGCACCATCTTTAGATACTGCCCTTTTCCAGGGCACAGTCATCTGCAAGGGGGAGACAGATACATACACACACACACACACACACAGGCCCACACATGGTGGTTCCAGTCTGGTTTGTCCATTTGTAAGTGCATTAATGTGAGGAATGAGGGAGAGGGTGAGGCGGAGAGGAGAAGATGTATTAGGCAGGCAGTACAATTTTCTCAGATGCAGCAGCTGTGACAGTATGGGTTGAGAGCAGGGAGCGGGGGTATTTTTATTGCGCTTGATGCACGCTTTTCAGTGCCGTACCCTGTAAACACCTTGAACCATTCATTTTGACTAAATGTTTAACTGATGTTTTGCGTGCCATGGTCGGTATTAGTTTTATTGAGTGTTTTCATCTTCAGCAACAGATTGTAGCCGGGCTGCAATTTTTTTTTTGTGTTAAATCCAGTCAGTTGTCACAGCAGAGACACAGTGGTGGGTATGAGCCCAGCTTGGCGTGTTTCACAAAGGTAAGCCTTTGTTTGGCTTTTCCCTGACACCTCAAGAAAATGTAAATGATAATCAATACTCCATCAGCTATTGCTCGTGGCCTGTGTCCATGGTGGACCATCAGCTTAGCCTGTAATGCGATTGATCGTCCTCATAGGCAGCAATCAATAAGGAAGATGTATACACGTAATTAAGAGCCACTGGATCATGGGAGTGGATATTTTTTATATCATTGTAATAATAATATTGAGTTCTAGTTGGCTGTTTTAACATCACCCTGATTTTCATGTGGAGTAAGGCTCATTAAAGGCGTCAGGTGTGGCTGTTGGATTAGCTCCTCCCCCTGCAACACATACACCCTCCCTTCCTTTCTTTTAAAGGGCTTGTGGGTGAGAACGAACAACATCAGAGTGGCACATAAAAGCCTGGGCTGTGGCAGGATTGACTCATAAAACAGGTTTGAAAAGTGTTGTCTGATGGCAGGCCGGTGCTGGATTTCTTTTATTGCTGCTCGGGCTGCGATGATCAAGTCCTGCCCTGATGTTTTAATGGGCACTGTGTGGGGATCTAAACGGGTGAATTATGAGCCTAAGGGGAGACTGACCTTGCTGCCTTTGTGTGCTTTAATCAGCTCTGAGTCATCAGAGAGAAGCAGTTACACGGCCTCTTCACCACTCTGCCCTTGCTGTGCCCTTGCGGTGGGGCTACATCCTCCTGACACCAGTGGCCACTTACAAACAAGCTGGCACTGGATAGACACATCTTCTATTGGCTCCTGTCCCTAGCTGTGGGCGACTGATATTTAAGCATTTACACCGTAATGAGCCCATGCTTACTATTCTGTTCTTTTATGCAAACATTCAAGGGTGTAACAAGTTCACTATAGTTTTGAAAAATGGAGACGAGCACGTATTCAGAACAGTGTATTGAAATAAAAAAACGTATCTCTGAAATCAGTCACTTCAGAGATTTTTGGAAAAATGCTTACTGAAGAAAAAATGTAAACATAATAAATAAAGACTATTACAGTCTTTTTGTTTTAAGTAATTTAAACAAAATCTAAGCCAGTTCAGACTTTATTGTGAATAATTACAAAAATCTGTACAAAAAATGCCAAACATATTAGAAAAATCCTTTTAAAGTATGTTGTTACACACCCACAAACCCATAACTTGTTTTGATGAGACTGCTTTTGGTGAATAGAATTTCAAAATGGAATCTTGCTGTTATATTTATTTATGTATGTTAAACTGCTTTTTCAAAACGGCCTCCAACAGATGTTTTTTGTCATATATCAACAGTACTGAGGTATGAAATATTGTGCTGAATTAGGTTGTAATGTGCTTTTTTTGTAAAATGCTGTGATTTTGTCAGTCTTCAAAGGACATTGGTCTGTACAGACATTGGCGTAATGTAATAACAAATAACGAGTCACAGAAGTCCTTTGTGTTGATAGAATAATTAAAAATCTTCTGCAGTGCTCAGCACTTGTAAGGCTCTGTCTTCTTGTAGGGTCTGTCTTTATGTTTCCACAGAGAACCTGCTCTTAGGAATGTTTCTGCGCTGGCTTTGGCAGATGTGTACATGAAAAATACTGGATATCAGCATCAGCCTGTAAATCCCTGCTAAATACTGAATGCAAATCATGTTACTGTCTTGAAGGGTCTTGTTGTATTTTTACTTTGTATTATCCTATGATGATGATGATGATGATGATAATGATAGTGATAATGATAGTGACGGGATATCACCCAATACTATCTCTCCCCTCCCTCTCTTTGCACCAGACAAAAGCTGAGTGTGCTTGGTTTGCAATCTCCATAGTACTGCTAGCCTACACACTGCTGCTGGAGAAGAGGAGAGGCGGGGGAGAGAGAGAGAGGCGGCAAAGAGGGGAAAAGTGTAAACAATAAGCCGCAGCAGCGCTATCCAATGGATCAATTTGTAATAAATCTGTTGCCTCGAGCTGTTGAGCGATTGTGCACCGCAAAGGTGACTGCATTTTTCTGTCTTAAGCAAGGCGCCTCGGATTAGCTTGACATTTCAGTGCATTTAATGAACCCACTAGCACAAGAATGCAAGGAAATTTAGTGGAGACCAGTAATTCACTTATAAAAACAAAATTTTCTCACCCACTTTTATCATTGAACCATTTCCTTGCAGTTCGTCCCCCCCCCCCCCCCCCTTTCTTGTGTTGTTTTTTTTTTCTCTTCCTTTCCGCTCTCTTGCTGTCCCTGCCGCCCTACTCTATTAAGAAGGGCTGTGATTGGTCTGAACAGACACTGGTGTAATGAAATAACATATAACAAGTCACAGAAGGCCATTGTGCTGATAGAATAATTAAAAATCAACTGCAGCGTTAAACGCTTGTAAGGCTGCTAGGGTCTGTCTTCGTATTTCCAGAGTGAATCTGCTTTTATTGGCTATACTGACTGCTGAAAATGCCTGGCTTTAAATTTGATGGTCTACTCAAAGTTTAGTACTTGAAATATTAGCCGTAATACGTATTCATCTGACAGAAAAATGTAAGGGTGTCAGTCATTGTGTTGAGAGCCGAGGCGGTAATTTGATCCCCACCGTTTTAAGTGATCCTTCAGGGATTTCACACGGTGAGGAGAGCACGGCAAGGGACCCGCCTCATGAAATAAACATCAGCAGACAGGAGACAAGAGGAACGCAATAAAGTCTAAGTCAACAGAATTATTGATTTTATTCAAATGGCAGTTTTAGCCCCAGTATATGTGGGGAGACAAGATGTGGTTTATTTTCTGTGTGCTTAGACATCTTTCTCAGCTTTGGGAACCAGCTTGTGCAGTTCTGCCATTTAGAAAAGACTTGACCCGCCTGGATAGTAATGGATGTTTTGGCGTAGCTTGTTGTCCACGGTCTTTTTGAAATGGAAACGTATTGATTGCTGGATAAAGTGGGTGGTTTAGCGCTTGTGCTTGTTTCATCGTGAAAGAAAGATAATGAAACAGAAATTAATTCCAGAGCATATCGTTAACTCTCATGGGACTGAGGTGGGGGTGGGAGGGGGTGCGCATATGCATTGTGCAAGTCAAAAGTCTTACTAAAAAACAGGGGGAGTCAATTGCATGAACATTTTAATTGGCTTTTTTGCTTATCATTACGATGTTTATCTTTATGTTCTTTCTTGCTGCCTTCCCCAGGGGCATCCCTTAAATACATTTCAAAATTATGAGCATTTTGTTGGATTTTGAATTTTGTTGCATTTTTATTAGAGTATGTGCTGAGTGTCTGCCAAATTCAAAGCCTTAACCGCCGACACGGTTTTGCATCTTAAAGGCACTGCTGTCTTACCCTTGTCTTTAATTACGCGAATGCTCTGACATAGACATGTAGGGGTTTGTAACATCACAACATCCACCCTTCAGAGAGCACCCTTCTTATCTTGTTGACATACATTCCTACTTCTTATAGAGGTTATTATTAAGATCCTCTCTGGTGAGAGTGCTACTGTATAGCCCACATTAATTTCCCTGTCTGAAGTGTGGCGAGTGTGTGAGTGACGCTTTTAAACACTTCTGTCAAATATTATCATAAAAGGGAGCATCACCATAAAATGGGTGCTTGTGTGCATGGATGAGCGATTGCCTGTGCGCTCGCTTACAGTTTCTTGTAATTATTGGAATTGATGTTTGCAGTGCCGCTCTAAATCTGTAGGCTCCGTGGGTAATAAAGATGGAGGAGCAATGAAGCTGCTAGGCTGCGAAATAAAAGGCAATCAACCTTCCACTTCCTGCCTCTCTCGCACAAAATGAAGCAGCAGAAATACTAATTAAGAGAGGCAAAGAGCGGCGCCTGACTCCTATGTTTTCTCACCCAACCGTTCTGATGAAGATGCCTCAGCCTAGTCTTGCTTCTGTTGCCGCCACTGTTGGCTTCCCCCTTCAGAAAACACCACCTTATTATTTCCACACAGTTTCTTGCCCCAGGCTTTAGTTTAGGAGGGTCCCACCTCATCCCACATGAGAAGTTATGAGTGGTGTGGATAATCATAGGCTGGGTTACAGTTTTTGTATACAGATACTAGTACTGGTAGTGGGTGGTCACTACCTGTGTTGTAGTACAAATAAATGCAGGTAATGTGACGTACAGCCAGCCGTAAAGCACGTTAACGTTAGCACATCTAACTGTTCGAGTCAGGGATGGTCCAGTGAAATGAAAGAGCAACGGTCACTTTTTCACCTCCTGCGATCTGAAGGTGTCCAGTTTGTGATTTACAGTCCTGTGACACCAGTCCAGATAAACTGCCACAGACAACGTATTGTCCAGTGAGACCCATCTTTGCTTGAGTTAATCAAAAAGCCTGCAGAGAAGAGGGTTACAGTGATGGATAAAGAGGCTCTTTAAGGGCTTGAGGTTTGTTTCAGCCCAGCCCCGTGGATCGTTGAGCTGATGCCGGCCCCTCTGTGATTGTGATCGGCACCCGTGCCGGAGTGCTCTCTTCCCCCAGCCGCTCTAGAGAGGGAGGCAGGCTCTATTGATCCCTCCATTGATTTCCGAGATCACTGCCTGTTTCTGATGACACTGGAGTTGGCGCTCTCTTTTGTCATCTTAAGTGTTCTTTGAATCTTGCCTTGCCTGTTAAAGAAGATGGCATCGGTGCATAATTGAGGCAGCTTTGTAACCTCCCCTTTTTTTCCCCCTCTCCCAATGTGGAGATTAATTATTGTCTAGTCACATGCAATCATTTCTCACCTTTTAAGCAAATTACAGAGGACTGCATGTGTGTGGATTTTTCCACCAAGTGCAAGGGCATTTTGTTCATTCTTTCAGTGGCTTTGTGGCTGCTGGGGGGTTTAAAACAGTGTGCGTGCTGGGTGGACTCTCTAGCTATGCTTTACCTGTAATCCTGTTTTATTTGCTGTTGTCTGTCTGTGGAAGAGTGTAGAGCTGGGAGCCCCAGTGCACCTCTGCTTCTGAGCTACACTCTTTTGTAGTGGAAAGGTCCAGTGTGCCTCTAGGGACTGGTTTAATGATGAAATAGTTTCAATTTGATTTGTTTTGCGAGTCAAATGATTCAATTAGTTTAAAATGAATCTGTAACCTACAGATGAACAGTCATATTCGATTCTTTTTCACAGCCAATTGTCTACCCATTTTGTATTGGATATTACATTTATTGATGTATTTGTTTTGATTTTGCTAACATCTGCACTACATTCATTTGGGCTCTTAGGATAATTGTGCCACCTCTTTCTTTGAGGGTTGAAAACCTCATGCTCAGAGGGACAGTCAGGCAGGTCCAGAGTCTGGCCATGCTCATCCCTGATCAGTGGCCCTAACTGCACCCGATCTGAGTGTAGCCCTGTAGAGAGACCACACACTCCCTGCTGTTGTCCTTCTCTTGGCAGAATGCTAATTAGCGCAGAGCAAATCTCACCCACCCACGCTACTCGTAGAGCTTTTACATTTCTAGTCCTCATCATTTTGCTTTAGTGAGTGTAACTTGTCTCAAATGAAAAGGTTGGGCGGGCTTTGTTTGTGCATGTTTTGGCTGACCCCTAGCCATTTCCGTAACGAAGAGCAACCTGTTCAGGGCACCTTTTGCTTGTGTGTCTTTTTCCCCTCTTTTCTAAAGGATCCTTTTGAAGGAGCTACCCAGGCGCTGACAGCAAACCATGTGATACTAATCGTCACCCAGCAGTGGGGTTTAAAGGGTTTGGTCTGTGCTCTCATCACTCACCTCTGTGTCAACTGTCAGCACACAAAGCTGGCTTTCTGTCAGTAATTATCATGTATGGGGCTCTGTGCAAACATGAATTAATAAAAGCACGGGGAGGTGAGGCGCTAGTGCCTCGTTTTCGCTTTGCCTCATGCCGGAGCGCACTTGTCTCACTGAGCCAGAGTGGCTCGTTGTAATGAAAGCCAAATAATGCTCTTGACAGCAGCAGTTTAAATTTCACTCTTCGCCGAAGCAGCTTTGTCACATTGCAGCCATCAGCCACTCTCCGTCACAGAGAGAGAGAGAGAGCGTGAGAGAGAGAGATTGAATAAGGCAGAGAGACACTATTGCTGTCTCTGGTGTGTTGCAGTATGCCCTGCTAATCATTGACGTGCACTACAAATTAGACCGAAAACAATACAATCTCCTCTCCCTCTCTCTCTCTCAGTAATCCCTCTCTCTCACACACTTTCTCTCTCTCTCTCTCTCTCTCTCTCTCTCTCTCTCTCTCTCTCTCTCTCTCTCAGTACTTCCTTGCGCGCTCTCTCTCTCTCTCTCCGTACTCCCCAGAGGGTTTTGTCTTGCCCGTGCAGCCGTGGAAACAGCACAAACGGGGGTAGGGGGGGTTTAGAGCAGTGATTTCCTCTCTCATTGTCTCCCCTCACTTTACCTTTCTGAGGCAGTGCCAAAGGAGAGCTTGTCTTGCTTGTAAATGGCGGCATGGCGATAAGGATGATGAAAGGGAGCAATAAGGGTGACCTTTCCTTGGATAGAGAGATGGCGTGCAAGAGAGGGGTAGAGAAAGAAATGGAATAGGGAAAGACCGGGTGAGCCATACGGGGGGGAAAGGCTTCGACAGGAAATGACAGGCATGCCTTAATTGTGTCAGACACTTGAAATGAGAAACAATAATGTGGTAACAGTTGGCTCCTGAGATTACAATCTGTCTCGCAGGTTGAAGGAGTGGCAGCGGAGGACTCGGAGAGCGACGGAGCGGCTCGGCCATAAAAGAGTGTGTTTATATTCCTCTACCAGGCTATGATTGCCCCTCTCAGTCCTACTTTCTCCCTTCTCTCTCTCTCTCTCTCTCTCTCTCTGTGCTCCCAGTGCTGCCGTGTGTTTTGTGTCGGTGTGAAGCAACCGCCGCCGCAGCACCACCTGATTTGACTTGGTAATTCTGCGCTGATGAGTCTGGAGGGAAATCGGTCGGAGGAACACAAATGCGCTGCAAAACTGCTCTGTTAAAGATGCTGTCAGTTCGCTCACCGCCGCTGATAAAAAGCGAGAATGAAGTAGGGGAAAGAAAAAGGGGGGAGTAAGTAGATATAGCCGTCAAACCCTCAGAGCCTGTAGCTGCCAACCGTATTGAGTAAGGACACTAAGAGGTGTAGAGTGGCACCAACATTGGGCACCTATTGATGATACATTTTTAGTGTCTCTGCAAGGCATAGGTAGGTCTCTCCTTGAATGTGGCTTATTTACATCTTGATTAGCGGAGGTTCTTTCAGGGATAGAAGATAAACCCCTTTCATTGTTCAGAGTAATGCGGCGCGAGAGAATATTGAATCTACTGAAGACATAAAATGAAGCTATGAGCGGTGCTGAGATAAGGCCAGGCTATTAATTTGTGTGATGGATTTTTAGGAACACAGTTTTATAGGTGGTGTAGCCTTTCTCCTGCAGTTTAAAAAGACGCACACGTTTTGCACACTTGCTGCCCAAGGACATCAGGGGTGGGGGGGCTAAGGATCTTGGCCTTGAGCGAAGATAATTAACTTAAAGATTAGCTCCAGTCAATTCCCAACACTTTGTTCATAATGCATGCGCCTCCAGCTCTGTGCGCTGTGCTAACTAAAGGATGCACCGTCCAAATACCTGGAAGGGCATCCATCTCTATCTCTCCCCTCTCTTTCTCCCTCTCTCTCATGCTCCCTCACTTTATTCTGTTCTCTCTCTCTCTCACTTGCTCTACCTCTTTCTCTCTCTCACAGTGGATACTGTGGCAATTAATATTAATGCAGTGTGAAGCATGCTAGAGTGGCCTGATCCCCGTGCCTGGGTAGAGGAGCAATGGTAAAGCTGTGGCGGACGGATAAGGATCAATACAGGATATGACAGTCCTAATGTGCTGGCTGAGCAGAGAGAAGGATAAAGATGGAGGATACAGGAGGAGGACGGAGCCAGGAGACTTCTGCTTTCCTCCCTGTGCCCGTGATCTCACACAACAGCTGCAGCCGCCATTGTGAGCGGCTGTTTATTTACTCGTGTGGTAATGATGCTTGACCTTTCCATTCAAGTCCTTGCCCGACCTTTTAGCAATGTCAGCCCCCATTTACCCTACCCAAAATTATGAAGGTGTGGTCTGAATAAGATATTAAATTAACATAACAAAAATATCTCAACACCTGAGATTTTTCAGCATGATTAGTTGATGATTAAAGTTCTGCGAACAAGTTGTTACAGACAAAATGGACTAGCAAGACGGCAGTGCCTTTAAAACCGGCTGTAAAAAACGACCATGCTTTTTAACTTCATCATGTTCAGCAGAATAACTCAAAAACAAAGCAATTAGTAAAAATAAATTGGAAAGCTACTATGCAGTTTATGCAGTTGTTACGTTGTTTGCAGGTTTCCTGTAGCATACTTGGTCTAAATAAGAGCTACACAATGTGGACAGAATATTGCGATTGTACGTATTGGGATTGCGTTGTCTTTTAATGTAATAATGTGCATCATCACTCCTCCGAAATTTAAAATGAAAAAAGCTTCAAATGTGTAAATATTCATTGCCCTTTTCAGATCAGTTTTGTGTTGTCACAAAACCCATTTAATTCCATTTGTCTCTTTATTCAGCCTACAGCAGTTTAGCCCTGCTTATTCATGCTGAAATTCTGAGTGTTTTAGCCCCTTTGAAAGAGCTACATACGGGGCAGCCAATTAGAAAAGAGATCGGTGACATAAATCAATCTTAAAGGCACAATGACAAAAACAGACTGTTTTAATTCTGTGGTTGGAAATGGTTATGTACATATGAATTATGGAATATTTTTGGTACACAAGGAGTGTACCAAAACACAAACATCAGGGAGAAAAAGGAGCTGAAGGAAAATGTAGAATATGATGTAGAATATAAAAACACCTCAGCCAATTAATGCTGATTAGTCTGAATAATTTGACTTTGGATGGATTACACAAATGATCAGAACTCTAAATTATGTTCAGCGGGAGCTGTGATTGGGCACCTTGTCAGAAACAATGTGATTCGTTCCAGGCTCATTTGTATATTGCAGGCTTCTGTGATATCAGTGTTGTGGAAATGGATAATGTCATATCGATTAACAGGCGATATATTGTGCAGCCTTAGTCTAAATCTGTCTCTTTAGGACACAGAGTACTGGCCATATCCTTCTTATCCTCAGGAAGGAGGCTTGAAATGTAAAAACACAACAGTAACGATAACGTTCTGTGATATTGCCTACCTACAGGTCTGTAATGCTGTGTGTGTGTGTGTGAACGCTCTTTTTGCTGACTGGTCTGTCAGACAGCACTGTGGTCTTCCATGGATAAATAGGCAGTGGGCAGATCCTGTGCTTGTACATGCTACTCATCTGAGTACAAAATATGAGCTTGTTTTAAATTAGAATGCATTACTGTTGCCTGCAAAACACTTCATTATGCAAGATTGTACTAACCTTGCTGTGTTATGATTAGTCAGTTTCCTTAAATCAGAGTCAGCCACAAGCTACAGACGTAATCTCTTCATTTTCTCTCTGGGAGGCAAGGGAGGTGAGTGCTAGAGAGAGAGAGAGGGAGGGAGGGTGGATGGGTGGGTGGTGGGGGGATGAGTGAAAGCCTAGTGAGAGCAAAGGAGGAGAGGAAAAAAATTGTGTCTGAAAGAGAGCCTGTAAATCATCTAGCATTAGGAAGCTGTGTAGTCTTTTTGGCGAGTGCTTTGCTCTGTGAGCTGTTTGGATTTTTTTTATGCTTAAAAAAAGAAAAGAAAAGGGGAAAAAAAGAAGGGGGAGAAAGCGACGATATTTTGTTCCATTAGGTTGGATTGAGTGTTGTTCTTTTGTGTCCCTGTGTTTGCACTGAGCGCCTTTCATCCAAGGGAAGGTTTGTTTTTTCATCTCGGGCAGGCTGGGTAGCGAGCGCTGCAGCGCGGGGCTCCCTGGAGAAGCCCATTATACAGGAGAGATATCAAACCATGAATCATTTATGCTAGCTGTGCACACACGCGCCACCTGCATTTTTAATGAACGATTATTGTATTTCATAAACAGAGTTTTAAGAAATTGAAATTGTATCGATCCCTTCAGTCAAGAGGGAAGTGCAAAACCCTGATTGGATCTTATCTGTTTCATCATCCAGCCTTCTGCTTGTCAGGTCTTTTCTTTCTTTTTTTTTTCCCCCTCCCAAGTCAATTAATTTTTTTTCCTCAGTGCTTTCATACGGTGCTCAGTAGCCATTTTGACTTGCTCTGTTAAGAGCCACCCCCATAAGGCGAGAGGCCATTTTAACAATTAAAGAACCTTTACCATGGAACGCTGACTTTTCTTTCAAAGCACAATGTTTTGTTTAGAAATAAGAGTGATGCTTTGATGTAAACAATGGTAAACTTAAAACAGGCAATTTATGCAGCCCAGTTTTCATACAAGGGCTGTGAGGAATGTGGAGTCAATTACATGTTGTTTTTTTTTTTTGTTTTTTTTTTGTTTTTTTTTTTTAGTCCACCGTTTTTGTGTGAAAAAAAGGGGGTTGCAAAATACAGGGTACACTCTAACAACTGAGATCCTTCGTATACACATTGGCTTAAACGCACAACAATCAAAACAGGCTGTTTAAGTTGAAGGGAGAATGATTTAAAATGTCATGAGTGGGCTCTGGTAAAGCTCCACTCTTTGTGTGAAATGGCGGTGGTGGGCGCAGGTTTTGCTGAAGGTGTTTTGGTCTGTGAAGGTGTTTGGACAGACCCTGAGGTTAATGCACCGGAAAAGAGTGATTTAGGTCAATGGTGGTGTCTGCATCTGTCACTGGGACCGAGGAGAGGGGGACTGGGGGTCTGTGCAAAACCTCTGCGCTTTTACAACCAGCGGATGTGAAGTCAATACCACCTATACTGGCTACAAGTAATCAGTTTTTTCTCTTTATTAGAGATCAGGCTGCTAAAGCCTTGGCAAACAGTGAACGTCCGCTGCTCGCTTGCTCAATATCGCCGTCTCCCGCTCTCGCTCATTCTCTCCAGCACATCACACTCCAGTTTCTGTGTAAATATCACCCTCACTGATGAAGGGGGAAAGTGCTTGCATCTCCTCAAGGGGATTAGGGGAGCCATTTTGTTTATCTCTTTTGTCCGTCTCGCCCAATGACTAGTGCTGTTTAACTTTCAATGAGGTGGATGATCTATTCAAGGAGTTATTAAACCATATATTTCTTTCATACCTTATAGATGTAGAGAATCATATTATTTTAAGACAATAGTATTTCCTAATAGTATGAGTGCTAGATCTGTGTCATCAGGTGATTGCTTAAATTTGCTGAAAAATTACTTAAAATTGGTATTTATTGGATTTATTGGATATTTTGAATACAATGTTTTCAGTAGCATGTGATGATTTGTTTACAGCCATTTGCAAAGGATACTTGGGCAGATATAAGGACATCCTGACATTTTGCATGGGGGGCATCAGGGGTTCAGGAAACTCACTGATGGTTTTCAGAGGCCTTTGGTTTATGTAGACCTCCCAACCACAATGAAGAACAGGTTGTTGGATCTAACAGGAACTCTCACGGATATGTGGCAGCGAGTCTTCAAACTAAAAACCTGAATGAAACTAAAAGCTGAACTGCACTTCCAATAAAGAATCACATTTGGAAATAATTTCTGGTCTGCCAGTCTGGTCTTGGACAGAAACCTAAATCTTTAGTATTTGCATCTGTATGAGCAAATACAGAGATGCAGGAAATTTTTCTCAGGGTCATTGTAGACACTTAATAGCATATGGGCTTCGTTATTTGTACCAGTAATGTGGCAGCATGCTTCTTTTGGAAAGAATATGTTGATCGAAGAGGTTAAGTCAAATTAATTTTATAAGATTTCCAATTAAAAAGTCTCAGAAATTACTGAAACATCTGCTCTCAGATTATTTTTAGCAGTTTTGGTACCTTCTGTTAATTAGCTTCTCTTTGCTATAGGTGACATTTTGAACTAGAGATGCCAAACTCTTAGGCTACTTCCACTCCTGTTTGGTGTATATATCAGATTTTTGCTTTCAGTTGCTCTGTTTTGACAGATGCAAACCTCTGCATTAATGTGAAACCTGGTTGAGTTCTGGCAGGTGGGAATATTTTTTAAAGATGGTTCTGTCAAATAAAAGCACTGATTTTGGCACAGTGACTTCAGAGAGTACAAAATAACCTGATTGATTCAATCAAATTCAGTCAAAAAAAAAAAAAGTGATTAATATGGTTCATTTTTTTATTACTTTGGTTGTGATTTACACATTTGAGAATGTAGTGGTTGGATAATATATTCATATCATGCACGTGTGAAGGATAGATCTAGATTTTATTCAGTGATTGCCTAGTAAAGGTTAAATATTTTTTTTTATATTTTTTTTTTATCTCTAATGGGAAAATCACACTTTGTATACAAGCCAAATTCTTTATCTGTCAGTGGACACCCACCCGTGTTATTTATGTCAGAGTGAAGCCAGCCGAACCAAATGAAAGACACAGTGTCACAAAAACTGTTGACTTTCTCTAATGAAGTGGTTGTGAAAGCAGCTTAACGCTACTATAATGGTCAGGAACAACTCATGTCTTTATAAGTTTCAGCATAACTGTCGTTAACTGATGTTAACACTTTTTTTATTCATTAAGACTGTGTCATGACTTATTCCAATTATTATCTGTACTTTTCCAGGCATAGTTCATAAGCTTGTGTACATTTGTCAGATGATTTGCTGAATGCTGGTTCCATTAGTCCCAGTTGTTGTATATCGGTGCTTGTGGTGCCCTGGCTCTGCACGTACTCCGGTATTTGGAGAGCTGTCCCTGCAGACTGGCCTTATTCTGACCGTGCCAGCGGTGATTAATAGGGGCACGGACTGTGCTGTATAAAACTGGATTTACATAGAAGCTTATGGCACACAAGTGGATTAGCTAGCTTCAGAGGTGAATGCATGTAATTGACTCTGTCTGTTTCCCCACAAACATAGTGGTGGAAAACAGGGGAAAAAAAGGAAAGACAAAAAAATAGAAAAATCCAATCCAGGTGCAGTGACCTCCCCTGCCTCCCTGCTGCACTTCTGCCTGCTTGATCATGTGGATCTGAATGCGGAACGAGGCCGTCCTCTGGGGGCCCCTCGTGACTAACCTCCTCTTGTGCACCATTGAGAGAAGACTGAGTGCGAGTGTGTGTTTGTGTGTGTGGAGGGGAGGGGGTTAGATGGCTGTATGTGCTGCTATGACTGGACTCCTCTGTTATGGACAGCTGTGTGGGGTCAGAACAAAAAACTGCCTTCTTCCCTAAGCATACCCCTCTCCTCCTCCTTTTGCTCCACCTCCTCCACCTCCTCCTCCTTCTGTCTATTCCTCTGTCTTCCTCCTGGCCCCCTCCCTCAGTGCAGGGTGTTACAGCTGTAGCTGTAGGGGGGGTTAAACTGTTACAGCTCTGGACATATCAGTCCAACTTTTTTGTTTTGGTGTTAATGGTTTTTTCAGGTTCATCACACTAGATTTGTTTTTTATAAAAAAAATGCTTGAATGTTTGAATTTATCACATTGCCAACATGATGCTCAGTCTTTTCTAAGGATCTCTCTTGTACTGTATTTCATGATAATTACTTTAAATGCTTACAAAACAAAACTACAGAACTTGCAAAACTTTTCTTTGGAAACCTGGTGCTGCTGCAATAATACAAATCTTTGTTTTAGAATCAATATATGAAAACAAAGAAATCAAACTGAATATTAACCTCAGAACCAAAAATTACAGAAGTATTGGGACACACCTGTTTTTCAGGGTTTGGGATAAACCCCTTTTTCCCAGTGAAGGTCAATCTTAATGCTTTAACATATGCCATGTTGCCAACTTTGTGGACACAGTTTGGGGAAGAACCTTTTCTATTCCAGCATAACTGTACCCCAATGCATAAAGCAAGGTCCATAAAAACATGGTGGGATGGAATAACTTGACTAACCCGCCCTGACCTCAACCCCATCCAACACTTTTGAGATTAACTAGACCAGAGATTGTGATCCAGGCCTTCTCATCCAACATCAGTGCCTTACCTCATAAATGCTCTACAGAATGAATGGGCACAAATTCACACAAAAACTCCAAAATCTTGTGGAAGGCCTTCCAAGAAGACATTAAAGTCCATATTAAAGTCTATGTATTTCAATGCAGTGTCAATAAAGTCCCTGTTGATGTAATGGTCAGATGTCTCAATAGTTTCGTCCATATTGTGTAAGCATATTGTTACAACCCTCCCCGATACAAAATGACATATCATTGCTCTATTAAGGAACTTGTTTTTGTAGTAATGTCCTTATAACCGCAATTACACATTAGAAGCCGTTGTAGCATAAGGTACCAGTCTTGGTGCACATTTTTAATTGTATGATTTTAATTTTGGTTTCAGCTATCATGACTAAGAAGTAGTATCAAATGTAGCTTGGTAAGTCTGATTGATTTTGATCAGTGCAAAATAGTGTCAGAGTATATGTGGCTGGAGCATCACTTATTTACAGCATTGTTCCAGCGAGGCTCCTCAGAAAGCCTGCTAGGCGCTGTGATTGATGTATTCATTTCTCTGTAAATCTTAATGGTGGGCATTAAGAGAAGAAGCTAATCAATTGCTCCTTACGTGTTGAGGCAGGGTGTGTGTGCCAATGCTGTGTGTCTTGGTTTGGGTCCTATTCGCCCCGCCCCGCTCTTCCCATGAGTAATTGGCTCTGACAGCTCCTGGTAGGTGCAATGATACCGATTCCTAAGCTTACGTGAGCAGCATAAGACCAGCTTAATTCCTGCTGGAGTTGGCTGCCATCAATGTGCCCATTTTTCTCTCGCTTTCTCACATCCTTTCTTTCCCTTTCTCTCTCTTTGGTGCTTTTTGTCTGTCATTCTCTCTCTCTCTCTGTCTCTTTTTCTATCTTGTGTTCTGTCTCTCTGTTGTTCTTTCTATATATCTCACTTTCTCCCTCTCTCTCTCTTTCTCTCTCTCTCACACCTATTGCTTTGCTCTGGCAGTGTATTAAAGTGAACGACTTGCTTGCACTGTTTGCTTCTTACAGCAGCCAGTGCTGTCATAGCTGATAAAAAGTCAGTCCTCTAGTTTGCTGTTCAGCATCTGTGTTTCTCTCAGAGTGGGGCAGGAGAAAGAGAAAAAGAGTGGGATCAACAAAACAATGTATGTTCTGATCAACTTGTAGCCCTTATGGCATGAATGAGTGATGAAACTGGCTTGATGATTGAGGCTGAACATATTTCCTCTTCATACCGATCTACTTGTTACTGTAGTCGGCTGCTGTAGTTACAGAACCAATTTGTTGCACATCCAGTCCACAACTGGATGATGATTTAAAATATGCTTGTTTTTTAGGATTTCAGCAACAATCAATCACTGGTTTGTAAACCTGAATGCAAACATATTGTTGCTGAGCAAACAGAAAATAGTAACTGAACAAAAACATTTAAAAGGTGTTTTTTTCTCTTGATCTCATATAGATTCTCGTAAAATGGCAGACAAATGCATCCTAGTCTGTCATACAGCAAGGGATGTTATCTACTGCACTATCCTATTGTTTACATGCATTTATGAGGTTTTCAGGTTTCTTATGATGGTTAATGCACTTGTATTTCTGAGGCAAAGAGGGGTTGTTTTGCTATAGTGGTATTCAGGAAACTGAAACTTGGGCTCAAACTCTCAAAAAAAAAAACGCAATAAAATGGGCGCAAACATTTTTCTGGTAACATTGTGCATAACATACCACTTTTTGCTAAAAATATGTCTAAGGATTTGTTAGGTGTGCAGTCAGCGGAGTTTGATTGTTGGGTGCAATAGTAGAGCTGTAGGTGTAGGCTCATTGGAGTAGAGGGAAAAAAAGAAAGAGCTGAAAATGAAGTGGAAAGTTAATTTTTGGTGTGCCAAAAGTCAGAAAATGGTGCTGGAGAAAGTGAAAAACTTAAACAATGTTCTGTTTATTTGTTGGGAGAAATTGAATTGTCTCAAAATAGCCTCATAGATGACTGGATGGATGAGGACTGTGGGGTCCTCGGCTCAGCCCCTCTGATGGAGGGGAAAAATCTAACCTGGCCTTCCACTTTAAAGCACAGCAGTCGGTAGCGATGTCATTTTGCACCTGCATATTTTCCGCGGGTGGGGGCCGGGGTGAGAAAACGGTACACTTCCATCCTCTGCAGTGGTCTGCCAGGCCAGCCTGGTGGGAGGAATGTATTCACAGTAGCACCTTGGAAAAAGCATTACTGTACCTTTGCTTAATTGAGGGGAAACTCCCCTGACACCTGCTTAAGCAGAGCCTTGCACTAGTTGGAGCCATAGAGAGAGCGCTGAACCCTGACGGAGAGAGAGAGAAAGGGATGCAAAGATCCTGAAGGCTAAAGAAGGGACACTGGCAGCGAAATTGTTATATAAAAATACACATGACATTACACTGAGCCCACCTTCAACGACCTCTCACCTCAGCTTCCCATCTTTTCTCACATCCTCTAGGTACCCAGGTCCATCCCCCCTGGACCCAAAACAGCTTGAAAATAGACACGCTAAATATTTCAGGAAGAGAGGAGGAGACTGCTTTGTGAGGGTAAAGTGCAATAATGAGGAGAGTGGGCTGACACCCATTGTTCGAGGAGATGAGCACAGGTCTTGTCAGGTAGCGTCTCATTGGTCCTCCAGTGTGGCTGCATGGTTGCCTCTAGTTGTTAGGAGTCGGAATTGAGTGGTAGGGCCGTGTAATCAGACATCTGCTATGATTGATTGATTGTGTGTGTGTGTGTGTGTGTGTGTGTGTGTGAGAGAATATACACACACACACTCGCACACACACATATATATATTTATATTTGGACATGTGTATATATGTATATGGACATGTTATATATGTATATGTATGCATACGGATGGATGGATGTCTTCACATGTACTTTATAGACTAAATTACAATTACACAAAATGAAAAAAATAATGTGATGCTTTTGGTATTTGTCGTGTTGTCTGCTGTTTATTTTTCATCGAAAATTTTTGCTTACGTGTCTAAATTTTTTTTTAAAATAATCCAAGGTAAACACATGATTATGAAGATTTATACAGTGATTTTGAATATTTCAGAAGCAAATCAGGATGGGTCTAAAAATGTTTTATACTCTTCCACCTCTGTTGTCTACCTGTGTGCTGTTTGAGCAAACACATCAATCCTCATCGATGTTATTACCCTTAGCCTCTGTGGCCCTCGCTCTCTCTTGGCTGCTGCCTCAGTATTGATCCAGTACATGTCGAATAAGAAAATATTACCCCACACCGCCCCCCCTCCCCCTGGTATTGTATTTGCAATAATGACGTGTTGCTGAAGTTTCATTATAAACAGTGGCTAAATGAGTGGCGATGGGAGGTGTTGACGGATGGTGTATTACACATGGTCTTGCGTGCCTTCCTCCGCTGTTTCTAATTAAGTGGGGCCCGCGGGTGCCGTGAGGAGGAGACGGAGGCTGTGCTATCCCAGCATCCCCTCAGGAGCATGTTAGATTAGGTGTCACTTGCAGGTGTGGCGAGATGCTGATGAGTAAGCACAGGGGGATCATGGGATTGATGGGCTCATATGGTTAACCTCTCAGAAAAGGTAAACACACGTGCCACCTTTTATTCACTCCCGATGACTCGTGTGGTTCATATAGAGAGGTTTGAAGATAGTGTTGTAAGCTTGTCAACTGGAGAGACAGGAAAATAAATGCTCCATTCAGAGTCACTCACTGTTACAGTTGGTACGGTTTAGTCAGTAGGGATGCACAATAAAGCACATTTTCTATAGTGATATGAGTTTCTGCCATTAATTCATTGCTAAGGTGCAACGATGATAAAATAGATTAAATTACATCCCCTCCGAGGAGATATAATTAGACTGGTGGGAACGTCTTATGTTATGAGTAATTATTTGGCTAAATAACTAATTACTAAATGCACATGCACAGCTCAAAACGACACTATTCTGAATTAGAGATGAGAGAAGAATTAAAATATAGATAATGGCTATATTTTTGGCACCACATTTTATTGATACGGTGGCGCCAAATGTCCTTATTAATTTATACAACATTACTTGTGATTTTTTTAAAACTCTTATTGAAAGTACTTTGCTGTATTTTGGTGTATTCGTCTGCTCTAAAAACGTTGCTTCTGAATTTTGTAAGATAAGGTTTCTTCTTCACAGAGAAAATAAATCACGGAGTATTCCAGAATTGAATACCAATGATTGCGGCATCATAAAATGTAAAGTATAGCAGTTATATTATATCGTGGCCATATATGTTAGTATCTTATTGTTGGGTCTTTGTGAATCAGTGTGATAGCTATTGTCATAACTTACTTGCATTAAACAAAACATTTTTTTGTTTGTCTTTTTGTAGGTCTATATGAAAATATTTTGTAACTGTTCTAGAAAGAGGGAACTGTTCAGGAAATACTGACTGATTTTCAGTCTTACATCGCAAAAATGTGCTTGCAGTTGTTATAAGTAGCTTTTTGCAAGTCATTATTTTGTTTTGTAAATATTGAATGGTACATTTGTAAATTAAGATTAGATTTATTTTTACACAGCAAAAAAAAAAAGGCCATCTGGTCAGAGGCGTACCATTTTTTAAAATCATTTTTAATTGCTTTTCATGTCATGATACCAGCTTTACAGAGCATC
Source organism: Hemigrammopetersius urotaenia (assembly GCA_037974485.1). Taxonomy (NCBI): domain Eukaryota; kingdom Metazoa; phylum Chordata; class Actinopteri; order Characiformes; family Alestidae; genus Hemigrammopetersius; species Hemigrammopetersius urotaenia. The sequence continues at coordinate 22,045,193 of JBBPDC010000135.1, forward strand.
ACGTTTACATTTCATGTCCGTATTGTTCAGCCCTACAGTTCACCATTCAGTGTTTGGTAAATAATGAACTGAATAGACAGTGACAAGGGTACTGAAGGAGTTATTGCTGAGAATTCAAACACTGCAGTGTTGTGGACACACTATTGACGATCCTCTTTTTAGTGGTACTAAGAGCTGTGGTAGTGAACTGTGGAGTGTTATGGAAAAAGTATGCAGTAAATAAAGAAGGCTTGAAAAAAAGAGGTGATGTATAGAAGACACTTGTGCTTCATGGCTTGGTCCTCAAGCGTTACATTAATTGGAAAGTAATGTTGAGATACATAATGGTGTAAATATGCTCGCAGAAATGGACTAGTATGTAAAAAATCTTCCAAGTGGATACTTTTCTGAAAGCATCTTTGTCTTTGTAAATAATCTGACAGACCGAAGAAAGCCAGAGGCCCTGGGTCATGGAGAGGACTGCCGCTCTTCCCTTCGAGCTGCTTCATTCATAATCTCTCTCACCTTTTTTCCCCCCAGTCTTTTTCATCTTTTTTTAAATATATCCTTGGATTACAAAGAACAGGTCTCTGCTGCTCAAAGCATGTTAGTGGCTATGTTAATAAAGAATTCCACTGAGGTGACAGGCTCTGTTTTAGATATTTAATTGAAGTTTCAGGTTCCTTTAATTAGCCAGCCTCGGCATGCTCTCCATCTGCCACTGTGTTTCTCTTTAGATGGGTCGTGGAGGGAGGGGGGTCAATGCCATAGAATGAAATGGGAAAAGGGAGGAGGAAGAAGGAGAGAGGGAGAGGGAGGGATGGCAGGGATGAATAGGAGGAAGTACTTGTGTTGGTGTTTTTGAGGAGCTTTTCCTGAGGCATGGACCAAGGGGTCATGGAATCGTGCTGGGAGACCAAGGCTCTTAAAATAGCCCCCAACTCCACCCCCGCTTGCTCCATCACAAGACTAGCTGGTGTCAAGGTGGTTGGTGAGCCTCACCCAACCCTGTTTTTTTCCAATAGCCACAGGATCGAGGTCCCAGTGCCTGGCTACGGCTGCAGTGATGAACCAGCAATCAGTTATGATGCTGATTATGGAACAACAATGAAATGCAAATATTCTGTAATGCCGTGTAATGGTTGATACTATTGATACTGACATACATATATTCTGACTGTAACACAAGCTGAAGCATTAGGGGTAATGTGGCTTGAATTATATCTAGGGGTGGAGTGTTAGAAGTGTGTTAGAACACAGGGAAGCAAAACATACTTGACATTTAAATATGCTCAAGTATAAAAAAGTACTTTTTTTTAACAAATGAAAGGTTTTTCTTTGTCATATGTGATGTGGTACGGTGTTTACCAGCGGCACTAGTATAAACATGACTCTTAATTGGTAGAGGGATCATCACACTGCACACTTTCTGTTAAGACGGTCTTTCCAGCTAGCATGATCTTAACACCAAGGTGTGATTTGGGAAACTTGACCCTGTTTCGTATGAGAGAGAAAAATCAGCCTTTGTAACAAATATTAGTACTGGTTCTAAATGAAAATATAAGGAGTGATGATGTACAAACCTTACACAACTAGAATTTCTTGATCATTGATTATTTTATTGCACCATAAAAGAACTATCATATTGATACATAGACCCATTGTTTAATTGTAAGCAGAATCATCCTATAATTCTGACAGGTTGAAGTTCTTTATATGTGAAGAATGGTGGTTATATGGCTAGTAAAAAGAACTGGCTTCTTATGACATGTTTGTGCATAATGTTCATGTGATGTTGGTGGTAATTCTGACAAATTGCAGTACACTGCAGAAGGGAGGTAGTTGGTGATGTGGCGTAATTTTCTCATGGTTGAAAGCAGTGCTATGAGTGAGCCAAATGAGAAGGAAATGCAGATGATATAAATCTGTTAAGGTGATTAACTGAATAATAACTGATTAATTGAGTTATTATTCAATAATAGCTCAATCAGTTAGGGTTAGTGCTAGCTGTAGCACTGCCCTCCATAAGGCCAGGTCCTCCTTGATTTCCTTGATTACTGTGCCACCAGTAGCCTTCCTGTCTGGTATTTATAGCGGAGCTGATTTTGAACAGGAATAAATGACCTGCGCTGGCATAGTCAGACTGCAAGGCCAGAACTCGATATGCTTTGTTTGCTCTTTGCACTGTTGTCTGTTTGGATCATTGCTCTGCTCTCTGGCTCAAAGAGAAGGAGCGAGTGAAGGAACCAGCTTTGGCTAAGAGTAAATGAGGTTGTGATGTTAAGTAAGAGTGCTGTAACCTAAATGTTATTTCCCAGGGCTCTTTGGATGTTAACCCAGCGTGAAGCGCAGGGACGACCTCAGAGCCCACGCTCACACCCACGTTAATGCACACACTCGCTTAAAAGAGGAGCACACACACAACTGCTCAGCAAAGCAATCAGGGAGGAAGCTGCTCAGCATTAATGCAAGCTCCGGCCTGTGCGTTTTTTGCTCGCCTTAGTATCTTTAAAAAGCATTCAGCTGCATATTTGTCCACATCGCTTTAGTGCCTGTTTATCATTCCGCCTTTGACTCTGAATACACACTAGCTTCCCCGCACTTCATTAAGGATCTCTGCTGTTTACAAGCGCTGATGATTATTTATGGAAGACTGCTTGTTACGCGTTTAGAGTAGCGCTCTGCAAATTTTGCTTGCGCTTCATGGATTGGTCCCAAAGCACCAAATTCAGGGAATTTACTGTAGTGGTCCCCAATTATTAACAATTACTGCTTGTATTCCTCTTTTACTTGGAACAAAAGCTTGAGCCCACATGAGCTCTCTGTGTGGAATGAATTGTTGAGCTGAGTTCCACTCTGTGACACTTAGTACCTGCAGAAGTAATGAATAGGCCAACACTGCTGTAGTACTTCATGAAAGAAAAAAAAAAAACACTTCACATTCTCTACTGCCGTTGCACTAAATTTTCACCATGTATTTAGTGGTGATGCAACACATATTTCTTGATTACTAGCTGCTTATTTGCAGTGTGTTGTTCATTTAGTTGAGAATTAAAGCAATACCAGAGTAAATCTGAGTAAATAATGGGAATGCTTGAAGTTGTTTGTACTTTTTCTCTGCTTCTCTGGCTGCCATATCTCCCCACAAGATGAATCTTTTAGTCTCTTTCTCCACCTTTCTCTTCCTCTCTCCCCCTCTCTCTCTTCCTCTCCCCCTCTCTCTCCCTCTCTCTCTGAGCTCACTCCCCCCCCTCTCTCCCTCCCTCTCTCTTTCTCAGCTCTCTCACAGCTCTCTCAGTGATAGGAAATGGGGCTGACCTTGGATCAGCCTGGGCCAGAGCAGTGCTGATGTATGGGCTCCATGTGCTGGCCGACAGTAAAGGAAAGCCATGTTTTTATTTCCCTGCACAGGGCACTGTGTCAAGATGTACAAGCGGGTTCATTTTGTCCCCCTCCCTTTTCTCCTTTCTCTTTTTTTGTCTGTGTCTCTCGTTCTCTCTCTCTCTCTCTCTCTCTCTCTCTCTCTCTCTCTCTCTTTCTTTCCTGCTGCTGGAAAGAAATGCTAAATGTCAGGTGCTGTGCTGGCTCTCATGTTATCCTGAATAGAATAAGTATCAACAGTGAAATTATTTGAATTTATTTGGCCCTTAGACGGGGAGCAAGACGAGTGCCTGCTGAGCCGATGGCCTGCAACACATCTCTGTCCTTTGTGTGTGTGTGTGTGTGTGTGTGTGTGTGTGTGTGTGTGTGTGTGTGTGTGTGTGTGTGTGTGTGTGTGT
>JBBPDC010000135.1:22073368-22101863 GCA_037974485.1 Hemigrammopetersius urotaenia
GGGAGGGTGTGAGAGTGTGTGAGAGTGTGTGAGAGTGTGTGAGAGTGTGTGTGTGAGTGTGTGTGATGGCAGCACATCTCTGATAGAGCTGCACTCAGCACCAGGGAGCCAGTGGCAGGGCTCAGCCCAGTAATGTTATGCTTAATGAATTAGAGAAAGGCCAGGGGTAATTAATGTCATGTTTGAGCTTCTTGCTCCGCTGTTGTTGTGGAATGTCCATGCTCCTCATGATCAAGCCGGGAATTTTGTCTGCATTGCACAGTTCAGCAAATTTTGAATCGTTGAGAGTATATTTAGAAGTATGTTTGTGGTTTATTCGCTACACGCTGTGCTGTTGTGAGAAAAGCAGCACCTCTTGAAAGGGCTCCTTTTGCCGTTGTCATTGTCAAAATGGCGAACCACCAAACTTCAGTTCAGCTTATCTTTGGCCCTGTATGGAGCCTCTCCTTTGTTTACAAGAATGTAAGCTACTTCTTGGCACCTTCCCTGTGACAATAGATACAGTAACCACAGACGCCTGCTCATTGCCTGGGCGACAGGCAGACCTGACACGGGGCCTGACCACAAAAGAGCCAGACAGGAGAGACTTTCTCCTGAAGGTCATGCTTCATTTAGATTGATGTGTTAGCTAATATTTTAATCATGCTTTTATTATGATGGGCATTCAGTCGTTCTGGTGTTTCTTTTTTGCCTTTGGCTTTTGAAAGAACATATTATGATGGTGATTGACACAGAATATCTGGCATTAGTCTGAATTATATTAAGAATTCTGGTGCCCGGGCATTTTAGCCACACTCTCGAGTGATCAAGTTGCCTATGTAAATGTATGGAGCATAAATTTTCTTAGGAAGCATGGCTCATTGATGGTAAATTCAAGCCAGTAGGAAATTGGGGTAATTGAAACTGATATTTTTAATAAGGCCTGAAGCAGCTGAGCCCATGCTCGGGGTCTTCCACACATGCTAAAGGGCGTGGGGGGGCACATCTGGACCTCCTAATTCAGGGCATGGCCATAAAGTGAGCAAAGCTCTTCCCTGGCCCTGCTGTTTTCCTCCCTTGTTAAGACAGTCACAGAACACATTTAGTTCAGCTAGCCAGTGACCTTTATCAGCTTGATATAGAGATATAAAAGACTTTATGGTTTTCAAAGCTTGTCAATTATTGGAGAGGTAACATTGTCTGATTTAAAGTAGTTTTGTGGTCAGATGACAAATGAGCTCCTTTCAATGATATTGTTTTACATAGCATTTATAACTAGTGTGTTTGAAATAACGTAATGTAGAGCCTTTTGAATCCTTTCCTGGTGTCCTAGTGGGTGAACAAAGGGTTCCTTGGTTGCTCCACCTGCAAAATATTTTCGGTTTTAGTGCAAGCCATTAAAAATGTGGGAGGGGAAATTGTGACGGGTTTGAAACTTCCACAAACCATGTGCTGAAAAGCGTGAAGTTTCAAATCCTGTTTTGGTGAGTAAACATTTAATGCAAGTGTATCACAGCTTTATTTATGCATTAAATCTGCTGTTAGTGCTGAATTATACATAAGCCTGTAAATAATGCAGCGAGCATTCCTCAATGATTACTGGCCAAGCTGTGAAGAGTGAGTTTGCTAATAATTTGCTCATTGATCTTCTGTGTATGCTAACTAGTTGTGGGGGAAGTGCTGTCTGCTTAACGAATCGTTCCTGGCAGACGTTGATGACATTGTTTGATGCAGCTTTTGTGCCGATGGTTTTTGAGTTCTGGGCTGTGTGCTGAACATGTTTTATTTTATTTTTTATTTTTTGGTCAAACAAGTTGCCAATTAGCTTCGAGGTAGATAAATTTTTTTTCCCTTTGTGGAATGCTTTGGTGAACAAATGACAATTATGATCCACGTCTTCATTGCTGTAAGAGAGATCCCACATCATTATTGTGACGCAGCACTCAGTAGTCTTTGCTTTCCCTTCCCCCGTTAGTGACCCCCGCTTTAACCTGTCTGGCTGGACAGGAATTGTAAGGGCTTCTGGCACCTTGGATTTGATCCACTTCATTTGTCATCTCATCCCTAGGAATAATTACAGGCACGGTAGGCAACGCCCTGGGGAGCATTAAAGCATATGACCTTTCTGCTCCCTTATAAGATGGGCTCCTGACAAAGCAGCCCAGAGAGGAAGTTATTAAGAAAATAATGGCTCTGACAAGTTAAGGATTAAATTGTAAACAGGGAGAGAGATGTATCAATACTTGCTGAGGTAATTGATTTTTTTTTGCTGTCTTCTCTCGGATGTAGCAGCTATTGCAGGTTTTAATGAAAAGTTGAGTTTGAGGTTAATACCTATTTGATTCTTCGTGCAATTGCTGTTAGTTTACCTTTGTTCAGTGAGATGTGTATTTAACCTTATATGTGTTCTTTGATTAATTTTGCTAGGGCATTAAACCCGCATAATAACTTTTGGAACATGCTACTGAGTGGACAGAAAGGTCCTTTTCGTTTCGCGGCGAGTGGAAAGAAAATACTTGGGTGGTGGGGGTGCTACATATGCAGTTCTCAAATTGGCTCTGTGTTCCTGTGCTTCATCAGAGTGAAGTGGCTTCATCACCGCAGAAAGGAAAATCATACTCTATTGTGGCAATACACCACTACCCCCACTCAAGCTGTCATTTAACTCAGCAACCCAATTGAAAATTTGCATTTCCACTTGATATGGCGATCCCTCTGGCCCAGTGGATAGGATCTGCAAGTTTTGTGACCATTGAAAGCCCACATTATTTCTTATTACCTTTTCCAGCCAACAGTTCTTGCATACATCTTGACCCAGATGTCGGGGAGGTTTAACGCAGATGTGAGTACAAGCGTGAGGTCAGATCATGTGCATGGGTCACTGTCAAGCTAGTCTTGGTAATCAGTGTGACACATGGCTCTAATCAGTTAAACACAGCTCCATATTGTCCTTCTGTTAGAGGCTGGATTCTGCAGGCAGGTCCTTTTGCAGTGTATAAATGCTTTCTTAGGAATATAAGGGTCTGCGAAATGAGGGGGAAAAATCACAATACTTCATTTCAGAGGCAAAATATGCTGCTAGTGCTACATTTGAATAATACACGTGCTGCTCTAAATCCATTTGACCAGCTATTTGTGTTCTATATGCAGTTTTATATATTGTTAGGTGAATAAAATCAATCAGCTTGTCGGGTTCTAAGAAAAGATAAGACAATAAGAATATTTTTGCTCAAACAGCATGGATCCCTGCCCATTCTTAAAAAGATTGCAGTATGGCAAATGCATAGGTAGTTCCTATGGTGGTGACAGTTAATAAAAACATTTACAAAAAATAAGGGGGCATGCTTTGCTCATCTGTTGTATTGGCTGGGAATTTCTTCAAGCAAAAAAAAAAAAAAAAAACAGACTTTCCCTACATTGTGTTATTCTTGTTGAGGAGCCCTTTACTGAGGCTCATGGCTAGTCACTAGCTGTTTATTAGATCCCTGTGCTTTGTCTTCTCTAAAGCTTGCAGTCCTTATGTAGGCTTGGTTTTGGTGCTGGAATTTAGTCGGTGCGCTTTGAGCTGCCATTCCACTGGCAGGCTGTTCCCCGTTGAGCCTAAAAAGGGGGGGGGTGAGTTTTTGTTCTCCATCCAGGAATACCTGTGAAGTACTGTAGGTCAACCCTGGGAGTTTTTGAAGCACGCAGAGTTCACTGGAGCTGCATTCACACCCAACAGTAGCCACCCACAATGCTGAGGCATAAAATCTTTTTATCATTCTCTACTTTAAGAAGGCAGATTCGCCGAGAGCCAGGCAGCCGCTCACTCACTCACTCGCACAAGCAGCGGCAGAAGCGGTGCTGCTTAAATTCTTGTTTGATTAAGGATCATTTCCATATTTGCCAAGCACAAATCTGTTTTGCTTACAGACTGTGCTGTTGCAAACTTGAGGAGGTGTGAATAGACATTTTTTCACAAATAAAGGCAGCAGTAGGTTGGAGATGCATATCTCCATCATGCCCAACACCCCATTTTTCTGGTCAGTGATCTTTCACTATACATGTACTCGTCTCACATTAGAGCAACCACATCCTTCCTCATCCCCTTGCTATATAATAGAAGAGATTTCTCCATTTGATAAGTCTAGAAATAGGCTTTCCTTTGGGAGTGTTGTGAGGGGAGCCAGTTCCAGGTCTGGCTTGTGCTGATTAAAGGAACACTTGTAGATAATCCGTTTGAAACGTGTGTCGGTTTCATTGGGGGTGCGGGGGTGTTGGTTGGTGAGTGTCGCAAGGAGGGGTGTGGTTGAAGGAGGGGGGTCACTGGGCAGGAGACATTTGGATTGGTAAATGCTTATCACCTCGGTATGAGCCGCCACTCTGTAGGGATAAATATTTAATGACGGGGAAGCTGAAATAGAGCCGTAACAGACCACTGGTGAGAAATGAAGCCGCTATTTATATGCCGCTCTATTCCTTAAAGTAATGGAATGGTGAGCGAGCCCAAGGTTATTAGTGCACATGAGATTAGCTGTTGACTCCTGCATGGCTTCAGTTTGTCTTCCTGTCCTCCCATACCTGTACATTCGAGTGCAAAATGCCTTCACAGTTCACTCTTGTGTAAACGGTATTGACAAACCTTTGCAAAATGATGACATTTTCATTGTTGACAGTTCCCACTTGAACAAGTCAGATCTCTTGCTTGTAAACGTTGTCTGAGGCAGTCGGCACAGTTTATCGTGATGTAGCCTTTGTGTCACATCCCAGAAGAGTGAACATGTATGTTCTCCTCACTGCTGCCTGGTCCGGTGTTGCCGCCTATTGTTGTTAGCAACCCTAATGGTTGCTAATGCTCATACTTGCTGGCATCTGTTCTCACTCAGCTTTCTTTGGAGCCAGATTTCATGTTTTTGTTTTGAACTCTTGCCATTGGCTTTGAGGGACGTATAGTAGCTGTAGATAGCGGTTACATTTTATGAAATGAACTAAAGTCATCCTAGTACGCTCAGTCAGTGAGTAGTAATGTTATATGCTGGAGTATTTGACAGCTACAGCATCTGTACGTGCATTACCTCAGCGAGTCAGTGCAATGTCATTGCAACATGAGTGGCACTCTTTTACCCAGTTTCTGGCACAGGCTCAGCGTATGAGACTGCTCTAATTCTCCAGCCAAGTTGAAAATGGGGCCTTCTTGTGTTCCCTCATGCACTCAATTGCTGTTTAGACTCACAACGATTTTGGCCATTTTAGTGTAAGCGGACAGGTTCCAAACGCCATGCACTCTGTCTGCTGAATGAACACAATGGATTACATTGTGGACAGAATGTTTCCATTGTGGAGACGCAGCTCTTGCAGGCACTTCCGAACGGCCGGATTGGATTACCAGCTCTTCGTGGCCAATCCAGATGAGTGCTGAGATCAATGGAGCTTTTAGCTCAAATCTAATTTCTTTGGGACCAAGTTGGCAATGCAGATCGGAGATAATTTCTGCAAATGACAGAATGAATGAAGTCGCTGCTGTCCCATTTATTTTTGGCTGTCCAGATTCCCATCCACATTAATCACAGCGATTTCATATTTGTTATTGAATTTTTAGATGTGCTGTTGAAGCACAGTGGGGGGTTGGGTGTGACTGATGAGGAATATATGGGCTCATAATTTAACATCTAATTATGATGTTCTCACTGTGAAACATTGAGTGTTATTTGTTTCATCACCTGAGACGAGTGTCTTGCATACAAAGGTACGAGCATTTCACTCATATATGTGACTAAATATAGATGTGTGTGAACTGTAAGATTTATTAGGAGCTTGTTATAAAAACAATACAAATTCTTTTTTCAGCTTTTTTAAAATTTATTTTTAATTACTACAGTGACATGTTTTGATTCTCGCTGTACAAGCGTGTCCAATTGAGGGGGGTCAACATAAGTAAGCTCGATAGCTAAAGTTAGCTAGGGGTATTAGCAGAGTGAGACGTCCATTAGTAGTTTCAACAGAAGCTTTGACTAAAACGGTCAACGCCAAGGAGTAGATAGATGAAGGATAACAGGTAATGTTAGCTGAAGCCCTGACAGCAGTACCAGATTATCCTCCACTGCTGGTAGTAAATATAGCTTTAACCTGTAGTGGCAGAGGACATTCCCACGGGGCATTTTTGAGGACAACTTAACGTACTGAAAGTTGTGCAAAGAGCAGAAGCAAGCAGGCAACTCTTTGTAATGCGTAACCCTCTCCTTTAACAAGATACCATACAGAAGTGCAGTAAATCACAGAAGCTTGCACTGAGCTGAGATTTGTATTTTGTGAAAGGAAAACAATGGCTCAATAACCTTGCAGGCAGCTGTGAAGAAGGCAGGTGCTCTCAAGAGGAGGCAGATGAAAATAAAATGTAATATTCCATATTCTATTGCCAAAGAACAGGCAGCCTTTTCCGCTCAAAATCACATCAAGAATTCAAGAAGCTACCTCAGAGTGTCTACAACTGAAGACCCCATGCGGATCGGCTTGGAGGGGCCTTGAGTAGAGCAATTTGATCCCAGTCCTGCTGTGGACCACTGGCGGAGCTCAAAGGCCAGACGACCTGCTTACAAACGCTGCTGGACCAGTGATCTACTTTGTCTCTCAATGAACTGGACAGGCTTTTTTGACACTTTTGACTAAGAATTACTTTATCATAGTGTTTATAGAGCTTAAAGCAATTTAAGAAAGAGGCAGAAATGAAAAACCTAGTCTACTTAAGGTATTTAATTTGCTTGTAAACACCTTCATATCTCTGGAAAACCACATTTGATGAGGTTTTAAATTGTCCCAAGGTTCATAGGCTCCTGATTGTTTTCTTATGTTGCATGTGTGCTTGTTGTGGGGGTAAAATAAGTGTCGAACCCTCACAGAGACAGGATAGAAGGGTCCTGTCATATGCCCAACTGTATTGGCTGCTGTCCTTGCCATTGGGTCCCTGGTGAGGGCAATGGGGGTAGTGCAGAGGATTTGACATTCTTCTCCAAGCACATTTTGAACCTTGGAAATGCTATGTGCTCGGAACACTAAGAACATAGCAAGATGCACATGAACTGGAGATGTGGTCAGTAGCTGTCAGTGTCGATCACATTAGATTACTGTGACTGTTTATTGGATAATCATGCTTTTAATAAAAGGTTAAGCAATAGTTGGCTAAACTGAACCACAACATGGCCTTTCAAAGATTGAAAATACTTTACTGGGAAGGAAAAAGAAACCAAGACGTTAGAAGGGCTTTTTTATTTAATAAAAAGAAACGATGGATGCCAATTCTGTTTTGCTGCTGGAAAAGAGAACAGGAGGCATTAAGATTAAGTTTCAATAATGACTTTTTTATTGAAACATAGGCATTGTTTGGGTAACTAAAATTATCCTACTTTTCATTTACAATTGTTCATTGTAGAGAATCAAAAGGCTCTAATTTTTTTAGTGATACTAACAAGAATCCACCCTTATTTAGTCCACTCTGATTTTCTTTATGAATTATGAAGAAATTGATGGAATTCTCCTTCAGGCTAGTGTATCTACAAAAAATGCTCTCTGTCACCTCCTTAGGAGATAAAGTGTACAGTTGCTGGTGCGGATAGTGCTATCTCTGTACATCCTAAGTACATTTTGTTTTGGGAAGGGCAAAGATAACAGGACGCATGCACACATGAATGATACATTTGGCTTTGGGGGAGGTTATTAATAGGTAGAAGCAAGAGATGTTATGAATGGGGAATTGTGTGGCCTTTTAAACTAATTTGGACTCATTCATGGCAGTACTGTGCTGAGGCTCTGAATCCTTTGATTAAAGGGAGTTTTGCATGCAACAGAGAGCCCTCAGCCGTACAGCCAGCAGTGTTGTGATGTCCTTTTTAAGTTCTTTCCAGAGGACAGTGCTAGGGTGGGTTGAAGACCCAATTTTTCAGGGTGATGTATGAGGCGAACTCGAAATCTGTGCAAAGGAGCTGCTGAAAGAAAGACGTGGAAAGGTCAGGCCACATTTCACTTCAGCCAAGCTTTTTATTACCCTGGCCCAATGTGCACTTTAGTGAAAATACAGTTGCTCAGCAGTCAATGGTCTACTCATTTGGATTGACACAAGTGTATGCAGTTGGCTGAATGTGGCTCTGTGGCAAACATGCTCACGCTGGCTGTTTATAAGCTTAGCCATGCATTCGCAAGCTATTTTAACTTATACCCACACAGACCTGCCCCTGGAGGTTCGCTCCGTGCTGCGCTGAGGATATTCAAAAGCGTGCTCATGAGCATGAAGCCTGTAGATATGGTGCTGCTGAAACACAACTGGAGCAAGATAACATGTTGTCATGGAACACTTACAGCATTATGTGTAGAATCTAGTGTTCCCCATAACTGAATACGTTATGCTATCTGCTCTGACATTTTATTTTGCCCTGTTGGGGCTAAGTTTGGAGATTTTGGATGATTCCAAAAGCTTTTGGCCAATTGGATGACCTGAGGGAAAAAAAAACAAAACAAAAACTGGCTATGGCAATTTCCTGTTCACTGATTTGGAAAAAAATCCGAATTTGTAATAGTATTATTTGCATTTTGACTGTAATAAAAGCCACTTGTGCCCTTTTTAATGCTTAAGCCTCGCATTAGGTTTTTCGCAGTGTTATCTGTCACTACAATGAACCCGTTTGGATTTAAGTGCAGTTCTCAGTTAGGAAAGGCACTGACTTTACCTCCTCCTGCCTGGCTTTGTTGTGAAAGGCACGCTGTTCTCTCAGCCTGCTTTCTGCAAATGCAGTGAAGGATGCGAGAGGTAATCTAATATATTACAGTTGTTGTTGTGAAATGATGAAAAATATTCCGCCCTCTGTTTGCTGGAGGCAGGCTGCGCTATCAGTTAGGGATCAAGTCTCCATTTCACACATGAATGGGCCGAGTTAATCTCCTGATCGCTACTGTACGGCGTTTTTAAAAACACGCAGAGAACTCGCCGGGCCGCGGCAGCCTTTTGTTCGGAGGCCTCCCTCTACTAATGTTTTCTCTAAACAGCTGCTCTCTCACACGAAAATCAGGCTGATATAAAGAAAAAAAAGGAAGGGGCGCGGGGGGCCGGTGCGGATATGGGTTTTGTAAGTGCGCTCTCTTTCCTGGGCGCGTGCAGGGTGCACTAAAACGCCAGGGCCGGTAATAGTCCCAGTCGATGCATGTTTTATGAGCTGTCCGAGGAGGACGGAGCAGCTTCTGATCCTGCCTAGTTCCAGCAGCAGCATTTTCATTACCCCCTGTCCCTTTCCTCCCCTGTCTGCTTGCTCTGAGGCAAGGAAACAATCTGAAATTATGTTTACAGGGCTGTCTGCTTAGACCCTTCACCCAGACAGCACACAGGCAATTCAAAGCCATGATCTGGTCCTTTTATGCTGCTGCTGTTATTCAGAGCCAGAGTGTTGTTCAAAGTGACGTTCTGTGTTTCGGAAGATCTCTGTTGAGTAACAGACGTTGCAAGAGGCAAACGGGTGACACATCTGAATTGTGTTGTCCCTGCAGGCTCTTCCCAGCCTATTCCAGGCACTCTTCTACACGCCTACTTGGGGTAGCTGATGTTGGAAATAGGACTGTGGTTCGTTCGGGCTCCGAAATTTCATATTTATATTTGAAGCTGTGTGGGCCTTAAATGGTGGAGAAGAGGGAGCGACAAAGAGGGTGTTATCCATGGCAGACTGCGGCCTCCTAAAGCGAGGCAGCCTGCGGTTTGGTGGGAGCGGGAGAGAGGTGGCTTGATCCAGAAACAAAAGCCGCTCCTAATTAGAGGTAATACCATCCTGTGGTATCTAGGGTGGAGGTGCTCTTGGCAGAGCCGTTAGGCGTGTATTTGAATGCGCCGCTTGTTCTCTCGGACCATCTGCCGCCAGTTGCTGGGGTTTAAAAAAAAAAAAGACAGAAAGAAAGAAGCAGCAGCAGTTACCAGCTAACTAAATAATTTACTGCTGAAAATGCTCTGACCTAATGGCATCACTTCTTGAAGCTCATCATCCTGAACCTCGCATGATGGAAGCGGCTTTAGAGCAGAGCAGGAGTGGCAATATCACTAAATTACGTCACAGTATACTCCTCCGTTTGGTTTGTGATGAGAACAGTCAGTACAACGAACAGCAAATTGATTACAAATGAGATTAACACAGATTAGAAAGAGCCTGTAAACAACCAACGTGAACTGTATAAACAAGCATGTGATTAGATATCAACCCACTGTGCCATTACCATTTTTTTCGTTAATTTTTGCAGGATACATTTTTAAAAATTGTGCTGATTTTTTTTTAAAGAATGACACTGCTGTTTTGTTGATGTTGATCTAATCAAGTATTGATACATTTTGTGTATTGTAGGAGTGAAAATGCGAGTTCCTAAGCAATAAATAAATAAATAAATGAATAACATGATTCTAATGTTGGAATGTTTCATACGTCATAATTAAGGACATTAAGGTTTATTGTGACAGGCTGTAGGTTATTGCGAAATTCCTGAATGTATAAGATTAAAATCTGATATCTTGTGTTTTTCCCAAGTTATAATCATGACTGCAGGCAGATAACAAAGTGATCCTATGTGTAATTAGAATACATACTGTTTTGACATAGTAAGTTATTGCCTTATATTAATTACTACTATTATTAAAACTACATTTTGTTGTGAACAGTATGTTAATCTGCATTGTTGGATTACAAGTGGTTGTAGATAAATGAAAGTATTAAGATGAAAAGCGATTCCAAACTTTTGAGCTTGTACACATTTGCCTGTGCTGCTTCTAGACTAGAGAGAGAGGTTTGGAGCAGCAGGGCAGGACCGTGTGTCTCTCCTCAGGGTGCTGTGGATTCATGAGTTTGATCAAGAGGCTGAGGGCAAGTATGGCAGCTCCTCACAGCCTTTCAGCGTCTCTCAGTGGGTGTCACTCAGCTCCAGTGGCTTGTTCTTCACCCTCAACCCCTCCCCCTTTCCAGCCCTGGCTGCCTAGGTGCCTGCCCCCCCCTCCCCCCTCCCCTCAGTGTGGTTTAGGCTCAGGCAGAGCAAGCGTGACATTTCAGGCAACTGACAAAACATAGCTTATCGCTCTCTTTTTGGTTTGAGATTTCCCTACGTTTGGTATTTTCATGGTGAGTGTGAAATACAATGTGATCATTCAAGACCACTCTGATGTTCAATAGGGTACAAATGTTTGTGCTCGCATTGAATTGATTGTATTCAGAGTCTGAAGATGACTGTTCTGTGAGGGGGAGGGGCTTTAGTGTGTAGTGTTAATGTCCCTATCTGTGCCTGGGATGGGTTTGAGCAGTGACATATGTATTTGTGTGCCATTGATTCACTATTGATTGTGTGGGCTAGGGTTGAGAGTGAGCCACATGAATCTGCTCCAGCATTGATGAGCATTGTCTAGCAGGAAGAGCCTAGCAGAGAGTGGCTAATGACTCAATTGAGCCCCTAAATAGTTCCACCACTGGATTAATGTGCATATCTCTGTTTAATGCACATGCTCTGTGCTTTTGAAATTGTTTCCTGTCGTAAATTACATTATATCATGGTGGGGGAAAAAAAATAATCTGCTTCTTTGACAAACTCAATTAAATCACAGATTGATGATTAGCACTTCATACAGCCCCTGTGGCCAGATACACTCCAGCTGCACTCTTATCCAAGACACAGAGGGAGAGGTCCCCCAGCGTCCAGCCTGCGATAACGCTCTCCAGAACTGGCCGCTTTACTGGAAACGAAGGGCATGCAGCTTTTCAGACTCTAAGGAGCTCTGTCTTGAGCACACTCTCTCTCTCCACACACAGGCTAGTCTGAGTGATCAGTGCGTGCGTGCCCGCCACACACAAACAGCCAAGTCTCTCTCATGCTCTTTCTCTTGCTCTCTCTTGCACTCTTTCTTTCTCTCTCTCTCTCTCTCTCTCTCTCTCTCTCTCTCTCTCTCTCAGGTATTACTGTGTGAAATGAAGTTGCTCACAGCCACGCTGCTGATAATAGACACATGCACTGATGGGAAGCAGGCCCCTAGGGGTATTGTGCTGCTTATAGGGAGTACACACACACACGCCCTTACACACTAGAACACTCACAACCTAGCCTTTAGCGACTGGTTTACTGCCTCAGTCGCTGCTGAGATTAGGTTGGTGCACAATTAATAAGACCTTGACTCTACTCTTAAGAGGGTTTCCCCCCCTGAACCCTTATTTAGTTTTGTGCGCTTGAGTGATGTGCATGAAATCGATTTTGTTGACATTACTGCAGATGTGCTAGTGATGTGAGTGGGAAGGGGGGTGTCTGTGTTTGAGCCTGTATCAGCTCGTCTGTCAATAAGGTCCTATTTCTACTTAAAAGCATTCAATACAGCCATAGTGAAAACAATAATCCATGTTTAAAGTTGCTTTCTGGATCATGTTGTAAGCACTTTGTTTAAAAATGAATTGCTTGTACTGCCTGTAGAAGTATTTTACATTTTTTCACACACACTCTGTCTATGCCATATAAATACGGTACGATATATGTATTATGAGACTATTTTTACCATATCATCCAGTTGTCCAACCTGTAAAATAACTAGAATCGGTGCTGATACCTAGACGGAAAGATGCAGCAGTTTTATACGTCGATAGGACAGTACACAGCATATATTCATTGTAATAAATGCACTAACCCTTATTTAAATAGTACAATGCCACATTGACTTTACACCTATAGGTGAATCAGTTCGCTAATTTGTCTCTTATGGGCATAAACATGTCCATTAGCATGTCTAAAACATGAAGATGAATACAACTCGTTAAATAACATAGTTGTCAGATTTTTGTTGAACACATTATCATTTTACAATCTGTTATCCCACAAAGCAAAATGGTTTAGAATGGCCTAAAAATGCAATTTCACTTTAACCTGCATTGTAATTCTTCCTTTTTCCTCTAAGGTTTTTTTTTCCCAACACATGCTTCCAACTAATAATAAAGTGGTCTGAAAATAAAGTTTTGTAAAAAATAATGAACCACAAGAACATTCAAAAGTAGTTTAACAATTCAGGCCCTTCAAAACGGGGGTCATCATTTTAGGATGGTTAACTCATTTAGTGTCTGTATCGCCTGTTACTGTGGCAGTGCTGATGTAGTGCTTGTTTATGAATTAGACTTTAGATAAGGTGCAGCCAGCCCTGTTGTCTGCTAAATGTGTACTGTAAATAAGGAAAGGTCAGGAGTTCATATGCACGCACGCACACACACACGCATTATTTGTATAACGCTGGTGTGTGTGTGTGGGTGGGGGGGGGGGTGTGTGGGGGTGTGTGTGTGTGGGTGTGTTTGGTGGGTGTGTGTGTTTGGTGGGTGTTTGGTGGGGGTAGGGTCTGGTGGGGGTAGGGTCTGGTGAGGAAAGGTTCCTCAGTCCTTTAAGGCCAAACCTGGTGGCTGTGCTTGGAGTATTTCACATCCTGAGTCCACTTTGTTATTGGGAATCATAGATGTTTTTTCTTTGTAGTGGGGAATCATGGAAATGGCCAGTAGTGTTAATGTTAAATATGTTTGGTATGGAGTCCAGCATACAATAAAAAGAAACTCCTTTGTTGTAGAGGCTCGCTATGGTCTACTAGCAAGACCATATCAAAGTCATTCATAAATAGCCTTGAGTAATTGTTGAAGGTTTTTGGCCTTCAACATTAAAACGTGATGGTTTTATATTCAGGAGAATTTTCCTGTTCATTTTGTCAGATAAAGGCTTTGTGATATAGACGAGTAATACGTAAGTGCAGTATGTATCCACTAAAGCTAGCAGACAGGCTTTCAACACCTGTGCCTTTGGTTTGAAACATGGGCTAGGAAAGTATTGCTTGAAGCAGTGAAGATTTTTTTTGGTGCTGCATGAGCTGCTCTCTAGACATATGGAATAAGAAGCACAGTGAGTCATAGTGTGGTGTGTGTGTGTGGGGGGGGGGGGGTTCGCTTGCCTGCTGGGTGGTAAGTAGTGAAGTGGTGCTATTGTGTTTCTCTTTCCTTTGGATTGGTGGGTTTGTGTCCTTTATACTGGACCTTTTCTTTAGTTTATTGTAATTGTAGTTCTTCGCCCGACAAGAATCAAATTCATTACGGCTCTGTTGTATAATCATTGTTGTTAGGGCGCAAATTGAATATAGACTTTTGTCTGATAAATTTGAGTTAACCATGTTGCAGATAATGCTGTGTTTTGGGGCTAATCTCGCTTTCATAAAATGTAGCCTAATCATATGAGAGTATTTTTCAGCCTTCAATCCTTTTGCAAAGCCCGTCTTAATCCTTGCCAGTCATACTTCTACCGTCTCATAATGCTCTGATTGAAAACTCATTTGTTGCATCTGGGATCACCAAATGATTTGCATACATTATACTGAGCTGTGAAGCCTGCCGATCGCCGCCTTTTTTAATGTGCTGCAGAGGCGCTCAGCCTGTCTGGGGAAAAACGAACGAGCGATTGTTTCGGATATTCTGCGTCCATTTCTGCTTTGTGACTAGATGTTGTCTCAAAATCACATGCTAAGGTGCTGGTCATTGGGAGTAACGTGAGAGTGATTTGGGATGAATAAAACATGGTGCAATGAAAGAGTAATGTTGAAAAAGGAGTGTGTTTTGTAATAGAGACCTGCTGGGTGCCCATTGTGAGGTGATGTGTTAATAGTGAGAGAGCAACTGGGTGGTTAGGAAGCCGAGGAGGTTTAATTTCTCCGCCGCTCTGAAGGAGAAACGTATTTTTATTTAAAACCCCCTGGCTCACACCCCTTGACTTCATTGCAGTAATGGAAATGGTAAAATAGGTGCTGTTGGCTGAGCCCCTGAAGCCTTTTCTCTGGCTTTCACAAATGGCTGGTTTTCCTCCGTCTCTCTCTCTCTCCCTCCCTCTCTGTCACTCTCTCTCTCTCTCCCTCCCTCCCTCCCTTTTCCATTAAGACAGCTGGTATCTTTCAAAAGGTCCTGCACTGCTGATTGATGTGTAATGGCTTCGAGCCTCACCTGCCCCTCAGCATGTTATTCATCTGTGAGCTCCATGCAGGGCAGGACTGCTTACTGCGTAATTGGTCAAAATTCTGGCTGCAGATGAACCGGCGTGAGTACATTGTCACCGCCATGTGTTTTAAAAGCTGCCTTGTGGCCATACTCATGAATCCGTTTGTGTGGCAACGTAGGCCAGTTTGGTAGAAAACACTCATCAGAGAATGTGTGCAGACTGTTGAGTGCGAAATGACAGAAACTCTAAGCCTCTATTGTTGGTTTTAGCTGCTGCTTTGCACAAGTGCAGAATAACCCGCTGCTCCTACTCAGATCTTTATTTTAGCCGTAAATAAAACCTGGCGGGTTAAAAAGGGGTCTTAGTATTTAAGAGAACGCATCACCACTGAACAATACTCTCACATTTGTAATTAAAAAGTTAGGTTATCATCTGATGAGGCAGAAAGTGAATGATAGATTAGGGTTGAGTGTTGAGCGGTTATTGATTTCACTTTGCCTTGGCTGCTGTTATGAATAGGAGTGGGTATTGAAATTCAATACTTTTATGATACCAACCCAAGGACTTTCATTCAAATGAGTGCTGTACATGAAACTTTCCATGTCATTGATTGCTAAATGAGCAAAAAGCCTGTTCCCAAATCTTAATTCTAAATAGTCAATTCTTTCTTTCGGCCGGCTATTAGTGTGAGGCAGCTCTTTGTTGGTCTCCTTGTTATCAGTAAATACATAATCTCCAGCATCTCGCTCTGGTTTAGGCCACATCCTTGTTTGATTAGTAGTTTGAAATAAGAAGTAGTATCATCTCAGTCAAGGACCTAATATAACTTTTAAACTTGGCTTGAGTTATATCTTGTGTAAATGTAATTTACATGGTGTCATGTGAATATCAGCAATGGTTTACAGCCGAATAAAATGCTTCAAATATTAAGCTTTTTAAAGTAGTTTACAGCTATGGTTTCTACACCGCTTTGTCCATGTTTTTAAGGGTTTGAGAAATTAAGTGTGTTGTGTTGGCCTGTTTTTTTTTTTTTTTTTTTTTAAAATTAAGCTGGCCCTTGTCCGCTTGACTCCTTGCCTTCCGAGGGCTCATATGATAAACTAAGTAAGGAAATTGCCCTTAAGATTGAAACCCTTTTTCAAATTGATTCTAAGTATCACCAAAAGGGTTGTGCTAATGTTAGCCCTCAAAGAATCATCTTTGCTGAGTATATTTATGAATGACTGCTATGAATTTGGATGTGATAAGGCATTCTTTAAAACAGTGTTACATCAAACAAATCAAGCATATATTTGCGAAAGCGTAAGTCTTGAAATTGCTGTTTATGCTCCTTATTTGATCTTAGTAAAGATTTGAAATGTGGTGGTGCAGTGTAGCTTATTTGTATCTCAGCTCAAGTTCTTAATGCTGTATTCTCACTTTCAGTCTGATGTGTGAAGAGGGGTGTCTGTGGTAAGCCTCACGCTGTTTCTGTGTATTTTGTGTGTATTTTGTTTGTGTGTTGGCAGCCCAGCGGTCAGTGTGGTAACTCATCATTTGGTGATTAATAGGGCCGTGACGCGGGCACTCCATAATCAGCCGCTAGTGTTTGTATTGAGGCTGACGAGGAGAGCAGCTGCCCTGTCAGTTAGTGTCTACTCAGAAGATGACAGGCTGCCGTTGACGAGCCGAGTTGTCAACTGCGCCACTGTGCCTGCCAAAAGCCATTTCTCTTTCCTTTTTTACCTCCTCTGTAACGCACATCTGATTCTGACAAACAGCCCAATTCTCTGCCCTCTCCTCTATTCTCCTCTGTTCTCCTGTATTCTCTTCTCCTCCTTCCTGCCTCTTCTTGTTTCTGAATTCACCCTGGCAGTATTGTTGGTGGTTGTCAGGTTATAGCCACACAAAAGGCTACAATCATAGCATCCAGTTTATCTAAAGAGAAAGAAGGGTAAAGTAAAGGCGTTGTAGAGAGGGCCTCGCCGCACTTAAACCTTCTCAGCCATTTCATGAGCTGGTTTGTTTTTCTTTATTTATTTATTTCTCTTTATTTATTTTCAATGATTGATCTTTATTTTCATTAGGGTTGACTTAAAAGGGGGAAAAGAAGTGGTGAGCGTTTCGGTAAGGGTTGTAAAAACAGGATTTGGTCCAAAGCTGTTTTCTGCCTGCAGTTTTCAGCCAGGTTCTCTTCTCCATGCCTGTCTGTTCTGATTTGCAGTGCAGAGCGCTACGTTAGCTCAAGCAACTGGTTTCTGGCTGGGCTGGTCTAGACTGGGATGGATTTGGCCCAACCCGCGCCCGTCTGTAGGAAACAAAAAAAAGCTAGCCCTGTAGTGCACTAGAGTCTGTGTTCCAGCACAGGTCGTGCTTCAAAGTCTGTGCCAGTTTAATTCTGTATTGTTATACAGGGCAAAGCAATCCACTATTGCTTGAATGCAGTGATATTGAGAAGGTCTTTGCACCTAATATCCTGTAAGATGTTCTGCAGAGGCTGTTTGAAGATGGTGCTACGGGGAGCCCTCTTTAGGTCACTGTGTGGGAAAACATTTGGCCGCCTCTCACCGCTCAGCGAAATGAACTGAGGGATAGAGCAGGCAGCTTGAAGTTTGTGTTCGTTTGATATAGCTTTGCTCTGAGCTCTCCCGGGGCCAGGCACTGCTGCTGCGGAGGAGATTGCCCATTGATGTTGTTCTCTGTACTGAGCAGCTGCGCTGCTTAGTGCCTCCGATTGATTCAGCTGATTGCATGTATATTAAGTTTTTTTTTTTGTTTGGTTTTTTTCCCCCCCTTCCAACTGTAGCTTGTAAAAGAATTTCCTGGCAACAGAGGGTGATATGACATTTGTCAGCAAGAATCTTGTTTCAATTTCAATTAAAGCAGGTGTTTCCAATCCTGGTCCTGAATTAGGTTAGAAGTGTTATAAGAGGAAAACATTGAATTCTGCATGACTGTTATCTCAAAACACAAGAATATAGGTCAGAGATCAGATTAGCTACCTGCCTCACACACTTCTCATTAAGGTCCAGGATTAGGGGCCACTGATCTAAAGATGTTGCTTGTTTCAAAACTGTCTCCTCACCACTTTTGTCTCTTCTTTTTGCAGCTCTTCTGAAACACTGGGGTTGTTGGTGTGGCCAAATTTTCCCTGGGTTAGCTTGGTAAATTCAGAAGACTGAAGCCCAGGCTCACAGTCTACCTTTCACGGAGGCCCAGCCGTGAGAGGACAGAGGAAGGCACGTGGCGAATCATGACTGCCGACAAAGAGAAAGACAAGGAGAGGGAGAGGGACCGCGACCGGGACAGAGAACGTGAAAAGCGTGAAAAGGCACGCGAGAGTGAGAGCTCGCGGCCCCGGCGAAGCTGCACATTGGAAGGTGGAGCTAAGAACTACGCAGAGAGCGAGCACAGTGAGGATGATGAGAACGAGGCGGCCGGAGGCGCCACGGCCGAGGAGGCCACGAAGAAGAGTAAGAAGAAGCTGCCCAAAAAGAAGTCGCGCTACGAGCGCACGGAGAACGGCGAGATCACCTCCTTCGTTACAGAGGATGATGTCATTTACAGACCCGGCGGTAAGCACCTTTTAAACTCGCCCCTTAACTGTGATTGGACTGTCAGACTCTTCTGCTAGTTTTGCTTTTCATGTCTCTGTCCGTTTCCGGGTCAGGTCTGACATTTAGCGATGCTGAAAATTGATCCGGAGGAGAATTCCACACTAACACTTGCAGTGCTCTCGACTTCATCAAGAATTTTCACACTTCATGCTAGACGGCACGTTTCCAGCTAATTACATGTCGGTCTGTTGTCAAGGTAACATGCTGGACTGGTAAATGCCCTCCCCTTTTTTGATTTAGAAGGAGGGCGTGCAAAATGGTTTGACTTGGCTCAGTATAGGGTGAGAATGTATTCAATAATATTATGCTAACGTAACAAATATCTTTGCATTAGCACACCACAAGTGATTGCCCTTGCGTCAGTGGATATAAGTCTTCTAGCTGTCGTTTAAAAGAAAAGGAATGCGCTTTTATTGGCTACCAGCACAGACGAAAATAATTTATCGATATAGTTCTGATGAAAGCTTGAAAGAAATTGCTGCAGTGACATTTAAGGTGGTTGGGAGACTTTTTTTTTTTTTTTTACTTCATCTGGCCAATACATGGAGTTAGACTGTTATCTCTCTAGTGTTTTCCCCCCTTTGTTTTATTTCTCAAATGTGAAATGGGACCTATTAGGCCTTTATTAGGTGCTGCGTTTGAGCCTAAAGTGCAGCGCTAACCTTTTCCTTGCCTGTAAACATGGGCCCTCTCTCTCACCTGCTGTTTGGAAATTGGCTGTACATGCGACTAAGGGGAAATGTCAACACTCCGGTGGAGGGCTAGGGTCTGCAGAGCAGCCGTTGTCTTCTGCATGCGTGCAAGAGTGTGCGCGCGCACGTGCGTGTGTGTCCATCTGCCGGGAGGCCTAAATCATCTCTGCCATGTCTTTCATTTATCTAGCAGCAACGAAAGGTCAAGTAGGAGTGCATTGGCAGTGCATAGTTATTTAATGTGAAGACACTGAAAATTATGGCCAATGTGTAATTTCAGCCCTTCCCCCGCCTCCACCCTCTCCCCAGTGCTTAAGGGAATTGTTACCAGAGAGAGAGAGATGCGTGCAAAGAGCTCCCCCCTCCCCTCCAGCATAATATACTCTGAGGCATTATCTGTGCAAGGTCCTTGAATACGCTGTCTGCCCTAATGAAGCCTTGTTTCTGACAGTGACCCCACAGCCTGTCTCTTCTGTTTTCTAGTCTAAGCCAGAGTGGCAGTTTTCTCTTCTCTCAAACCAGACCAGGCTTTTAAAATTCACTCTGTTCGCCCTGTGTGGTGTTAATGGTAGCGAGAGAACGTGAGAGAACATGTCGTCATATGTTTGGGAGCAGCGACTATAACGTTGTGGGGCTTAACGGTTGCTATTGGTATTGTCATTTATAGGGAAACAAGGCATGCCTCCTGAAAATGGAACCTATCTTGATGTTAATGCAATCTACGGTTAAAGAATTTGCATTAAATTAAATTGGACTGAATATGCCACGCAGTCCCTTGTGCACCAGTCTCCCATTTACACTCAATTTCCTGCCCGGGAGATCCTCTCATCTCCAGCAGCCGCCACTTCTGAAACATGATTTTGTGCATTTGTGTGTACGTGCATTGCTGAAGCAGGTATTCTGCAGTGCAGTGCTTCTAATCTGTATGTGGTCATTTGCTGCAGCCTTATTGCAATCAGATTTGATTCGGGTGGCTTAAGTAGGCACAAAGCCTGCGCTGGATTAAGCTCTGCTAAATGTTAAATCCTTTTATATTCGTCTGGTGACACACAATATGTAAAACTGACCACCCTTGGAGAGGGTATTAAGCAGGCAGAGAGGCAGACGGGAGTTTGGGGGTGGGGGTGAAAAGAGAGAGAGAGATACTGGCAGAGAGAGCTGAAACACGACATTAATTGCTTTTGTTGCTGGAGAGAGTCTAACAAGCATGCATGACTCTAGATAATAGGAAACAATATTGAAAGAGTTTCCTGTCTACTCGCTCAGCTTTCTCTGCTTTTGCCTTCCAGCGTTTTTATGGCAAGCTTAGAGTGCAATGACTAGGTCATCTGAAAACCTCCCTGCAGTGCAAGATGCCTGATGTAGACCGTTTGAGGTTTAACCCTTCAGTGTTGAGACGAATAAGCAGCTGTTCCTCCCTTCTAATTCACTCTTCTTAAAGACGTTCGGTTCTCAATGTTCTCAACATTTATTTCAACGTGTATTGAATGTGATCTAATAAACCTTTTAAGTTGTAGGTTTTGTGTCCCAATCTACCATTTTGATCAAGCAGACATATATTTGCTTTTGTACCAAAACCTCATGACTGCAAAAGGGGCAACATTTTTACCTTTTATTATTACTCTGTAGACACACCAATAAAAAGAAACTTGAAGTCTCATTATTAGATTTTTATATTAAAAAGCCTTTAGCAGTTCCACTGTTATGCATACAGGCATGCGTTTAGCAATACAGGGAACATCATATTCTTTATGGTATGTGGTTGCGCACACACTGAACTCCAATTCCACATGACTTATTTTTTTATAGCAAACATAGACCTGCATCTGTGCCACTTACGCTGGAGGTAGAATTTAAAGAGATAAAAGGGACAGAGTCTCTGAATGTATCAGCAGTGATATGCAAGAAGAGTTAATTATTTTCCCCCCCTTAATTTCTACATAATTATTTTGTGGTGGTTTTATGTGAAATGGTTCATTGGTAGAGTCTCATACTGACTTGCATGTCTCTACTCTGGTGCTAATGAGAACCATGGGTTGCCATGCCTGTTGCAGATATTCCCACAGTTTCAAAAAGTTGACCAAAACAGCATCCAAAAAATGTCTGTAAAATAATGTTAAATCTGGAAAAAAACAAAACAAAAACCACACTTACTTTGGGGGCAACACTTTCTTTGCATGTCTCTCTCCAACATGTTAATATAATATGCTTTTCATACAATATGCTTTTGGACACCTGGCTCTGTGAACTAATCTGATGCAGTAGCTTCCTTTAGCAAGGAGCATTTCACATCAGATCACTTTTTAATTACGGAACAATTATTTAAAAAAAAAAAGGTGAACTTTTCCTTTAAACAGCTCCAACAGGAAGAGACAGGAAGCAAGGATATATGTGTAAGAGGGGGATGTGGGAGTGTGAATGCTCTTATAGCTTCCTGTATTGCAGACAGCCCGGGTGGACTTGAGCTGGGCGGACTTTGGAATCGATCAGATCTTTTGAGTGCTGTTCTTGTATCCAGGCCTCCTGTAGCTTTGTGGATATTCCCTACACACCCGCAGCTTAGGGATCCAGCAGGCAGATTATACACACATGAGATCAATAGCCCAGGCATATCTAGTCAGGCTCTGTCCATCTGCAGTCCCCTTTACGAACCTGGGGCTTCATGAGTGTCCTTGCATGCAAGCGAAAGTGTGGAGAGCAGGCTGGGCTGATTCCATTACCGCTCCCGCTCACTGTGAAGGAGGTCTGCAGCTTAAAGGCTGTGCTGCTGGTGCTCAGCTAAGGTGGCTGCGTTCAGAAAGGTGTGTGAGAGACCTGTAGGATGTGTATAATCTGCCTTTCTCTTGAGACGTGTGTCTCTCTTAAAACACCCTCTCTAATATCCTCTGCCCATCTCTCTCTCTCTATCTCTCTCTCTCTCTGTGCTCCCTTGGTCGCCAGTGGGTGTCTGGACAGCTGTCACCTAATTACGCAGCCACCCAAAGCCTGCAGTCTTGTCAGCGGGGCAGGGCCAGGCGCCTCCATGAGCCTCTGGAGTCCAAACCCATGCACCTTTTTGTCGTTTCTTTTGTCCACTCTCAGCCTAGGCTTTCTCTAGTTGATTTCTGTTTTGCATTTGTCAGTGAAAACAGCTGAGAGGTTCTGATCAGTGGCACAATCTGAATGAATACCACAGAAAGTGAATAAGCGGTTGAAAGAGGGCAAATAGCAAACTTAAAGAAATGTCCGTATCTAGCTGCGTATCAGCTATAGAGTGCACAGTTGAGTGCCTGCACAATAGACTCTAAAAACCATTTGACATCAGTGACCATTTCACCTGTTTCTTTACTGTATCTGCACAAATGGGGACAGCGAGAGAAGCAGCAGCAGCAAACTGCTATAACTCCATGTTTGTTTGGCCCTCTGCAGTGCTTAGTGACAGGAGAGTATGTGGAATCACACGGGTTCACATGAGTTTGTGATAGTTTGGTCAGTTCAGTGTGATCTCAAGTCCTTAAGTTCCCCAACATTTCAGACTCCTAAAAGAGAGAAACAAAAATTCTGTCTGAAAATTGAGTTACGTGGTTGTTTTGTAGGGTGTTAATACAAATGTGAATATGATTATTGTGTACTGATTGATTGAGGTATTAATGTCATAGTTTGGTCATGTTTATTTTTTTCTTAATGTCAAGAAAGAACAAGTTGTCATCACTTTTTCCACTTTAAATCAGGGTGTGAAGCAAGTCTGTTTTAAGCATGCTGCATCAGAAGTTCACCTGTGTGAGTTATGTAGCGTTATAATTGCTACATGGGTGTTTGTCTGTATTGTTCAGCTCTACAGTGGAGTCTTCAGTGCACAAATCATGATCGTGTGAAAAAAGAGGGTTCAGGTTCCATTTCTCAAGTGGGTTCTGCTCCTCCATTTGCAAATAGGTGTTGGAAAGCGAAGGGAGAAAAAGCACCAAGTTTAGAGTCATCTATTATTCAGTGAGGCAAGACTGAGAGCTGTTGACCACCTGTGTGAGTCGTGGGGATGTAGACAGTGCCTCCTTGCACCCCTGCTGGAGACAGCTCAGCAGTGTTGGCTCACATAGCTCCACTGCCTTTTTCCATCCATATTGGCTGCCTTGCACACCCACTACTGTCTGTGCTCAGAGCTGAGAGTAAAAGCATGAAAGACATGACTGCCGTCAAGTAGATCTCGGTACCTGTTTTTCTAGGAGCAGTCTTTCCTTGTGTTTGCATCAGGGCTTCAGGCTTGTATCTCTATTAGTTTTCCAGCTATTGGATATCATGTCTCAAAACTCCTTTACATTGCTGTATTTGTTAGTTCTCATAGCTTTGGGGTCATCGCTGATGTTTATATTTCAAGTTTGCCTTTCCTAACACATTCTCTAGATAAAGTCTTTAGAATGTGAAACAAACCACTTTTTACAGTGTTTCTCATGAAATTCAAATACAGGCCACAGGAATCTGTACCAGGCTGATAGCTGAAAATAAAGGAGGCTGATCTATTTAGAAAAATCCCCCAGCGTGGATGGTATGACAGGGAGCCTGCAGAAGGCTTTTGTTCAAGCGAACCACCTGCCGATTACAAATTAGAAAGCTGCTACGTACTGAAGTCTACTCCACACGTCAAAAGGGCGTCTGTTCCAGCCCAGGGGGAGTCAGCTGTTCTAGGCTGCTATTAGGAGGGCAGTTCTTGTAAGATTGATAGAGTGTATTTAGAGGTTTATTTTTTTCCCTCTCCTGGTTATGAGAAATATATGCACGGTGGTGCGAGGGTGAAAATGTGGGCTTGAGTAGAGTAGTGTTAGACTGTGGTTATATAGGGACGAAGGCAGACTGAATTGGCGTGAAGGGAAGCGCGCGAGTGGTGTGAAAGAGTGCTTTTCGGAGAGCAGTGAATTGGAGTGTGTGTGCATGTGTGTGTTGGAGTGGGTTTCCAAAGGCCATGGCTGCCTGAGCAGCAGGCCAGAGGACGCGAGCGGCAGTGTAAATTGGATGCACCGGGTTGGGCCAGGGCACTCCTTTTTTCCACTTCTTTCTCTTCTTCTCCCTTCCCTCAGTTTTTGACACAGGGCTCTGACGGCAGCCAGAGTGAGACACACTTCCCCGCAGGAAATAACACGAGCGGTGCAGGCCGACTGTTTGCTACTTGTCGGTCATGTGGGAGGGAGAGGAGTGTAAAAGCGACCCCCTCTGACACACGCACACGCTCCATTATTGCATCCTTCTTTTTCCTTTATTTTAAGCAGCAACAGACCGCAGGTCCGACAGTTCTTTCGCCTGCCAAGACAGCACTGACAGCACAGGTGCCTTGTTTTACCACACAGTCCAACAAAAGTGCTTTTTAAAGTGAGTGTTTTTTATGTTCTAAGCCTCATTTCGCTTCTTTCGCTGTAATGTGGCTGGCTGTTACAATGTATAGATTCTGTACAACGAAAACATTAACATAGCTTTTCCTAATACATATACAAGTTTTGGGGAGATATTGTTGCTGCTGTGACCTTTTAATCTTCTTGATTAATTAGGTTTTGTTTACCGACCAGCCTGTCTTTCTCGTTCTCTTCCGATTTTAATGTGTGTTCTTTGTAAATGATTTCTGCCTACTGTTAGAGTGAAAATACCTCCACCCTGAAAGACCCTGCATGTTTTCCAAAACAATAACATGACACATTCAAGTGTCCTGAACAAATTTCTTGGCATGAACTGGTTGTTTCCTTTTTTGTCTAGAACGAACATGAAGCAAATAAACAGTTACGGATTCCAGATCATTTCATCACTTATATCTTTCTCTAGCTGTCCTTTGTTTTTTTTTGTTTTTTTTAAAGCCATAGTGTGATGGAGACACGAATTGAATCTATAACTCTTTATAGTACCATCACAGATTGAATTGTAACCATAGCAGAACCCTTTTTATTGCTACAGCAGACCTTTGTTAATGTGTTTTAAAGAACCGTTAACAGGTTTCCAACCATAGAGAGAAACTATTTCCCCTGAGTATTCAGTTCTACAATCTTAACTACCTTTTGAAGAACCACATTTAATGGTGAGTAGTTGAACAGGATCATTAGGGTGTCTGTTCATTTACTTAAATATATTATAAATTAATTTCTATCTGACCATTCTCATTACAGTGCTATCTGGGCCATACAACCAGTTAAGGATGGTGTATGAACTGAACTGATTCTGATTTGAAAAGACTTCTTGTGCTCACAAATCTTTGAAAAATCATATCTCAGCTACTTAAGAGCTGTAATGTGCAGCCCTTGTCGTCTATTCAGCCTCACATCACCATCCACACTGATTAAGCAGAGGGTATGTGAGAAACATAAATGGGTTGCACTGTGCTCTTATTTGTGCAAGCGTGTTGCTACTTTCCATGTGTAACGGCTCATAAAAGAGGAGTTGATGTTAGCCAAGCCTGACTGGGCTCCCCACACCCTGAACCATTCTGCATTGAATTAACACAGCAGCTCATTTGATATAGAGAGCAAAGGAAAGGTTTTTGTTCACCCCCTCCTTTTTATTGGTGAAGGTGTGTTTTAAATTAGCCATGCTTCTCAGCCTGAGCAGAATGGCTGAGTGAACAATGAGACATAGCATAGGAGGAGCACCCCTCTCCCCTTCCTTCATGCATATGCATACCACTTAGTGAGGAGTGACAACACATTAAGAAATAATAGCCGCGAACAGATCGTGTTTAAGCTTTTGGTTTTTGTGGGGTTTTTTTCCTTTCACGCATGCATATGTGTGGGTGATGGGCTGTTTCTCCAGCTCAATAAATCTCAATCTAAGGATGAGGCCGGCTGCTCCAGCAAAGTGGTCGATAATGGCTCTGTGGTGTTTGCAGAGCTCCCCCCTTCCCAGACCGCCAAGAGAGGCAGAGGTGGAACCTGTAGCGTGGGGTGGAGGGGGGGTCTTTGGGAAGTCTGAAAAAGCAGTGGAACAGCTCACATCCTCACACAGCAGCCCCCACCCCCCGCATAGCCCCCTGTCTCCCTTCCCTGCTCACTCCTGCTCTGTAAAAGCACAAAATGGCTGGAACGCTCCTGAACAGATTGGAGTCTTAGAGGACTGCTCTTGAAGAGCAAGGCACAAATTAAAGCTCCACATTGATTGATTGAGCTACCATTGCTATTGTTACAGATTAAAAGAAAATGCATTCAATGACACTATGGATTGAACATACATTTTTTGTTTTTTTTGTTTGGAAAATGCTGTTGGTGGAAATAAATTTTTCACACAAAAATCGTGTCTCTGTTGTAACCTTGTTTTTTTCGAAGTGTTGTGGTGTTTTGTTGTGGCATTTGAAAAAAGGTTGCTGCCCTTTTCATTGTATATCATGACAAATGGAACCAGATTAAAGATCTTCCTACATTTAACATATATCTGCTTAAAGCTGGATGCTTGATTCATCACATCCATCTCTAGCTCTCATTTTTAATCTACTCCCTCTACACGGTTTGTGTGTTGTTGCTGCACATGTCTCTCTCTCCACACTTCTATTGGCTTTTCAGAGGGTAGAGAATCCATCCCCTCTAAATGAATCTGCTGGCTAGGTTAAGGGTCCCTAAGCCGCAATTCTCTGAGGTAAATCCCCCTTGACGTGGCCCGGGAGGTTCTAAGACATGTCATCTCATCTTCAGATTTGTCTCTTTTGTTCTCCCGTCCTCTCTCTTACGCTCTCACTCCCTCCTCCAACTGTGTGACGAAGACTGTGTGGGCCCCCGCAGGTCAGCTGAAGCAGCAATGGAGATTTTCATTTATGTTCTCTTGTAAATAAGAGGTTGAATGTAGGTGCAGTGGGTGTGGAGGAGCTGCAGCATCGCTGTCGGGCATCTCCCTCCCATCTGACTATCATAAACCCCGAAGAATACATATTTCCAGCCCAGGACTGATAATAAAAGGCCACACCACAACCTCATTGCCCTAACTGCATTCTTTATCGTTTGTTCATTTGTATTGATATTATATTGTTTAGAGCTTTAGGTGGACACATTGATAAAACTCTTGTGTACATCATTTTCTCGGTGCTCCAGACTGAGTTGAGGAATCATTCAAAATGCATATAGAACAAAATCAAATAAGTGGTAAGCTTCCTTTGTGCACGCAAAAACAAGCTGTGACAGGTCTGCAAAACAGTATTTTAGTACACTGTACCGGTATTGAAGAAACATGGGTTCACTGACTATCAATGCAACCTTTCAGTTTCATCTGATACCATTATACCAGCAAATCAAATTCCCCAGAATTGTCCACAGCTCTTTATTAAAGTGGCACAGATATGTTAATGTGATTTAGAACATTGGTGGTTTCTGAGCATGACTTACTGTGAGCCGTAAAAAGTAACAGAACATCAGCGTGTAGCGCTGCAGGCAGCGACTTTAGACAACAGGGTCCGTTTTTGCAACTTAACCTAGCAGTTAGAAGTCCTGATAAAAAAAAAATTAAAAAAAATCAGTTTTTCTGACAACTGCCATAAATACTTAGGAACCTGATTTAACAGTCCTCTCTGTCCTGACGTTGAATAAAATGGCTGTAACAATGAAGTCTGGTATCTACGTCTTAGCTACTTGACTGCATCTGGATTAAATGAAATTGAGAGAATTAGACTTTTTTGCCAAACATTACTTGTACTGGAGAGTGATATGGCAAAGTATTGCGATGCTGCAAGACATGTTGTAGTTACATTTTATGATATTTGGTTAGAAAACTATAAATAGTGATTTTTAATACAGCATTTCACCCATTGCCCAGTGTTCTACTTTTGAAATACTTTATTCAATGTCCTTTAAGTAATGGCTATATCTATAATGCCCTGGATGCATAAGTGATTTATTTTATCAGGATAAAGGTAGATATCATAATGCCCTCCACTGTGCTGGAGTTTATCTGCACAAGCCAGCACTGTTTAAAGCCTGCTAAGTGCCTTTGTTCTGTCTGCTACATTGAACATATAAATGTAGCAGGATCAATAACAGCACAGACTGAAATAAATAAATCAAAGATGGTGCATATACACAGGCGTTGAGTGGGTGAAGTGGAACTGCTGTGCTTTTTGTTTGCAATAGCTTTTTGCCCTCCCCCGGCCCATTCTATGTTACCTCATCTCTGGAATGCTGAAGTGTTTGATAAACACCTCCTCCATGCAGGTTTAGTTCTTAGAGAGGTCTGCTGATAGCCATACTCAAATGATTTTGTGTGTGTGTGTGTGTGTGTGTGTGTGTGTGTGTGTGTGTGTGTGTGTGTGTGTGTGTGTGTGTGTGT
>JBBPDC010000135.1:22106417-22116837 GCA_037974485.1 Hemigrammopetersius urotaenia
TCTGTCTGTCTGTCTCTCTCTCTGTCTCTCTGTCTCTCTCTCGGTCTCTTGCGGTCTCTTTCTCTCCCTCCCTCCCTGTCTCTCTTCCTGTCTCTGTCTCTCTCTCTCTCTCTGCTGCGTCTGCATTATTACACAAGTGCCCCCCCAACGCTGCATAATTGTATTGGAACAATACTGGCCTTCTCTCTTGGACTCCATTGATGTTTATTCTGGAAAGGGCAGCCTTGTCCTGCTCCCAAAAGCCCTTTAATCCTATTACTCACATTCCACTTAAAATTTACAAAGTGAAACATATTTTAAGGAGTTTAACATTTTGGAAAAACACGGTAACGGAGACGATGTGCTTGTTGCATTTTGTCAGATGAACTCTGAGCTGATGTTTGGTGTGCACCTCAGTCACTACTCCACCTGATCTTTTATCCTGGTGAATTTGCCTAGACTGCATATGTAGATCAGTGAATTTCTTGTGGATTTGGGCTCTCTTTGATTCAAACGCTTCAGTTTAATGTTGAGTATTGTTTGTTTATTCATAATTCGCATAACTAATTTGCTCTCTGGGCTTGTACTGGGTTCATTACTTTATCTTTGTCATAGGAAGAGTTTCGTACCACCTCGATTTTGCCTAGATGCATTAGGGTTCTGTGGCTGCTTGTATAAAACATCTTAAGTGTTTTATCTTCAGTTGAAGGCTTAAGGGTCAAATTTAAAGCAGTAAATTTGAATTTTTGCAGCTGCCAAAAAGTTAACTGCGGAAACTAAGATTTAGGGTCAAAACCACTTCACATTAGATTTTTTCAATTAAATATTTCCCCGAAGAGTTTTTTATGCAGTTCACTTCAGGTAAAGGGAAAACATAGTGCCACATTTCATTTGATGTTTTATGCAGTTGACCTTATTTATGACCACAGGGTCTGTGGTGTCACACAAATACATTTGAATTGAAGTTTTGAGATGATGTAGCTAAATCTTTTAACACTTTCTCTCTCTCTCTTCCACAGATTGTGTGTACATAGAGAGCCGGCGGCCCAACACACCCTACTTCATCTGTAGCATTCAGGACTTTAAGCTGGTGAGTTGGGGTGTTCTTTCCTTCCTCTCTGTCCGACCCAAGCTCACTTGGTCTCTCTAAACTCCTTATCTCTCTCTTTCCTGCCATTGTTTTTTTTTTTATTTTTTATTAAAGTCATACGAAAGCTACATCAAACGCCCTTTGATGTCTGTTGTGAAGTGATTGCCTGTATCCGTATGTTTTGCGAGAGCCGGCAAGTTGCTCCCTGCGAAGCTCGAGAAAAGCAGTTGGTTTCAGTGCCTTGGGATGGATTCTGAAAAGTGATATATATTTTCATGCCTGCTTTGGATTTCGTCCTTGGCAGAGAGACAAGCAAGAGAAAGGCTGATTTATAATGACCATTTTTATTGTTTTAATGTTGCTCGTTATTTGTAATTCATTTCAGATGAAGTGCGTCATTATCTGTTTAGGAAGTTGGCTTTGTCTCTTGAGCCCTCCATGATTTTTGTGCTCTTGGGGGGAAAAAATGTAGGCTGCAGCATGACCAGTAAACCAGATTTATGTGCTTAATTAGTCAGGGATGAAAAATAGCATGTTTGGGACTTTAAATGCTGGAATCTGTCTATTTATTTATGCCGTTTCAATCAGTCTTTGTTTTGGAATGATAGTTTTATACGACATTCTGGTTGGCCGTGTACTAGTTTGGCTCTCTATAGCAATTATAGGTAGGCAAGCCTCAATCAGCTTCCAGAGAATGTTTACACTGCAGCTCCAGCATAGCGTTGCCTGGCCTTAATTGATCAATTAAAGAAAAAGAAACTGCATGTGGAAGCAAATCTTGTGCTGTTCTCGTTTCAGGTTGTAGCCCATTCTGCTCAAATGGGCTTTGCTGACACGTTTTATGTAGATTGTTAATCAGCTTCTTTAAAAGCCTGAATCTTCAAAGGGCATGTTGAGCGGAAAGCAAAACCTCCTCAGATTCAATCTGGTTTATTAGGGCAATGAAATTCCTGATTTATTTTTCCTTGCTTCAACAGTCAGGTCATTTTTTTTTTTTTTTTGCTCTCCCTCTCGACTCTAGGCTCAAAGCTGTGTAAAGTGTACACTAGATTTGATTAGCACTTTTCTGAGATAACGCTGTGTCACAAGCAAATAAGCACATTAGGGCTATTCTGATGGTTTGGTCTGCACAGCAGGAGGCGTTGCGCTGAGGGGTCCCTCGGCCCTGCAGAGTGGCGAGGGAGGCCCCAGGAGACGTCGCTAATGGCACACAACAACTAAGGTGATGATGGAGGGTGGGATGAGGGAGTGTGCAGGAGCTGTGCTGGGGCCTGAGAAGCTGGCTGTACAAGAAAGGGAGGGAGGGAGGGAGAACACCCAGGATTGGGCAACAACCCCTAATCGGATTGTCGCGAAGAGTTGCTGAGTGCGGCAGGAATCTGCTCCTGCCAATAATAACATAGTGTGTTTTGTGATGATCATCTCCTTGATTAAGTGCAGATCGAGGGGCCTTTGTCTGACGGCTGTAAATGTCAGGAGAGAAAACAGGAGATCTATGAATGACTCCTCTCTCTTTCTCTCTCTGTCTTTCTCTCTCTCTACCAGCTCTCCTCCCTCATACACTGGCGTGTAATTAATGGGGGCCCATCTGCATTGTTGTCTGTGGAGCGGATTGGAGCTGTGCCTGCACGGTGCAGTCTGGCCCAGTATATGCACTGCCAGCACTTTCCCAGTTTTATGGAAATCTTTATGAACGCTGAGCTTTTCTCTGTAGGTGATGTGTGCTAGCTGTGTAAGGCCAAGCGTGTTCAATCGTATCTGAAGCGGTTGGTGTGGTTACAGGTTTTCATTCCAGCCGAGCAGGTGAACAACTGATGAGTTGTTTGAAGACATCTTGTCTTGTCCATTCACCTCCAACACATGCCTTTCGTGCTAGCAACTATTGCTAAGTTGGACACACTTTACAAAATGTTGGGGATATTCAGTCCAAACAGATGGTTTTGGTTTGAAGTTTAGATTTGTTGCTTAACTTTTAAAATGCTGTTTTACTTAGCTGGTCTCGGTCACCAGAGCTAATCAGAACTATGTGAGCTGTATAAACAACACATTTGCCACCAGCCTCAAGCTAGCTCCACAAAAAGCTTCATCTGGTCTATCCCAGCAGGTTGTTCTTTCACATGCAGGTAAAATAAATATAATTTTAAACTAATGTGCTGTAAATATCTCTCTTGTGACGAAATGAAAAAAGCTGCAGTTTATTAGGTTGAATAGGACATTCCAATAAACTTGTCTAACAGCTGTGAAAGAACACATTTGTGGGAAAGGATGGACTAAACGGGTTACGTGATGTTTGTTCTTTGTTTAAATGAAAACCCTTTGCAGATATGTTTTAACACACTTGTATTAGGTTGAGGTAAATCACAAGTAGCACTGATGAAGCCACCAGTGCCACTGCTTGAGCTTCAGCAACCTTGCTGCTGACCTGTGACCACAAAGCTGTCCTCCTCCTGTTAATTGGGATACACGCTTCTGACAACAAAACAGAAAAAGCATATGGGTCGATCCTTTTCTTTTTGCTCGCTCTCTCCCTCTCAGTACGCTTTTAGCACTTAATTGATTTACGCCAAGGAGCATCGGAGCTCTCTTCGAATAGGAAAAGGCAGTAGTGGAGAGTGAGGATATCGGTATGTTCCAGTGCTATAGATTTACACAGCATTTTCCCCCCTCTCTACTATTAACATGGTTTCATTATATGGGTAACGATTACAGCTCCCCAGGGCCCGCTTTCTCCCTCCCCCTACTATATTAGCCACCCATCACACTCTGCGTCAGCAGCAGTATTTATGCCGATTTAAATGCAGAAGCTATGGTTTCACTGGTCTGAATAAAAGAGTACATCTTTCATTGGTAAGACTTGGAGGCCTGCAGTGACAGAAAAAGTACTGCTTTTGTAAACAGCTGGTCGTAACGTCACCCAACAGCATTAATCTAATGACCTGGGAATCCAATTAGCGGTGTGGAAAAAAGCAAGGTGCTGCTATCCGTCTCTTGACATAAAGGGATGAGACCCCTCTCACACTGTGTGTGGGCTTTACCAGTGGGGAGGTTGCCATAAACATAAAATGTATTTGTTTGAGACTGTACTGCTGTGAATTGAATATGCTTAAAATACAGAAATTTGAGATAGGTATACAAGCATAAATAGGAATGGTTGCAATGGTTTTATTAAATACCCTATGCTGCACTGCACCTAAAAATATGTTGTAGATTTTACTGAAGTTGTTCTAACAATTCATTGCAAACGCACACATACATAGACCTTCTGCTATTCATCCAGTCTGAGTGTTAATTGCTTTTCACTCAGCAGCTTCTTGCCTTTGCCATTGTATTGGTATTGCGTACGCCGTCTGAATGCGCCAGTATAGACGGATAGACAAAGACAGGTTTTTTCTCTCTATATACGCAGGCGCGCACTGTGTGTGTGTGTGTACGCCACAGCGATTAAGGCACAGATGACAGAGCTGCTCTCAGCTTGTGTAAACAGCTCTGTGGTACAGACAGAATAAAGGAGATTACAGAGGAAAAATGGGGTGGAAAAAATTTGAGGTGCTGTTATGTGGTGCTCTCTTGTGTGAGCCCACACACACACACACACACACACTCACTCACTCACTTGTGCTCTTGGTGTAAGTAGATAACCTTAGGAGGGGCCAGTTTAGCCATGAATCACTCGCCCCCTGCCCCTGCTGTGTTTGCACACTGTGGCTGGGTTATGTTAAATCTGAGCAGTGTTAACAGATTTTTCTCTCTCGCGCTCTCTCTCTCTTTCTGTTTCCCTCTCTCGCTCCCTCTCTTCCCCTCTAATGTGGGCTGTCTATATGTGCCTGATGACTGACACCGTTGTTGTCAAAGTGTGTGTGTGTATCAGCACCCCCTCCCCCACTCCTGTGGCTAAACTAATTTGCTAATATTGGCCAGCTCAGCTGCTGTGCGGCACCTCCTCTAATGGAGTGATTGCTGCTTTTTCTCTGGGGGGGAATTGGCTGCCGGGAGGTGGGGGGGCGAGGTGCTTTGGTTGGGGGGGGGGGGGGGGGGCTTTTTTTTTTTTTTCTTTTGCTTTTTTTCTTCTTGCTTATGGGCATTTAATTAGATGCAATGTACAATACAATTATCTGCAAGGATTCACAATGTTTCACTGAAGCATGGTGCTACAAAGGGGGTGTATGTTATTGTTCGTGGATAAACTCTTAGTAGATGGTTTTTATTTAAACGTCTCTCTCAGCCTTGCTTACTGTTTCTGTAACAGCCGTGTTATGAGAGTGTTTTCAGCCACTAAAGGTTAGGGGGGGGTATGTTGTCTTTCCTCTCTCTGTTTGGTAATGGAGCTAAGCTGAACGCCGTCAGCTTAATGATTCACTGGAAACAATAGCTCAGCGCCGCGGATGGCAAGTACACAAGAATCTGAACTGGCCCTGTATTGACCCTCGCTCCAGCCAAACGGTAATTAACACGCCATATTGATTATTGTTAGTGTGGAGACCATCAAGGGAGGAAAAAATAGAACGTTCCAAAAGTATTCCTAGGGGCAGAAATGTACTGAAATCTCACATGCATGAGATGCAAATGCACTCCAGCCCCTTTCTCTCCTGATGGTTTTGGTGCTTATCTCAGAGCTTTGAAAATAATAAAAGCTAATGATTCAAAGCTTTAATTAAAAAGCTTTCATAAAGATGCAAATATATGTGCATAAATGCACCAACAAAATGAAACAAAGTGAAATGTGGGTTTATGTCAAATCGTGTGCTCAGTCACACCTCACAACACGCATGCTTTACCCCAGCATGCTTCGCCTGATGTTGATAGGCATACAGCCATGTGCACCATTGTTAATGATAATTCTCTCCATGCTGCTGCTGCATGACGTTAAAAACACACACACCTCCCTACCCTAAGCTCTGCCAATTTATATAGACAGGAAAAATAATCAAATGGTCTGTAATGCGTGCAGTCAAGGCAGTGTAATATGGTGAGCTTGAAAACTAATGAATGGCTAGTGTCTCTATTATACGCTGTCTGTGATTCAGTCTTCATTCAGCCTGGCCTGATCAGCATGTGGGCTGTAACAGCCAGTTCACTAGCCACTGCCCGGTGCTCTCTTTTTCGCTCTTATTTTCGCATTCTCTCTCTCTATTCCTCTCTGTCTTTTTCTTTCCTCTCTCTGTCCATCTCTCTTTATCTCTCTCTTTCTGGCCCCCCACCCTGATTTGCTCCCTTTCTCCCTCCCTCTTCTTGCGTTCCAGCATTTTGAAATGCAATTATGGATCAGTGAGCAGCGCCATCAGTCGCACTTCTTGTTAATATTTATTGAGCACAGTGCCAGCCACTGGCATCTTTACAGCAGGGCCCTAGCTTATAGTCATTAAGGACTGTGGACAAGGGAGGCTTCATATTTTCTTTGTCTCTCTCTCTCTGTCTGTCTATGTCTCTCTCTCTCTCTCTCTCTCTCTCTCTTCCATTGTCCACTCAGCCTGTGAAAATGAGCTGCACATTTACATGTATAAATATGTAAAGGTGCATCGCTCACCAGCGTCTCCTAGGTATGCGGTGTGGTTATTGTGTGCTGCTTTGGTGCGGCTCAAAGCCTGCCTGCAGTGGCAGACTGTGCAGGCTGCTAGAGTGCTTGTGTTGGACCTGTGAGTGTGTGTGAGAGAGGGACAGATTGAAGTACACCTGCTTGACCTCTGTCTGCATCGTAGCCTGTTTGGAAACACCGCAGGAATACTAACTTACTACAGAATAAGCTTGGGGTTTTCTACTGAGAGGGATTGTTCTAGAAGAGGACTGTATTATTCAGGCAGTTTTAAATGATGCTCAGTGCTAAAGTACAAAAGCTCAACCCTCAAAACTGCAATCATGGGTGTTTGTGTGTTGGTTTCTAAAACAATAGTGCCAGTATTGACTCCTTGGAGGACATTGTTTCCCTATGAATTAGGTTTTCATTGAATTAGCTTCTTAGGAAGGCTCGTTCTGGTTATTTATTGCTATGGTTTATTTGTTCAAATCTGACTCCAAAGCCCTTTAAGCGCTGGTTTCAGAGTCTAGAGTAAATCTGCTGTGAAATGCGGACTTAATGACCGCTTTTATTAATGTACACTTGAAATTCCACTGAAGGAAGCATTAATGCCACTGGTGGTAATGATATTAGGTGCTTAGCAGCGTGCAGTCCTTCTCAGCTCCTGCAGCAGCTGCCTTTGAGCGGGCATTCTTCCAAAGCCGAGAGGAGAGCGTGTTTGTATCGGTTTGCCTCTTGGTGCATTTTTAAAGACACACATTTCCCCCGGAGTGCTTGGCCGCATCTCCAAAGGGGTTGTGCCTTTTACGTTTGATTGTACACATGGGCATAACAATGAATAAGTAAAGCAGACCAAATCACAAGGTTGGAATTGCACTGTGGTCTGATAATACAGCACACTTGAGTCTAATACAACACAATCAAGCAGAAATCAAGAACACACTCTCTTTTAGGTTTTATTTGTTTGGCTTTGATTACATCTCCTCCTCCTACAGCTCTCAGCTCTGTTGTTGTCAGTGGGATAAGCGCTGTTATGTGAAGCCCCTGTATGACTAGTAGACGTTACAGCACAGGGGGGGATAAGGCTGCTGGACAATGGAGAACAACAAGGAGCCGAAATCAAAATGGAGGTGTGTGAGGTCAGTGATGGGGTAGTGGCGCGCTGGCTGGTGATTACATTGCCAGATGGAACGGTCCTGGTGGCGCTTGGGGCTGTAAGGCTGGAGATAACATTTTCATAAGACTCCTGAAAGCACAATCAATAGCGGCTCCTTGACGGCAAGAATAAATTATTAAACCAAGCCGTTCACGCTGCATTTTCATTATCCTGCCTTTACCTTCCCTGGCCTCTTTTGGTTGTGGAGACTCAGATACTTGTCAAGTTTTTTTCTTTTTCTTTACCCTTATGCATATGTGTTCATTTCATCCCCTTGTCTTGGGCTGCTGTAGTGCCACGGTGGCAGTTTTTGGCACATCACAGACAAATTGCCTCCTCTGATGTCTTTACTTGCATCTGAAGCGTAGAACAGTGAGCCTCTGCATTCAACTTGACTGTTTCATCTTTAAAAGGAAAGCCAGACTTCTCAATCTTTTTGTCTGCTTTGACGTCGGCAGGAACAAAAGTCATGTAACAGATACAGCCAGGAAGGAAATATTTACTCCTTTATTGCCGATTGCTATGATAGAAAAGGGGAAAATAAGCAATCAACATGCTGCCATTTCTAGTATATTAATTACTACTCCTAGTTTACCTCATCACGTAAAGATGGCACAAGCTAGCAGAGTGCCTAAATGGAGTTTGCAGCTGGGGCTGTTTTTGTTTTGTCTGTTCTCTCGACTTGCTTATTCTTGTTAACTTAGAAATATTTCCCCATGCCATCACCCACTCTTGTTTCAAAGTGATTTAGTAGGTCGTAATTAGCAGAATTCCTTGTGATATGTTGGCGCAGACTGTACTATTTATTAAACCCGTATGCTTTTCTTCTTCTCTAAGAAAAAAAAAAAGCATTGGCTTGGTCCTGCTTGTGTGTAATTGGATCCTCCTCTCCTGACACTGACTAGCAGTCTTTACTCCCCTCCTGGAGTCATGACACCTTACACGGCTTCTTTTTCATCTGTCTCTTTTTCTCCCTTTTGCTGGAGAGCCTTGCTGCTGCTTTTCACTCGACCAGTGTAATTTCCAGCTTGTCCAAAGTGTGACATGCCAATAAAAAAAAGAGGGAGAAGGGAGGGAGTAGAGCTGAGAGATTTACAGTTGTATAGGGTTCACACGCCTCCATTGGGCGGCTTACTCCATTAAAGAACACATGTTGCAAATTAGCTCCCCTGGAACCCCCGATGCTGGGTTAGCAGGGCGGTCCGGTCACAAAAGAAGTCAGGATGTAAAATGGTTCAAAAAATGCGCTATCAGGAAAGTTTTGGAGTGCCACAGCTCTGTGTAGGTGTCATCCAACAATATTTAGCTATATATAGCTATAGACAGGGGGAACAAAAAAAATAAATAAATACACACACACACACACGTGTATGTGTGTATATATATATGTATGTATGTGTGTATATGTATGTGTATACATACTGGTTTATTTATTTTTGTCAAGACAACTGACACATTTATGTAGACCTGACTTCACCGTTGGCCTGTGATTACATTGCCAGATGAACTGTGGCTGGTGGCGCTGGGGGCTGTAAGGCTGCAGTTAACATTATCATAAGACTCCTGAAAGCACAATCAGTTTAGCTTTGGCCATATGTCCCCTTTTTTAAATGAGGTAGAATAGAGGGCAGCCGATCAGAACAGAGGTTATTTATGGTGTTGAAAGAGCCTGTTTAAGAGTTTTAAAGATTTCACTGTAGTGTTCATGTTGAGGTCTGATATAAGGTATATGAGAGTACAAATTTGCACCGTGTACTGTCCTTAGTTCACAGCTTTCTATTTGTTTTTTGTTTTTTTAAACTGCTCATTCCCTCTGCAGGCTGTATTTTCTTTCAATAACCAAAATGGTTGCCCATGATTTATTAGCAGCCGTTGGGCACGTTAGGGTGAACGACTGCGCTTGCAAAGGCTGACATTTTGTTTTATGGATGGTTGATTTAAGCATCTTTATGCTGTTGTTTTACCTATAGGTCTGTAGTCAGGGGTTCTGAGAGTATTCTGGCGTGGCACGGCTCTGGGTGCGCTAGGAGGGAGCAGGTAGGGCCGTGTATGGGTGTAGCTGCCACTGACTGGAGTTCACTCTGTTTGGTTGCCTGTCAGAGCGGATGGATGGTGGTGCTGTGGGGAGCTGCAGCTGTGTCAGCCGCGAATCACAGTGGATTTAAAGAGGGCACAGTGCAGGGCTGGAGAGTATAAGCAGTGAGAGCGCTCGCACAGAGTCAGCTCTCATTATGCAGCAGTATTAAAGTGGTTGAGACTGCGCTTCTGACCCTGCTTTTCTCTTTACCCCAGTGATCAGTCTGCTTTTACTCTCAGCTAAAGATTTATTGCCCGTGTTAAGTTACAGTTTTTGCCAGAGCTTTTATGTCTACTCATTGATTCATTAATCAATAATACACACACGCATCCAAAAACAGTACACATTGTGCTTAATTTTTTTTAACATTTAAACAGTGTTTACCTCTGTACTGTTAACGCTGTTTGAAGTTAAAGTGAGCAGCAAAATCATTTAAAGTATTGACTTGCTTTTTTATTGTTTCCAAAAGGATTTAAATTATTT
This sequence comes from Hemigrammopetersius urotaenia, assembly GCA_037974485.1. Classification (NCBI taxonomy): domain Eukaryota; kingdom Metazoa; phylum Chordata; class Actinopteri; order Characiformes; family Alestidae; genus Hemigrammopetersius; species Hemigrammopetersius urotaenia. The sequence goes on from JBBPDC010000135.1 coordinate 22,116,715, forward strand.
TATCATTTAATATTTTACATTGTGCAGCGGTGACCTAGTGGGTAGGATACTTGCCTCTGGACCAAGAGGTCATGGGTTCGAATCCTACCTTCAGTATACCACCACTGGGTTCCTGAGCAAGAC
>JBBPDC010000135.1:22116940-22140958 GCA_037974485.1 Hemigrammopetersius urotaenia
ATACTTGCCTCTGGACCAAGAGGTCATGGGTTCGAATCCTACCTTCAGTATACCACCACTGGGTTCCTGAGCAAGACCCTCATCCCTGAGTTGCTCAAGGGAGACTGCCCCTTGTAGTTGGGGAATGGAAGTCGCATTGGCTAAAAGCATCTGCTAAATGGTGTAAATGCTAACATTTGCACTCATACACACTTACATATATAATCAGGATCTTTTTGACTACATATTTATTTATTCTACATTTGTTAGAATAACTCGGGGTGGGTGGGGGGCTTTATTTGCTTGACTATATCAGCATCAGCTTTTAAATGTATCATAAATCAATCTGTTAATCACTAAATACACATTCACAGACACACAGGTACACAGATAATCTCGTATACAGACTGTTTTTAAAAGCCCACATCATGGGGGGAAAAAGCACAAGTTTGCTTTAATTTAGATCTAAAACCATTTGATGTAGTACATAAGCACCTTTTAAAGGACAATGACCTTTCCCTTCCCACTTCATGACCCTTATATGGATATTAAGCTGCAAGAACAACATGCTTTGAATTGATTGATTTCTTGATGACCCAGAAATCAATGCATTTACATACGTCTGCCTATTCAGCCAGCAACACTTTAGCTCTGCCCATTTGTGATGGTGAGAAGGAGGGTTTCAGCCCAGACTGCTTCTTGACTAAAGCGCCAGTTAGAATACAGGTCATTTACATACATCTGTCTTAAAGGCACAGTAATAAAAACAGCACTATTAAACCGTTAATCTGTGTGTTGTTGTGTTTTTTTGTTTTAAATAAAAAGCTTTTGTGTTCACGTGGTCAATTATGACAACTGGGCCAACAAAAATGAGTCAAGATATGCAAATCATAGGAAAATTTCTTACCTTGTAAACATACTAAGCAAATTTTTTTTTTTTCCTTCTCCTTTTAAAGATCCCCCTGACAGTGGTGATTAGTCAGAACACAGAACCTCTCCATTTGTCTTTTTTTTTTTTTTTTTGTTAGACACTGACTGACCCTAACGTTGCATAAAAAGACGTCGTGATGAGTGGACTAACAGAAAAGGGCAAAGATTTCTGCATGAACATTCATTGAGTTATGAAATGAGATTTTGTTCCGTCATTATGCAGCATACAGTATTACGTTGCTGTACTTCTCTGCTATTCCCTTCTCTTAATTTCAAATTGTAAAGAAATCAGCTAAAATCGTATAATGCCATATAGACTGTTACTGATGCTGTACTACTGATTGTTGCCTTGAAGCTGAATTGATCCATTCATTAATGGTCAGTTCTCATAATCTGGGACTTGTGGCCTCACAAATATGTCTAAGGTGGTTAAAAATGAGGTCCGTCCCATGATGAGACTGCGGCAGTTTTTGATTTCTTGCCTCCCTCTTGAACATGGCCTTTGTTTTTGCTGTATGGAAGCGTTTGCTGGGAGTTTTGTGCTGCGAGCCCCATTCTGCTCTGAGGTGCCCTTCGTAAGCCAAGGCACAGAGAAAGCAGGCCCACAGCATTACAGAGCAAGCTAATCTTAATTGATTTCTCTAAACCTACTTTTTAGAGCACCGTTAGCAGTGTTTTCATGCAAATCTAGTTGTTTGAGGAAATTAATTCACAAATCAATTACGGGCCGGTTCCCGCAGACGGGAGTGGAGGCCCTGTGTAGGGATTCTTATCAAGGACAGAATGTTTTATTTATTTTCCCATTCTCCCTCCACTCACGCATTCTCTCTCTTTCTCTCTCTCTCGACACTCTCTCACACACACACACACACACACACACACACACACACACACACACACACACACACACTGTCTCTCTCTCTCTCACACATGCACTGTTTCTGTCTCTTTCTCGCTCTCGTCGCTTGGAATTCATAAACACAGTTGGATGGTGCAGCCGTGAGCTGTGGCTGGATTCATCAGCACCCCATAAAGAACAGTGTGCAGGGCAATGGAGTGCTCGAGTGCCGAGACGCTAACCTTGGGCTATTGAACATAACATCCCATTTATAGATTGCAGTAATGCCCTGGCCATTTGTGGGGGTATAACTCTTTATAGCCATAAGATAAAGTAATGAGAGGGTAGAACAGATCATTTTGTACACTCGCTATCATTTCTGTGTTTTGCTTTGAGAAGACTCTGGAGCTGCCCGGTTCCTTTGATAAATCCGCAGCTGTAGGCACACTCAGAGTGTAGGTGATGAACTCCATTTATAATCTCCTTCATGCAGTGGACACACATGTGCAGGACTGACTAAAGGAGACACTTTTGCCTTCCACTGCAGGTCAAATGGGCTGATTTAATGTGCGGCGCTACCTGGAAGGTGAAATGGAGTCTGTCTCCCAGCATGCAGGCATATGTGTGCGAGTGTATGTGTGTTGCTGAGACTGATTGAGACCCCAGTGTGTCTGCCAGTGTGGCACGCTTGCTCTCTGCCTTCTCCGGTGCCACTCAGAAATATTTGCACTTCACAGCTGCAATGCTAGCGAATGGTGTTGAATACACAGCAGTAAGAGCTGCGTGGGTGAAGGAAAGCCTTCAAGGCCTCATTGGCCTGCTCTGATGCCTTCCAGTCACATTGCAGATGGTTGCATGTCAGGAAATCCCAGCCACAATATCAGTTCTAGATGAGATTTGGACATGCATAGGTTGAAAGGAAATGCTGTGTAAGGGGGACAGGTGAGCAGGGTGCACAGTGTATTGGTGAAAAATCATTCTCTCCTGAAAGGGGAAAATGAAATTATCTCTATTGTCATTACAGATGGTCATTACAACTCATTTGTATGCAACACAGTAAATACAAAAGCACATCAGCACAGGCAACCATGATCTGATGAGAGTCCTTAGGCAAGACTGCTAACGGCACTACATTTGCCTTCATCTGTAACATGATTTAACTGTACAATGCTCTGGATAAAAGCCTCATAAATGTTTCTCAACTGTGTGTGAGATGCACAAAAGGGACTACAATGCTTTCCGAGATTGCAGTGCTTTATACACATAATACATAAACAGCAAAGCCTAGATCTGTGACATTCTGAGCACAGCTGTAGTCACTAGTCTTGTGCATTCCTGTTTATTTTAAACTCATCAAATGGATAGTGTAGTTGCAAAACCAGTGCACAGTTTATTGCAAATTGGAAGCGCAGTGTTCCAGGTAAATAAGAGCCCTTAGGTAAGACTGTTATTTCTACCCATACAGTTGCTCATGGAAAATGAATCTACTGAATAAGTCTCTGTTCCGGTGTTTGATGAGCAGCTATGTCTTGACTATAAGAAAATTAATCAATTCAAAATTGCCCTCGTAGCACTTCATATACAATGCAAAAAAATTGCTTATGGTTATTGGCTTAGAAAGTGTGAGCCTGTACGCGCACGCATGCTGAGAGATGCTGACTGAAGGAGACTCTCATTAATAGTGCATTGATGGGGATGAGTAGGCTGACTGCTGGAGATGGAGGCGCAGAGAGCTGGGGCCTGACTGAGTGCCCTTCATCAGGTGACATCGCCATGGTGATTTATCCCCCTCTCCACCAGAGATGAGCTGCAGCCTTTCCAAACTGAAAGAGAGAAAGGAAGAAAGTGAGAGAGAGACAGCTGGGAAACCCACTGGAAAGAATTCTAATGAATTCAGACATGATTGATTTCTCCCAGAACCTTAAGTGAGACAGGCAGAGTCTCCTGTTTTTCCCTCAGTTATGAAGAGCTTCAGTCACGCAGATAAGATGAATGTCGTGCTGTTATCTTTGAGGGGGTCTCAGTGTATGTGGATCTGTGTGTGGGGTGTGGTAATGCAGCCAGGTATTAATTGTACCATGACGTTACTGGTATTGATACCAGATCCCTTTTAAACACTTCACATTTTTTGTTGACTTTATTTTTCAACTGTGGTGTAAAAAACATGTGGATTCGTCTGATACAAATAGGATTTCTGATAACTTATATCAGCCCAGATAATTTTACGTAGTTAAAAATGAATCATTCAGATTTTTCTACGTTGAGAATTTTGCACTAATTTGATTAGTTTTAGTATCACTCATCAGTTTTCAACTTTGAATGGTCAAGTAATAACTAATTTCTTAAGCTCAAATGAGCAGCAGAAGTTCACAAAGTCTTGGTGCTTTATCACTGCTTTTGTAAAAACCAGTAAATCCACAGAGCTTCGGTACTGGTGAAAGTTATCAGACCACAACTGTATCAGTCTGGCCCTAGTCCCTTAAGGTCAGTCTTAGAGACCTGTGTGTATGTATGAATCCACCAAAGCAAAGGTAAAGCATGTGACGGTGTATTGATTATTATGAGCATACGTACCAGCAGGGCAGGCGGATGGTGAAGTGTTTGAAGAGTCGGGGCTCTGGCTGCCTGCTCAGAAGCTAGGGAACCCTTGCTGAGATGTTCTGAGAAGAAGGCCAATTTAGTATTTAAAAGGTGAGCTCTCGTTTTAGCAGCACAGAAAGTTGAAAGGACGTTCGGCCTCTGCCTACTCTCCTGCATGCATGCAGAGGGGCTGGCCGCTACAGCTGCCTGCCCGCGGTAATTAGGTGTGAACTGTTTTGCTGCCGCAAATGGCATTTAAATGCCAACCGGTGGCCAGAGCAGCATAATATCAGGAGGTTTTTACATCTCGTAGCTTGCATCCACGACTGAAAGGAGTTTCAGTGCTTAAATATGCTACACAGGCTCTTTGGAGCACCTCCACTGAGGGCCACCTTTAGTTCACAACAATTTTTAAAACCTTATGTCTGTTAGGGCTTTGTTCAAATTAGCAAGTGTACCTTAGTGGGGATAAACACTTAACACAACACATTCATCAAGACAGACCTAGCAATTTTGATATTTATGGATTTGCTTCTATATAGCTTGTGTTGCTCAGTAGAAACTGCCTGTAATCAAGTTCTGTAATAGAGCTTTTCTGTTTATTTGAATAAGCTAGTCACTGGAGAAGATAGCACTCCAACCACTTCTTCACATAACACCACCATTCACATACAACAGCAGATGATGAAGTAAAGGTGTGTATGTACTTTGTTTACTCAAGTTAGTTTCATGTTCATAGGCTCAGTTTAGTTCAGGAGTAATTCGTTTGTAGCATGCTGTGATTAGCACTTTGCCATTAACATTTATGAGTTTGTCACACTGTTTAAAGCAGATGTTACAATTCTGTGTCTCTCACAAATGCTATGTTTTTTTTTATAGCACTAGCGTGTAGGACTGTGCAGTTGGTCTCATTTTTAAATGTGATTTTCTCTAGCGATTAGGAAAGCAAGGTACTGTAGGGAAAACAATTTTTATGCTTTACTTTGTTTACTTTGCCTTGTTTTATCCATGGATTTTAAGGGGTTTTTCTTCAGATTTCAAGACTCTTCAGATCTTATCATGACCACTCCAGACACTCTAGAAATACCACTGTTTTTATTTAATTAGTACATGATATTTCCAAAGTCTGTGTTATCTAATTGTGATTAATATTGACCAAAGTAATCATGGTTGGTTGCTGTCTTATGGTTTATTCATTTATTTTTTTTAAATGAGAGGTTTTGAAACAAAGGTAATTATTGTAAAATAATTCCTCAAGAATCTATTACTTTATTAATGGAACCACTTTTGTTTGTTTGGAGCTGCTTCTGCAGCACACATTGCTCTTCTGTACTTAGAGCAATTCTATACTTATAACAGAAAACCTGTGAAGGTGCGGTGAGTTGAAAATGAAAGTATTCCTGTAAAGAACCACTCGCTGAAAAGCTATTCAGGGAACGAAGCTTATTTGTCTATGGAATCATTCCGAAGAAGTGTGGAGCTCCATGTAGGAGAGAAACTATTGAGTGGAAGTGGAAATGCTGGTGCTTCTCTCTGGCTAATGATTGGGGCCCATGCACGCTCCATAACAATCAGCAGCTCCAGCAATCCAACCCCCTCTCGCAGGCAAGCCGTCAGAGGAAAGTGGTCCTCACAGCAGCCTGTGCAGAGAGGCAGAGAAAAGCCCCCAGCCGGCCTCAGAATGAAGCACAGCACAGCTTTAATTAGCGAGCAGCAAGATGTTCATATGAGAACATGAAGAGTAATGGTGTTCAGAGCAGTGTATTGGCAGATCCTCAGGCTTGTGCAGAGTATAGAGGTAGAAGCCGACGGGTACTGTAATGCCTGTTAGATTAGGGCTCGCTGCAGAGTGGCTATGAGCAGGATTAGCTGAATGAGGCACGAATAATAGAGAAATGATGATTGACAGCAGCTAGAGGCAGTGCTAGATCTGCTAGATCTTTTTTTTTTTTAAAGTACATAATAAAGTCTATTGTCTTTGCTGCTCTGACACGTTCTGAGACAGCTCTGGCTCCTTGCTGGTTTGCGAAGGCGCATTGTTGGCTGGATGAGAGTGTAGTTTAAAAACCGAGTGGGGGCAGGCGGAGGGGGCGGATGTGCCTGTGGAGCATTAAAATGTGTCTGGAGCGAGACTGTGAAGTTTCCACTCTCTCGTTATCGGGGTAATGAGAGGGCCCTGTGAGAATGGCCTCGGGACGGACAGCTGCACGACTGCCTCTGTGTGTCTGTCTCTGTCTGTGTGTATGTGTGTGTGTGGCAAAAATCTCAGTACTTGGAAGTTCTTTTGAAGATACACAATATGTATCATTATATTTTAGGGTTTTTTTTTTTAGGTGGCCAAATTAGAACAAATGCACAGCAAAACAGCAGGAAAACCAAACCACAGCACACAGTGTGAACAATGTGATTTCGTTCTTTGCTTTTAACCTATTCACAAAGGTGCCATCAGTGAGAGGTGCTCGGGGAGCAATGTGTGAGGATGGTACCTTCCTTAAGGGTGCCTCAGTGATGACACTAGCATTGTTGGGATTTGAACCCAAAACCTTCTGTTTGCTGGGGCAACCCCCTTACCACTAGACCACCGTCTGCCCCCAGCATTTTCAGAAAAGAGGAATGACATTTAACAAGTAGTAAAAGTAAATTAATTGAATAAGCTGTGGCTATTGGCTGACATCCAGTTGACTGCTAGTTACTTTGTCATTTATATTACTATTTGCTATTTATAGCCATGTTATATCTGATCCAAATCCGTGGTTTTGAGGCATCAGTAGTGATGCTCTGAAATGTAGTTTCTTGGCCGAGCTTGGTCGCTGTCAGTTTGAATTGTTACATTGTTTCAAAGCTGTGGCTACCGAGAACATCTGCACTTTTGCAGGGACTTTGCGTGCTGCTGTTCTGCATATCGGGCTTTCTGAAGTCTGGAGATGTTTTTGGACTTTGTGCCCCCTCCTAATACCTAGACTGAACAATGATTTCAAATCGTTTATCTATTGTACCTTGTGGAAACGGGTGTATTTGCAATTTCTTTACAATGCGTTGAGTCTTTGATTTTTATACTTTATTGTAGTCCTAAGATGGAAGTGTTATTTTTTTTCCTATCTGAACGGTTTTTCAAATTCAACATTTTGGTGCATTCCTGTCCAACAGTTGCCCTGTGTTCTAGACATATTAATAATACCAATGTTACACTCAGAGAAACATGTTGTTGTTTATCAAAATAATGGTTATGTACTGTCATCTTGCCCATCCCTGCTTCTTTCTTTCCTGCTTTGTCTGCAGCACACTGGCTTTAAACACTTCCTCCGGGATGCATGTCCGCCTAGAGGCGTGAGCTGCATGTAATTTTTGGTGCAAGGCATGTGTGTGTGCTCGTGTGTGTCCCAGGCTGATCGGTGCTGTACGGCTGTAGAGGAGGATCTGCAATCAATATTGCAGCAGTAGGCTGGATAATGTCCTCCATGCATGTGCTGTGTTCTAAGGAGCGGTGGAAAAAAAGAGGAGGGGATTGGTGAAGACGAAGAAAAACAAATGCAGGGAGGAGCTGCAAATGGAGCTAAATCTCAGCTGGATTGCAAACAAACAGTTCGTGTCAGTCAGGCAGAAGAATGCTTGTTGCACTGCGTTCTCTGTCTCCCTCCATACCTCTGGCTGCTCAGAGCTGTCTGTCAGGTCCCTGCTATCTTATTGGCTGGTGCGTTAGAAGTGGGTGGGGTTAGAAGTAAAAGCATGACGAGTGATTTAGTGACTGCTACGCTAATGATGCTCAGAATTCCAGGACAGAGTTTCATCAATAACCACACACACACACACACACACACACACAGTTAACACCACACACTGAGCTGTCATTCCTGCTTAGTATCCTCTTTCTTCATTTAGATGTTCTTTTCTCTCTCTTTTTTAAATCACCCTCTTGCCCTTATCTTGCACTGAAAGTAGTATTCTAGACCTTATTTAATATGATGCCATAAAGCCAAATGTGCTTTCCTGTCAGTACAGAGATGATTTGACCCTGCTTGTTGGAACACAATGAAAATATAAAAATGACTGTCATTGCACTTCTCCGCGACCACATGTTTAGGCTTATTTGGAGAAGCTTTGGGGTTGGAAAATTTCTTTGTAAAAAAACATGGATTTTAAAAGAGGGGAAAAATGTGAGAGCTTCTAATAATGCAATTGTTTGACAGTGAAATTCATACTTTAGTAACATGACTCGGTTTGAAGTTGACGCTTTCCTTAATAAACTGCTGAATAAAAATAGAATAGAATGTCTGAATAAAAATGGATGGGTCTTCATTATTTGCTAGGCTGTGGTATGACTGTAAAGGTGTGTGTGAGATTGTGTAAGAATGAGTTACATTGGCTCAGATAGACGGCTATTGCAGTTTGTGGGTGGTGGGGGATGTAGCATGACTGAAAGAGAGCTTGCTGGGAGTAAACCACATCTAGAGAGTAAGCCATGACCTCTGACCCATGACCAATGTGTCGTCTTCACTTTTCCTCCCTCCTCTACCACACACACACACACACACACACACACACACACACACACACACACACACACACACACACACCACCCCTTCTCACTGACACTCAGCTGAGGCCGCCTCAATTCCCCTGTCGGCAGCCAAAGCCTTAAGCCATTCCCAGGATATGAAGGTGTGTGTGTGTTTCATTAGTATATACTATGTACAAACTGAAATCTTTAATTTACTGCATTTGAAGGCAAAGATGGTGCTGTTGGTGCCTCAGACTTTATGTTACTTCTGTATGTGTAAGGTATGAAGTTTACATTACATCTGTCATTAAAAAGGCATGTGCAAAGACAGATAATTTTTCTCCTTGTGGCTTACTGTATATTTTTTCCTTTACATTTCTTTTTGTTTCTCACTTGCGCTCTTTCTTTTTACGCGTCTTTCCACTTTCTTTCTATATCTTTAATTGAATCACTCTTTCATCTCTTTCTTTCTTTGTTGTTGTTTAGTCTCTCTCTCTGACCGGTCAGTATGCGGTCATTGTGACTATATACACCTACAAGCACATGCTGGTGCAGCTGCACCTACAAGTCAGGTGCTGCTGCTTCTTCTTCTTTTTTTTTTATTTTTTAACCATTCTTTTCCTTTTATTTCTTCATGCAGCCAGGTTGGGCATGGCAAAGTGATACAATCAGAGCTGCTTTTTCTCGCTCTCTCATGCGCTCCATTCTCTCTTTACTTTTACTTACGTTTTTTGAGTGCTGACGCTTCATAAATATTTCTAGCAGCTGTATTTTCAGTAGAGTGAGCCTAGGATACAGCAAGGACGCTATCACTTACACACACTTTTTATTGCATGTCACTACACGTGTTCCATATCATACCTGTCAACGGAACCCTAATCATAACCAAAAAGAATTGACATGGCAACTTTAAAGCATTAAAACAAGGAGATTTTGTTTAATAAGCTCAGTCAGGGCTTTTGGTGTGTCCTGACATGCTAAGTTGATGCTATGCGATGCTATGATTGTCTCTAAATTTTACTGCAAAATTCTGAAAACACATTCATGCACAAAATTAAGAATTCTAGTTCTCCATTACGCCCCTCTCTTAGCCTACTGTGAAACGGCCACACATTTAGCATATACTCCCTTATTCACTGCCTTCCCATTGTGCATTCTCTTTCTGTTGCTCACTCACACACCCACACTCACCCCCCAGTGAAAAGGTGAGTGCTTTAATCAGCCCAATCAAATAATCATGATGCGAATGATTCACCACAGCAATTAGAGCTTGAGCAGGAAAAAGCGCCAACAACAAAGCCCATTGTCCTGGGCCTGTCTCCCCCGAGTGGCCCAGGAAAAGAAGGGGGGCCTCTGGAGGGAGGGCCAACTGGAGTGCAGTGTTTGGGAGAGGGACCGTTTTTGGCAGCAGTAGATGATGCCTCCAAGCCGTTTTCATGCAACAGCTTAGCTCACACTTGACCGAATCCATGGATCGATTAGCTAAGGCTCAACCAAGACTTCTGATTCCCTGCCTTCTGTTACCACAGTCTCTACAGCAGAGCACGGTGCCATCCAGAAAGCGTGACTTTTAACCAAATCTTGGTGCTTTAGCCCCAGTCTGGGATCAAACATGCTACCATTTTGCTTCTGCTACCATTTTGCTTCTGCTCCATTATTTTTATCACAAACCAGGCCTGGCTACCAAGCAGGCTTGAATTTTAGCCCAACCTTTATGCGCCTCCTCTGTGTAGTTCATTTGTAACCTACAGCCTTCTTGCTGATGCTGCATTTAGATTGATCACAGACCAGCCTTTTTTATGTACTACTTTTTCTGGCAAAGTTTTGTGCTTAATAAATAAATAATAATGATGATAAAAAAATAAATAAATAATGTAACTTGTATGTGTCTTTTTTGGCTCCTGTTCCTTTGCTGCAGCACCAATCAATCAGGCTTGGAATTTAACTAAAGCTGTGACTCGAACAAGTGTATTGGAGACGTCTCATGACTGCTCGGCAGCCTCCGGTGTTGCAGAAGTAATCCGGCTGGCCTGCCTCACCCCTGTTTTCAGTTGTTTCACATTTTTGCTTGTCTGTCCACCAGCCACATGCATGTAGTCCCTGACCCAACCGGCTGTCTGAGGTGGCCGTAGGTTACAGAGTAACTGAACACCACTGAGGTCACCCCTGAGGTCACAAACATGGAACTGGTGCTAAAGTGTCCCCTGAGCTTCTGTGAAGCCCAGCAGTACAAAACACTTTCCATCAGCCACTGTGAGAATCTGTATGTATAGTTCAGTATTCTTTTTGAAGGAAGTGTTATTTAGAGTAATTAAGCCTATAATTGACATTTTATATATATATGTGTGTGTGTGTGTGTACATGTGTGTATATAATTTTTTTCCCTAAGTTGTCAGAAGATGCAGTAACAGTGATGGAGAGTTAAAGCTGAATGTTTGTCAGATTAAAGGACGTGAAGATTATGCACTTCAGTGAATTTGTGTAGTTTGTCTCTGCCACAAAACTGTAGTGAATCTAGTAAAATGGGATGCAGTTGTGAACCATCTTTGCCATGCTGTCTGTAACCACTTAGCTTAGTCTGAGTCTATTGCCAGTGTCCAGCTGCATCAGAGCTGAGACGTGACAGTGTTTTTCCCCAAGAGCTGAAGCTGTTTATGATGTGTGAAAACTGCTGCTGTCACACTCTTCTTTAGAATCTGGCCAAACAAGCAGCATGTGAAATATTAGCTCAGGTTTTTTTTTTTTTGCTGTGTTCGTTATCTGCTTCATAACTAGGGTGTCATCATAACAAATAACCTGCAGTGTTTGACACTTCTCAATGAATCACATTGTGCGCTTGGAAGCATTATATATTGTAACATATCACATCCTTCAACATTGCATTGAAAATGAACAGCGAATAATTATTTATTTAAGTAATAAGTATCATGGTTGTTAGCATTATAACATGGTTAACCATCACCAGTAACAAGCCTAATAGTTATTTTCTCAAGTAATCAACTAATGCTGGCTGATAAATTCTTTATTTTGTGAGAACATGGTGGATCAAGCCGTGTTAAAGTAGAAACCCAGCGGCTATAAATCAATTGGTGCTAGTGCAGCTGTAATGCCTGAATTAGCATGCTGAATGGTTACTTACTGTAGTCTGTGTGTGTTAGGCTTGGGGGGTGGGGGAGTGGTGTCTGTGTGTGCACGTACATTTGGTAAGCGAAGAAGATGGGGAGCCCCTGCAGTGTGAGCTTCTCTGATGTCTGTGCTGTTGATGGTCTCATTGAGAAACGGATCTATTCCTGCTTCTCTCTACCCAACACACTACCTCTGCCACTAGAGCTGAGAAAAAGAGAAATGCTGCAGAAGAGTGATAAGAAGTCCATTTTTAGCCCTCCCTGGAAACAATGTGGATATCACCTTATCAGCCTGTCCACCTTTTAATCTCCATTTTAGCTCCTACTTGTATATTTTTACAGAACCGACATAATGACTTCTCGTTTAGGGCTCATTGAAATAATATTTACGTGCGATTATTGTTTGACTTATCAAGTATCTTTAGTGCAGAATCCACACAATAGCGGCGTAGCTTAGCATCAGTGTCATTGTTAAGAAAAACATTGTTGCGTCTGCATTGCAACACAATAACAAGCCGCTTTAAATATTAACATTGTCCCTCAACCCTGTGTTGCCTGGAGACTCCCGTCAATCATTTCTCTGCCCCCTTTCATTTCCAGCCTTCAGCGTTTCAGTCATTAACTGTTAAGTGTTTGAGCGCTCGTCAGAGTGTTTGGGGCGGGGGGGGTGCTCCCTGAAAAGAGGAAGGAGGAGGAGAGCGCGAGAGGTGGGGAAAAAAAAGACAGAGATTGAGAGTGGGTGAAAGTGGGGAGGTGCATAAGAGCCCATTCACACCTGCTGTTTAGAGCAACCAAATGCGCCATGGTGCACGTCAGAGTGCTGTCTCTTCGTCTCCAGCGCCACCCTGGTCATCCTGTTGGAGGAAGCAACAGCTTATGAGAGAGATTATGTGAAGTGCACAGGCTCTTAAGCGTCTGAAGTGCTGCTGTGACGTTGCATACGATTAGAGCAGCAGGTCTAATGGCCACAGCCATGGCAGGCAAATCTTAATTAGCATTATTTTCATGCAGGAGGCACTGCATGAGTCACACTCCACCATTCCCCACCGCCAGAAAAACAGCAACTTATGGTAACACAGAGCTGCAAATAATGATTTGTACAATCGATTAATCTGTCGACTAGTGTTTGGTTGATTGGCTTTATGTGTTCTTCAGTTTGCCTTTGCTTTTGTAATTTAAAGTTCTGTCTGTGGTTCTTTTGTGGTGCAGGAAGATGAGTGTCCATAGCGGCCCCTGTGCTTTCTGTAGTGTATCACAGTGACTGTGTGCCATGAGCATTATAGAGCAGGGAGCCAGCCTCATACAGGCCCTTGTATGGTTAAAATATTTGTCTAGACACAGTCGGCAAATCAGTTTCATGTCTGCATTGTCCGTTACTGGGGAAATAGGCTGTTATGAATTAATAAATCAATCAGCTATAATAAACTGACCTATTTTGAACACGCATACAAAGTCTGAATAATACTGAAAAACACTGTTGAAACCTAAATATGACGTAAACCTAGATGTATTTACCAGATTAATATGAGAACATTCATATTCATTGGTTGTTAAGCCATCTGTTTGGAAAAGGCCAAATGGTTTTCTGGTATTTTGAGCTTAGATATTATAGAGCTTATAGATCTGTTCAGTGAATGTACTGAGGACCCTATTAATGTTTGTTGATGAGTAATTGACTTTATGGACTATTTGTTACTCCACTAACATCAGATGTGTGTCTCTCGCAAACAGAATGTACCATAAGACTCACTTTAGAGTTTGTGTGTGGCATGATTGGGCTGTGTATGTGTATTTGTGTGTATTGTATCCTGTTTTTGATACACTGCAGATCTCTCACTTTGAACTGCCTAATGCCCATCAAATCCAATATAGAGCAAAGCTGACAGATGGGCAGACTGTGCTCAAAGTGAGTGGAGATTTAATATCTAAGTAGCAGAGACACAGAGGGAGAGGGAGAGGGAGAGAGAGAGAGAGAGAGAGAGAGAGAGAGGGAGAGAGAGAAAGACAGACTCCCACCCTGTGTTGAGCAGCATAAAGGTCCTGACTGTTCTGCCATCACAGCTGTGACTCCCCCAGCCCCCCTCCTCTTTCTCCTCCCCTCCTCCCTCCATTTGTTCTTGTTGACGGGCGGAGGAGGAGTAATCTGTACACAGGCTCTTGCAGAGAGGAAACATGTCATCAACACTTGTTTACCATTATTAGTTTGAGCCTGCTAGAGGTAGGGCAGTACTATTGCTCTCCTACACAGAGCGTCCAGAGCTAAAGGAAGACAGAAAAGCAATACTAGTACTTCAGCACTACCATGCTACTAATAACAATAGTAACACACTCTGTTCTGCCATCTGAGAAAATGGTTTGCTATTACCGAAACTGAAAGGCAAGAGTCTGAGAATCATCTGAGGCAAAGAATTTCATGTGTTTGTAGCACATTAGCCTGTCCATTTTGTACTTTCCTGTTTTACTGAAAATCTGTTGTTCTAACAGCATGAGCATGTTCACAGAGACTTCTGTTTCTGTTTTTCGTCTGTGTTCTGTGTATCGAGCAGGATGTCCTATGGAATCTAACCTGTAGCGTAGGGGTGTCGAACTCCAGTCCTGGAGGGCTGTGGTCCAGCACGTTTTGGTGATTTCGCTGCTCAGAAACACCTGGTTCACCTCACCAGTTAACTGTCAGGTTTAGTGAATGTGTTTGAGGAAGAGAACCATCAAACTGCTGGACATCGGCCCTCCAGGACTGGAGCTTGACACCCTTGCTGGTACTGTATGCAATTAGCGTTGTTTTTTTAACTTGTCTAAATCCTTCTGGCAAATGTAAAACAGTCCTCCCCACACACACACTGTTTATACAAGCACATATTTTTATATGGCACATTTAATACATAGAATTACACCAGCAAGTGCTTCACATTACATTTAAATAAATCATTGTTTTTGCCCAAAAAAGTTGCACCTTTACACCATCTTTTTATGTATTGATGTTGCTTCACAGCGTTTGTTTGTTTCAGGCTATCGCAGCACGCTCTGTTGTAAATGCGCTTTTCTTCGCCTGCTCTTTTGCTGAACAGAGCTGTTAGAAGAGAGTGTGGGAATGTTTTTCCTCACTCACATGCGCAACCACATTTTTTGTGCGCGCACACAGCTGGGTGATGCATTGTGCACTAGGGCGCACATGGAAGAGCTTTATTCTCTGTGTGTGTGTGTGTGTGTCACAGTGTCTGGTGTATATCTGCGAGTCAGTCAGTGAGTGTTGGGAGGAAGCAGAGTCTGAGTCACATCCATCATGTGTAAGAGTCTTCCTGCCTGCTCGCTGCTCACTAATCATATCATGTTTGGAGAGTAGATTAGCTCATAGATTTGTCCTCCTGATGCCACCAGAACAACATGTTCTGTTTGAGTGCTGCTACAAACACATGCAGCCCTTTGCCTTTACACCTTGTTAGGACATGCATACAGTCATTTTCGTATGTAGGTACCTAATATGTAATCCAATGCACACAGCACACTCTACACATTTAACTGTAATGTGGGAAACAGTACTTTCATTCCTTTATATTCTGTGTTTTATTAATCTAGCAGTATTAATTTTTCATATAGAGTAATGAAATTGCACAGGCTTATTTCATACAATAAGTTAGATGTGTTTAATATAAAAACAGTGACTTTTTTCAGTAACGTGATGTCAGAATTGCAGAACTATTGTGTCATATTTATAATATTTAAGGTTCAACTGATGACAACTTAGTATAAACATTGGAATGTTACACTGGTATCTTGAAGACCGTACTCCCCTAGCATTGTCTCCTCAGGTTTAGTTCACGACTGAGTGCCCGTGACCCTGTGTTTCAGCCTTTCAGATTCTTTGCATGCTTTCACTGCAACATGATGAGGGCTTAGCGTGCGCTTCGCTCTACTGCTGCCCCTTCCAAGCGTTCCCAATCCTCCCACAGCCGCCACCTACTTCAGGAAGTGGGAGATCCTGGCTTGTTCCGGCAGCCACGCTTGGCCCTGATCTGAAAAGAGAGCCTCCAAGAGGGCTCGGAGTTTGAATCCGGGATACGAAGGGAATACAGAAATGTAAACGCACAGGAAAATAAACCCATATTTCCTGTTAATGCTCATTGGCAGTGTCTGGTTTTGCTTAGCCATGGGGCTGACAGTGTGTATATGGTGAGCGGAGAGAGAGGGAGGGATCCTCCTGTTAATATGGGAGTCACATGACCAGGCTGAATGGTCCATGCTAACAGATGAGACCTGCCAGAGGAGCGGCGGCGGCTGCTGCTGCTGCTGCTGCGGCGGCCATGTTTAATGATTACACTAAACAGACAGCGGCACTAGCTGTGTGAAATGTCAGCCAGCGGCCAGGCAGGGTCAATGTCAGTGACAGCCAGTGCTTTTAGAAGGTTGAATGGGGCGCTGCATTCCTTTTTTGGGCCTTAGTCTATGACTAGGTAAGATAAGAACAAAGCTGAAGACATATTTGTAGACCTAGTCAGACACACTTTCATTGCCACCACGCTTCTATATTCTGTCGTCTGTTCTTGTCAGCCTTTGTGCGAGCAAGCCGTTACTCAGCAGCTCATTTTTATGTGATTCCCGTTAATTCACACATCACCAATTAATTGCCCTCACACCTCTTTGCTCAAGAATGCAGTGTGTGCCACAGTTGCGGTTGTTGTTATTATTAGAGCTCCAGCTCCCTGGTGGAGCTCCAGCTGCCAGCGTATTGTTTCACAAGTCAGGAAGCTCCTGTAGGCCGCACTCTACTACAAATGTCTTTAAAAAGACTTAGTCACGCGCTTGGTCCTTATATAACCCAGCGTCTTGGAAATCTTTGTCAATGTGGTACCATTTAAAGATGCAATAACATTAAATGCTGAAATGATGAGTAATTTCTCTGTTTTTGGATAAATTGCACATGTAGCCTGCTTCTCCTAAAATGCAGTCATGATGTCAAAACTCAACAGAAATGTGTATTCAGCATGTATTTCAGCATGTTTGTTTAATTTGCATAACTCATGACTTGTTGCATTTTGCTGCTTTTGCAACACTGAGATTTGCCCACACAAGGCACACTGTGACTGCACTTATTTCCTATAGACTGTAACTAGAATATCCAAATGTTTCTATTTTTCTTTGTTCGAAAAGCACCCAGACAAATGCTATTTTTCTGCGATTTTACTGGATAATGCAGTTCTAACTCCCATTTTACCACTGTTGGCTTTAAATTACATTCGGTTACATGTTGCTCAAAACTGATCTTATGCTATATTTTGGATTAAAATGGTCCTAAAGTTGTAATAAATCTTGATTAAAGCTAAATAAAACTGTTAATCGTCTTTCTGTGAAGTATTTTTTCAAGTGTAATCACAAGGTTCGATTTAAAGCACAGATTTACAGGTCTAAGGGGGTAATGTTGCATTTGCACATCTTAATGATCTTTTTTCCATACAAAATATGTATTAATTGATTATTGACTTTCTTCAATGGGAGAGGAACTAAAGGAGCCAAAATGATCAGATTAGTCAGGTAATTGAATAATAGTTCATAGAAGAATCAGTTATAGGAAGAATTAGTAAGTCTGTAACCCTCATAAGCCTTTTTTATTCTCTTTCTCTCATGCTGGTAATTTTGCTTAATGGGTGGAGAGCAAATGGGTGTCATTGTGTGGAGGCAGCACTGCTCTGCTAACTGCCCTGTAAAAGCACCCCCTGCTCTGCTGGCCCTGCACCACTGCATTCCCAGCCTGGCCTGTAAAAGCCCAGCACTGCAGCTGAGCCTGGCCCGGCCTCCAGAGAACACTAACCTCTCCTGCACTCTCACTGGACTTAGCATGCCTGTTCTGTAATTACTGCTCACTCGGTTTCTCCCTGCTCTCTCTCTCCCTCCCCTTGTGCTCATACTGTCCTCCCCTTCACCCTTTCCTTTGCGAATATGTTCTCTCACTATCTCTCATTAGGCTGTGCTTTTTGCATTTTTAATAAAAATAGAGTTCTATAGTGAGAACTGGGGTGAGAGTAACCAAACGGTGTCTGATTAAAAGTACTTAATGGCCTATTAGACTGTTTTCGTAAGTTTCATGTACTAATTGTGTAACTTCCTCTTGTTTATTACTTTGGTGGACAAAAATAATCATTAAGTACAAGTATATCGGCTTTTTGTCATCATTTTGCTGTCCCACCTTTGAGCAAACCTCAGAGAAACGAACCAAAACTTTCACATTATGTGAATCATAAAGGTGCCCTCTGCTGTTACAATAGTTAATTTTTTGCAGTATGTGTGTGTCTGTGTCTGTGAGTGAGTGAGTGAAAGAGAGGGGATGGGCAGATGGTAAGCGTGTGAGAGATTGGGTCAAGGGGGATAATTCCTCTTTGCCACCAGTGTGTGACTCCCAGGTTTGGAGCTCAATGTTCAGACAAAGAGGGCAGCACAGCCATTAGAGAGTGAAGGAGTGTGTGTACAGAGGGGTTGGAGAGGGTTCAGCCTGTGCCTCTCTGCCCAAAACCCCTTCAACTCATCTCAGGAATGCCTCCACTCTATAACACACTCACACCCCCACCCCCCAGGCACCACCAGGGCTCAAACGCCTGCCATTGTGCCCTTGCCGAATATATATGAAGCTCAGATTTATTTCCTGCAGTGAATGGGGCTACTGAGGCAGATTGGGTGCAGACTGGCCTGGCTGGATCCAGTAAAAGCGGGTAAAAAGGCTCCTTTAAAGCGACGATCCAAGACTGAACCTCGGGTTTGAAAGGTAGCCTTAAATCAGCTGTGCATGCTCTGAGGAAAGTGTGTGTTGACGAGGATATTTGGAGCCTACGGTGCCAGGAGAAAGCCGCAGCGGCGCGTGCAGTTTGGAATGCCGTTAATCAATTCAGCTTTGTAATTGTAATGGGCTGCTCGCTGCCGCTTCCATTCTCCTTCCTGTCTGGCTGAGAGTGCTTATCTTGATAATTTGATTCTGCGCGGTGATCTGCTCTGTGTGCAACATGAAAGCATAATTAGGGTTTAATAATGAAACAGTCATTTCCAGTGGAAGACGGGCTAAAAGAAAGGTCACAGGTTTCAGCTTCGTTTAGCTTTGTTTCATAGTTTTTTTCTCCGCCCGCCCCCATCAAGGCAAGCTTTGTGTGAGTTTACAAATAGCCACTGTTGTATTCAAATCATAAACACTTCTGTATTGTTTTTTTTATGGTGTGGATGTTTAATGGCTCATTTTTGAATACATTCTCATTACATTTACATACATTAAAGCTTTTCTAACCATTTCTGAGCTGTGACATTTTGGAACAGTGCCAATGTACTCATGCAGAAGGAATCTGCCTGTTTGGGGGTTTGCTGATGTGTACCTGCATTTACCTCCTAATACAGAGTGCTTAGTTCCTTAGCTCGTCATGAGACTCTGCTCAAAACTGAGAGCCTTCCTTTGCTATAAATCTGGGCTTTATCAGCGCTGAGCTATCTTTGAACCTGGCAAGACTGTTTGTGGAAAAAGCTCTTCCCCGAGTTACTGGGAATACTCTAGAGAAGCACCGGGTGTCTCCATATCTATAGTATAACAAGCCCTGGCTGTGCCTTTGACAAAGTGGCCTTGTTAGAGCCTTGACTAATAGGGAGCAGGCTTTAATCTCATCTGAATGGGCTACATTTCACCCTCACAGATAAGAATTTAAAAAATGGCACTGAATCTATTTCTCTTGAACAGCTGTTTTTCTTTTCCCAGCTCTTTTTAAAATAATTTTTAAAAGTAGGATGCTTTACCTTGCAAAAAATAGCCTGAGTATCCATTGTGTTGAATAGAGGGCCATCTAGGCTGGCTAGTGTTGCACAGGACTGCAGCTTCTTTCTGTGTTCAGTGTAGGACCAGGTGGTGAAAATATACTGTTACACACATGCAGTTTAACACTCGTTCCACTGAACCCCATGAAAGGTAGCAGAGACCTTAGAATTTCTCAACAATGAGCTCACTCTGCTCTCTGCTGCAGTTTCAGCGGACGCAAACATGGCCTGTGCTGAGTGAGGTGGCTGGGGGTGGGATTAAAAAAAAGGCCCTTGGCTCTGTGATCCACCCAGGATGTTTTTTTTCCAGTGGGCTGGCGAGATGGCACGCTCAGCTTTTTGTGGCTGATGTGGTAATCTGTAGTCACGTTAAAGATGGCTGTGATTTCTGGCTGCTGCTCCGGAGGCCCCCCGTCACCCGCCTTCTGCTGAGCTGCGGCTTCTTTAATGTTCTTTTAAATCGTTTGAATGGTCAGTTGGGTTTGTGTGAAGGGATAATAAATATTTCATGTCAGGGAATAAAAACAGTGTTTTTGCCCTTTTCTTCCCTCATCCTGGCCCTTGCCTGGAAAGCACAGTGCCTCTGGGAGGTCTCTGTGACTCAGTGCTGCCGCTTGCCGGTGCGTTTAGGGAACTTCAGGGGGTGGCTCTGCATGCAGTCCCTCAAACAGACGGCGGGTGGCAGAGTTCAAAGTGCAGCAGAGAGAAAAGGAAGCTGTGTGTGACGCGCTTGGCCGGATGCAGCGGATTTATTCTTTACAGATGTGTGTCTGGAGTTGTATTTAGGAGTTAATCTATCATACACTTGGAATGGTGACTGCATTTCAGACTTAAAGCCCCCCCTCCCTCTCTAAGCACAGATTTCTTTCTTTCTCAGCTCCTCATCCAGGAACACAAATGTCTTTCTGTTTACTTTATTAAAAAACTCAATGCTTTCAATCCCTTTTTAATTGATTTGGTTCCACTGAGGGCTTTTGGCACAGAATGAGAGAATCATAAAGGCACATGCAGCACAGGTCTGTGTTTGCCAGAAGGCCAATTTGCAGTGCTGTTAACAAACAAATGTCTGTTTATTTTATTGGAAGCTTATTTTTTTCCTCCTTTCTTCCTTTTTTCTAGAGTAAACGAGACCATCTGTTAATGAGCGTGAAATGGTACTACCGCCAGTCCGAGGTGCCTGACTCTGTCTACCAGCACCTAGTACAGGACCGCAACAACGAGAACGGTATGTGTGTATTTGTGTATTCCCTTTTACCCTGGGCAAATAACTCATGTAAAATGTGAAGCAAGTGCCACAGCAAATAACTCGTAAGGACTAAGTGCCATGGTCTACTCTACCGTTTGATTTAGCTGTGCCCAGTGATGTGTAAGACATCTTGGTGACTGGCATCTCAAATAAAAGAGGAGGCGGCTGCAAAACCACTTCTCCGCCCTTGTTTCCCTGGCAACGCTCCTTCAAACAAGACAGTGGGATTGTGAAGTGCAAATAACTTTGCGCACCGTGTTCCCAGCGATCTCCTGGTGACCTGGCACATCAGCCGCACAACTGGAGCCGGTGCCTACATCAAGCAGTAATAACAGACTTGGGGTTCTGCCCGGCTCTTTGTTGGGACTGCTTTGATTTGCAACGCACTCTAATAAAATCTTTCACATAGCCAAACGTTCCACGTTCCTGCCAGCCCTGCAGACACCAACTCCCCTCCCTCTGCAGTCTTCAGTCAGTCTGACGTGGCAGCCAGTGCCACTTGGATGATATTACGACTGGGGCTAGATTAACAAACACTCACCCTGCACAGTCATTATGAATCTCTTTAATGGCATTCGTACCCGCTGGGTTTTTCAGTGTAGCCTTTTCAGGGACAAGCCGTAAAACATTTCCAGGGGAAGTGCAATAAGCGTTATGTCTGATTTGACTCTGCTTTGGCTGAGCTGTGTATTAGGTTCAGGCATTGATCTCATTATTAGAATCCATGTCACACTGGCAGCCCATGCCCAACATGCTCCTTTTCCCTGTCGCTCCAGGCGCTATTTAAAATATATAGTATGCTTCAGTGTGTTTACACAGCAAATGCACAAAATTGTAAATGCATTTATATTCATATGTATGTGTATGTACATGTATGCGTGTGTGATATATATAAAAAAATACACATATTAAAATACATTGTATTCTTTATAAATAAACAAAACAGACCCTGTTCATCACTCTTTGAATCAAGTATGCGGGTGATGAAATTGAACAAAACTACATGGTGTATGAGTGCGTATGTTTGTAGGCAAGTGACACTATACTGCCTTTTTACTGCTTTTCTTAGAGTGAGTGTCCTTTTCATTCTGGTGTTGGTTACAGTATGTAAATGCTGTCTGTCCTGTTCGACTCTCACCGATGTGCCCTTTCTCTGTGTAGACTCTGGTCGGGAGCTGGTCATCACTGACCCTGTAGTAAAAAGCAGAGAGCTCTTCATCTCAGACTATGTGGACACCTACCATACTGCAGCCCTCAGGTAATGCACCTGCTGGATAATTACTCTGTGATGAGTCATGTCTGCATTTGTCTGTTCTAGTGCACGCATGCATGCTTAGAAATACCTTTCAATTAATAAAATTAATTTGAGATCTTCAGTGTACATGTTTAATGAGATTATGGATGCAGACCATAACTGGAAGCTATCATGCTTTTCTTTAACACTGTGACACTTAAGTAAAGCAAGGCCGACATGCCTCTTTTCCGTAGTTGAAACCGGATCTCTTCATCTTTTTTCCCATTTGATGTGTTTTTCCCCCTCTTTTCGTCCCCCCGCACTCTTCCTTTCCATCCCCTTAACTCAAACCATCTGGAGGCAGCATAGGGAAGCACACACAAAGCCACAGCTCTGAACCACTGATTTCAGGGCAAATTAGCTGCAACTTCTGCTGCACAGAGGGCCCTTTGATTTGACTTATTACAGGGCTTTCGATAAACTCTGAATTCCAGGAGCATGTTGTAATGCCTGCTTTGAGCCCTTCATTCCTTTCATCTTCTGAGAAAGGTATTGTGTCTGTGCAGTGCACTCAAAACCACAGCAATGCCTATTATTTTGATAGGCCCAGACTGGAAATGTGAAGTATAGACATGGTGCAGAATGTGAGCTGATGCCAAGATGCAGTTTATAGGAGATACTTGCTCTGGTTAGCCCTTCAAATCGTGGGTGGGTGGGTAGGTCTTGTGCGGTATCTGCTGCCACTTGTTTGACTCAGAGCATGAAAAGCTGGTACATAATGCATCAACAATGACTTTGTATGTGGAGCACTCAGTTCCTCAGTCACTGCAGCTCAGCCTGCCTCAAACACAGGGAAGGATGTTTATTCAGCAGTGAATGATTGCTCGTAGCATGCCCACCCAGATGTGTTTACTTTAAGGAATGCTTAATGTATTTGCAGAAATGTTTGTGCGCATTAAGATGAGGCTAATTTGTGTTTGCCTGTTTTTGTGATTTACAGGGGGAAATGTAACATCGCCCACTTCTCTGACATTTTTGCTGCCAGGGAGTTCAAACCACGAATTGACTCCTTTTTCTACATTTTAGGATATAACCCAGAGACTAGGTGAGTAAAGCCTGATCTTACCAAATGCTGGTATGTGCACTAATCATACACGTTACAACTGATATTGCACTGTACAAGATTCATCAGTAAAGGACCCGTATCCTGCAATTTTATGAATGTGTCTCATTTTTACCCTGTGGTCTATCTATGACATTTTTGTGGGTTTATGTACCAAGAACAGTCCTAATTACTTTTTACTGAACCATTTTCCAACGTATTATTTTCCGGCATATCCCGTCCCTTAGAATGAAACTAGTGATGCACCGAAAGGATTTTTTTGGACCGAAACCGAAAATGGGGAACACTTGGCCGAAAACCGGGAACATTTTTTAAATTAAATTATTAAAAGAATCTGTTACAAAACTACTAACATGTTTATTTAGCATTCAAACAATGCACAATATAATATATAATTTGAAATAATATATTTTACTTGCCCCCACTCATGAATAGCCTAAAAGTAAGAGAGCTGAAATATTATACAATTAAATATCTTCTCTCAAGTATCCAAGTGCTTTTTTAATATTCTAATCATAGTGCATGAACAAAGTGCATTCAGAGCAAGTGATTTAAAAACTGGTGAAAGAACAACATTCTCTGGAGTCCTTTAACAAAATAGTGTATTAAAAAAGAGACTGGCAGCCCATATCTTAATCACTGGACAACTTTATTGCTTTTTCAGGCGGAGTGTGTGTGCTCTTGCCTCT
>JBBPDC010000135.1:22142792-22169019 GCA_037974485.1 Hemigrammopetersius urotaenia
GTAATCCAGTCTGGTGCGTGCAGTCTGCGGTTGTTGATTGCGTCATCACTGTTTCGGTCAAGTTAAAAAAATATTTTAAATATTCGGTGCATCCCTAAATGAAACAGGCTATAGTAACTATTGTACGTAAAAAGACCTTATTTGAAAGCAGTTCACACCAATACACTTCTGCGGTGAGCTGAATGTTATATGCAAAAGTGCTGGTAAATATTTGTAATTGTTCAGCTTTGGCAGTTTTGAAGCTTACTGGGTGTCCAGAGCAGTAAACCTTTTGCCACTTTGTATCGTGATGTGTATAAACATCAAAATATTATATTAAATATTATGTTTTTTATATATTTAATTTTGCATACCGTAAACCCATAGCATGTAACATTAGCGCTGTAACAGAAAGCTTTCTTGTGTGGCTTAACAGCAAATATTTTTATCAGATATGTGTTGGTAGGTATATAGAAATTTTGAACAGGATTTTATTTTATTCTATTTTTTGTGTAAAGAACAAACAAACTTTGAAATGTTGCATTCCAAAGGATATTAGCTAAACTTAAGATTCTTCTGTCATTGTATGAGTGAGACATTGTGAGATCTCTATTTCATCATTTTTAATGATAGGCTTATCAAAATAATCGCAATTACAATTGAGTACATTTATTTATTTTTTTGGGCTTTGCTTTAAGTTTCCATTTGGAGATGTTGCTCAGCACACTGGTAATAATTTTCTTCTTTTTTTTCTACAATTGTTATGAAACCGGGCTTTACGTTTTCGTATTAATACCCTGGTATGATCTTTGTTGACTTTGGGAGGTGGGGACTTAGGCAAGACACTGTGAATGGAGATAAAAAGTGATTATACTTATACTGATGCTCAAAGCTTTGGTGATAAATATATCTTATAGGCTTTGACCTGTTGGCTTTTAAGTATTGAATTGGTATAAATGATTGCGATATCTGTGCATTTAATTTTAAAAGACCCTTTTGTGACCTTGTTGGGTGCATTGTCTATCCATCTATGTGTATACATATATCGCTGAGTGCTTTTCATCATTTTTATTTTCTTTTTAGAAATTCATACATGTCTGCTATATGCAAAGCAGAATGACCCGTGTATGCAAATCCATACCGAAGACCTGGGATTTGAATATTTTGAAGCAGTTAATAAAATACAGCCCTTATCATTATTACCGTTTCTGTAAACAGTAATATACTTCAAAAATGTAATTGTTTCAGTTTGAATATCATTAACTAATGAATCTAATATTGTTAAAGATGTGTTAAGTATCTTTGTCATACATTTGTTGGATTTGCTCATGTATAGATAGTTATTCATTTTAGGACATTTTAGTCATTAACATTGTTTATTGCATTACATCAAAGTTAAACCTCAGTGAAACACCACAGGCAGTAATGAACAGGGTCCAAAGTGGATTGTAACTGAACAGCATGGTTAAAGTCCAGAAGTGAAAGTCCAGGGGCCCATTACAAATGTAATGTTTTGTCAAATCAACAATATGTTAACAACTTTAACATATTGAAATACTGACATAGAATTGCAAAATATTACCGTTGAATGTGTTTTTTCTAAAAAAAACACCAACTAACATGAAGCAAACACTGTTTCAGAAGGATAAGAAACGTCTCTTGTGTATGCCAGATCAGCAATGAAAGTTTCTTTCTCTCTCTTTCTGAAGTGCTGCTCTTGTCAGTTTTGGAGTTTTTGTTGAGGATTAAAGTGACTTTGCCTGAACTCTGCAGGGAAAGATTAGCTTTATTGGACCTGTATGATTTTCATATGCAGATGCAGCAGTTCGTCAGCAAGCTTGTATTCTTGTGTGGTTTTTTTTTTTCTTCCCAACTCTGGCTTAGAAAAATGTCTTATTGAACGTCAGCACAGTCGTGACATTTGAAATCACAGCAAGCTTTAAGTCTAAATTGGTGCTAATTGTATAAATGTGTTTTAGTACGATTCACTTCACCTGTCAGTGATTTTAATGTTGTAGTTGATACATACACCGATCAGCCATAAAACATTAGCCATAAAAACTTTCAGAGCATCTCCAGAACTTGATATGCAGTGATTGGTGCCTACCAAACGGGGTCCAAGAGGGACAATCGGTGAACCTGCAACAGGTTTGTAGGTGCATGAGGCTCGATGATGCAAATGGGGGAGAGGCTAGCCTGAACTGATCCCACAGAAGCTCAAAGTGCTGAAAAAGTTCATGCTGGCTATGATGGTAGAAGTGGTTAGGGCATTCGCCCTGTGATCAGAAAGTCTGGGTTCGAGTCGCAAGACCGCTAGGCACCTCTGAGGTACCCTGAGCAAGGTAACGTCCCAACACACTGCTCCCCGGTGTTCGTAGCTGCCCCCTGCTTCACTTGGTGAATGGGTTAAATGCAGAGGAAGTATTTCGTGCTGTTCACACTGCATGGTGTGGTGTGTTCATGTATGACCAGATTGTCACTTTCACACAGTGCATTGGGACTGGACTGTGGAACAATAGAAGAAGGTGGCCTGGGCTTAATGAATCTTTTATTATTATTCTTATTAATAAAATTGTACCAGGATGTGCAGCGGAAACAAGACAATCCAGCAGAGGCAGCGCGATGCTCTGGGAAAAGATCTGCTGGGAAAGCTTGGGTCCTGCCATTCAAGTGGATGTCACTTTGAGTACCTAAATATTGCCCTTCATGACAGCTGTATGCCTTACTGGCAGCGTTTTCTTTTAACAGGGTAATGCTCCCTCTCAGTCTTTAGGAGTCCATCTCTCACCATATCAGAGATGTTTTGACAGTACGAGGAGGACCTACATAATATTAGGCAGACAGTATATAGGTGTGGGAAAGCTAAAAAAAAAATAACAAAACCAAAAACTCACCAAAGGGGAAGGCTTCCCAGCATTTTTTAAAATTAATGTCTTTGTTTGTCATGTTACTCCTTGACCCATCTTGAGTTTTTGAATTAAAATAAAACATTTTGAAATTTAGCAGGGAAAATGTCAGATTAGTATTAGACTGACATTGATATTCACGGTTTCCATGTCAAAGTAAAAAAAAACAAAAAACAGTGCTTTCTATGAAAATCAACATCTCTTTGTGGAACTGCTTACTTGTATGTGGAAGAGATGCAGATTTGCAATGTTGTGACCACAACAAGCCTCGAGTTTGTGCCTTATTACAAAAGAAATGTGCTTGAATATATGTAGGAGATGCAAATGTGCCAGAAATGTGTTTGCTCGTATATGGAAGAGATGTAGATTTGCAAAGTTGTGGCCATGACGAGCTTTGAGTTTGTCTTAAGTGTAAGGTGACCTTTTGTCATATGAGCACAGCACAGTGTAAACAGCATGAAACTGTTCTCTGCATTTAACCCGTTCATATGTGCCTGAATGCAAGGGAAGAATGCTGAATTTGGAGGCAAGAAAAAGATGATGGGGTTTGTGTTGGAGCTAAATGTGGAAGCTGTGGTTGATGAGAGCTTGCTTTGACCGCGGGATGGTCTGATAATAATGCGCGAGTGGCTGATAGAGCAGTGGGGGGCGTATAGGGGGAATCCATACACACGACCTGGCAGCGCCCACTGAGCAACCCCACTCTCAGACACCAAGCCCCCCTCTCTCTCCCCTGCTCCCTACTCCCCCCTCCCCTCTCTTCGTCTGCGTGTCTGAGGCGCGCGGGAGCGTGGATGGAGCGCGCGTGTATGCCTCGGTGTGCGCGCGGGGTCGCGGCACATGCTCAGTGCCGTGCGCGTCGGAACGGGAACTCCGTGCGCCTCCGTGCGCCAGGCTGAGGTCACGGCACAGGCTCAGTGCTCAGCCTCCATTTTGAGCTGCCAGCAAAAAAAGAAAGAAAATACACACTCACTCCCTCACACACACCCACGCACACACAGGTGGGAGAAGGAGAGCTGCGCGCCTCCAGAAGCCCGGAGCCCCATGTCAGACATGGACGACCTGTTCAGCCCGCGGAGGTAATGTGTGCGTTCCCGGGTCTTGTGTTGTGACGGGGCGTTTTAAATGTACCGTGCGGGGTTCGAGGGGGGTTCGGGTGCTGTCCGGTTGCTGTCATGTCCAGACGGAAAGCCGAGGTTAGGATAGAAGCCGTGTGCTATGCTTTGTGCGTCTCTCGGCAGCAAGCGGTGCGTTTGGCACGACCACACGTTAAATGACGTGCCGCAAGGTATTGTTCTGTTTCCAACGCTTCGACAAAGTGCAGTAACTTTGTCTTCTCGTTCGAGAGCGTATTATTCGATTTGGGAATGGGAAGCAGAAGCCGACTTTGAGCTTCATCTTCTGAGACCGGAGTTGTTTTGGAAACGAAGCGGAGCTGGTGGCGACTCCATTTTGCAGCGCCTGTGTTTACAGTGCAGCTGACATGGCGCAGGAGGCTTTGGGGAGCCCCGAGCTCGCTGACACACTTTAGGAGGCGAGCTCTACCTCCGCGCCTCTTTGGCTTTGGTGAATAAAGTTGGAACCGTTCAGCACGTTTTGTCTGTTATGACAGCCTAACAGGCATGCAAGGATTGGACGCTGTTGATGGAGGGGGCGGGGCCAAGCCTGATTGCTTCTCTCGTGTTCAAGTTAAATTAGGTATAACGCATGGCTTGTTTTTGGCAACTAATCAGGGACTGTTTTATGGGTTCATGTGTGTCACACATACTGTCCTTTTGTCATCAGTAGTTGCATTAAAAATATCCTATGGGCTAGGAAGGTTTGCATGCAGTATGCTTGTCACTCGTTCCTTTTGTTTTAGCAGTCAGGTATTATTTGCAATTAAAATAGTACTGTGCTTGTGCAGTGACCTGAGCATGCTGTGTAATTGTTTTGTCCTTATTGCTTTAACAGCATGAGTTGTTGTGTGAAAGACACTGTTATCAGTGGTTTAATTAGAAAGGTTTGCATGCATTGTATGTATGAGCAAACCATTACCCTGTCTTTTGCTTTAGCAGTCAGGTAATGTTTGTAATGAAAATAGTACATCTGTGCATGTAGAATTTCACAAGCATACTGTGTAATTCTGTATTTTCTCAATGAGTCAAGACACATGCTGTCATTTTGTTGTCATTAGTAGTTGAATTAAAATATATGGGCTAGGAAGGTGTGCATGCAGTGTGCTTGTGAGCGAACTGTGATCCTGTCCTCAGTTTTCAGTCAGCTAATGTTTATAATTAAAATAGTACATTGTGCTTGTACAGTGACATCAGCACGCTGTATAATTTTGTATTCCCTTGTGCAGTTTAAAAAAAGTTGTGCAACTGCTAGTTGTGACAGTTCTAATAGTAAAATGTTAGTTACACTGAAGAAGGCAGAGCGAAGTTTATCCTTTGTAGAGAGGGAGGTGTGTTGTACACATGACCTCTGACTTCAGACAGAGAGGGGTTAGGTTTACAGTAACTTATATCTTATCTCGTAAGTGGAATTGGCTAATAAAATGAAGGAAACCACAAGCTTATGCATGTACAGTTCTAGTTGTAAGTAAACTATATGTAGCCTAAGTTTCTTTATAAGAATAAATGAGACTTAAACGGCTGTTCAGGCTATTCTATAGACTCTGCAGTGGTGCAGCAGAGTTTCAGGATAGTTTTACTGAAATGCATAAAGCTTGCAATGTTCTTTCCTAAATAAGTCTTTGTCTTCCTGTTAAACTTTAGAAATAGTCACCCCCAGGTTTGTGATATGTATTTTTAAAAGCAAGATTGACCTATTCAAAGTTGCTAGTGCACTTTTGGTATTGGACTGTGAGTAAATATGTTATCAAAGTAACTGACTGTGCTACGCTATGGAATATTTAACTGCTGTGCTTGTTGTGAAAGATTTTATAGCCTCTCTTTGTTCTGAGGTACTTGGAATAGTCAATTGCAATTCGAACTGAATGCTGCGAATGTATTTTGTACAGCACAACATGGCTGCCTCTAGATCACTGTCCCCTGCTCCAGCGTTCAGTGCTGCTTAACTTAGTCCTGCTCAAAGTGCCAAGCATGCAGAATGTTCTCTGCTGGGTCGTTTTTCTTCCAATCCAAAATCCTCTCTTACAGCTAAAATAAATACTCTCGCCTTAGCCTCTCTGTGGAAATATGTATTTGAACTAGAGGTCCGTCTCTCTCTCTTGCTGCTTTTTATTTTCTTTGGAACCGTGTCTCATTTTAACAGCGAGATCACTCCACAGCATAAGAATTAGACTCTTAAAACTTGGAACTTGTAATCCTTAGACTGATGTTGCAGTCGAGAGCAGTGTTTATAAGGCGCCGTAGGTGCATCTGCTCGCCATACATGTTTGCATGTGGAATTTCCTCTGTTGACGGTGCTTTTATGTTTTGTGTCAGAATTTAGTGGCCATGGCTGCAGGCGCAGAGGCAGTGTTTATGAAATGTACCCTGAAGGAGGGCTGTGATTTGAGGACTTGAATGACTACCAGAGGCCCTAACCTCCCTCTCCGCTTTCCAGCCAGGTTCAGGACGACAGCCCGGTGATGGAGCATGCGCTGCTCTGGACGCAAATCATAGTGACAGTTTCTGGGCCCGCTCTGCGCCCGACTATATGAAAATCGGCGCCGTTGCTATGGCAACGGAGAGGGAAAGGCTTTTCAAAAGGAACATCTTGTCATTTTCTTTAATCCACTGCAGCTGGAGATCGGAACACTATTATTAAATTGTAGTTGCTATGGTTACTGGGGGTTTTGTATTAGCAGCCATTTCAGGGTTTCTCTCTCCTCATATCATTGGGCCTTTTGGGGGCTGTTGTACTGTACCTCTGCATGAACAATGAGACACATCATCCCTGCTTCTCGCTGCCTTTGTCCCTTTGTTTAGCTCTGCTGGTATTAGACTATATCATCCCCATATTTTGCCCGTTATACTTGTGTGTACTGTCTTCTGGAACAGCTGTTTATTTAAATACATCCATCTTCTGATGCTCATTTTCCAGTGTATTTTTCTGTTTATGAATATAAAGCTGTGTACTGTAACTAATAAGACTTTGATGGAATTATCCTGAATTATTTTCCTATCCTAGTAGCATTGCCACTTCCACGGCAGACATTAAGGACGGCAAAAATTGAATTGGATCCATTTCCTTTACCTAATCATATTTTAAATGCCCGGAGTATTTTGCTGTTTATTGTTGTCTGAAATTTTCTTTCTTTTCTCTTTTCTAGGCGACTAAACAGCACACAAGGGGAGATTAGAGTAGGACCCAGTCACCAGGTATGTTTCTTTGCACTGTTAAAATATTCAACACGCTACCTTAAACTGCTTTTGCACTTGCTACCTGACACACATTCAGATACACTAGCTGTTTGTGGGTGCTGGGCTGAACATTTAACCTGAATGTTGTCTGCTCCAAGTCTCGACTGACAAGCACCTGCTTATCAAGTATTGCTACTTCTTTGTGCCACCTTGAATATTTACTTGCATCCTTACACAGAATTTCAAACACTGATCAGCCATAACCATATATCCACCTGCCTAATGTTGTTAAGGGTCCCTTTGTGTTGCCACAACAACTGACCCATTGGGACATGGTCCCCACAAGACCTCTGAAGGAGTGTAGTGTTAGCCGCATATCCTTTAAGTACTGTAAATTTCCAGGTGGGGCCACTACTGATAAGTTTGTCCAGCACGTTTCACAGATGCTTGATTGGGTTGAGATCTGGGGATTCTGGGGGCCAAGTCAGCCCCTCAAACTCAAGTTCCTTAAACTGTTTCTAAACAATGTTTGCAGTCTTCTCCTGAAGAGGGCCCTGCCATTAGTGAATAGGGTCAGCATAGACTCTCTGACCGTCTGCGGATATACAGCATGCTGCAAACTTCATTCTAGTCACCATTAACATTATTAGCATTTTTGCATCTACCATGGAACTGGAGTAGATAGGCTAACCTTCTCTCCCCAGGTGTGTTGATGAGCTCTGGGCACCCATAATCATCTTACTGTTACTTACTACTGCGAATCTGGAACACTCCACCCCACCTTGCTGTTTTGTAGGTGCTCTGGCCTGGTCATTTAGCCATCATCATTTGACTCTTGTCAAAGGCTTTCACACCTGCTCATTTTTTCTTCCTTCTTAAACATCAGTCTGAAGACCTGTCTGTTTCCTTGGTGCCATATATATCCCATCCCTATAATGAGATAATCAATGTTATTCGCCTTACCATTCTTTTAATGTTATGACTGATCGGCGTGTAATTTCTTTTTGGAGTAGGCCTGGAACGGAAAAGGGTTTGACAGACGCAGACTCTTGGCAATGTTTAGTGGAATTCAAATGTGGTTGCAGTGGTTTGAAATTGAAAGTGTGAGCGAAAATGGCAAACGATATAAAGATTGAAAATCACCCGCAGTCACTGTCACAGAGTGCATTTCCTTCTAAACATACATCAGCGTGTTCATGTGGAATGATTACAGCGGCAGCTCAGGACTGCTTTAAAAGACTTCAGATGGGTTAACGTACCAAAGGAAAAGGCAGATGCTGGCTAGTGGTCCATGAATTCAGAGCAAGCCATTTAACAGCAGCAATATGAGATCTCCCTTAATAACTAAATGGGATCCTGCAAACAGTAATTGCACCGCAGCAATATAATATTTTATATTAAAACACTCAAGCATTGCTCTTCTGTTGAAGTCACACTTCCATATTAAGGTTTCTTTTTTTTTTGTCACAGATAGTTTGCTTTCTAATGTCTAATGAAAACTAGTATAGCTGACACACATAGCAGTTAATAAAAAACAACTAGGCTGGTTCTAGGGACCATTTGAAGACACTGCTGTTAATACTGTAATAAGGTTTCCATTATGTTAACGTCATTTATGGGCTATTTGTCAACATGGTTCAAGTCAATGCAAATAATTTTTTCCTCGGGCACACAACCCCGGCTAATTGTTGTGAAAAAGATTATCTGCTCCTCAATTGGTTAAAAAAAAACAAAAAAAACAATCGAGTTTAATGGTCTAAGACCATGTTTATGTAAAAAATGAGAAACTAAACATGACTAAAATGAATGTTGTGCTCTAAATACTCATTATAATGACTCTACACTTAAAGATAAAGTGTGCCAGTATCTTTATTTACATCCCTAGTTTGTTCCACTGCAACTTATTGTTACTTTAGTCACACATCTTTACAAATAGAGGAAGTTTGAAGGGTTAGGTATGCTGTAAATTATTCAAGTGGGGCTGTTGTGAAATTAATCAGCACTGTTTGTGGTGTGTAGCCACATTCTAGATTTGAAACCGATTAGGAATTTGATATTTAGCACTATCTGCTTGGGCTGCTCGTAGTCAGACAACCCCTCTCTGTCTTAACAGGCTAAACTTCCAGAACTGCAGCCCTTTCCCTCACCCGGAGGCCAGCCTGTGACTGAGAATGAAGAGTTGGTCTGGATGCCCGGAGTCAACGACTGTGATCTACTCATGTACCTGCGGGCAGCCAGGTGAGTCACTGCAGTCCTGCCTTTGCCAGAGAGTGATGTTATATCAAACAGTCCAACTTTTTAAAACTTACCTCCATATTTTTTAGTGACACTCTGTTCTGTTTCAATTAATCAGTAGAAGTACAGCAGTTTCCTGGATCTCTTGTTGTGTATATTCACTCAACCCCTTCTTGTGTACAGGAGCATGGCAGCATTCGCTGGCATGTGTGATGGTGGGTCGACAGAGGATGGGTGCCTTGCTGCCTCACGAGATGACACTACACTCAATGCATTAAACACTGTAAGTAAAGCTATTCAAACCTGAATCCAATTTGGATTTGTACCTCTGTGGCACCAGTAGCAGTCCCTGTTATTTTAATCTATTCCAATAGTTGCAGATAAATTAGACTGGTGTTCTGTGTTCATTTAACTATTTAAATACTGTTTTTTTTTCTTCTCTAAAACCAAAACCTTCCATGCAAAAATGATGTGTCCCGGGCACAAAAATCACAGTGATGGGCTCTCCAGCTGTATTAACTCAAGACATTAGTGATCCTCTTCCCTACTGCTGTAAAACGAAGATAGATTTATTCCTAATTGCTTGTAGTGCGTTGGTTGCAATAAAAAAAATTGCTCTGAGCCCAGAATTTCTAATATAAAAGTCCAAGCACAACAAACCGTTGGCATTACTATCACTATAAATTTCATCCACTGTCAGCATTATTCTACAGGTTTATGAGGTATAAAAACATAACTCTATTAGTGTGTCACTGAAATGGCCAGGGAAGGTATCGCTGCTTGGTCTGAGTACACTCTCTCAAGGGTTTTATGTATGACAAATGCATTCCGGTCTGCTCTGCTCAACAAGTTTCTCTAAATGTTGCTCTTTGTAAAACTTTCTTGTATTCTGACTATTTCAGTGTTGTGATTTTTACTGTAACGTCTGGGGACGAAAATCTGTGTTTAGACAGCTGGGTTGGTCAAAAGCTAGTTTTATTTAGTTAGATATTTCACTGATTACTGAATGATGATCAGTTTTCCAAATGAAAAATTAATGGTAATTAGCCCATTAGTCATGATGAACACATTTAAAACATTTTATACTTCTATTAATTTCTGTTTTCTATGCACATCACTTTTTTTTTTCACAATCCAAGTAACTTGCTGGTATTTAGTCATTTGATATACCAAAATATATGCAGAATCCATGAATACTTTAAAAGAATGTCACTGCATTTTAGTTTCACCAGAACTGTTTTAGATGCTCAGAGCAGCTCTGGTTCCTCAAGGTCCCTCTGCTCAGTAACCATGTGATCACGTGGTCAGGTACAGCTTCTGAACAGGACAAAACGACTGGTAAATTATCATAGCACATGCAGTCAGTGCACAGAAGAAGGAAGACAGGTGCCAGAAATATTTACTTCATTAAAAATAAAACCCATCTCATTCATAATATAAAAGAAACAGCCTTGAGAAAGATAAGATTTCAGGCTTTGATGACTATTTGTATGGCAACGCTGGATGCTTAGATGGCGAAAAATAAGTCGATGGCTCCCTGTATGCTGATTAACGCTTCAGTTCCCACAGTAACAGTGTAAAATTATGCTGAGAGTTCTCTCGCCTGCAGCCTAAGCACCATTCACTGTCAGCAAGTTTAATTTCTCTGTTCCAGATTAAATTCTAATAATTACTTCTAAGCTACAATCCTTGTCACTATAGCAATGTAATGTTGTACTAAATTAGTCATAGTACATTGTTTTAGCCCGATTCAGATGTTTGTCTTAATTTGACTTGGAAAAATCATCACTGTAACAGTTGGCTCAATCCAATTAGCCCCAGTTAATAAAAGTAAAAACACATGACTGAATATGAAAAGGACTGGTTTTGCAGGAAAATGACCACAGACATCAAGAAGATACATTTTCTCTAAATCTGATCATTTGTTTAGTGGAGTGTTGAAGAAATGGGCCTTTTAAACAGTTTGGCCACTGGGAGGCATAACTCACATTTTCGGCTATAAAAGCAAGTGTATTACTTGGTGTTTAAATTGTAGCCTGTTTAGTTTCAGTGACAATTCCCAGACAAAAGGAAGGTTCCCATGCACAAGCCCTTCAGAAACTCATGACTTTTTTCATGCTTATTCATGTGCAGGGACGCAACTACTCATTTTTTGGGGGGTATGCAACACTGAAAAACACCCCTGTGGGTCCCATTTTCTTTGAGTCCCTATTGTTGGTGGTGTCATTCATTCTAGTTTAGATGTTTTGTTAGGATGGCCTGAATAAAATATAAACTGCTTTTCAGACACAATAAACCAGTCATTGTGCTTTGATTATTATTTTTTTTATTCCCCTGACAGCGACATCAAAGATAACGTCTTTGGATGCTTTGCTGCTTCTTTTTTTTTTTTTTTTTTCCTTCTGCTGAGTTTCCTTGGCTGAGCTGCAGCAATGAAAAAGGGCAATTTGTCCTGGCCAATTAGGTGTCCACAAGCAGAGAGGCCCAGTGAAATGAGATGTCCCTGGCAGGCTTCATACCTAATTGTAGATAAAGTTGAATTGCCAAAAGTCCCTCTGCTGTTTCTCACATTTGCTCACCTTCTCTGAAGTCGACCATAAACTGTTGAGTGCTTGGAACACCGGTACACTTTTGGAAGGAATCATGCATTGAGGACTGTTTGACACTTTGCATCTCATCACAATGGTGCTTTCTGGCACCAATTTGTGAGCTTATTTCAGAGAGAGCGAGAGAGGTGTAATTCATTGCTTCATTAGGCTGTAAGCGCTGCGCTTTTGCTACAAGCTTAATTTATTGGGCTGCCGAAGAGCCCAGTGGATGAGCTAAAGAAAAGTATGCTAGCAGCCTGCCTCTAAAGAACAGCGGAGTATATGCTAATACTACACCCCTGAGCCCCACACTGCATGATGCATGATGATGGCAATTCTCTCCCAGCTTCCCAACCAAAAGCGAACGTGGCAAAAAGCACCGACGAATGAACTTGAATTGCAGTAAACATGGAATTTCCATTCAGACTGAGGAGGGGAGAATGGAGAATTAATGCTGTCTTCGGTTCACTGTTTCTTGACCTTTTCTCCCTCATTCGCAATTCTAATGTGTTTTCATAAAGCGTGCTCAGCCTGATACCTGCTCGCCTTTGACAGACTGCTTTGTTCCAGCGTTGCATGTAATGATTGTTGATATTGACTTTGCTTTGTGTGTTTGCCAAGGCAATGAAATGATGCCACCCCCCAAGACAACCTCGGATTTACACTCTAAGAAAGGAAAAAAATTGTATCTCTCAGATATAATGGTTCATAATAAATACATAACAAGTAAACACAAAAGTAGTGTTATTTTTGTTGGCCTGTTGTAGTTTTAGCCTAGTCTTTGCGTCAAGCTGTCATTTTTAGTTTTCATCGTCCATACTTTTTTTAGTCTACTAAAAGTCTGAGCATTTTAGTCTTATTTTAGTCAGAATTATCCACGACTACGTCTAGTTTTAGTAAATAAAAACTGACAATTTAGTCTAGTTGTATTTTTTTTTAGTAATGTAATTCTATTTAACCCAGTCAATATAGTATACGTACATAGTAGAATAGACAAAATCAAAATTTTCTTTTAGTTAAAACTATTTCACAAATCAAACAAGGTTTACTCAATTATATTATTGTTAACTTATAGA
Organism: Hemigrammopetersius urotaenia; assembly: GCA_037974485.1. NCBI lineage: Eukaryota > Metazoa > Chordata > Actinopteri > Characiformes > Alestidae > Hemigrammopetersius > Hemigrammopetersius urotaenia. Next base: position 22,155,869 of record JBBPDC010000135.1, read on the forward strand.
CTCAAGAATTCTTCCATGGCCATTCCAGACACTGAAGATACTCTGATTTGAATTTGACATTTATTTTGTCAACCAAATGTTAGAACTTAAAAGTACACACACACATAAATAAAATGAATAAATATAATATCACTAAAAAGTGCAAATAAAATTAAAATGTGTGTCTATTGTCGTAAAACCCACATTTGTAAAACCGGTAAAAGTCTGCACCTTAAGTTTGTAGACCTAAACAAATATAGTCTACACAACCAAATCAGAACAATTTAGGATCAGCTTTTTTGTATGGATATGGGAAAGGCTGCTTATCAAAATGCTGTGTGTGTCTCTCTCTCATTTCACTCTCCCTGGCACTACATTAGCAATGCCTCCCAATGCTTTTGTTCACTCTAGATAGATTTATTTCACAGTGCCTCTCAGTTTAGTCTCGTTCTTATTCGTCAACAATATTACATGATGTTTCGTTCTAGTTATAGTCACATGACCAGCGGTTTTGTCACATGGTAAATGTTAGTTGACGACATATTAGTCATAATTTTAATTGACGAAAGCAACACTACACACAAGTACAGTGTGTATAAATTTTTGTTTCTGTAATGTTAGTCTCATTTTTTTTGCCATGTTTTAAGGTTCTTTGCCTTTTGCAGTCTAAACGTATTTTGGATTCAGTCTTTAAGAGCATGCAGTGTGAATGATTTCTTAGTGGCAGTGTATTGCTTCCAAGCTCCTGCATGGCAGAGGCCTTCTCAATCCATAATTGTTTTCACATTTTCAGGCCAGCAGTCCAAACTCCACAGCTCTGACATGTTTATACAAAGCTAATCGTACAACCCCCCCATCTTTAGCCTTTAGTACAAAAGCGTCAGTAGGTAAAACTCAGCGAAGAAGACAACGGATGCATATTTAAACATCTCGCATAGTTTATTATATTGCTCTTTATTTTGAATAAAATAATGTTGACTGAGGCTCAATTCTTTTTTTTTTTGCAGCTACATGAAAGCAGCTACGATGCAGGGAAGGCCTTGCAGCGACTGGTTAAGAAGCCTGTGCCCAAGCTCATTGAGAAGTGCTGGTCTGAGGATGAAGTGGTAAGAAAAGAGTTAACTTTGCTGTTTAAACTGATAGAGTGGGAACTGTATTCACGGTGGTCTGTAGTCCACTGAAAAGCACTCAGCTGGGTGAAGTCCTCCAGTGCAGGGCAGCTGCATCCTGTTTATGGCCTGTAGAATAAATCTGCACCGTGAAGGAGAAAAAATAGTGCTAAAGGCACAGACACTGGTTCTGAGCAAGGCTTTCTTGTGTTAGTATTTTGTTCAGCCGTTGAACATATTTTGTGTTGAAGTTTTGGAATTAAACAACTGGTTTGACTGCTGCACAACCTTAAATCATAAACCGTTGTGGTTATAAACCTTAATGGTTATAAACGTGTGTGAAAGAGGTTATTTTGAAAAGGGTGGTAATGACTTCTTAATGATTTGAAACTTTGTTTTCTTTAAACCTCTTCCAGGCATCTGTTTTAAAAGTTCTTTAACATTTGGTTTTGAGTCCACACCCAGTGTTACTGACTCATTCCATTCAGTAAAGACAGACCTGAAATACCCTCGATATTCTCTCCCTAGCTCCGGCTTTTTCTGAAAGCAAAAAGGCTGCTTTCCGTTTACAAACTGGAAAGTACCTAAAATGTTCTTTTGTCGAAGGGTAGAGTCAAATCTACAAGCGTCCTGAGCTGTAGCTCTTACTTATCATCTAGTATTTTATGCCATAACAAAACTGGGCAGAAGGAGAACTCTTAAGTTTGTTGATTAAACATAATTGTGTAATTTGAATAAAACTAAAGCCAGAGGCAGAAGTGCTGTTAATTGAAACAAATTTAATCTTGCATTGTTTCCCAAAGGCATTACTTATCGGATATGTTTATGCATGCTGGCTAAGGGCAGACTCAATTGCTGCAAATATGTGTGTGCTTGCGTGCAGGTATCAACAGAAGATTCTGCAATAAGCCTCTTTTTGAACGGACTGTCTTTTAGATATCCTCTCTGGAGACTATGTTGGGGGAAAATGTGGGTGGCAATAATGGTGCCAGCAAGCCCATTATAAAGGATCAATTACTTTGCGATTTATTGATTGAGAACTGGGTGTTTTGAGTATGTGGTAAACAGTATTTTGAGTGTATATAGTGTGGAGTTTGTGTGAATTGAAGTGTGTAACAGTCTGTCTCAGATGAATAATAGAGGGACTGGATAAATAGTGTATGAGAAGCGGCCTCGATTACATCTCTGTTGGTTTTTTATTTGCGTGTGTGCACACGCTGCTAGAGGGGGTTGGAGGCAGGAGGCTGCAGCCATGTCTCCCCCCCACCCCCTTCGTTCCGTCTGTGAGGCAGACAGGCCACTGCCGCAAAGCCAAGGACACCACTCCCACTGATCTGATTTCAAGTTGTGCCTTTGCAGCTTTGCTGCCTGGAGGGACAGGTGTAAATGTACCTCTGACCTTGGTGTTCATACCAGCTCTGCCTGCTGCTCCTCATTTATTTATCATCCCCTGCTTTCTCTTCTCTCTCTAGCTCACTCTTGCTCCCCCTCAACCCACCACCCCCCACCCTCTGCTGGTTCAGCCCTCAGGACCAAGGCCTCATTATTCCTGCTCTTTTTCCACCGGTCCTTTTTGAAATGTGAATAAAAGTGACAGTGACTGCCTCTGAAATGACAGAATCATCCCCTCTTCAGGGTCACTTGTCACCCCTCTCTCTTCACTGCTTTAGCCCCCTCAATGCCTCTCTCCCGCTCTACCGCCTGCAGCTGTTAACATGAGGAGAGTGAGCGTGCTGTGGCCATTTCTGTAAGCTCTATTTTTTACCGCCGAGTCAATCTGTATTCTGCTGTTGGTAGAGCGCCTCACAAAATGTGTAATACCCTTTAGAGGACCCGTATCATAGAAAAATAAATTCCCACACTTTCTTGAAATATACTTTTAAAACGTAACACCCTCTACTCACCATCCCATGCTGTTCAAAATGTTAGGTAGAGTAAGCTGAAAATAGTCCTGTTTCATATTAATTGGTTTTGTGATGCATCTAAATGTCTGTTCAGCTGACAGCAGCTCCATTGCACTTATCCATAATGAAGCTTCAGTTTCAGCTTGTGCTGCTTTCTGAATGACAGTCCGAGAGGAGGTCATACGTCTTAATACAACAGTAACAAAAACACAGTATATAATGAACTTCATACTGTTTGTATAAAACCCACACAAAGACCATAAGTGGACCAAAGGTGGAATATAAGATGTTTCCTTTTTTTAGTCGTGCTAGACAAATCAGTTCACCACCTCTCTTATCACCTGTCTCAATCATGTTTTCTGTTTCCCCTACCCCTTCATTAATGTCTGCACATGCCCTGTAGATGTTTAGCTTCATTCAAACCATTATTGTTTATCTAAACAGTAGAATTCTCTGAAGAAACATACCGAAGCTTGCATGGCAGAGCAGCAGGCCCACCTTTTTGCGCTCAGTCTGATATATGAGTAGAGTAAGGCTGCTATCTGCTCTGCAGCCCTGCTGTGTATTATCACAGTGCTTGTCACGCAGTGATGAATGATGGCGTGAAGCCTCGGATAGCTTGAGTGCCCTCCGAAGCGGCAGGCAGCCAGTGCAGCACCAGCAGTGCTGTGGCCCCCCAGTGGCTAGAGCAAGGGTCTGCACATTCTGCCCACCCGAACCCACTACCAGTTCCAAAGGTCCTAAAACCAGTGCGCAACAGAGAGGATGCGTAGAGCAGAGAGATTAAGAGCATTTATGTGTATACTAGCCCAAATGTAGGCCCATAGCTGCTTTCACTGAACTGTGAAAGTGCCCACCTACCTTGAAGTTAACTTGGTTTTATTAACAGACATTTGTTCCCCTATTTCTTGGCAACCTGAAAGCAGGGTTTTGTGTAACTTGTCATCTCGATAGCCAAATTTAGGGAGTTTTTAATAGCAGCTTGAGTCTAGCAGGCAGGAAAGGGCGTGCTTACGGAGTTTCCTGTCACCTTTGCTTTTACGGAGTGCCTCAAAGGAAACTGGTTTTGCTGAGTTGTTCCATGTTTATAGCTCAAGCGCAAGTGTGTGCAGTGTAGCTGAGCCTCTGTCAGCTTAAGTCAGAATTATTCCCTTGCACATAACCTCATTAATATGTTTGAGTAGGCCTGGTGACTGTTTTTGTTTCTGTTGTGGTTTTCTTATTATATAAGATTCAAGTAGACAGGATGTGGGCTGTCTTACATTTGCTTTTGTGGTTGTTTTGTGTGTGTGTGTCATCATTGCCTGTTGCTGATTTCTTGTCAGTTCATGTTTGTATGAAATTGTCAGTGACTAAATTTATACTCCAGTCTTTCTTTCTTTAGTGTAGTAGGTCAGCCTTAGCAAAAGGTCAAGTAGACAGATTTCACAAGCCTGCTGTGAATTTATGCCTGCGTTACACAGAGCCGACTCTAGTGGATTGCTTGATACTTACAAAGACATTTCTTTGAAAGCATTTGTGGGTTTGTTACAGCTGTGTTTGAAGTGCCCTAAGCTTTATCTGTGTGACGGCACCTTTTTGTAAACACTTGTATATCTTAACCAGTTTTTCAGCTTCCAACAATTATTGTTTAAGCAGGAAGTATGCTCAAATCACAATGGCCTTTTCAGTTATTCTTTCCATGGTCTTCTCATCTTTTTTTCCCACAATAGTGTACTGTTGAGTAGGGAGAGAAAGGGAGGGAGTGTGAAGCAGAAAACAGGGAAAAGAGCCAGCTCTCTGGAACAATTTCTGACAGAAAGAAGCCTGTTTCAGCAGAGTGCGCGCCTGGCGATTTGGTAACCCTCTCCCCCTCCTCCCTGTTCTCCCTTCCTCCCTCCAGCTTCATACCCCACCTCCCCTCTGCCTGGTCGCCTAGCAACCCAGGGCTGGAGCAATCGTGGCAGGGCCAGAGCGATTCAGGGAGCAGATTGGTGGATGATTTATTAGCTGGGCTCAGGGAGCAGCGAGCCCAGGCAGCTGAAATGGAGCCTTAAAGTGGAGCCGACATACAGAGCACAAGAGGGGGAGAGAGAGAGAGAATGATAGAGCGAGTGGAAAACATAGCCTCCCGCCTGTAGTGCAGACAGGCAAGCAGTGTAAATATTACAGTAGGGGTAACATAATTACGGTGACACAATCAGGGCAGCAACACACACAGCTCTGACAGGTGTAATTGATTTTTGGCTCACCGGTCAGGATCCCAGACCCTAGATAATGACAGCAGGCTCTGATCCCCATGTGTGCCAGTGGGTATTAATGTGTTCAGCAACATTCTGAGGGACGGACCTGTGACCCCCAACTGTTGCTTTATGCGCTCATTACCAGACATCATCAGATCCCAGTGTTTACGCTATGGCAAAAATAAATAAATAAATAAATAAAATAAAATCAATCAGAAACCAAGAAGACCCACCACACTGATGGAGAGAGCAGCCAAAGCAGTTTGTTTCTGCTTTGACTTTATTTAGGTGCTTGTTTTGACTGTTAAATTGTATTGCAATTTTTTTTGTATAATCTACTATTGCATTTTTTGGTAAATCTCATGCATCCCGTGCAAACAGGGTGCTCTGCTTAGTTAATAAATCAAAATCCCTCATCTTGTATACTACTCCACCTACTGGTTAACACCATACCTCTAACCACACGAATGTACATAAAAACATTTACTTTCAGTAAGGTTTTTTTTTTTTCCCTACCCAGATAATACCCCACCCCCACCCCACCCCACCCCACCCCGCCGGCGTACACGAGAGCATTACTGTCTCAAGATGAAGAAAAAAAAGGAACATGCAGATTTGATAGAGCATGTATTTTTAATTTGGTTGATTAGTAGACACACTTTACTGTAAATTTTAAGAGCGTCTTTGAAGACGAAATCTCAGTGCTATTCGGAACAAGAAATGCCCCCTCCTGTCTTTGCCACAGATTGTTCTTTTAAAAGCCATGTGTAAACATTTCCTAGGTTACATAACTTCCAAAGGCTGCATGTGTTGAAGGAAGAGGAATTCCATGTCTGGTTTTACGAGTGACTTGTTTGTCTTTTACCAGGACCTTTCTCCTCGCACACTTCAGCCTTCCTCCCCTCTCAGGCTCTCTGGTTTGAAAGTGTGCTCTAAAGGCTCTGAATACATTTAATGTGACTGAAACATTCTTAAAAGGCTGCATTACAAGTACTGGTGTACCAATGTAAAGGTCAGGCATGGAGCTGTTGTGTGGAGCTGTGTGGGGTTAACACACACACACACGCAGACGCACATAAAGGCAGCCCTGACAGGCTGATTGCGTTCAGAGCATGCTTGAGCGACAGAGGTGCCACGAGCCACCATGCAGCGCAGAACTCCACTCCAGGTTTTCCATGCTGCCACAGACCAGAGGCTCTCTAGCAGAAAGATCACATGTAAAGCCTTCCCCTTTGTAGTGGAGGAGCAGAGAGTGACAAGCTATTTCTTGCTTGTAAAAAAGCGTCGCACCTTTGGAGACTTTGTGGATTTGCACGCTAAATTTTCCCCTACCTGCAAGTGGACCTAACACTGTGGACTGTGCTTGGAGTGGACTTCCCCGGGTTTTTGGTGGAGTTACTTTGTGGACGCCGTTGACTGAGATTACAGTGGAGCGGGGCTCGCCTCTGGAACAAGAAAGTAAATCTGCTGGTTGTCTGGTTCGTTGGTTATGAATGTTTTCTGCCTCCGCTTTTCCGCTTTTTATGGCACACAGGCTGGCTCTCTTAAAGGAGCATTTAAACCACAGTGAATATTCTTTTGTGTTTCTCCAGTCTTCGTAAATGTGATGACTGCAGTTTTTAACTAGCTGTTATAATTCTCCCGTTGAAGTTATTTTCCATTAAGTAAATATTTCATAAGATTGCTTGTATTTTCTAGATTTGTTCTTGGTTGAATGAATGTACACAAATGCTGTTTGGTTTTTGTTAGTACCTTTATGTAAAGAAATGGTTTTGTAATCTTGCACTTTTCACAGGAATTAAGCTTCTGTTTGAAGTGTAAGTATGAGAAATGCTAGATCATGAGAGGCGTGTTGTGATTCTCCGTAACTTATTGAAGTTCAGTCTTTGCTTTGAACTCCAGCTTCATGCGACTCCACTATGCAGATTGTGCAGTTGAACTCTGCTATAGATTAATCTACCTTCATGTTTGCACTTTTTTGGTGAAGTGTCAGTATAGTCACAGTGATATATTCAACATTCAAACAAGAGACAGCAGAGGTATCTAGATAGCCATCAAAACATTTTCTTCCCCTTTTTTCCCCCTGTGGCTTACAGCACAGGGCGTTTTAAAGAGCTTCGTGTTCTCGTGGTGAGATTTTGTAGCTGGTCAAAAATTCTGATATCTGATTTTTCGTGTCTTTTTTTGGTGTGCTTTTTTAAAACAGAAACGGTTCATAAAAGGGCTGAGGCAATACGGCAAGAACTTCTTCAGGATTCGTAAGGAACTGCTACCAAACAAGGAAACGGTAAGTCGTTATTTTTTTTCCATTTGTAAATATTTTTCCCTCTTAGTTCTGGACATATGTCGCTTCAAGTTTTTTTGTAACCTCTTATCTTTAGAGTGAACAGTTTAGTAAAGTAAATCTTAGCAGTGTGCAGCTTAAACTGGGGCAGTGAAAGAGATGATGGACACAAGTAGTTCACAGATGGACATGGGGCATGGATATTAGATTTAACAGTAAGCATACAGGGCTCTTGGATGGCTTCCCGAGTACACTGAACACACTGTGTTTTAAACCAAAACAAATCGCAGATTGTTTATGCAGTGCTATTGAAGTAAGCGCTCTCCATTGCAGTGCCGTGTAACTGACAACTTAGTATTGAGAATACAACCCTCTACTTTATTTACTTCCTCTTTTGTGTCTATTTTAAACCAAGTTCCCCTAATTGTTTAAGTGATCTAAAGAAAGATAACACATTGAGCCCCAAAAATAGTTTCAATAATTAAAATAATCAAAGAAGCTTTTTTTATTTCAGGTTTTTGCCTGATTTTTTTTTTTTGTTTTTTGTTAAAGTTTTAGTTTTTTTACCGGTCTCATACTTTTGTTTAGCATAAGATAAATGTGCTACCATGCTATTGATTTTATTTCCCTCACTCACAGTATCACATTGTATATGTGGTGAATCAAGAAAGTTATACTGTTCATTGTTTTCCCATCTATACTAGTTTTCCCCATCTTAAAGAGCACAACAGAACCTTAAATATAGAGTAGATTTACAGTACAGTACAATTACAGAAGATGTAGTCTTGTTATTGTTTAACCTAAGGAATGCATGCTGTTGACTGACAACATATAAAATCATCATTAAGCCCATGAATGCATAGCAAACCGTTGTGGAAGACATACAATACACACACACACACACACACACACACACACACACACACACATATTTATAATTATAGTGTTTTGCATTTGTTGTAGTGGTAGATCTGCAATCTACTATTCTGCTTTTTTGGTAACTCCTCATAACAAAAGTGCTGTCACACACTGTTTAAGCTCACTGGATTTTACGAGGAGTATTGAACAAAAAAATACAGTTTTTATTAGCTCTGATGCCTCTGGCTTAGTTTGAGAGAAATCCATATTGGCTGCTTTAAACACTGTTTGTCATTTAAAGGTCAGCTGTTTGCAGTGTTGGTCTCAGTATCTTGTTGGCTCTATTGTACTACGAGCAACGACTAAAAGCTCACTTATAAAATGGTTCTTGTGTATTGATTTAGCAGGAAGATTAGTCATTAAAGAAAGTCCTCAGAACAAAAGGGAGGCAGTGCTGAGACTTGTCTTCTGACACATTGTGTTAGCTTGATAAGTCACTCTGACCTGTGATTCCCCATCAAATGTTTTTTTAAATAAAAATAAATATATAAAGTTCATGTTAATCATAAGCGAACATCTGTCTAATCTCATACATGAACTTGCTGGGTCAAATTCAGAGCAAATAAAGATTAACCAAGACAGTATTTGCACAACCAAATATGTTTGACTAGAGTAGCAGTTCACCTTCATGATCAGATTCATTACTCATTAGTCCTGTGTTTACACTTTTTATGTAGCAGAAGGAATGAGATTGCACAGTGACTAAAGACCCTGATAATCCAACCGTTGGTTTTTATCATAGTCATTAAGCAAATATGCAGTGTTGACATTAGAATTCCTAATAGCCAAAGTGTACCTACACCTGGCCTGTGCTCAGTACCAAAACAAACATAACAAACACATTATTTCATTTTGCTTTTACTTGTTCAACTAAAAAACCAGAACAAACTCTCATGGTAGTCACAAGAGGTAGGAGAGAATAATGGACAGTGAGAGAGAGATGGAGGCACCACAGTCTTATTGAAGTAGAGGGTTGAGGGGTTAGTTCAATATAGACACTGAAGAAAAAGTCTGTTCTCTCCCAGCTAAAAAGCCCTTCTTTGCTTAAGCTTGAACTTGCTTTGGTGCTGAAAGTCAGTCCTCTGTGCGAGTGCCAGTCAATACCCCGAGGAAACCTTGATTTATTTTCCTGACGGTCTTTCTCCATCTCCTTTGCTTGCTTCTCTTAACTCTCCCTACTCTTACCCTTCTTTATGATTCATATACGAGTCTTCTGATGTAAGATTTCAAACCCAAGAATGAGGAGAATCAAAGTGTTCCATACCAAACCATGCTTTCCAAACTTTTTGCATCTGATTGCTTTGTTGAAGATTGCTCATCTTTGCACAGTTGGTCCAGGTTACCCAGGCCAAATTATTGTATGACTACTGTGTTATCTTGCTGAGGAGCTTGTTAAAGTCTCAGGCCTACAGCCAGAGCTACAGAGGGCAATACAGTGCAGATTGTGTGTGTCTGCCTCTCTAGTCCGCTCTTATTAGCTGGGTTTCTCATAAATAACCAGTGCCAAGGGTAAGCACCCACCACTGTGCAAACACACTAGGCCTGACTAGCTCTCAGGAATGCTTTATATGAAGACAAATAAAAGGGGAAGCTGGGGAAGTGGGTGTGTCCCCTGTTCGTCTCTGCTCTTTTCACTGCCACCATTTCCTTCACTTGAAAGACAACGTCATGGAATAATTTGTATACTGGCGCTAGAAATGTTCCTAACATCCCCAGCATGCTTAGTCTACAGATAGCAGATCATTCCTTGCTTTTTTTTTTCCTAACACAACCCCTCCCATGAGGCCTTGTAGGGAATAGACTCTCTACCACTGCATTACTCAGCTTTCCCTCAGCTTCTATTGATTCAGGGTTGGATGAAATTGCCACACATCAAGAATGATTAGGAATAAGGAATGACACAACAGTGTTGTGATTTTTATCACATTTGTTGAATAACTTGGTCTCCAAGACTTTTGAATTGAAGTTAAGGGTGAGTCACTCAGTTGTATTTTTCCTGAACATTCCATGTTGCTTTACACACTGAGTGGGCATGTTGCTCATGATGAAAATGTAAAGTAAATGCTATTCTGTTAAATTGTTTGATTTAGTGCCTTTTTCTGCAGCCACACACTCAAAACCCCTTAAGCCATAGCCTGGCTTTTTACTGTGCTTAGATACCTGCTGTTCAGGAGAAATAGTGCAGCCTAATTGGTTCAGTCAAATCCAAGGTTAGTACACCTGCAGGAGTGAGAGAGAGGCTGAACGTAGAGAAGTAGAAGAGCCTTTTTGTGTGTGTGATCCTGGTTTAGAAACAAGACATGGCATAAAGGAGCAAATCCATGACAGTCTTTCATGGAGGTTAGGCTGCAGAGCATCCAGTAGCACAAGCAGGCAGCTCTTGCCCTCAGGCGCTCTAATTTTCAAGATGGCCAAGATGATGGAAGTGTTTTCTGCTCAACTGTGTAGCAGATGTTTGCCCTGGTGCGATCTATACACACGTCAGGTTGAATTCATTGTAGCGTCGTCACCCCTGCAGCCAGGACCCAGGAAAATGTGTGATTACGAGTACTAGGGGTTGGGCACTAATTAAAATGGCTGAACTGGAGGCCTGCTCAGTTGGCAGCAGCTCTGAGACTTGACAGAATAGCTTGCTTGCTTTGGTAAATGATGTTGATGTTTATGGAAACATTGAACGTGTTATTCGTCTTTGTCCATTTTTTATAGTGTTTAATTTTATCTAACAGGCTGTAACCAATATTATGTCAACTCTTCTTTTTCCTTTCCCTTCCCACCACTCCTCTCCTAAATGTCACAGACTAAATACATGATATACAGCACTGACTGTGCTTTTTGAATTCATCTTTTGAACTTCCTGTATATGTTTTTATGTGGTTTTCTGAACAAAGCTCTGGTTGTTCAGGTTGATCTTTGGGATTAGAGTGATCAACCCCCACCGAAAAGTCGTGCTGTAGCTGTATATTTGCCTCTGTTGGCAAAACCGCTTACACCAGGGAAACACAACTGCTGATTCTTGTGCTTGTGCATCTTTGACCTGTGAAAGCAAAGCTTATTCATTCTTTTCCAACAGAAACCGGCAGCACAGCAGGGATCCGCTGTCTATTTAACATCCTTTCACTCCCTGCTCCACCGGCCAAGGCCATTGTAGCACTCATTTTTCTCTCGCCTTTGCTTGGTTTAACCACAAAGTAGGTGTCCATATTTCAGTGAAACCAGTTTTCACAGTGTGGTACCGAGTTTTGCTTTGTCGACCTTGGTGCAAGGTTAGAGTGATACAAGCTCTGCGTAGAGGTGTTTACCCATTGCAATTTTTATTTTTTTACACAACACATTGATTCTATTTGCTGTCAATAGGGTTTTTTTTCTATTTATGCTGAATAGTTAAAACAAAGTTAAAGCTTTTTAAGTAATAATAGATGATCAAATGTGCAAGTAAATAAGAGGGAGTCTTATAAAAACCTATATAAGAAATATGATACTTGATGGATCAGGTTTTTTTTAAAAACCGTGTCCAGTACGGTATTCCGTAAAGGCTGTTTACTTTTTCACCCTCCAGTGTGAGAAAGAAGTTCTGTTTAAACAGTGGAAATATTTTTATCAAGTTGTGTCCTGTGGGAGATGAAAGTACAGTGTAACTTTTGGACAGAATCTGTAGTGTATCCGGCCGTGTAGAAGCGCAAGTTGAACTTCTTTCTGGCTTATTCTGCCATCGAGGCTAGAATTACATTCCAGCTACTGTTCCCTCCTCCCTCTCCTACCCTTTTTTGCATGGGCACACTTTGCCCTGGATAGAGACAGGAAAGAACAGTCCAAACTCAACTAATGGATGTTTACAGCTGCAGATCAACTACTTGCGCCCAGTGACCACATGTTCTTTTAGCCTGAAACACATTTGGCTTAACTGAGAAAACACTCTGGAGACATTTTCTCTGTGCAAGGTTGATTGTCCATTGTTATCTTCCATTTTCTCTTTTTCTCTCCCTTTGGTGCGCTCTCCCTCACTGCCCTCCCTTTGCATTCTCTCCTGCTCGCCTCGTCTTGCGTTTGCCAGCTACAGCCTTAACCGTTTGGCGCCCTGTCAAAGCAGCGGCCTTTTGTGGCTTCATCACAAATCTGCCAGGAAAAACAGAAACCATCTGTTCAAGCCTGGGCCTGAGCACGGATGAGTGTATAAATACAGGAGTTTAGCCTTCACGCCCGTACTACACACACACACACACACACACACACACACACACACACACACACACGACTAGAGGGTCCAGCAAATGGCCCAATTCCCCCAAACCCTCCACCAGAGCGGTTTCTAAATCACAATGAAAAAGGTATGATCTGTTGGAAATTGTAGTTCACATGCACACACAGCCGTGCACTCATACACACCCACATGGCTGCACATCAACAGTTTCTTGAGGCGAAAACAGGATGGAGAGAAGAAAAAAAAAAATCTTAGTGCAGTGATAGGAGGTAAGCCCCTTCTCTGTCAGATAATCCACCCCCCAGAAATATTGTGCAGATGGGAGTATTCTGAAAAGTCCTATAATTCCAAGCTTATGTTGTCTGTATTTCTTGCTCAGCACGTGTGTGTATATGTGTGTTGTGTATATAATATATATAATTTTATATATGTGTGTGTGTGTGTACACATATATATATATATATATTAGTGCCGGGCCGTTAACGGCTCGAGATTCGTTAAAAATATTGCCGTTAACGTGTGTATGTGTACACACAT
>JBBPDC010000135.1:22169119-22180218 GCA_037974485.1 Hemigrammopetersius urotaenia
TGTGTGTGTGTGTGTGTGTGTGTGTGTGTGTGTGTGTGTGTGTGTGTGTGTGTGTGTGTGTGTGTGTATGTATGTAATATAAATTTGTTTCTAGTACTGTTTTGCCATCCAACTGGTCACATTGCAAGAGGAGTGTATTGTAGCAGTGTTTTTGTAGTTTTCCTCATTAAATAAAATTTGATTTAGGTAATTACTAATCAGTAAATTTAAAATTAAATCGTAGTGGTCTGTTTTTTGTTTGGTTTTTTTTTTTAGCTACACACGCGCACACTACAAAAAATTGTCAACCTGTGTGTGTATACACAGCGGGATATTAGAATAAAAGCAAACAAGCAAGCAGTAAAAAGTATCTCAATTTCATTTTTCTAAAAAAGTAGTCAATATTTTGTGAGCTGGCTAGAACACCACAGCTCTGGGTCCAAGTTTCTGCTCAGTGCCTCCAGTCATTGGGTGAATGAATAAAATTCCATAATCAACACCTAATTTAATCTACTGAACTGGGCTTCCATGAGGAAAGAGGCCTGGAAATGGCTGAGAGCACTTTGTAACACAACACCATTTACTGTATTTAGTAACATTTACTAACACTAACTTAACACTACTGCCCAGTAGTAAACAGCTTTTAAGCATAATTCTCATTAATTTTTTTTACCTATGTTATCACATTTTGATACAGGGATAACAGCAGCACAAGTGCTGCCTCAATATTTACCTCATTTAATCAAAATACAAAACCAAAATAGTGGCTGATTTACAGCTGTGTGTTTTGAGTGATAAAGCTGCTGTTTCTGACCATGCATTCCTACTGAGGTTGTAGTGCTGTTCCCTTCACAGAAAAAGGGCAGCTAATGGCTTTTTGATAATTGATTAATTTGCCTGGTACTTTCTTATTTCCTATCACCCTAAGCATTAAAAGTATAATTACATATACAGTTACGCTCCAAGAACTCCCGCGTATAGTGAAAAAACACTTTGTGTTTTGGCCTATTTTTATAGTGTAAACCCTAAATATTCCCCCAAATATGTTCCCGGAACACTTTAATTCATTTTAACCTCAGATTAATGCATTACCCTTAAAGAAAATATAAAGGTAAATAAATAATCAGAATGAGAAAACTTTATTGCTTAAAAAAGTTAGCATTAGCAGTTAGCATTAAGACTCGTCCACACAAAAGAAATGTTGAAATAACTCTGCCCACATATTTAGACAGGGCGCAGCTTACTAATACTAAAATTTAAAAAAATTCCGCATTAGACTGAATTCGCAAGTGCTGATCCGTGTAAAACTGAAGGGTTACTGTATTTGCAACATATTGGTCGTAAGTCATATCTGTGCACATATAAAGAGTATTAAATGGAAACTTGTGTAACGGTCATTTAATTCCAAGATAAACTCATAACCTTTGCCACCAAAACTTTAAACTGAGTAGTTTTCACATAATTGCAACTACTCAATACTCTTGAGGTTTGTCCTGGTTCGTAATGTTTTTTACAGCTAAGGAAACTAACAGAATTGCTAACTGCAAACTTTTCATGTGGTCATGCACCTCTTCGAATTGTGTCCTATGCCATCATTGTTGAATTTCCAATGACATTTTTCTAGTTGGTTAAAAAATGCATAAACATACCATTCAAAAAGATGGGTCTTTAGATTGTTAAATATAAAACAGGGTCACATTTTGCACATCAGAGCCAAAAGAAAGCAGAAGGATCAAAGGCAGCAGGCATCATATCCTTGAGCATACTTCAAAATGTCTCCATGTACCATGAGAAAGTATGACATTTTGATGCTTGTGAAAGTTGGAGGTGGGTTGGAAAAATCTGTTTCGCTCTCAACAAACCTTTTCTGGCACGCAGACGGGTTGACTTTGTAATTCTTTCTGTCAATCTGTCTCTTTGACACTAACTCACAATGTGAACCCGGCTTCAGAGGGCTCACTGCAAACAGGAACTCGTGGGAGACATTTCCTCCTTCAGGTGTCATCTTTTATTTCGCTTCACGGTAGGACATCTCCCTTTATAAAAGACTAATAACGTTCTCCTTTGCTCCTCCTACGTTTCGATGCTGTGCCAGAAGAAATGTTTTATTTTTCTGTCTGTGCCGAACAAATCAGGATGGGCCTTGTGGAAATGAATGGACAACAGCAAAGAGGAAGAAAGATGAGAAGAGCAGAGCTGAGCACTACGGCTTAGCACAGCCTCTCCACGCTTCCACTCAAATCATATTTCCTCTCCCATGTCCACTCCTAGCCTTGAAAGGGGATTTTCTATAGGTCTCCATCATACAGTTATTACCAAAAGAAATTTGTCATCACCACAGATGATCCCCTCAAAACATTTAATCAGTCTGTTCAGCCTCATCTCCACTCCTCCATATATTGCCCAAGCTTTTTAGGTGCGCTTATGAATGTCTGCTCTCTCCAGACTTTGTCACTTGTTTTGATAGCTTGCAAACTAAATTACTTTTGAATGACTGTAGTGATTCCTTTCATACCAGAGCATTCCTCCTGTTATTGAACTGAATTTTGGCTTTGGTAGAAGGTGCATAAAGTTCTCCAATGTTTTAGGACCATAAAATGCTCCCTTCGTAAATGGCTAACGTGATTTAGAGCTAAATTGACCTTTTCCCATCTCCTTTCATATTAAGTCTGGGCTTCATGGCTCGAAGCCCACAGCAGAAAGAGAAGAAGGGGTGGGGGAGAGAGGCAGAGCATTAGTGTGGTGCTGTGAACATTCATTAGGCTCTGAAGAAAGCCTGCCCTCTGTCCCGCCAAACAGTTTTGATCTGCACATTTCAATTAGATTTCACATCAGGACGCCTGCCATTCCTTGGCCACCTGCGCCCTGTTCAGCCCCACCAAAGCCTCACACTTTCCTTGTGCTCTTGCTCCCCTCACCATCACACAACCCATTATATTTTACCACCTCATATCAGACTGAAATTACCCTAAGGAGCTTCACTAATCACATATTGTACAGGGTTATGATGAAGCTTGATAGGCAGTGAAAACCACACTGCACAGTAGCCACTTCACATTATGTGTTTAAAGTGCGGTGAGAAGCTGATGTGGGTGAAAATCTCAGTCAAAGAAAAGGATTTGTCACACTTATGTTTCTCATTTGGCTAATGTCTAAACCACCCACAAGTAATTGATGTAATTGTGATAATTGATATCTCGCCTACTCATGTCCACCAAAGTGCTCAATAAGAGGGGGCTGTGCTTGTTCCAGTGGTGGAGTGTTGATTTAGAAGCATGAGGAACCATTTGTTGAAAACAGATGTGCTCCAAGGAAATCTGGTTCTCTAGTGAGCGGCATCAAAAAGCCACTGAAGATTTTTCCTTACACCTTAGCTCTTACTGCTCTTGCTTCTGACTAATCTTAGCAGTATCAGTTTGTACTTTTAAGTTCTTCATTTTTTTATTTTAAATAATGTTCATATCCCTTAGCATTGAGTATTATGTAAAACCCTCCCATTTAAGCTGAATCGGTGGTGGCTGAATTTAAAAACAGCTTAATCTGTGTGTCTGAACAATATTTACTCATGACAAACATGGCAGCATGTATTCTGTCCATAATGTACCTGATATGTCTGTACTTTTATTTCTTCTTGCATACATAAATTGACTGCTTTGAATTTATGCATTGTGGTCTTTTTAGTAGTGAAGTGAGGTGGTGGTGAATGCTGTAGCAGTAAAAATGTAAGCATACAGCAGATTTGTCTGGTTAAAGCATGAAATTAAATGAGGCTCAAGGATAATCTCAAGAAACTTGAATGTTTTTCTTTTGCCTGCCAAGTGTAGTCTAAGTGTTAGCCGCAGAGATGCTAAAGTGTTGGTGAGAGCAGAATTTTAATGACCAATTTATGTCGAGAAAAACGGCTAAAGCTAAGAGTGAAAACGATCAATACACATTAAAGACAAGCAAACCCAATTCAGGGTTTAACAAGCCCTGTCATACTCAATGGCTGACCTTCACTATCAATCCCTTAAATGTTAAAACATACTGCATGTCCTAAGCTGAAAAAACAAAAGGGTAAAAGGTTCCAGGGGAGGTGGAGAAATTAAGAAAGGTACAAAGGAGAAATGAGTAGATCCACTACAGGAAAACATGTCTTTCTCAGCCAGATGACAATTTCGGAGTGTGTATTTTGAGTGTGGCCGGAAAGCACCAGTTAATTTGTGCAAGCTGCCTCAGCAAAGCGTCCTCTGATCCATGATTGCATGTGTTAATGTTTCAGTAGGGTATTGATTTCCTGGCTGGCTTTTGTGTGCTGGATTTATACACCCTGCTCCCTGGCAAGCGCACCCTGAATGTTTGATTAAAGTTCAATTGACTCTTCCAGCGAAGGGACTCGGAGCCGTTTCACTCCCTATTTGTAGCGCCAAAGCTCTCTCCGACATGTTCTTTGTTCCTATTCAAGCGCCTGCCACCCAGGCAGCCACCAATGTACTGATCCTAATATCCCAGCATTCAGTGAGCTTCACTGCCTAATCCTGGGACAGACACGGCCACAGCACAACAAGCTGGCCTGCTGCAAAACCCGGCATGGAATCTCCGTCCCAGGCTCTAGCTGACCTCAGCACTGCACCTATTTTGTCAGCTACTCTTTGAAAATAAGCTGCTCTTTGTGTGCTCTTATCAGTTTGACATTTGAGGGCTTAGTACAAACAATGGAGGAGCAAAAAAATGCAGCTAAGAGCCTTGTTTGTGTTGGACCATTGGTTCAGCACAAATCTGTTAACTCTTGATTTGTAACAGCAGTTCAGGAGTGGTTCGTTGTTTGAGAAGATAAAGAATCGAGAAACATTAACTGGTCAAGAAACGTTAAATTATGTGCAAAAAAACAAGAAAAAAATTGTTTTTTGCTTGTGTGCTTGCAGGGAGAATTGATAACGTTTTACTATTACTGGAAGAAAACCCCTGAGGCTGCTAGCTCCCGAGCCCATCGGAGACACCGTAGACAACCAGTCTTCCGCCGGATCAAGACCCGCACCGCCTCCACGCCTGTCAACACTCCCTCCCGACCCCCTTCCAGCGAGTTCTGTAAGTGTGCTCTGCCTCTTTTGCCTGGAGACAAAGCAGATTCTGCAACAGCTATACAGGACATCCCTAAGTAAAAGTGCACTAATGCAGATTTTAGATTTTTGAGTTTCTATAAAGTAAACATGGAAAATTTCCCCACTGATAAGAAAGTGGGTACTTAGAGTAAGAAGTTTAATGTGGACTATACTCAGACATGCTAATATTGGATTCATTTGTGCAGCCATTAGTGCAGGGGTGATTGTACTGTAGTGTTAACTTGGCTGTCATTTTGTGCTTGATAACTCTTACTCTGTCATTCAGTGGATCTGAGCTCAGCCAGCGAGGATGACTTTGACAGTGAGGACAGCGAGCAGGAGCTGAAGGGCTACGCCTGCCGCCACTGCTTCACCACCAGTAAGGCTGCTCTCTATTTACTGTGCTTAATTTCCAGTGACTGCATTACTGCATTCTGGTTAAGCCAAGCTTGTATATTTGTCCCTGTTTGTTTCCTTCTTTTCCTCTTCAGCAGTAATGAATATGCTTTATTTATACAGTAAATAAACTCTGTTTGCATTATGGTCTTCCCCCCCTTTCTGAACTGATCCAACCAACTTCAGTGAAATATGAGCTTTCCACTGTCAGCAGTTAGCCAGTCCCCAGGTGGAGTGATCACAGTATTAGGCTTTGGTAGTAACACAGAGAGACAGGTGGAGGCCCTACAACAGTGCTAGCATCATAGGCGCGTCAGGCCCATAATAATCCCCACAGCAGGCCTGTAATTACTCTCTGTTTGAGGGAGCCGTGCTACTCTCCCACTCGCTCTATTGCCAGATGGACCTCTGTGGATGTCACTGCTAATTTCATCCAACCTGACAGTTACTCATTTGTTCTTTGCCTCATTAAACCCTCTGACTTGTTGGGTGCAGTTGGCACTTGCAGAGCTCCCATATGGCGTAGGCTATGAGTGCCACCGTTTAATGCGGCATAGTGAGGCAAAGTGCATACGCGCTGACATCAGAGTGTTTGATGTTAGGATGTAAGTCAGAGACCAGTCTACCCTTCCTAACTCACTGTGCTTGCGCAGTCAGGGAAAGCAGAGCTCATTTTAAGCTGGAAATGTGTTTGCAGCCTCTAAAGACTGGCACCACGGGGGCCGTGAGAATATCCTGCTGTGCACCGACTGCCGCATCCATTTCAAAAAGTACGGAGAACTGCCCCCCATAGAGAAACCTGTGGACCCGCCGCCGTTCATGTTCAAACCCGTCAAAGAGGAAGAGGATGGACTCGGTGGGAAGCATAGCATGAGGACTCGACGGAACCGTGGGCCAGTAAGTTTGCATCTTAAGGCTTTGATCTCATGTTGTCTACCATAAAGGCCTTGCAGATTCGCCCCATAATATTTCTTAGACAGTTTATTCAGTATATGTATATATAATATTGAAATCTAAATTTTAGGGTCAGGTATAAAATTATGGGATTTTGTTTGGTGCAGATGTCGACACTACGAAGTGGCCGAAAGAAGCAGACAGCCAGTCCAGATGGCAGAGCCTCACCAACCAATGAGGACCTGCGGTCAAGTGGTCGAACCTCCCCTAGTGCAGCCAGCACCTCCAGCACTGATAGCAAGACGGACTCGATGAAGAAGCCAAGCAAGGTATGGCTGCATTGCCCTTACCGTACCAGTTACAGCACACTGTACCACCCACACTGCATTAGCTCAACATCTACTTTAGCCTGTGCGTCAGCAGAGTCTACATGTTTGTCTTCTGTCACAACAGAAGATAAAAGAGGAGGCTCCATCGCCTATGAAGAGTGCCAAACGCCAACGAGAGAAGGGATCCTCAGACACAGAGGAGCCAGAGAGGGCCAGCGCTAAGAAGTCAAAGACTCAGGTATGATTCTCTTAGTAGTGTACAAGTAAGCATAGCCTTTTCCAGTAATAGAAAAAGTTTTAATTCACTTGGCTCTATTGACCAAACATTAGGTAACTCATTTTACATTGACAATGACAGTTTGAGTCAGATGTATTAAACTGTACCTCTCAGTAAGTAATGCATGTCAGTCAGAAGACTTTGCTGTACCAACCTGTGAGGATTTTTTTTTTTATTATTAGAAATGAATGCTCACTTAGAGCTGGTCGTTAGAAGCAGGGCTGCTGCTTATTTTACTGACCTCTCTCCCTTTGGCTTTCAGGAACTGAGTCGGCCTGACTCACCTTCAGAGTGTGAGGGAGAAGGAGAAGGCGAGAGTTCAGATGGTCGCAGCGTAAATGATGAGGGAAGCAGTGACCCTAAAGACATTGACCAGGACAACCGCAGCTCCTCTCCTAGCATTCCCAGCCCGCGTGACAACGAGAGTGACTCAGACTCATCTGCGCAGCAGCAGGTTCTTCAGGGCCAGCACCCTCCTGTCATCCAGTGTCAGCCAGGCTCTCTGCCCCCAACAGCTTCTTCCTCCACACCCACAGCACCCACGCACCCTACATCAGGGGCCCCAGCACTCCCCTCCCAGGTGTCTCCATCCGCCCCACCCACAGCCATGCCTCCTCAGCAGATACCTCCAGCAGGCACGCTTTCTCACATCCAGTCCGGAGCGGCACTGCACCCTCAGAGGCTTCCCTCACCTCACTCGCCCATGCAGGGCATGCCTCAGCCCCCAGTGCCCTCCCAAACTGGCTCCCAACCTTTACAACCTCCACTACACGGTCCAATGCCTCCTATGGGCCACCCTCTGCAGACAGGCTCACTCATGCCTCATTCGCATCCTTTACCTCCACAGCCTTTCCCTCACGCTCAGTCTCAGGTCCCTCCATCCCCTTTATCAGGCCAGGCACAAGCCTCATCCCTGTCTCAGCAACAGCAGCCTCACACTTCTCCATCACAGTCTCAGCAGTCCTCTTCACAAAGCAGTGGCCAACCCCCTCGAGAGCAGCCACTGCCCCCAGCACCCATGTCCATGCCCCACATTAAACCTCCACCCACCACCCCCATCCCACAGATGCAAACCCCTCAATCTCACAAGCATCCCCCACACCTCTCGGCGCCACCTTTTCCACAGATGCCTTCCAACTTGCCCCCACCTCCTGCCTTGAAGCCCCTCAGCTCCCTCTCGACGCACCATCCACCCTCTGCCCACCCACCTCCACTACAACCTATGCCTCAGCAGCTGCAGCCTCCGCCTGCACAGCCTCCAGTGCTCACCCAGTCCCAAAGCTTGCCTGCCTCAGGCAGCCACGCACCTCCTCCAGCACCGCCTCTGCCTCCCTCTGCCACGTCCTCACACTCTGCGCCTTCCCAAACAACCTTTCCTCCTCATCCCTACATCCCGGGGGTCTCGGCTGCTATCCCATCCTCCTCAGTTCCAGCCTCTGCAACAGGCCCCCTGGCTGGATTGCAGCAACCCCCTTCCTCCATCTCCATGCCCTTGCCTGCCTCAGTCAGTGCTTCCTGTCCAGGACCCTCCACTGTGCCCCCTGTGCAAATTAAAGAGGAACCTTTGGATGAAGCAGAGGAGCCAGAAAGTCCCCCACCGCCACAGAGGAGTCCTTCACCAGAACCCACCATTGTCAACACACCTAGCCACGCCAGCCAGTCTGCAAGGTATGAGACACACTATGCAAGACGTTATGCAGTTTTAGTGAGTTTAAATTAAGAAGCCACACTGATGATGGTAGTTGCATACTGAGTTTTCAGGGTCCCATTTCTGAGTGTCTGTCAGCCTTGCCTTTAGCACATAGCAGCTTTGCAGTCATCAAGGCCAGGACAGGGCTGAGATTAATGACTGCATCATTAGAGTGAAAGGCTCCATCAGAACACGAATAAGTCTTGTTAGGCCTGTTGTGGAGCTGTGTCCTAAGTGCTGCAAACACACTGCCAGTGAATAGCAATGAGGCTGCTAATGCACCCAGGGTGCAGCTCATTATGTCCCAGGCAGTGAAGAGACTGATTGAGTGGTTTTACCATAGAATAATGAGCTGATGTGCCAGAGGTTATTTATTTGTC
The DNA here is from genome assembly GCA_037974485.1 of Hemigrammopetersius urotaenia. NCBI lineage: Eukaryota > Metazoa > Chordata > Actinopteri > Characiformes > Alestidae > Hemigrammopetersius > Hemigrammopetersius urotaenia. The sequence continues at coordinate 22,178,146 of JBBPDC010000135.1, forward strand.
ATGAAGTAATTGCATTGCTTTTCAAATGGCTGCTAAACCTCCACCAGAAAACAGGACTTGCAGACACCAGACTTGTCTAATTTTTCACTTATACTTAATAAACCATACAAATTCATGCAGCAGAGTGATTTTTCATTGTACTATACTTATACTTAGCTCTTAGGTCTTGTCTAACATATGCCCTCCTCCTGTTCCAGGTTCTATAAGTATTTGGACAGAGGCTACAACACATGTGCAAGAACGGACTTCTACTTCACTCCATTGCCATCATCTAAGCTGGCCAAGAAGCGAGAAGAGGCGTTGGAGAAAGCAAAGAGGGAAGCCGAGCAGAGAGCGCGGGAAGAGAAAGAGAAGGAGAGGGAGCGAGAGAAGGAGAGGGAAAGGGAACGGGAACGGGAACGAGAGAAAGAGGCTGAGAGAGCTGCTGTAGGTTTCCTTTTACAGACTAAAAAAAATGTAGATGTATATTTGAACAGTCTTAACGTTCTACAAATGTGATGTACCTAATCGGAATTTCGTCTTGCCTTTACAGAAAGCTTCCAGTTCCTCTCATGAAGGTCGGATTGGTGATCCTCAGATGGCAGGACCAGCTCATATGCGACCACCCTTCGACCCCCCTCCCACCACCATTGCTGCAGTCCCACCTTACATTGGGCCAGACACACCTGCCCTACGCACGCTCAGCGAGTATGCCCGACCCCATGTTATGTCACCCACCAACCGCAACCACCCTTTCTTTATGTCCCTCAACCCCGCAGACCCCCTGCTGGCCTACCACATGCCTGGGCTGTACAATGCAGACCCTGGAATGCGCGAGCGGGAACTGAGAGAGCGAGAAATGCGTGAGAGGGAGATCCGTGAGAGGGAGCTTAGGGAGAGAATGAAGCCTGGGTTTGAGGTCAAACCACCTGAACTTGATGGCCTGCATCCCTCTACAAATCCTATGGAGCACTTTGCCCGGCACGGGCCCATCGGTTTGCCACCCATGGCCGGCCACCCTTTCGCTTCTTTCCACCCAGGCCTGAACCCATTAGAGAGGGAGCGACTGGCACTGGCTGGGCCCCAGCTGCGCCCAGATATGACCTACCCGGAGCGCTTGGCAGCTGAGAGACTGCATGCTGAGAGAATGGCCTCAGTGGCCAACGACCCAATCGCCAGGTTGCAAATGTTCAATGTGACGCCACACCATCACCAGCACTCGCACATCCACTCGCACCTCCATCTGCATCAGCAAGATCCACTGCACCAAGGTGAGGGAAAAACTCTGAATATACTACACCTCACACTTCAATATATATTGTCATATGATAAATGATAAATGGAGTAAAATGTGATTAATTTGCTAAAATGTTTTCTATAGCTTTTATGTAGTATGCATGTCAATGGAAAAAAGCATGCTTGCAGAAAGGCATGATGTATAATCTTGTGATAATGGTTGGTGTTTGAATGTGAGTGATTAGCATGCTTTTGTGTCTGTACTGTTATAATTTCTCTGTACCTTGACAAAAAGCTGCTGACACGGGGTAGGTGGTGGTGAATGTCTTGTGTGTCCCCCAGGTTCTGGGGGCCATCCGCTAGTTGACCCGCTGGCTGCAGGACCACACCTGACTCGCTTTCCTTACCCGCCTGGAGCCATCCCCAACCCCCTGCTTGGCCAGCCCCCACACGAACATGAGATGCTCCGGCACCCTGTGTTTGGTATGTCCTTTTCACAACAAACACTTCTCACCATTTCAGTTCTTTTAACTGACTCTAATCAAGATAGTCTGGTCTTGCCTTAACATATTTATACTTGATATTGTTGATGTAGGTACTCCATACCCTAGAGAGTTGCCAGGGGGTTTGCCACCTCCCATGTCGGCAGCACACCAACTGCAGGCTATGCATGCACAGTCCGCAGAGCTGCAGAGACTGGCAATGGAGCAACAGTGGCTGCACGGACATCACCACATGCACGGGGGCCCTCTGCCTGGACAGGAGGACTACTACAGGTCAGTCAGTCACACATTAGAACAGCTCTGACACAGCTGACTGATGACACACTCTTATAATCAAAGTTCCATTTATTTATAT
>JBBPDC010000135.1:22211054-22222163 GCA_037974485.1 Hemigrammopetersius urotaenia
GGAGCTGGGTCTATACTACGCAAGCTATGATGAATTTCACCTTGATATTTCAGTGACTTGTCCGGTTCGCGCACGTTGTAAACTTTTCTCGGTCTCTCTGTCAGGGGGTTTAATTAATTTTTTTAACGCCGTTAATCTCATTGGAATCTATGCCCACCTCTAATAAAAATACAGTAAAATGTATTAGTTTTTATGAATTTTTATAGTTCAATAATTTACTGTTCATCTGGCAGCTAGTTGTAGTAGTGACCCGCTGGTTAAAGCAGACACTGGACAGCAACTGAGCTCAACAGCCTTTAATTTACAGTAATACAAACACAAGAGAAAAAACAAGCATTAGATGACCATGCCAAGGCAATTTGTTTTTTTTTCTCTGGGCAGTACAAAACATTTATACAGTTAAATTTTATGTGGAACTGCAGCTGAATTAATTTTTATTTTACAAAATTAGTAAATTATATTTTTCTTAATAATTTAGCACTCAAATACATGAATAATTATATAGTGACACAAAATAAAATATTGTTATCTGCTGTTTCCACAAATTTCCTGGGGTTTTTGACAACAATTTGAAATTCAAAACACTATAATTTCCTTTTTAATTCAGCTTAATACATTACCCTTAACAAAAATGTATACAGGGCTGGCAGTCTGTGCGTTCTGAAAAAGTCCAGAACGGCTGTCTGGTACGCGGCCGTCGGGCCAGTGATGCGGCCGAGATACACGGTATCTCAGTGGGGCATCTTGGGCCCGACGGCTGTGCGCAGGACGGCCATTTTGATTTCTGTTAGCTTTAAAAAAGAAAAACAGGCAGCAATTTGAACCAACACCAGGAATGGTATTTACAAAGAAGTACGTTTGGTAGCTAAACCGCTTTGACTCATCTGCATGACTTTAATGCTGCTCTGGATGTGGTTTGGGAAGGTTCAGAAATGGTTCAGTGATGTGTTTTTATGGTGACGGTTTGGGCTGTTTAGGTGACTTCAAGTGGGGCAGCTGGTGGCCTGGTGGTTAGGGAGTTGCCCCTATGATTCAAATCCCACGACTGCCAGTGGCACCACTGAGGTACCCTTGAGCAAGGTACCGTAACCACACACTGCTCCCCCTGGCGCCCCCTGTTGGTGGCAGGTCCCTGCTCCACTTGGTGAATGGGTTAAATGCAAAGAAAGAATTTCACATTGTTCATACTTTTTAGCTGTGCTATGATGTGTTCACATATGACTACAAGGGACCACTTTACTTACTTGCCTACTTGTTTGTTGTTGAGTTGTAAACTAAAAAGCAAATTTTTGCCACCTTGTCTGGATCAGCTGAATCTGGGGTAATTGAACAATCATCTTTTTGGCCAAACTGTTTCTTTAATCAGCCCCATCCAGCCCCATATATATAAATTAGGGATGCACCAATTGATCGACCAGTGATCGGAAACGGCCGATTTTTGGCCTGATCGGCCTAATCGGCCTGATCGGTGATCGGCTGATCACTCACACGAATTGCAGATTTCAAACCGATCTTTTTTGGGGAGGGTTATTTATTTGTTTATGTATTACATTTTATTCATTTAAATTTGTAAAGAAAATTTGTTATGAAAAAAATCTTTATATTAAAGAAAATTAGATTTTTGTTTGTATTTGCTGTAGAGCTGCCACTATCATATGTCACTATTATAAAAGTAACCAGTAAACAGGGAAAGTAACTACCACGTTACATGAAAAAATTTGAAACCCATTTTTTGTGTCGTTTTTGTCGACTACATGCAGCAGCTCTAATTTTCTGTTATCTGGGGAAGAAATCTGTATCGGAAAAATCTGTATCGGCATTAGAAGCATTACAAGTTTTATAACAAAGTTTTTCAAATCTGACACCTGAGTAGAAGAAGCCTACTCATTTCATTTAGAAATTGCAACGTTAATTTGGTACATAAAGTTCACTTATGCACTTCCTGGCAGATTTAAGTCAGAGCCCGCATTTTGTGATCTCATAAAGGCCTGTTTGGTCTCAGTCAGACTATGTACTGTGCCAGGTGAGTCTTAAAAACTCCTGAAAGCTTAATTGACCTGTTGCAGCAACAGCTCAAAATGATTGATAATTATTTTCTTTCAAACTCTGAATACAGTTTCAAGCTAAATTACAAGATGAATAAAACAAAACAATGGGACAGGTCTGAAATGTGTGTTTTTTGACCATGAGAATTTGTCAAAAAATGACTACTTTTGACAAAATGATCAAGCTCACACAATTCAAGTCTACTGTCTTGAGTATGCATTGAACAGCACAGCAGTGCTCCCCAGTGGCCATATTTTAAAGGGTATTAGAGAGTTCACACTTTTCCAAGGTTGTCAAATACCTGGTGAAGTCTGATTGGCCGATGATGGACATGTTTTTTTCAAATACGATATCAGCTTGAGAGGAGCTGAGCCAGGATAGCAGACTGTAACAAACTTTCATTTCAGTCAGACCACCTTTGATTGTGATATGTTGTTGCTTCTAGTCCCAAACATTTGAGGATAACCTCCAACTTCTGTAGGGATAGCTCTGTAAATGTTCAATCAGTCAAAGTGTTTCTGAGTTATAGCTGTATATGTGTGATATATGCCGTTTAAGGCCCACCTCTGTATTAAAGACACAACCTAGAGTTGAAATTATTTTTTTTGATGAATATTAAATTTCAGTCTTTTACAACTCTGTTGACATCAACAGAGTCCAGATAAAACACAGCCCTTAAGGCCGGGCTGGGCTGGCATATGCCTGGTGGGCTGATGGTTTATTTGGGCTGGCACAGAATTCCATCAAAACCTTTTTATCTGTTTGGCCAAAGAGCTCATTAACACTGAGCCTATTAGAGAATAAATCCATGCTATACCTCTACAGTCAAATAAACACTGAGAATTGATCAAATTGCTTGAAATCATCAAAAACATTGCTTGAAATCATATCGTTGTGGAATATCTGACTTACAGAATGTGTTTAAGTGTTCTCTTTCAGAGAGATCAGACAACTGAAAACAAAATAGCATAACATTTCCATAACCCACTTCCAGCTCAAAAAACCTGTTTCCCAAACTGTGACAACGGAAACAAGTGTTCCTGTTTTCAACTCATGTGGTGTAACACTGTATATTTGTAAGCAAGCAAATACTAAATGGGATTTTGTGGATGACATTGTTAGGTAGGAAGTCATTAATAAATGTTACACTTATTTTTGGCATTGCTTTTCAACAACCTGTTGCCCAAATTTGGCCTGGTGTCTATATCTAAAATTACATAGTTTGGTCTCTCATCTTTCTGTTAATATGTGAGTGTGTGTTTGTGTGTCTGTGTGTGTGTGTGTGTGAGAGAGAGAGAGAGAGAGAAGAATTATGTATTTGTTGCTTTGTGGGGACCAAATGTCCTCATGATCATAAGAATACTGGAAAATCTGTAGAAACAAGGATATTTTGCTGGTCGTCACAAGGTTTTTGTGCAATTTCAACAAATTTTAAGAGCAGGAATATTGCATTTTAGTTACTGAGGTTGAGGTTCAGCTTAGATGTAGGTATAGTATTACTGAGATACACATCTCAGTGGGGTGTCCTTACAAAAATAGCAATACCTATGTGTGTGTGTGTGTGTGTGTGTGTGTGCTTTTCTTTTTTGGACATACAAGCTAATCAGAAAATGCTCCTGGTCAGTGGTCGTGTCTGTTAATAATCTTGTGATTTTCAGAGGCCGTGGGGAGGCTGGTTGATGAGGCCGCTTGTACAAAGCGAGGAACGGAGGAGGGAGTAAAATGCGTGGGCAAGGTGGAAAAATGAGGGCTGAAGCAGGGGTGTGTGGGGTGTGATTAGGCTCCTAGAGCCCATCACCTCTTATTCATGGCCTTGTACTGTTCCCCTTTCCGCTTGCCTGGCAGTTGTGAGGGCACCCTCTGGATTGCCTCACCGCCAGAGCATGCCGGACCCTGTTATCCGCCTATCCATCTGGTCTATTGATTTTTTTCCCCTCCTTTTTTTGGAGTTTCATCTTACCCCTCTCTGGGCTGGTGTTTGAGAGCAGAGATAGGGAGCTGGAGGTAGTAGGTGGTGGGAAGATGTTGGGGGTGGGGGTGGGGTGTGTGGAAAGGGAGCTGAGATGTGAGAGTGCTTCCAGGGGGGCTGGGTATGGGGCTTCGCAAGTTCTATTCACAGTGGACTAAGGATGAGCAACGATAGGTGCTCTTGAAGTGTGTGTGTGTGCGTATGTGTGTGTGTATTTAGTTCTTTGTGGGGTCCAAATACCCCCATGCTTGTAGAAAAACATGAAAAGTTTGTGGACATTTTATTAGATCCCATGAGAGGAAGTAATGCATCTAAAAATACGAAAGATTTCCTTTGATTCTTAAGATGGAAGTGACGGTTCATACAAATATCAGTTGGAGTCTATTGACCAAAACCCATTTATTACCTGAAGTATACTTTCCTAGCTTTAGAATGGAAGTAAATGGAATCTGTTAGGAAACAGGCGTTGCATAGGGGTGTTCAGCTCTGATCCCGGGGGGGGCAGACACAGTTTGAGGGCTTGAGGAATCGCCGAACTGTGCTGGACAGTAGAATACAGTTTTTTTAAGTAGAATGCCCCACAAATACAGTTTTACAACTGTGTCTGTGTGTGTGTATTTGAAAATGTGGAAATGCATGTGTGTGTGTGTGTGTGTGTGTGTGTGTGTGTGTCTATATGAGTGCAGGCCTATGTGTGTGCCTCTCTCTCTCTCTCTCTCTCTTTCTCTCTCTCTCGTCTTTCCCTCTCTTGGGATTGCCTCCTCCCTCTCTCCCCTCAGAGGCGCCCACACTCCATACGCTTCTGCCGGCACCCCCTCCCCCCAACCTTTCTCTCTCCCGCCTGCCTGCCGTCTCCTGTCCCGCGGGGCTGAGGCAGCGCTGCCGGCTTGCCCCGTCATTTGCGGAGGTTTGTCTAAGTGAGAAGCAATTAGTGCAGCGAGCCCATTAATGCATGCATGGCGCGCCCGGGCCCCGGCAGGATGGAGGCCGCCCCATAGGACCCTTCTCTCTCTCTCTCTTTCTGTCTGTCTCTCTCTCCCTCTCTCTCGGTGCTCTGTCTCTTTTCATCAGCAAGTAAGGAGCCATGGTGTCGCCGCTGCTGCTGCTGCTGCCGCTGCCGCTCTCACCACCTCCTGCTCTTTGATTCCTAATAATGAGATCATTTCATTAATCTTGTGTTTAAACCACCACACGTCCAGGAGCCACATCATCATAATGTGTGTGCCTGTGTGTGTGTGCCTGTGTGTGTTATCTAGAAGAGAAAACACAAGCCCCTATTCCTCTTACCCCCCCACACACATTCTTTTTGTTTTAGTTGTGCTGAACTGATGGTTTGCAGATTTTTTTCTTAGATGGAGACTACCGAAAGGCAGAGGGTTGAAGGGTTTCCTGCAAGCCCCCACACAGTTTCCATCGCAGATGATTATCAGCAGTAGAGCAGCAAGTATGGAAACGCTGTAGGAGGAGAAGGTGCATGGGTGGCTGAAGGGTTCCCTCTGAAGCCTGTGGTAAGCTAGGGGTGTTTGTATGCCTGTGTGTGAGTGGGGGGGTGTTCTCGATTCTGTTTGCCGCTCAATACTGAATGGCGAACAAAACAAACAATCAAAAACACAACACAAAACAAAACAAAAAAAAACACAGAGCACATTCATATTGTCTGTATAAAGCCAGGCAGCATTCCTGCGAGTGTTTTAAGCCTGCAGCTCCTATGTGGATGGGATGAGGTGTTGGTTAATTAAAGATGGAGTAATGAGAGGCAGTGCTTACAGCAGCTTTAGGAGCTTGATAAGAGGCTAATCCTCTGAAGTAAGGCTGAGATCGACCTGGTCCCTGGTGAGCCCAGCTGCCCCTCACCACCTCCCTCCTGCCCAGCCGGGCCGGAAGGAACGGCTCTCTTCTTTAAAGACCAGGATTTGGTCAGGCTGAAAAGAAAAAGAAAAGAAAAACAGCCAGCTTTATCAAGCAGGCCTGGGCTAGCCTTACCATGAGATTCAGAAGAATTTGGTGTGAGCTGTTCAGCTTTGCCCCTTTCTGGTTGAAATAAGGCTTGGAAAAGTGCCTCTTGCCTATAATACGATAGAAGACAAAGAGTTTTTATTACCAAGCAGTTGAGCTGCTAAGCACCACATGTCAGTTTTAGCATAAGCCAAGGCCTAGGCTGCTCCAAATAAAGGCTGGGAGATATGACAAAAAGAACCAGAGATGATTACAATGTTTGAATTTTGTTCACTAGCAAAGTACTGCTACATTTTACTACATTTACTACATACTACATTTTACTACATTTACTACATACTACATTTTAAACATACTATGAAAAACTCTGATTCTATATTTGGAAAGATAAATGGATAAAGCAGAAATAATAAAAGAATAAAAAGAATAATAAAAGAATAAAATGTCCCAGGACAACCCATACCTCATACCTGGGAATGGTCTTTAGTTACTATACTGTTGACTGATTAGTAACATTTCTATAATTAGCCTAAATCATTTTAGAATTACTTTTTATAATAATTTGATCTTTTGATGATACAAGCAGAATCTTCAGCTGATAATACTGGAGCCTGTCGCCTTAAGGCCCACTTTATCCAGTAGCCTGCAAGATAATTTATTTCAGCTTTACTAAATAAAATTCCCCCTAATTAATATTTTCTCACAGTCATTCTTTTCAGCATCACTATGATGTCCTTCTTGTCTGTGAAAGCACTCTAAGAGCACTAATGTGGGAACAGGCAGTGTTTAGTAATGGTAACACATGGCAATCTGTTCCCATATGCTTGGCTTTGCAGGATCTATAATTCAGCAGTAGCAGATGTCTGAATGTTAATCATTCATAAGTGTACATTATGCGCCAGTCTTTGTCATAAGGAAGTGTTAGTGTCCCTCTGCTTTAAAGGGCATGTCCTACATTTCTCTATTTTAGTTTTCCCCCCTGAGGTGCACTTTTTATGATGTTTTGTGTGTGTCATTTTATAAACTATAAACAATCATAATTCAGTTCTACGTGATATTATATTCCAACCTCTCTGCATCGCTAAGAAACAGGCTGCTGTGTTAATGGGCCTTTAAGACACATATATGCAAATGAACCTTGTTCTGATTGGCTGCCATGTACCTCCTTCTGGGCTGAAACACTCTATAACTTAAGTATGAATGAGCAGGGGCAACTGCTGTAGGCTAAAAAGTCTGATATATTCAAATAGTTTCATTATTGTGACATTTAAAAACAGGTACATCAAAAAGCTGTGTGTTTGCAGTTTAGTTTCCATGGATGGACTATATGGAGGGGGGTGGTGTGTGCTGAAGTGAACTGTTGATGTAAATGTTAAAATTTTACTTTAAAACGGTGAGGAAATTACAGCTTTTGGGCCTTCTTTTCTGCTTGTGACCCCAGACTGAGATGCAAACTCCTTCAGCTCAAGTAAATTACTCTCAATTACTATTTCTTTGGAATCTGTGAACCCTTTTACTTTTTCTTATATTTGACCATAGCAAAATGTGCAGCTTTTATATAACGAAAAAGTGGTCAGAATTAATCATAGCTTATTCAAAAAGTTTTCCTCGTTGGGTTCCTTTTGCAGGTACTGGTAAAACCTAGAACTACTGGGTGAAGGGTACAGCGTGAAACATTTTGATTGGATGATGAATGAGGCCACCATGAGAGGTGATTGGAGGAGACTAGCTGGGCCTATAATGAGTGGTAATTGGCTGAGAGCTGTGTGCAGGCCCCAGAGGCCTCTGAGCCTTGCTGCGATTTTAAATGCTGCTGTAGCTGGGGCCACTCAGCCTGGTGGGGTATCAGCCGTTTCTCAGCGTGGAGATAATGCCACCTTGCCGCCTCCCCGGCCTAGCCCCAGTCCAGCCCCAGCGCCAGCCATAAAGCAGCCGCCGCAACCTGACACCTGCGCTGCGGCAGAGATTTAATATTGTCTGCCACACACACACACACACACATAGACTCCCACCCCCACCACATACACACTCTACCTCATGCACAAGAGAAACCAGAGATTTTAGCGTACATCACCAGCATCTCACGGAAAGGTTATCCTGCGCACGCCCGGACATGTTTGCAGCTGCGAATGTTCGCTCCCAGCACATACATAGGTGTGAAAAGGTCTACTTATATATGCACACATAGTTTCTTAAAGTGTGAAAAGACCTCTCCTCCTTGTGCTAGCCACCTAATTAGTGAAGGCCATGGGATGTAGGTAGACCAGATGACATGCTGAAGAGAACTCTAGCATAATCAGTTTGAACTGAGTTCAGTGGGTTTGAAATTAACCGCAACGTTAATGTCTTCTGAAGGTTAATGTCTACTGAATTCCGTACCTTGCATGTTGGAGAATTCTGTTAAGATCCATTCACAATTATTACCTGCTCCGCATTCTATGGAAAAAATATTTCTATATATTCTAGGAATTTCTCCTAGAAAACTGAGACATTGCCTCTATAAGGCGCTAAAACTGTTTGCTGTTATTACAACCTTTACAATCTCAGGGTCAATTTACAACATAGTACTGTTAAAAATAAGTGAAGGAAAAATAGGCGAGGAACGACCAAACGCTGATTAAAGAGGAGTTTTCAATTGAAACCGTTTCCACCAACCTCTAATATATTTCATCAGCCAAAATGAGTTTGGTTTCCAGAGCTAGCTTCTTTAGTTTTGTGCTGGGTCTACAAGGCTAATGCTATCCATTAGCACTGTGTAAATTGCATATCTAAATCAATGCACTCTTTCTACAAACTATGAATTCTTTGACTTCTTCTCGAAAACAGTTTTTTGACACTGTAGTCACATTAATCACATTAAAATAGTGGTATCAGTAGGTTTGCCAACTGTGCTGGATTTTGCTGGATCATCCTGAAATCAAAGCATATTTATATTTTTTGTGAAACTAGGTTACAGAGAACAGGTTTAATTAGTTCTGAATATCCTCACCGTAGAGACAAGTGTTGATGAAGATGAACTGTTTAGACAGTATATAGCTCTGTGATGCAAGACTTTGTGACAAAAAGTTCTGTAGATTAACTGATATGTATCTACCTTATGTCACTGTAGCACAGGAATGCAGGACCAAGACACACCAGAACACAACCTTGTTGCATGGCGGAAGAGCCCCAATGCGGATGGCACAAGGGAGCGGGTGAACCACTCTATTTACTCTGAGAACGCTCTGTAAGGAGTAGAGACCCGCACCAAAAGGGTCCTCGTTCTCACTCTCACACACACAGGGATAGATGAGGGTAGCTCCTCTGAGTTTGAGATAGAGTTTTAGGGACACGTAATGACTGAAGCATGTCACTTCAATGTCTGTGCGAGGAACACACACCTGCTTCCTACCTGGCGTGCAGTCATTTCAGGTGCCCTTTGACTGCACGTGACCTGGTGTGCGTGACACCTTAGACTGGAACAGGAGCATACATTGTAAAAAAGTCCTGTAACATTAACAGTAAATTGCTCGATAGCTCAGTTACCAGTAAATGCTGAAAAATTTATGGTAACTCTACTGCATTAAAATCACAGTAACTATTGTAAACATGCAGTCTTTTGTTTTATATAGATACATGATTGACATGTTATAAGGCTAAAGTGCATTAAAGTGTAAAAGTAGTAAACTATACACAATTAAAAGCACATTTGACAGTGATCGTGAAAGTCAGTTCAGCTGGCAATACCTGATTAGACTGAACTGCAGAAGATGTTTGTGCACTAATGTGAACTACCGCTGTGCCGCTAGTGCACTTAATTAAATGGCTGCTTGTCTAGGTAGGCCATGACATAAAAGATGTCTCCCTAGCCATCTCATGTCTTAACCCAGCAGTGTTTTATTTGCTTGAAGCACTAGGCTTCAGGAGTGGTCTTATCCAAAGCCACAATAGTAACTTCCCTCCCTAAAGAAAACTAACATACTCGGACAACTTTAAATAATAACGAGCGAAATTCCCCAAAGACTCAGCTGCACCCCCTACGGCTTCCCATCAAGTTTGAAAAACCCAGCTATAAGATTAGTCATGTCAGGAGAGCTGGCCACGCTACACCACACCACGCGTTTCTTGGTCTGGTAGACGGACCCATCGTAGGAAGGAGGAGGGGCCACAAGACAAGAACCTTCATATGATTCCCTCATATGATTCATACGATTCCTTCACAATCAACACCTCTCTTCATGTCACTCATCAGTAGCACCTATATGCTATTAACAGGAAGGTGGAAATGACCAGAGGAAACAACACAGAATGTCACCAAGCATAGCACTGCAACCCAGTACCCCCCAACAAAGCTGACTTTGCCTGTGGGGCCTCGCATGCTATAGACATATAGATCCTTTGAGCCATACTGATCTGTCTTTTCTTTTCACTAAAAATAACTAAATTGAATTTAGTAATCAAAATAATTTTACTGAAATTTTACAGGACTGAGGTGGTCGAATCCATTCTGAAATCTGAATTGTGTTCATAAATGAGTACATTTTTATAGACCACACTGTGAGATTATCGAAGCCTGCGTTTTACACAGCACGAATTATTGGCTGGAAGATTCCATTACTTGTTAGCATTAACCTCACAGCTCCAGTGCAAAACAAACTTTAGACACCAAACATTTCTTGCCTGATGGAGTACATTTGGCTTGGGGGACCTTTCGTAAAGTTGATGTTTTGGCTGAACTGTTGCTTTGGGACTGTTAAGGCAGTAAATAAATAAAAAGCAGAAGCATGATGTTATTGTATTGATGGGGTCTGTAATTGGGTTGTGAAAGTCAAATGGTGATATCTCTCTATCTGTGTGTGTTTGTGTGTGTGTTTGAGGAGGAGCAGAGGCTGTTGTCCCTGTGTGTGTGTGTGTGTGTGTGTGTGTGGAGGCTAACTGAACCACCGAGGAGAGCAGCGTGGCCGTGCTGCGCAATATTGACAGGTTGAAACCTGGGGGCTCCTGGAGGATATGAACACCGCTGGAGGGGGGTTAGTGCCACGCTTCCTTCCTTTGTGTGTGTGTGTGTGTGTGTGTGTGTGTGTGTGTGTGTGTGTATGTGTATGCTTGTGTGTGTGCTCGCGTGTGCAAGAGGGAGAAAACAAAAGAAGACAGAGCCT
>JBBPDC010000135.1:22235366-22247932 GCA_037974485.1 Hemigrammopetersius urotaenia
TAAGTAAATAAATAAAATGCTCATTTATTACATTTGATCATGTCGGATTAGCAGTGATGCCAGCACTTGAAAGACTGAGGTGCCTTTGAAAGACTGAGCTTAGTTTATTTGTTGATTGTTGTTGTTGATTACTCAAATGAATAGAACCACAATCACAGCACTTCTACTGAACTGTAAAATGGGGGCATGTACAGATTACTAGCACCCAGTTGATGCCCCCCCTGTCAGTGTCAGGCTAGTCAACCACACTTAGGTTGACTATGTCTAGAAATTCCCCTGAAATTACTGCATTTGTACAGTTTATTTTTCCACATTCTTTATGGGTCATATGAGCTCTAATGTTCACGTCAGGCTAACTGGAGATACAAAATTGCTCCTATGTCTGTCTGTATGTGTGAATGTGTTTGTCTAAGTGTCTGCCCCAAAAAGGACTGGCGACCTGTCAAGGGTGTTTCTCTGCCTTTCACCCTATGGCTGCTGGGCGTAGGAAAACCTGCCTAAGAAGCGTGCTTCTCATAGCATATGCTTAAATGTGCATGCATGCAGTGTAAATAGTTGAAGAAGTATACTTTCACAAAAGTATAGATGACCATACAAAATAAAAAAGAGAACATTGCAAGTGTGAAAGGAACCCACAACAATATTCAGACCGGTCATTTTCTCAGTATGCTTTGAAAAAGACAGCTACTGTCAAATCTACCATTTTAACTGGCAAGCAGCTTGACCTGTAAAATGTAACCTACTGCAGTGCTTTCGAAGTAAATCCACTGCAGTTTTTTACAGTGTATGAATTGCTTAGCCAGTTGTGTAGTTCTGTAAGTGAAATATGGGCCTGTATGTATAGAGCCTTGAAATCTAAGGGGTTAAATGTACTGGGTAACCATATGTTGCTCTGATGGATTCTAGACAGTATACTTATTTTCACAGTGTTATACTAATCATCAGTCTCAGACACGTCTGTGTAGTTGTTCTTGTGCACTAGTAGAGATGTGTGACTGGCGTCCAGCTCCCAGGTGCTGTGCTGGGGTCAGTGTCAAGCTGAAGGGCAGAGGGAGGTCATTGGTGAGACACAGCAGTGCTTAAGAGGATTGAAGGCAGGTGGTCCCTAAGCCAATAAACACCAATGAAGGAACAGGCTGTTGGACACATGTCCGCTGCACCAGTTCTATGCAGTATATAGGTGAGTGTGTGGGGGTCAGTCCCATGGCCTGTGTCCGTCATTGCATATTATTTTTGCCTTTTTCTTGTCTCTCAATAACTTGTCCAGTGCTTATTCACAAATGCTCATTTTCTCCCTACCCTAGACTTATATATGTGTGGTGTATGTACCAAAAACATCCAAATGTAATTTTCTAATAAAGAATAAAGCAGACTGTTGTTTGTTACTGAGGTTAGAAATGATATATCTAAATGATCTCTGTTCTGATTAACCTGCCTTTGCTCAAAATGCAGCCCAAGCTGAAACTCTCCTTCTAAGTTTATCATGACTGGGTGTGGCAAGACTGAAAGGGTTGAATATGTAAATAATTGCACAGTCAATTGTGAACAGGGTGTTTTTGTCACATAGTTTCAACATATGGACTTAGGAGCAAATGTTAGATTTGAACTGTATCAGTGTGTACGCATTACATTATGTTTTTTTTAAAGTGAGAATTCATTTTTACAGGATATGGGCCCTTAAAAACATTCTTGGATGAAATGTTCCACTTTTGTCAAAGCAAGATGGTACACCGATGTCTCCCTGCAACCTTTACTCTGGTTAGTTTCCTCCACTCATTGATCTGGAATTGTACAATTGTGTTACACAGTGATGTATGAACCTCACGATGGATGCTCTGAATACATTTTCTATGTTTCATTTTCAGACCATCAAGGCTTTGGCCAATATCAATTGCAATGCCTAGCGCCGGACAGACAAATTCATTTCAATTACAATTACCATTCTGGCGACGTTGATTTATGGCGTTGTTTTCTTACCAGCGCCTTCCCACCCCCATTAATCAGTGGGTGCCTGCCCGTATGATCTGCACTTCATCTACCTGCCAAGTGGAATTGCTCCGCCGAGCATTCCTGCGCCATGCCCCCCGCCAGCGGCTGCCGGGCCCGTGGGGAATATTAGTGTCCTTAATTCACACTCCATCTCCCCGCATTTACTCACAGTGCTGCTAACTTGTGGGAATGCTAACTTGGAGCTTTCCTCTGCTTCCCTTTTAGTTCATTCCGCAGGAGAGATGAACTGATTGTAATTCGGAGAGCTGCGTGTTGCCATGCATGGCTGAAGGAGGTAGAGAAATGCCTAATCCTCACATCTGATAAGTGCTGTCTTGCTGCTGGAAATGCTTTGGTAGTGCTCTTCATTCAGAACCTTGTTTGCCAAATGGTGTAATTAATGAAATGGTTGAGACAAATTTTAACCTTTTCTTAAATCAGAATCAGAAAACTTGATTAATTCCAGAGGAAATTGCTCAAACATTGAAAGTGTTTGTCGCTTACTTGCACCCTTTATTGGCCAAAAGTATTGCGACTTATATTGATATATATTGAGGAAATCCCACTGCTTTAAGGTATCCCTACTGCTGACACAGATGTTCAGCTGGGCACAAACAACTTGGTCTCCATAGTAAAGCACAGCCGATGGAATTGGTCACAACTACATATTAGTCTAGAGGGATATAATACCTCTTAACAGGAGACTCTGGAGTGATAAAGCTTCATCCAACACCTCTGGGATGAGCAGGGGAGGTATTTATAATCCAGAGCTAATCATCTAACATCAGTACCTGACCTCACTATTGCTCTTGAGCCTCAATGCAATCAAATCCTCACAACCATGTTTCAACATTTCCCTTTTGGGCATCTACACCAGCTATCGTCTTAAGTCATTTTATTAAGTAATGTCTAAAAGACTTGCTTATATGATTTGTGACATATATTTCTATATAAATGGACAACAGTGGTAGGAGCATGGTAGGAGGTTTTATGAGTTTTTTTTTTACACTAGCTTCTGTAGCTAGCCATGGCCAGGAGTCCGAGAGTATAATTGACCAGCTGCTTGAAATATTTATCAGAACCTGGCAGGTCTTTGACTGTGCTCGTTTGGGTCAGACGTCACTTTCCCGAATATATGTCGAGCTTGGATGGGGCTCAGATTTCACCTTTAGGCTCCTGTTGGTTGTCTACCACTATTAATGGATTTTAGCCCACTTCAGTTTTCATTTTTACTTCATTCTTCCTCCCTTCATTCATTACCTTAAAACAATCTTTAATCTGGCATCATGATGTTGACAGAATTTAGTACCAAAGTCCCAAAGCTTAAGATTTTGAGAAAATGGATGTGTGGGAATATATCGCTATTCAGGAGAGTACAGTTTAGTGTAGACAAAACAACATTTACAGTTAATGTTTGGCAGGATGTTCTGGATAGCATGTTTTATTTGACAAAATGCGGTCAATTCGAACAGCTGGCTATAGTGTAACAACAGGGTAAAGTGAAAAAAGTGAAAGTGACAATCTGGTCATACGTGAACACACCACAGCACACAGTGTGAACAACACGAAATACTTCCTCTGCATTTAACCCATTCACCAAGTGAAGCAGGGGGCAGCTATGAACACAGCGCCCGGGGAGCAGTGTGTGGGGACGGTACCTTGCTCAGGGTACCTCAGAGGTGCTCAGGGTGCCTAGCAGTCTTGGGAATCGAATCCGGACTTTCTGATCACAGGGCGAATGCCTTAACCACTAGGCTACCGATTTATTCAGACAGGAAACGTTTATTCAGACAGGAAATGGTTGATGATGGCATGAAATAGAAATCATGAATACGATAAATACGTTTGCTATTTAGACTTATAGGTTATTGCTTTATCAGAATATTTTTATATGGTTTATCCCTGATCTAATGATTCCTATCGTTGTTGCTAAGCAGTAATTTAGACACGGCAATCATTAAAAAAAGCAAACAATGATAATGGGACAGTTTGGGTCAGTTTCAGATTCAAACGCTGATGAATACATGGTACTATTGAGTACGCTGGGTTGGGGTCAGACTCCAGCTAGGTTTGGGCTAAAGTTTCAAGCCCCATTGATCCTCTATTTCTGGGTGGGGAGGATGGTCTTGTTCTTCTCCTTTTACTGATCAGTGAATTGATCAAGTGTATTCAACAGTCCAGTGACATTGAAAAGAGCTTGAAAAGTTGAAATGGCTAGAGGTGTGTCAGAAAAGCCTGTGTAAGCCCTCATCCTCCCAAGTGCCAAGAAAAAATTATGCAGAAAAGAAGATATGTTGCATGCATCTAAAAGGGCGAGGCTAGTGGGTGGAAACAACACGGTCAGCAATTCAAATTAGATAAAAAAAATTAAATGAATAAACAAGCCGAACAAAGCATTGTAGTGGAACCTATAGTACTTTAGACATGTGGCTTTAGCGATGCTAACTCCTAGCTAAACTATTATTTTCCTTTAGCTACATTAGCCTTGCGGCTTCACTGCAAAACTAAAGAGACAAACTTCAGGCTGCTTTAGACAACATTTGGGGTAAAGAGACAATTGTTTAAATCATTTTAGAGAACACACTCGCATATACTTTGATAGATACAGTATATTGCTCCACTACCTTGTTTTGTTTTTCTTTCTCACTGTAATTTCTTCTCAAATAAATGCGCGCACACACACACACACACACACACACACACACACACACACACACACACACACACACACATACACACACACACAGATACCCTTCCTAATTCGGTAACCATGCAATAAACAAGCTCATTACATATTTATAAGGTTTGGCCATTTTGTAGGGCTCTTAAATAGAGGTTGCAATTCAGTTAAAAAGGCACAAGCCTCTGAGAGAAGCCTACTAAGTACCTTTCTGTAATTCGCCATTTGGTTACAATTGGTCTGGTACAAACTGTACCTATTTTGGACTGTCTGGAAACGCTACGGATGCTGTCTCCTTTCTCGTCAGCTTCCTCCTCTGTATTTCAGGGTGAGTCACAGGTCCAGACATTTTCTAAATCTGTGAGAGGGAGCAGCAGCATGGAGAGTTTAGCGGGGCCGCCTGGGCCGCGCCGGCACCGCGTCATGTTTACAGTGCTCAGGCTGGTCCCCACGACTTTGGCAGCCACTGCCGGATCCCACCGTGCTCTCCTGCTGTGGTCCCGTCTCGAACGTCACGTGTGGAATGGAAACTGCCTACACATTCGCTGGCGCCCCGACGGTTTCGAGAAACGCTTGTGATTCAGGCCTCCAATAAAAACAAGACACTGTGGTCGGGCCTGGACAGACTAAACATCTGTTTGGACAACATTCTGACAGTGTGTTTCTTTGGGTGCTGAAGGAAAGGGACAAGGCTTCTTTCCTTTGCTTTGTAGGGAGATGAAACTATGTCAGTGTATCCTGACAGGGTGCAGACAGCAGACAAGTTCTCAACGCCAAGTTTTGACAACACATTAACCCTTGCTCTACTGTACTAAGGCTTGGTTCATGTTCATTCACACACATTCACACACACACATTTATTTCACATTTATTTCATTTTGAAAAGCTGCTTTGTGACAATGACCATTGTTAAAAGCGCTATATAAATAAAATTGAATTGAATTGAATTGAATGTTCAGTTCCTCTGGTAAAAACCTTTGGATGAAAAGTTGTAGATTCTCTCTTACAGAAATTTATGGCCATGGGGACCTTGGCTATATCAAAATGAAATATTCAAAAGGAATCCTCTCCTGGAACCCTCTGTTGTTAGCTTTGCCAAAATGTCACTATATTCCAAATTATTGCTTCCCTGTCTGGTTAAATCAGTGAAATTCTAAAACTGGGGTGAACTTCAGGTTTGAGACACCTGTTTATTTTTGGCTTTGGATGAACACCTTGCAAAATTTACATTCTGATCAGGTATAACTCACCTGAGCTTGACTTAAGAAACTTATCAGATCTGTTTAAATCATGTGCTGAAGCTTTCCCAAACCTCAGAGGGTTCTTCAAGATCTTTTCCTCCTTCGAGAAAAATACCATCGCTGTGTATTTGTGAGCTGTCTTGATCACATTTCCAGTTGCCTGACAGTAGGCTTAATCTGACCACCATCCGGTTTTACTAGACTGGACATTCTCACAAAATTTGAAGAATGCATTTCCAGGCAGGTAGAGCTGGCCATCAGCTTCTCAGAGTGAATCAAATTCCAAAGTACAACTTATTGCAACACTTATTGCATTGCTGCTTAGAGATTAAAATATTTTCCTGTACCTTTGGGGACCATCAGGTTTGATCATGTTCAGCCATCCTTTCCCAGATATTTACTCTGATGCATTTGGCATATGCTCTTGTTAAGAGTGACCTACAGTTTAATCTTGTTACAGATGAGAGCAAATATAGCATTAGGAGTCTTATCCAAGGACTGTTATTGGGGTACATATGATACCAATGTGAAATCAAGCCACAGTCTGCAGTCTGGAGAGTAGCAGTGTTTTAATATGAGACACTGAATTCACTCATCTTGTTGACTATGTGGTCCATAAAGCTAGCATGAGAAAAATGTTTATTTCCTAAATTTAAAAAGGTAAAATGTTAATTTGGTCCTACTTTGGGGTGGTGTTCAAATTGATTGTATCCATTAATTTAAATGGAACTTAAGTCTGATTTAGTCTGATATCTCAGACAGCTTTAGACAGAATAGTGTTGTGCCACAGTCAGGTTCAGACAGGATTTAGTCGGGCTACAACATTTGGACAGAATTTTGTTGGTTACAGTCAGACTTAGACAGAATTGTCTCAGGCTACAACTGGGATCAGGCTTTGGCAAAAATGTGTTCATGGTACTGTCTGACTTGGACAGGCCCTTTTTCTGGTTGTTGGTCAGAGTTTGGTTCAGATTTTGGATAATATGGTTGTAATCAAAACCTAAAGAAATTGTTTGGTTTCGTTTCCAGCTCAATTAAAGCTTTAGATTGCCTGTTTTGTCCTTCTTTGGCAAATTTTTGACTAGGCTTATCATGTGGATTTTGAACTGCACTCTCAGAAACACTGCAGCCACCACTCCCACTGAGTGAGGTGAGGTCCAGCGGGCAGCAGGCAGACAGCCAGGCTGTGTGAGATGGCGTGCCCAGTGCATTCGAGCCTGTATTGGGTTTTCTCCAGATAGAGCAGCTCCTCCGCAGGGCTGGTCAGATGAAAGGCAAAGAGCAGTATTGATCGGCTAGCAAGGGAAGAATGTCCAGCGGTGAGCACGGGGCAGAGCTGCTCAAGAATGAGAACAAGACTAGGGGGCTTCAGGACCTTTGAGGAGGGGGTTGGGCGTGCGATTGTGGGGGGGTAAAGGCAGGGAGATAGACCGAGTGGACTGTCACTGGACCCCTTCATCACTCTGCGCTCCATTTCCACCAAGCTCCGGAGCGTGCAGTGCACTGTTGCTGATGAGAACCGTCGGAGCGGAGCTGCCCAGCTCAGAGTCAGAGAAATAGCTGACCTTAAGGATGCTCTGCCCACACACACACACATAATTCTGTTTAACATTGAATACACACACTAAACGCACACACATAAACTAACAATTTTGTGTTCTGTACACTGTACTCAACAGGGTTCTTTGGATCCATGCCATAAAAAAAACTACTACTAGCTCCCCTATAGGACCTTTCAATGGATTGTCCTTTTTAAAAAAAACAAAACCCAAAAAACATTGTTTTAAATGAACCTTTAAGAACATCCACATAATGTAAAGCTCTATGCAAATGAAAGATTTTTTCCCCCTTGAACCATACAATTAAGTTAAGAACCATTTAGGAAGCATTACTTTTAAGTGTGTCGTGAAAAATTGTCTCAATAAAGGCTACGGTATGCATAATGCTATTCTTTTGAAAGATGCCTTATTCTTATGAGAGAAGCCCAAGAGACAATCTGCGAGATAATAAAACTGGCCAATAATTTACAATCCAATTAAGGCTTATGAAACGTCGGGGTGGCAGGCTGGCTTCAGCTTTCGCCTTGCTTCAGCGGCGCTGTTGTGGCGTAGAGTGTAACGTGTGAGACGCCCCCTCTTCTGCTCTGGTATCCTGAGGGAAGAGCGCAGGCATTCCATGGCCTTGCTTAAAAACTGTCAAGAGCCTGGGATAGCTTTTTGCCCTGCATGACTTTCTGACAATTTTCTAAGTTTTGTTGTTGTAGCCTAATTATTTTTTTGCCAGCATTGGAAAGGAACTCGCTTGAACAGTTGAGATTGTAGTGGCCTAGATTTACTGTTAGTTTTGCATTATTGAAATATAAAAGTGTTGCTGTTGTTTTTAAGATACTATAGCTTAAAAAAATGAAAAAGTTTCTTTTTGCCTATTATTATGATTTATTATGCCATTTTCAATAGTGCGCATAAAATAATTCAAAAACAAACAAACAGAAAAAACAAACTTTGTGGACACAGTTTGGTGGAGAACCTTTTTCTATTCCAGCATGACTGTGCTCCAGTGCACAAAGCAAGCTCTATAAAGACATGGTTGGATGAGTTTGGTGTGGAAGAACTTGACTGTCTCACACAGAGCCCTGACCTCAATCCCACCCAACACCTTGAACTGGAACAGAGATTTGGAGCCAGGACATCTTGACCAATATCAGTGCCTGACCTCATAAACTCTCCACAGAATGAATTGGGACAAATTCCAAAAAGAGTGGAAGCTGTTATAGCTGTAAAGGGGGACCAACTCCATATTAAGTCTGTATATTTGAATGCAGTATCATTAAACTCCCTGTTTCCGATATTTTTGTCCATATAGTGTATCACTTATAGGCCATACGCATTTGTCTATGGTTTACCTGTAATGCTTCCCCAGCCCCACACACCCCCAAATCGCTCTCTTTTGAAGGTGGTTCAGGGTGGGACCAACCTTCAGTGCCAAAGTGCCCCAAGGGATAGATCGGCCTGGGCGGCACGTTGATTGAAACGTGTCGGCGACTCATCGACGTCTTGGCTCTTGTTTCAGGGCTATTTCAAACCACAGTACTGATTGCTGGTTTCACATCACACTGAGAAAAATCAATACGGCCATAGAGATCAGAAATGATTCTCTGCAAGCAAATGTAAGATAACTGTTTTCAAGGCTAGTAAAGTAGTCTTGCCTATGCAGTGGCCTATGCTGTCCTATTTTACTTTATTATGAAAATGTCAAATATTTTTCTGGGTAAGATATAGAAGATAAAAAGTATCAGTACCAAAGCCATTATCGTGTCTCCATAACTGCAAACGTTTTATGGAATTTCATGTGAACTTCATAATCTGTTCATAGGCTTGCATGCAAGTTTTAACTTTAGTTCCAAATTACATTTAAATGTACTCAAATTATCCAACTTACTTGTTGTATGTTACATAGTGTATGTAATTATATAGACTTAGTATAATATTATGATACACAATATATCAATTTTATTCTCGTTATTTGTCTTAAAATTCCTCACTTGAAGACAAACAACCTAAAAATCTATTCCTCAGGTTTTGATACAAACAGGTGATTATAAATTCATTCATTTGAAGTTTTATAAATAATCATGTAGGATGTTTTAATAGGTAAACATGTTTTACTGTTGTTACCTTCATACTTACTTAACATACAGCCCTTTTAATGAAAAGTATTAAAAACTGATAGGATTCCCCTTGAAAATCATTGGATGGTGTATATGTGCTTTCAAGCAGGACTCCATGTAATATATGCATCAAGCCCTAGGTGATTTTTTTCATTTCCATCCACCATGATACTTATTTTAATCAGACCATCCAATGTATCATTTTTTTATCTTGCTCTGGGTTTCCTCCCAGTTATGGTGAAAATAGTAACAGACAGCTTAATGAGCGCTGCCCCGCTGGTTATCTCATAGTAGGTCAGCTCGTTTTAACTGTTGCTGTAGCCTAAATAAATGGTCTATAAATGCTGTTCTGTGGCAGGCTGTACTGTAGGCCTTCCTCTCCTAGCCGACGCGTATCGTAAAGCCTTTGAAAAATGGATTACTGGAGAGATAAGAACTAATTTATGTTCCTGTCACAGCCTCAAACAAACATAGTTGAAAATGGGTGCCAATAACTCCCACGAGCTTAGAGAGGCCCAGTCTTTTAGAAGCACAAATTATTAACGGCAGGGGTGTACCAAAGCCACATTTGCAGCCCTGTGGAAATCATGAACTTACTGAAGGCCATTCGACAGTGGATATACACTCTTTGAAGGAAATATATCCGAGCAGAGCCATTTCTACAGACTTTCTTTAGGCACATAGACAGAAATGTGTCCAAAATACCCATAATGGTACTTGTCAGATAAGGGTATAACATGCTATGATGACTGAGATACCCCAGTTTTATCTTCTAGCAGAACTTTTACGGCAGAACTTCCTTCACCTCCCCATTTCTTTGTTCTTAATTCCTTGTGTTTTGGCCTTAGGTGACCACCTGCTGCCTGTCCCATGAACCAGCTATGTCTGAACACTAACCCAAACATAGTATACTATATCTGTTCATCAACACAGGGCTGATGAAATATCCAGGGTTGTAATGAGTGAAAGTGGTGGAAGGGCAGGGCTGACAAGAACCTCTAACATCTATCCTTGGCAGTTTACTGTGCAGTACAGTATGTGGTGCTGATTCACTTATTGTTCATTTATTATTGCTCCTCTTATTAGAAACATGCAAAGAAACACCACAGGTAGAGAAAGATATTTCAGTTCTAAACCTGTTACTTCTTAAATAGCCAGAACCTACTGGCTATTATTACTCCCCTAATAATAAAAAACGGTCATACTGTTCTGCAGGATTCCTGTTACTATCTTGGGAAAAAAGGACGAAAGAGGATGACTGTGGGTGAGACTCTTCCATACCTTTACTTATGGAACATAACTGTATAATGGCACCGTTTTCTATTGCAGTGATGATTTTTTAGGTTGAAACTCTATGAATTATTTCTTGATGCTGTTTTTTTTAAAAATTTTAATCATTATGCTTTAAAAAAAAATACAAATATGTCACATTCCCTTATGTAAATGTATGTAGAGTACTTTTACAACCCATTGAGAGTACACAATTGAATCTTAAGGGAATAGTTTAGAACAAAACCTTTAACCCCAGATCTAGTTGATGAGGACACTTCTTTAGTTAAAGGCTGGAGCTATTAGGCTAATGCTGATAACAAACACTAGAAGCCAGTTCTCACCCAAATGATTTTCATTAATTCACCCCAGCACCTGCTCATACTTTATTCTGCTGTTTTTTTAAGATGCCACAGACTTAACCATGTTGTTTAGTACACAGTGTATACTACAACTTTCATGTCATTATTATTACTGCCGTTTGGGTGTGATGACTAAAATGGTAAACTGAGATGATGTTCAGAGATAGATGCTTAACATTTGCTGAGGCAGGATAAACATTAAGTCATTGGCATTATTGTCCCCAGGTAGTAAAGTATTGGGGGTCTTGTTACTTGATGTTTGAGACCCTGGAAAACTTTACTGCCCCTCTACCAACCCCCTCGTCAACAAATAGTTTGGTTTCCACCCTCCCAAATAACCCCCCACCTTGGTTGGCAAAAAATTCCACTTCGTTTCGTCATCATCACCCCCGACATGTTTTGATTGGGGGGACCCCACTGGGCTGCCACTGGGTATTTCACACACTGCTTATACCTTGGAGGGTGGCTTTACATTACTACAGGAGTTGTACAAGAATGTTAAATGCAGTGCTAAACACAGACACATTATGACATTTGTGTGGTCTGATTCACCACACAAATTCCTTCCTGTCAAATCCTACAGAAAGTTACAGTCTTTTTTTATGCTCTGCCCTTGATTGTATTGTTACTCTGTCCTTGATGGTGATACAGCTGGTAGCCTAGTGGTTAGGGCATTTGCCCTGTGATCAGGAAGTTGCGGGTTCAATTCCCAAGACCGCTAGGCACCTCTGAGGTACCCTGAGCAAGGTACAGTCCCCACGCACTGCTCCCCAGATGCTGTGTTCGTAGCTTCCCCCATGCTTCACCTGATGAATGGGTTAAATGCAGAGGAAGTATTTCGTGCTGTGGTGTGTTCACATCTGACCAGATTGTCACTTTTACTTTTTTTCACTTTTAAATATATATACATACATATATTTAGTATTGGGACACTAAAATGTGTGATTTGGTAATTCACTTGAACATTTTTTCAACGGGCAAAACAAAGAAAAGCTGTTTCAGTGTTTTCACTCACAAACGTCTATTCTATTTTGTAAACATAAACACATTTAGAAACTGATTCAAAAAAGCTGCAATGGGGGCATGTTCACCACTGGATCACATTCCCCTTTCTTTTACTTACACTTCTTAATTGTTCGGTGCATCAAGAAGTCACGCTTTTGAAAGGACTGGCATTGTCCTGCTACAAAATACAGTGAGTTCCTGGGAAAAGACGTCATCTTGACAGGAGCATATGTCTCTCTAAAATTCCAGTGTAAGCCTCTGCATCAGTGGTGCCTTCACATACACTCAACAAAAATATAAACGCAACACCTTTGTTTCTGCTCCGATTTTTCATGAGATGGACTTAAAGATCT
>JBBPDC010000135.1:22254174-22267169 GCA_037974485.1 Hemigrammopetersius urotaenia
TGTGTGTGTGTGTGTGTGTGTGTGTGTGTGTGTGTGTGTGTGTGTGTGAAAGAGAGAGATAGACGTAGAACAGGTCTGTGACCCACAGCTGAAGATGCAAAGCCTGAGTAACCCCGACCTTTTACACTGAATCACTGGATATGCAAATAGGCTACAGGTTTTAGTCATATCAGGAGGTTTATCTGCAAGGGTCCCCCTGAGTGTTAGAACATACACAAAGCTAAAATTCAGAATTCAGTGTTTTTTACTGATTGGGTGTGGTGGTAGTCACAAACAACCAGAGACACTGTGGCATGAATAAGAGTAAATAATTTGTTTTCATAGTCTACATTACAACAGATATGTCATTTCAAACAGATATGCCAAAACAAACAAACTGTGACTGAAGTTGGTTCGAAAACAACAAGATCTCAAGAACATTCTTGGGAATTCCTGGCAATTTTCCGTGTTGGAGGTCTATTGGCCACTGTTTTTTTATGGTGAAAACAGTGGAAACACTTTGCTGAAGAAAGATTTACACCTGGAACCTCCATATCATCACTGCTGTCTAGGTAAGCAAACCTCCAGTCACCTGCTTCTTCATCTGATAAACATAACCTGAACACTGCTGTAAGTCATTGGCTTCGGTGGGTAAATGTGTAAAACTATTTTGTTACAAAACTGGTAAAGCTTTAAGCTAGCTGTCGGATGATTGCTGTGAGGACCGGACTGCATTCGACCTTGAGAGCATTAGTGAGGTCAGGTAAAGTGGATGATTAGTTACGGATCACAGACTCCACTTCAACTCATCGCAAAGGTGTTGGGTGAATCTCCAGTGCTGTTCCGCTGCTCCATGGCACAGTGCTGGGGGCTTTATGACCCTCTATCTGACCCTTGGTGATAGAAATGGTAATTTTAGGGTCATAGCATCCTATTCTTCAGGCAAGGTCAGGATCAGGAGGACATAGCCAGCATATGCCAATTACATACAACTAAGGAGGAAAGAAATGTCTACATTTAGAGTTGCCATACAGTCATAAGGATTCATGTGTCATTATGTTTTCATTTTCAACATAAAATCATTCATTTAAAGGATAGATGCAGTTTATTTCTTTCCATTGTGATATGGATACTGATACTGATTATGCTGATCTATTATTAACTACCATGGTAAACAATCATAGTGCAGTCAAAGTATTGGAAATATCTGTATGTCGACAGTTTATCATTTCTTACTTAAATATAACTTAAATATAGTTAAATATAACACCAATCCACCCTGGATGTAGTTGAGTTACAGGAATAACTGCTAGTATTTGTCAGAACCTCACACCAGCAGCCCGCAACAAGACAGGTCTTCAGCTTCACCCCCAGTGGTGTTGCCTTTATTAAAGTGGGTGTCTAGATACTTTTGGACATCTAGTTTAAACTGTAGGCTACTTTACACAAGCGTGTCTCGTCAGTGATTTTTTTTTATTTATCCGAGAGAGCGGTAGAAAAGTAGGCTGTTCTTCACATCTGCACGACGGCGGCTGGAAATTGTTACGCAACTCCGTCCGTCGAGAGCCCCCCTCTGCCTTTCCGCGCTCGGGCTGCCTCCACTGTTTAAATGGGCCAAGTTAGAGAAGCGGCGGAGAGTGCAAATCTTGTTTGGTCTGGGTCTAACTAAAGCGTGACTTTAACGGTATACACGGGGTTAAAAGAGAGAGAGAGCGAGAGAGGAGTGGTAGTAGTGGTGGTTGTGATGGTTGTAGGGGGGGCGAAAGCGAACGTCCCATTAAGCTCTGGACGTTCTGTTGCGCGCAAATAGTTAAAATAAGGTACTGAAGAGTGACAAGTGTTGTTCTTCAGCCCTGTGTCAAATGTGAGAACTTTTTAAAATTATTTTATTTTTTTTGCCAACATGTGCGTTTGTTGTTTTTCATTGTAACCCTCCTGTGGGGCTGCGTTAAAAGGCTCCAGTACTGGGCTTAGAGCATCCAGAGGCACTGGCACTGGGGAGCGTGCGTCCGGACTATGTGCTGATCAGAGCTGGAGACCACGAGCAGGAGCTCTGAATGAAAGTTGTGGAGGAGACACAGGCCGAGGGAAGCAGCGGGAGCAGTAGGAGCACCTTCGTGGGGTTTGATCCGATGAGCTTTCAGAGATGTCGAGGAGGAGATGGCCGGCACTAGCCGCGCGAGTCCGACGCGCCAGGAGGAGCGCGCGAGCGGCGCAGTGAGAGCGGACGTGAGTTCCAGTTCCAGTTCCAGTTCCAGTTCTAGCTGTAGTTCTAGTTCTAGTTCTAGCTCGAGCCCCAGTTCGGAGGGCGCTGCTGCGTGGTGGCGCGCGTGCACCCGCAGCCTCGAGCACGAGGACATGCCCGCCGTGAAGAGGGAGCACGCGGACGGCGAGGACATGACTCTGGCCGCCTTCCACCGGCAGTCTGGATACGCGGCGCCCCTGAATGCCGCCGCGCTGCCCGTGGTCACCCCACACCCGCCGCCCTACGAGCGTGTGCTGGCGCAGCAACGTGCCTACCTGGGTCTGCACGACGCAGCCGCCGCCGCAGCCGCCGCTCACGCAGCCGCAGCCGCAGCGGCAGCCGCGCTCCACCGGCCACACGCGGAGGACCTCGTGCTCGAACGGTTCTCCTCGGTGCCGGACTTCCAGCCCTTCTTCGACAGCGGAGAACCCTGCATAGAGGTAGAGTGCGGAGAGAACAAGGCTCTCCTCTACATCAGCAAACTCTGCCAGGGCAGCAAGGGACCCTCCATCAAGTACCGGGGCGAGTGGCTCACCCCCAACGAGTTCCAGTTCGTCAGCGGAAGGGAGACCGCCAAGGACTGGAAGAGGAGCATCAGGCACAAAGGTGAAGAGTGTGACCCCCCTCTCTTCCAGTGTAGAGTTTAGTGAGTTATCTCATTGTTTTGTGGTGTTAAACACTAGGTTTCTGACTTTTTGGCTCGAGTTTACTGGAAGCGAGCAGCAGAAACTGGACTGCACACACTGGCTGTGGTCATAAAGGGTTACTCGGCATCCCTGCGCAGGTTTTGGTTTTTTGGGGGGTTTTTTTGTTTTGTTTTTTGGAGAGGGAGAGGAAAGGCAGTGAGAAAGAGAAAAGCACATGGGGCTGTTATTTCCCGGAGCGCGCAGGCTGAGCGCTGGTTTGGGGAGGGAGCTGATCTCGGCTGCGTAATTTGGCGAGCTGATCTGGAGTGGGGACCAGGGGCGCGCCGGTCGGTGCTTGGATAGATGCGCGTCCAAACGAAATCATAGGGGCTTGGAAAAAATTGAGGAGTGTGTGTGTGTGTGTGTGTGTGTGTGTGTGTAAGAGAGAGAGTGAGAGAGAGAGAGAGGGAGAGAGACAGAAGAGTGTCGGGGGCTCTTAAGCACAGATGCCTGTCAGGAACAAGCAGGTAGGACCGGTTTCATAAGATCTGCAGATGTTGATCATGCTCTTGGTTCTTGTATGAGTGGAACTTCACTTATGTTCTGTTTTTTGGTCAGTATGTGTGTTATTAAAATGCTTTTCTGGTTTGGTCTTGAACTTTGGTATTGTTGAGGGGTCCTGTGTGTGAAGTTCAGGAATGTAGATAATGCTGTAAAAGAGCTACAAGCTTTTTTTGATGGGGACTGGATTCTGTTGAGTTTGATGCTTTGAGTACATAGATGGATCAATAAACCAGTTATGGAGACTGCTCATTAGAAATAGACTTTCTGGCTTGTAAAAGTAACTCTTATTTATTTTGTATTCATTTTACAGGCAACATTAAGGCAGTGAGTGGAAACTGGGATAAGGATGGGGCTTTTTAACAGTCTCCATACAGATATACACACAAGCCTGTGAAGCTATGGAAGGAGCTAAAGATTTGTTGCCCCTCCTCATGGTCAGCAGTATGGACAGAAGTAACCTTCAGATAGGTCTTCTTAAGCTCAGAGTACTTTCTGTACTATTTCATTTATTTGAGGAAGTGTATTAACCTGCATTTACCTCTGAGAAAAAGTTCTGCATATGAGTATATATTTATACATCAGATTTAGAAGTGTATAGAATATGCTGTAAATGGCTGTAAACATTGATGTATGTCTGTGTTTTGTATGTACAAACACCTATGTTTATTTTTTCACTCGCTATCCCTCTGAGATTGGACTCACAGTGGTGAAGGCTCGGTATCTGCCTGTGTAGTTTATCAAGTTGAAAAATAGTTTCTGTATTTGTTGCAGGAAAAAGTCTGAAGACACTTATGTCCAAGGGAATCTTACAGGTGCATCCTCCCATCTGCGACTGCCCTGGGTGTCGAATTTCATCTCCCGTGGTAAGGCTCTAATTCTGTATTTTATCACTCGTACTCATTTCGTTGTTGTTTTCATCAAAACACTTTTGTATGGAACACTTGTATCGAAAATGGTAATTGTCACTGCAATTAGATCAGACTTTTAGCAGAGCCATCCCATTATAAAAAGAGACTCATAAAGTCTCAGAAGTGATGAATCTCATGTAGGTCCAACTTTTGGCACGTTCTGACTGTGGTTGGCAGGACGAAGGCCTGTCATCAGCACTGTCAAGGTCACGTCCTGAAAAGTAAATTAGAGCTGGGTGCAAGGAAAGGTGAAGCATCTGGAGCTGTGGCTTTGCTAAATTCAGAGTTGCTATCTGAGGTCAGAGTTTTTGCAGTAGAAATCAACCACCTACCTAAGTTCTGCCATGTTTCGTCATTTTTGCTCGAACTCTGTGTCACGCAGCGGTGGCTTGATGTGAAATGTGTAGCTGGAAGTCCTCGGTCACGGGGCAGTTTGTGTCCTTGCAAAAGCTTCAGCTGAACACTTGTAAGTTACTTTGTGTCCTCGAATGGTTGCTCAGTTAAGTTTGTAAACAAGGAAGGCCTGCTCTAAGTCTAACACAGCAGGATCAGGTTTAAAGCTAACTTGCTAATTGGCTAAATAATGCTTCACAAGTGAACATTCAGGAGAATCTGTAAGGAACCTCAGTTTTCCTAGAAACAGTGAACAGTGATCTGAAGAGGAGTGCCAGACGCAATGTAACAGTCTTTAAAATTGTAGAATTAAGAGATGAAAAGGGTGTCAGTGACAGACACAGGGCCACTCAAAGCAGCAGGTAAGGAGTCAGCCTCTCTAGATATGATGCTTCTGCTGCTTTTGTTCAGCTCCTGTCACATCAATGCTTTGTCGTGATTAAACAGGTGAGGATCAGATCCTGGAGTTAATCAGTAATGTGAATGGATAACTTATTGGTCAGCTCTGAGACCAACTCCATATCTCTTTGTTCTCATCTGCTAAAACTGACCTGCTTCTTCAAAAGTCAGCTTGTTCCTTTTGCCCCATGTAAGTGTTTGACAGCATTTGCATGTGTGTGTCAGTGTGTGTTTGGGAAAGAGTGGGTGTGCCTGGCGGAGTGGGTGTGGGCATGTGGGCGACTGCCCAGTTCCAAGGCGGCTGAATCTGTCCACACAGGTGCTGTGTTTTTATCTGAAGTGAGCGCATCTGTCGTCGCCTCTAACGGTTAATCTGGAGGGAAGGGTGTAAGAGGCTTACTGAGCTACTGAGCGTGGCTACTGGTGATTACTGGGTGTGCGGCACGCAAGGCAAAGACGGTTTAGATAAGCTGGAGGTGTTTGAGTGATACAGGTAAAACTTGCGATGAGCGCCACAGCCAGAACTGGAGATAAACACCTATGGCTTAGTTGTATGGCGACCAGGATATTATCTAAAGGCACTGGTGGCTCATAGATAGTGATTTAAGGCAAGGCTGACTGATAATTGCTTTTGTCTGATCACCGTCTGATCAATCACCCACGTTTTGAAACTTTTGTTGGTTGCTGTGCCAACTTCATTATATTTCATATAAATAATTCTCAGATAACACACACATTACACAAACGCTGTCTATTTCACATCAATCTTTACATCACATCACATAATCACATTTTAATCCTAAAACTAACCCCACTGTAGGCACTAATATGCAGATATGACCAAGGGAGGTAAAGAACCTAGTGGTAAATACGCAAAGCAAACCAAATCTTACATGGTTCATATGGCATACACAAGCGTTAGCCATTATTTAGGATAAATGTATCTGAAGCTTGGCTAAAATTGTATAGCTGTTACCCGTAGTATGCAGTCTACATTATTAACTCAGCATGTGTGATTGTGAGAATGAATGGTTTGATTTGTATTTTTATTATGGGTCCTTGGCTCAAATCACAGTTTTAGAAGGTCACCAATGCGGTTAGCTATTTGCTACATTCTGTAGGCGGTACATACTAATGGAGATATTTAAATATTTACAGACCTGACATATTTTAAGCCTGATTTTAAACTTAGATTAAAATTAGATTTACAGTGGGGAATGAAGCTCGCTCTACATCTAGAGACAGAACTGAACTACTAAACACTGAATTACAATTTTAGCATTTTTTAGAACAGTGAACCAGCCTAAAGAAACTAATTATTTACAGTTTTCTGCAATAAAATCAAATGTATATTGGATAATGCTGGTTTGCTATGTGTATGTGGATAGCCTTAAAAATAATGGTTTATATGTACAGTGGGGTACACTCATAACCCACTAGGTCTTGAGAGAAAGGTCGTCTGGGAAGTTCAAATTACATTATACTTTTATTTAATTTCCAATTTTGTAAATATTGAAGTTAATCTCACAAATTGTTCCTGAAAATGAAATGAGTCTGTTTTTTAATGTGATATCTTGGTAGATACTGACAGATAAACCCTCCCGTTGGTTAGGCCTAAACGAGCTTGATTCATTGGACTGATAACAAAAACAAATAAATAACAGCAAAATAAAAATTTGGACTGGTGGTCCAACCAAGTTTTACATTTCACTTGTTAGAAATGAAAAACAGCCAGTGGTCTTTTCTGAGGGTGTCACTGTAAAACTGCCACATTGAAGTTAAAATATCTTAATCTAGAACTACTAAAAATACTCTTGAGCATCAGCGTTAGCTTAGTACAGATGTAGAAATCCAGTAGAGGTTGGCAGACTAGCATAAATTAGCATTATCATAAAGATGTGGCTTCTCATTTTTGACGTAAGTTATGACATTTTTGGCCCAGTCTATCCCAAATAGTCAAAATTCATTATTGCCTGAGTAATTCTTGGCTTGGAAGTATGAACAAAAAAAAATACTTGGCCTTGAACCTATACAAACCTATATGTGAATCTTCTTCCACCAGTTGTGGCCCTTTTTAAGATCCTTTTTCAGAGCCTTTATTTGTAAGGGTTCTTCTCTCAGAAGGGTTTCCATTTTTTACTGTGTTGTTCATAAGTGCACTGTTTGTAGGTTATGTGATAACCTGCTTTGCTGGCGGTGGTGTTTGCTGTGTAGCGGTGGAAGGCCCCTCAGAGCGTTTGTTCTCCCCTCACCCCTCCTTTTTCCCGTAAGCGTGACGCCGGTTTGTGAGAGGGAGAGGTGTGGACGCAGAGGGCAGGCTGCCGAGCTTGCCTCGCCTGGTTCCACACACACGCACACACACACACACTCCTTTCCCCTTAAGGGCAAGGCACACATACACAGGCACTCTGTGAGATAACGTACACTCCCCCCTTCTCTGTCTCTGTCTCTGTCTCTCTCTCTCTCTCTCTCTCTCTCTGTCTCTCTATGGCTCTCCCTCATAAACACAGACACGTGTCAGACACAAACATTCATATATGCAAGTCCCACATAAGCCATGTGATTCACACACTCACACCTTCAGACCTTTCATTTTGCAACTTCTCTATAAACTTATCAAACCGCTGCATCACTAATGCTTTAGTTCTTCATTTTGTACTAACATGCTGTACGCAATGGTGAATAGTTCAGTAGTGAGTACAAATTTTCAAACTAATATTTTTTAAATTGCCAACATACCTATACATCCCCCAATGTAGCAACTAGTGGTGGAACTGTTGGACACTGTGGGCCATGGCTTATCCAAAAAAGGAAAATGTATGTATATACTAAATACATAAATATATGTACATACTTTTATATCGATGTGTCAACATTGCAGTTTAATCAATAACCATGGCTATGAGAAAAACGTTCATCACAAAAAAAACTTTTCCAAGCCCTTCACCATCATGTATGGCCTTGGAAGCTTGAATTTATTCAAAACACAACAGTCACTGGTCACTGATCGTATAACATTACATAATTATGATACAGCTCTGAATGTGGCTCATTAAATCTGAAGTCATACATGAGATGGTAACAGAGAAAAATTGCAAGCGTATTAGAATAAGACATTATCGCTCCTTTGTGCGGAGCAGGCCTGTCAGAATTATTATGTATAATCATGTATAAGCAATTATTTGAGCTGACCGCATTCATTTTCCACAGTGGTTAGCTTCCACAATCATATGTTTATGCAGAAACAAAATGTAAATTGGGTTGTGTTTTAATCACTTAAATTAAATAAAAGAAAGCAGAAATCACATTTATAGAGACCTAGAGGGGTCTCACAAATGCAGCCAAAGTTCAGACTGAATTAAATCTTGACTGTTAATCATCAGTTAAAAGTCTTCACAGGCCTGGTTTAAATTTTCTGAAGTTTTATTTTACTCATTTCAGTGTGTTCCCTGTTTTGTCGTTGACACATAGCAGACGCCTCACAGTTATGGCTAAGTTACTACTTCATTGTGGACACTGGCCGCGGAAGTGAAATTCAAGGTTCGGCCCACCCGTGAGTTTGTTGGCAGTCCTGGCGCTGCTACTGACTGTAGCACCTACCTAAATATTTGAGGGCTTGAGAGAATCAATGCTCAATACTTAGACTGTTTTCCAACTTGAATTGTTAAAGGGGCCATATCCTAGATTTCTCGTGTTTTTCACCTAAGGAAATTGTATTTATGATGTTTGAGACATTTACATGGATTTGTGTATCGAAAACTGTAGGGATTTCTAAACAAAAATGGTAGGAATAAGACTTTTGTTCATTTGGTCACATGATCCACGTTTTAACATCAAAAAAGACAAATCTGCTGTTGGTAGCAAGTTGCAATTCAGAATTTTCATCACAGAATCGTGAACCATCTTAAAATGGAGAATTTAAATCTTTCAATTGGCATTTTCCACTGATTTTTTATATTGTACTGTTCTAGGGTTTATTTAATAAGGTTACTACAGAAAAACATGTTAAAAAGTACAAATTTTAGTCTCAGCTGAATCCAACACATTTTACATTCACCTGTTATAAATGAACTGGACGTTTGAGCAAAGACAGGGGTATCATTAGGCCCGTTTTATAAATAGCCTTAGATACCAAAAATAATGACACAGTGATATGTTGTGAAATGTGGAGCTCAGGGCTCCTTCCGAACCCACACAGCCCCCCCTTTTGCCCACCCATCACCCCTTTGTTTGACTAAACGAAAAGACCCCCCCCCCCCCCCTTCCAAGGCGCCACATCAAACCTGAAGCCCAGAATGTTTCAAGATCCTAACAGATTTGAGCAAAGGCTGTTTTTCGCTTATTATGCCCTAAAACAAACTAATATTACCAACTGCCATTAAACCTCGAATGAACTCACCTTTCAAAGGAAGCAAAGGTGCCTTAACTTGTAGCTCAATTGGTCTCGTCTTTGTTATGAGCCTTTGTTTCTGTGTTGATGAATGTGAAAATGGGGTGATGAGCTAGTGGTGGCAGTGACCAAATAGGCTAAGTCTTTGATTTCCCGTATGCAGATTGTCATGACACATCCAAAAGATAGCTGCCCTCTCCACACCGGAGACCCCCTTCTCAAAATACGTTTCCGTGGCTATGGATAGACTCAGCTCAGTCATGTGATTCTCAAAATAACTCAAAACCTTAATGGCTAACTGCTAGTTTGCACTAGCTGAATGCTAACCATTAGATAAAGAGGCTTAGATAATGGATATGGGGGATATTTGACATAGCCTATATTCGGTATTTACATGTTTAGACACAGTTGTGCTGTGTGTAATTCTCCAAAAGCTGTCTACAGACTCTATAGAGTTTTTTGTGTTTGAGTGTGGTCTGAGCGCGGCAGCACGCGCGGGTCCCTTTAAAAGCCTGAGCCGCCGAGCCTTGCTGGCTGTTGTCTCCCAGGAGAAATGTGCTTCCTCTGCTGTGTTTTTTCAGCGGAACTAGCGGAGGCCGGCAGGAAATTACACTCTCCTCCGGCTCGTAAATATCTCTTCGAATCAGGGCTTCCCCCCCTGCTGCATCCTGGGCCGAAAAAAAGTTGTCATCCTGGGGGTTAGGGATAAGGTTGACTTGGGGGACGGAGGGGGGGTACGTTGAGCGGTTTCTGCATCACTCCCTGTACAACAGGACTCATTTATGCCTTATTTGTCTGGTTACAAGCAATCATTATAAAGAAGCCAATGTTGAAGTGTTTTGCCATTTGCTGGACTATTATGCATGAGAAATCTTTCAGCACTTGTAGAATGACCACGTCTAGCGAAAGGGGGAGGAAATCCGCAGTATGCTGAGTAGGATGTGATATGGTGAGTGCATTAGTTGATGAGTCAAGTAATGGGAGCAGGCACCAAATCTCATTGTGCAAATCATCACACGCTTTAAACTGTGTAGACTTCTTGAGTAATCCAAATTAAACTGCTTAGATGGTTTCTGATACTGACATAGTTTCATACATGTGCAGTATACAAGCGCTTTTATATATATATATATATATATATATATATATATATAAACATATAAAAATAGACAAAAGTATATTTCGTATCATAAAAACAGTAGTAGCAGGTATCTAGAAGTTTGTTTTATTAATAATATGTAAAGTTGGTAACACATAACTATTCCTATTCTTCCAAACTGACAGAAAATTTGCTGCAACATTTACTCTGTAAAGGTGGTCTGTTTATATTTGCTTACAGTAGATGGTAAAGGCAGCGATATTATGATTGTGGCACGACTGAAGCTCATCAGCAGTGCAGTATGAGGAGTCTAACGAGACAGCTTTAATTCCGCAGTGCAGAATGTGGTATTAGGTGAGCTTGGTGGAGGCAGACTGACTCTCGTTTGGCAGAGCAACGCTGCAGGGCTGGGTACGGGCAGGAATGGCGGCTGACGCCACTCAGTCTCACAACAGCTCCCTCACTGCGGGGGGTTAGAGAAAATGTGTGTGTGTGTGCGCTCCACGCACGTTTGTGTGGCTATGTTTGTATCCCCCACATGGAGCTGAGGCTATGCTGCTATGGCAACGGCAGGATCCCTCCTCAGGCCGCCAGTGAGCGAGTCTGCCCTGCAGTCTGTTACGTTTGTGAATTAAAGCGTCTCTGAGCACGCTGGAAAAAAAACCACAGCGGAACTCAGTGCTTGATCTAGCAGCTCGCCTCATTCAGTGCTTTGCTTTTTATTACGACCCAGTACAGTATAATGACGGCTATTGTGCTCATATGCACAGGCACCCATGTGGTATAATGTCAGTATGAACAGTATGAGCGTAAACTCCAGTAGATGCACAGATGCTCCCATCAACTGTTCAGCAGCTCTATAGTGCAGTGAGGGGCTGACTTATCCTAATGATGTGCACCAGAAAGTCAGGCCTTGCTTACTTGGTTTTAATAAAAATACTGTACCTAACCCCCCCCCCCCCCGGCCTATTTATCTCTCCTCTTCTTTCTTTTTTTCTTTCCTTCTTTCTTTTTTTCTTTCTCTCCCTCTTTCTGTCTCTCTGTCTGTCTCTCTCTCTCTTCCTCTTTTTGTCTCTCTCTCTGACTCTCTCTTTCTCTCTCTGTCTCTCTTTGGCATCCTCTCTCTCTCTCTCTCTCTCTCTGTCTCTCTCTTGCTCTGTCTTTCTCTCTCTTCCTCTTTTTGTCTCTTGCTCTCTCTCTTTCTCTTTCTCTCTCTTGCTCTCTCTCTTTCTCCCCCCCCCCCCCCGGAGGCCGTTGTGGAGTCGTTACCTGTCTATAAAGCTCTCCCGTGGCTGTCTTGGCGGGGCTATTCAAACACAGGCAGAGCGAAGGGCTCTCACGCATGGTTGCGCTGCCACTGACCTCCCAGCGCGGGGAAGCGCTCCAGTGGGCCGAAACAGGCCGCTCAGCGCGTGGGACGGGGGTGGGGGCAAAAGGGGAGGGGAGTTCTACAGTGCTCTCTTGTTTTTCTGGAGGCTCTATCAAGGTCCAGCCTGGACACTATACTGTATTTTTATACTGGTTGTGTTTTGTTTTTGCTACGTATTTCGTTTTTAAAAGCCACACTTATAGCCGATTTAACATTGAGCCTCTACATAAATGCCACTCTTAACTTATAGCACAATGAATAGGTAACAATTTTTCTGTTTTCAACAATCCAAACTAATTAAGTACAGGTATCATACACTCATAGACAGGTAAAGTAATCAGCACCTTCACAAAACAACTGTACCAACTTTGAATCTACCTCAGTATAGTCTTTACTTTAAAACAGGTTGTTTTGTTAGTATTTTACTTTAAGGTGTATCTATGTAAGTCACCTCTGTTCTGATTGGCCCCTGTAACTTGCCTCTTTCAAACAGCAGCACAGACTGGATCACAGACTGGTTTCATTATAAGGTCTGGATAGTTTGGGGAATTAATGGTTTTTATGAAACTGGATCAGCACAATATGGACAAAGGGTATTGCGATTTTACTGATAGATATTGTGATTGTGATGCTTTTAAATAAAATAGTATAGTAACCCTCTACAGGGAACAAGCTTTAATAAGTTATTTTCTGAAAATGTTCATTATGAGTTAAACATACCAGAAAATATAAAATATAATATTTAGTTGCCATAAAGAAAATATAAATTTGCATAAGCTGGATTTTGTATTCTGCATTTTTGGCTAATATGTTAAATAAAATGAAGAAAAAAAAACAGTAACAAATAATGTTGACTATAGAGGATTTGGACTGATTCACACTTCACCAAACTTCAAAATCAACAAAATGTCAGTTGACTAGGGTAATACAACTTTTGAATGGGAAGCCATTCTCTCTCTCTCTCTCTCTCTCTCTCTCTCTCTCTCTCTCTCTCTCTCTCTCTCTCTCTCTCTCTCTCTCTCT
>JBBPDC010000135.1:22272591-22290473 GCA_037974485.1 Hemigrammopetersius urotaenia
ACACACACACACATACACACACATACACACACACACACACACACACACACACACGCACACACACACACGCACACACACACACACACTCGGTTTGTCTCTCACATACAGTCTTTTCAGTTAGAGTTGAAATTTCAAAGGCATGTCCTTCCATATATTATAACTTGGGACACTCCTTCTCTTCCTCCCCCTCACCCCGCCACCACCCACTCCTCCACCGGGACAGACGCAGAGGCGCAATAATCTGCACTGACCCCTTCAGGTCACATTAAAGGTCACTCAGCTTCACACAGTAAACCCCCAGGGCCACTTTTCTACTTTATCCCTACCATCTTAGATGTGTGAGACGAAGAAAGAGAGAGGGAGGGAGGGAAGGAGAGAGAGAGAGAGAGAGAGACACTCAGACAGACAGACAGACACAGACAGAGAGAGAGGGCGGAAAAGATGGAATCAGTATCATCTCTCCTTCCCTCTCACCCCTCCTTCCACCCCAAACAGGATCAATAGTTCCCCTCTCCTGGCCTCTTAGTGACATGTTCTTTCTGTATTTCAATGTCATGGGGGTTTTCTTGACCTTTACTGTTCAAATAAGAGTTTAGGGCATTTTACATCTCCTAAACATTCCCATAAATGTATCAGTGTCTTTGTTGTCTGAAATTTGCTTCTTTGGGTTTTGTAATGAAGATGCAAGGCCATTATGGCTATAAAGTTATAGTGCACAGAAGTATTGCAACGGTCATGATAATAGCTTTACTGTGTACAGAAGTAAAACGTGTTTGTCTGCTACATTTGTATTACTAGAGGTAGAGAATCAAAGACACATGGCATATAATATAAGGATGGATATTCTGTTTACTGCTTAAAGGAAACACTATTTTCATGAGGATCAATTCCCAGTAAGTGTTTGGAAGCATTGATATTTTAACATTGATCCACCCATACAGAACCTGTGCTGTGCACGTCTTTAGCATTTAGTAGCTTCTCTGGGCCCGTGCAAAACTGGTGCTAGATTTGTGACCTATGTCACCTATGACTGTCAGACACTGCTAGGTCATTCACACTGTCAGTACCAGCAGGTCCTCTCCTCGTTGAGCAGGCCCTGCTCCATGCAGCTGACTGAGAGAAGCAGTGATGCAGGCGGTGTTAGAGTGCAGCATTATGTTGTCTGTGTTAGGCTAAAACCTAGCAACACTCTGGAGGTTCCCTCCATAGTATTCTCTAATGAACAAACTGTACCTTAGACTGCAACTGACCGCAGGAAGTGAGCTAAGGTTTGCTGAATGTGACTGTAATGAAACAACGCTGTTATTTAACGCCTGCGTTAAATGGGCATGTTTTGTATTGTTTTAAACTGTGTTACTGTGATTTTCCAATATCATGACGAAACTCAGGCAGGCTGGTTGGTTTCAACCATAGGAAGACAGATCATCCACTACTGCTAACAACTACTGGAAGTTTGTTCTTTACTAAATAGGATTGCATTTACTAAATGGTATAGTGCATAACTGTGATGCCTGAATTTTTTCTGTGATTTTCAGTTTTTTTCAAATAGACCTAAATATTCCTTTCCCACAGTCGTGTTCTCTCCTTCCAGCAGAACGCTGTCAGAAATCCTGTTTGACCTAATAAATTTAGGTGGAATGTTGTTCTGGCTAATCAGAGTGTAAATAAAAATGAACTTGGCCACAGTGCTAATGCTAATGCTAAGAACACATTGGTGAATGAAACGGATTGATTCCTTTTTTTATATTATTCCATATTCCCTGTATCTTTATTAATGGTTTTAGAGCACCGCTGGGTGTTAGGGCTGGGAAAACACATAACTGCTCAGGGCAGAAATACTCCAGGACCACAATTGGAATCCATTGCTCTGTATGTTTTGTTGGCTTTGAGCCCTCATGACTGTTTTGAAGAGTGTGACCTGAGGGGAGAATTTAAAATTGGCTGTTTGTGGGACACTGACCGAGGTGAAAGCGTGGCGTTACCCCATACCGGTTGGGTAACTTTTTTTGGCTTTTGGCTAAATGCAGAGGATGCGAGAATGTGGCGGGTGTATGGGCCTGTCCTCAGCCTCTTAGCATGTGTGCATCTCCTCTGTGCTCCTGCAGAACCGTGGGCGTTTGGCAGAGAAGCGCACCATTCCGCTCCCTCCAACCCGTGTGCCCAAGAAGGAGCTGGCCTCCGTTTTCAGCAGCGACGACAGCGAGGGGA
The DNA here is from genome assembly GCA_037974485.1 of Hemigrammopetersius urotaenia. NCBI lineage: Eukaryota > Metazoa > Chordata > Actinopteri > Characiformes > Alestidae > Hemigrammopetersius > Hemigrammopetersius urotaenia. The sequence continues at coordinate 22,274,800 of JBBPDC010000135.1, forward strand.
GTGAGAGGATCAATGGAGACCATGCTGACATCAAGCAAGAGGAGGACCTTCACTACACCATGATTAGAAAGAGGTAAGTGTGTATGTGTGTATACATGCGTTTGTTTCTCTAGATTTTAAGGACAAGAATGTGTAGGAAAAAACGGAATGACGTATAATCTTAGAACCAACATAACAGTCCTAATGGAAAAGAATGAAGCCATTTAGAAGACCGCAAAGAGGTTAAGCGTAGGGTTAGTATCATGAGGGCTTAGTAAATTCATATTACAAATCAGTACATGCATATTTACAATAGACATGTAGCTTATGTATGACCTCAGGGTTTAGCATTGAATCAAAACATGTGCATGATCAGAATAGTGCAGGACAATCTTTAACCATGTCATGTCATGGCTCCACAATTTGCAGCCCTTTAATTACAATATTGTGTCTGTATCATGCAGCCATAGTGTGGGTCCTCGTAACCTTGTTATCGTACTCTCTTCGCCTCTGTAACCTCCCATGGTGTTGTAGCTGGTGTGAGGGTTTGGGATTGTTCCGATAGGATCAAACCTCTAAACCACACCCAGCCTCCAGTAAAGGGTCAGCTAGTCCAGCTGGGTCCGGCCCCACCACACATCAGAGCACTGTTAAAGAGGAGTTATAGGCCTCTCTGGCCTCTACCCCTGCAACTCACACTGTGTGCATACATTCCTTTCCACCCTCATCACACATATACCCAAGACCTCCAAGCTGTTGCTGTCATTAGAAACACTCATGCTAATATTATAAAACCTGTAAAAGTGTATTAGATGATCAAATATTAACTCTTAAAAGTCACATTTGTTGTAGGCAGTAGCAAAAGCATGATGTGATTAGATATGCATTATTTCTCAGTCACATGTCACTGAAACAAGCAAATATCGATTTTCCATCAGTACCACTTGTGATAGAAATAGCAGAGTATGTTTTATAAGTTACTGTTGTGCCTGCTGGCCATGCTTTTACTACTATGCCTTAGATATTTCTTAACAATTAAACAAATGGAAAAATGTCTAAAGTGCAGACTTAAACCTCTTGATACAGAATACACATTGAATATCACTATAATTCAACAGCATGTGCCCCCCCCCCCAACACAGACACACACACACTCAAACTTTAAACAGGTTTAGACATGAGTCTGTAGCTCAGAGATAGAAGCAAGCACATGGACTTCTCACCTTGTGTGTGAGGGTGGAGACGATGTGGCTATAGTAACAGGGAAGTTGCTTCAGTCAAACTGCTCTCAAATGGGCAGACTAGAGTAGTGTGGGCTGCTGCAGTGTGGATGTTTTTTCTGATGGCTGGTGTTAGGTCTGAGTGTTTTCTCACTGTTCTTATAGGTCATACTGCTGCTTTTCTGTGCTCAAAACTGAAGACAGTAAGTGAGAAAGGTTATAAAGGCTTGGCCCATACGTTCCTTGTTTCTTTTCATACTTTTTGTCCTTCCCCACCACCATAATTGACCTCTTCAAGAAAATTAGCAACACAATTTGATTGTGAAAGTGTAGAATTGCTTCACAGTGGCAAGTTTTTTTATATTGTTACAATACCAACCTAGACCATGTTGTTGTAGCTAATGTAAACTAGGCTCAGTGGAAACAACAGGAAACAACATGACAAAGAAAATACATCCGACCTATCCTAGCAGTGTATCCTTTCATATGGCAAGAAAATAAATAGAATTGAAAATGAAATTAGGTTGAATGGGATTTTTGCCAATATTTTGTCCAATGTCTAATATTTGTGAAGTGTTGCAATATTTTTGCTGCGAAAAACACATTTGAACCGCCGTATGAATGTTATTTCATAAGAAAATCTCGGCCAGTTCTGTCTCCTTTGTAATTGTCCATAACTGTGGAACATCAGTCAGGATAAGCTGCAATGCAAAACACCCACTTTTGTGAGATTAAGGAATCAGCTCTGGTGCTGTGCTAAAATTCCACATCTAGTATTCATTTAGTATCTGTTATCTCTGCAGTCCCTCTAATCAGGCTGAGGGAAATTAAAGATTTCTGTGCTCATTAAATTTCCATGACTAGTTTGCTTTCCTTCCTCTCGGACATGGGAGCTGAAGGAAGCCTATTACAGTGTGGTCAGGGCTGCGGTAGTTTAAGAGCTACGGCTAAAACGCTCTGGTTTCCCCGCCGGCGATTTCAGTCTGCCTAAACGCATTACAGGTGATGACCAGCCAGCAGATGTCAGCTGTGGCAGGTGAGTCTGGGGAACCGCGCTTTTGTCAAGTCGTCTTATCTCGTATCCTTAAAAACATGCCGGAAGGACTGGCCTTGAGGTTATAATCTATTATTGAAATCATTCTAATCACTGGAGCACGGCTTCCGCTGGCTAGCGCTGCAAGTTTAAGACTGTACTACTCTTGGTGAGGATAGATTCTAGTGTAAACTCGCTAAGATTTTGTGTGTCTTCATTGTTCATTTGACATGACGTGTCAGTAGCTATTCGGATAGCACTGGTTGCAGCGTGAATACGCTTTGAAGCTGTTCAGACTAGTTATCTCTCCAGGAACGCTCTCATTGACAGCTTTGCTCTCCTGGAAATTCTACAGTTTCCAGGTGTTTTTCACAATAAGAAAATAGTTCGTTTGCTAGTTATTTTTTGAAATCGTCTTTCCTTAATCTTTCCTGCATATTTAACTGTAGAAAAAGGGTGTGTATTATAAGTGTATCTTGTATAATTGTTTGGTCGAGGTTTTGGGGAGTTCACTGAACTTCCAAATTGTTTCTCCCTTGTTTTTATCACGAACTAACTAGGCCCCTTTCAGAAGAAATATATCAGGCTATCATCACAGTATCATTGTAAATGTACTGCAAATGTTGGAAGGGAATTGTCCAACACCCATTACAAAAAGTCTAAAGGTGCGTGCCATACTGTAATTATGTTACATTTTAGGGGAACAAAAATCAAATCATGCACCAACACACATGCAAATATACGTCCTCAGCAGAGGTAAAGGGGTCACCTGTGGGTCAACTCATTTCGACAATCCAAACAAGCTGAGATGAAGTGTAAGCCTCTTTGCCCTGATGACAGGCTTTTATTTTAAAACTTTTTTGAGATGGAATCAAATGGGAACAGTTTTAGATGGAAGCAAAACCCCAAAGGACCAAACTCTTGTAGATGAAAGACCGGTGTGAATGACAACCACTGCATGTGACCCTCTGAACCACAGCAATACCACAGCGCTGATTCAAGCATGAATGTTTTTATGTGTGGAATATGTGAAGGATACAGTCCTTATCTGCGTCAAGCTTAGTGGAAAAAATGCCCTTCCACTGAATGTAAGCTTTATTCTCTCACTCCTTCGCTACGCCCCCCTCCCTTTAGTGAGTTCCAGCATGCAGCCTGTCTGCGACGCCGAGGACAACATTGGAACAATAACGCATTACGGGGTTCCGTCTAACCTTGTTAAAGAGATCCTCGCCCACCAGCACTTCTTCCGCCAGCGCCTGAGGATGCTAATGAATTTAAAGAACACTTATGACGAATATGGAGGGCTTTTACCCTGTTAAAGGCGGCGGACTGCGAGGAGCCTCGTCTCTTCCGTTCCGGACCTCCTCACCTCACCCCTCCCACTTCACTCAGATGAGGATCTGACCCAAACAGATAATGGGATGTTCAATCTATGCAATTTGATTTTCATTGAACAGGGCATGGCTAAGTGAGTTGTGGAGGGGTCTTAACAAATTGGATTTGAACAATGGGTGAAAAATGGAGAATTCGTTTTTATGTGTGAGTGTATTTACGCCCCATCAACACACAATTGAGGTTATTGTGGTATTGTGTTGGGTGACATTCTACATGGAATCTTATTGATACAGATTCCACGGTATATCAGCCCAACTCAACTACTTCTGCTTTGTGCCTGCCGTCACTATTTCCCCTCGTTCTTGCTAAACTTTTGTTTATGCCAACAGAGCTAACGCATTATGTTGTCAAGTTACAGTTCCATGTCATCTTTAAGAAGACTTCTCTATATCTTTTAACCAGCTTAATGTTAATGGCTAGCAGCTTTACTGGCGATTAGCGCTCAGGTCCTCCAGAACAGTGTGTGGGGACAGAGAGCATTGTTACTGAGAAAGTAGGCGGCACACAGACGTGGCACACTGCGAAAAAATGTGTGCTGACGCTCTATAGACCGCTATTGCTCTGTCATCAGATCTTACATCTGGAGATACAATTCATAGACAAAAAGCTCCTGTTGTCTATGCCTTTGAAAAGAAATAAATCAGGTGGGACTATTGCAAATGCATCAGTGTAAATGTGCATTGCCAAATTTGGCTCAGTCACCTGCAGTGACATCCTGGTCACCTGCAGTCACCTCCTGGTCTCAGTCGATCATGCTTAGCGTCATGCAAATAATTTCCGCAAGCTTGCCTATGTCAAGCCTTCCTATGCGCTCTGTCACAATGTCAACACCAGGGCTGACTGAGAAGTGCTGACTGGTTGTCTGGGTAATTACTGACTAACCACCATGGATTATATAAGACACTATACCTGGATGGAAGACAATGTCTCTGAGTCAGAAAAGCTTCTAAAAACAGCTCTCATCTCGTATATATCTGGGTGCAATTACATTAATTTGTAATTCAGCCATTGCAATATTTTGTGGCAAATGGGCTATTTGGCCTTCAAGGTTTACGTTTGAATTTCATAATGTTTTTTCAGCAGTTACATTATTTCCAGGCAATGGAGCGTAAGTGGATTAGAGCGGTGACAAGGGAGGAGGGAGGTTGACTCCAGCCTCATGGACCCTCCCATTGAGGAAGAGGGAGGAAATTAAACAGACCTGTGCTGCACCTGTCTAGGCACACATACCGCCTGTCTTCCCTTTTTGGGTGGCCTCCCTTGCACGGCGCTTTTGAGGAAAACCTGGGCCTGCCTGGCTTTAAGCATCAGAAGGGTTTGGTCAGCAAGGCGGGCTGTCGTCTCTTCTGGTGCTTGTCGGGACCTGACCGAAAGCAGTCAGCCAGCCAAGAAAGGCCAAGCCCGGGGACCATAACCAGCTCAGACCGCAGCGTCTGGCCAGGCCTTTAGACTGCTGGTATGTACCCATGCAAAAGCATTTGTCATGTTACATATTCATCTGCTTTTAGAACTGCTGCACTGTTAGTATGCGGTGTCTGAATGCTGCTACTGTTGTCCACATAGTTTGTATTGAACATTTGATCGAAATCTTCTTTAGGCATTTGCATGCTCTTGGGCAGGTGACTCTGATCATCAAGTTGTGAAACATTGTTTCCATTGCCTACTTGTGATGGAACCTCTCAGAAAGCTTACGCTTACAATAACAATCCAAATGCAATACAAACAAATGACATTTTATCAAATGATCTTTTATGGTCATTTCATCCAGCCAGGGAAGGTCACTAGTCATCGTTCAGTCAGAGAGATTCTTTGGTGAGTCTTCTGATGAATGATATGCGCTCTAGCTTTGCTGTGGAGAAATGATGGATCTGTAAAAGTTGACTACAGATGATGTGACTGTGTGTTGTCTTCATTCATCTTTGTTTTGTCAAGACATTTTCCCATGTAATTTGGGAGAACTTAACAGTACGCTGCTGAGAACGGGGGCATAGTACTGTAGGATTCCTGGAAAGGTCTTCCTCTTAGAGCAATAATTAGTGGCAGAGCTCCTCTGGAGCTTTTAGCTGCCCAAGGTTCTACCCAAGGAGCCACTGCACATTTCCTTGTTGCTCAAAGGTAATGGCCTTCTCTTGCGGCTTGTGCACATGCATATGCATAATATGCACTTTTTGGCTCAGTTCCTCAATTTTATTGTTTTATTCGTGGTGGATTTGTTCCAGGTAAGTGTACATGAGAAAATCACATTTTGTCAGAAACCTTCTCTAGTTATCAAATAAGCAATGTGGGAAATTAGTCAGAGCAGAAGGGACTTCTAATAGTGCTGTATAGATTCACTCGGTGAGATGCTTATTTGCACTGTAGATAGCACTTTGATTCCCTTTGCATCAACTTCAACAGGCAATCAATGTCATTAATGTCACACTCACTCAAGGCAAATGTCTTCAACTGGGCATTTTCACTAAATCTCCAAGCACTCAAGATTTTACCTTGCTATGCATTTTCCTTCATTATCTGACAGCAAAGCATAGCAACGCTCAACATGGTGAAATAATATATTATTTCACTTTTGCTTTTTTTCCTTTTCTTGTGGCGCTGCAGGCTTATCGACCTCCCATCAGCTTTTATAAGGCAGGAACAACAGGAAAGCCCAAGAGGACGAGCTATGCTCTTTTTTATTTATGTATCTATTTCTGTATTTATTTATTATTCCCTTTGCTAACGCCTGTGATGCGTGCCGCCATCCCATCTGGATGTGAGCTGCATAACAACAGAGTCTTTTGTTTAAAATGAAAGGAAAGAAATGGAAAAGGAAATAACTCACCATATTTCAAAGCTCACCATTTTCACCACTTATATTTTGTCAAAACTAATATTTGAAATTGAAAATAAGTAGCACATTCTGCGCAGTTGCTGAATGTGTCACAGTAACAGTGTCTTGTCAGGCAACTGTCTCTGCATTAATTGTATTGCAAGCATTTCATTTGGGTCTGTAAGCAGGCGGCAGCCTCTCCACACCTTTCTACTTCCTGCAGTGAGCACATATGTGTGTGTGGGGGTGTGTGAGTGTCTGTGTATGTTTGTGTGTTGAGAGTGAGATTGTTGTCTGTGATGTTCTCAGGACTAGTGTCAAATCGGGTGTCAGTATGACCCAAAAGAGGGCTCTCATAATGACCTCCATGGACACTGGCATCCCTTCACTATCTGCCCTGGTCCCTGCCAAACATACTAACTGCGATAGCAGTTAAGAATGAATTTAAGGTCGCAGGTATAATTTAATCTGTTGTCATTTGCATACTGATTCCCAGTCACCCCACAACCTGCAGTTGTTCTTCCAAAAGCCTCTTTTCCAGTTGGTTTGTTGGCCTAAGTCAGCCCAATCATAAAGGCAAGGCTGAGTCAGACAAAGCTCTGCACAGGTGGGTTGCAGGCCTCCCCACATTCAGCCTCAAAGCCCCTTTCCAGAAACCCATTTTACCCTCTGTCACCAGCTGGGACTGCTTGCAGCTGCATACATGAGTGGTGTGGGGAGGAAATGTCTCTGTTACCAGTAAAAGCTCCACTAATGCAAGAAACCATATCTGTTTGGCCCAAAAAGACATGGCAGGCTGACGTTTGTGGTATTTTTGTCTTCAGAGATTTGATCAGCCTTCGTGGTTTTGGGTGTTTTCACATGGTAACTTACATAAACCCACAAATATATTTCCACCAGACAAATACTGCAAGAATTCTATCTTAAAACTTCATCTGCATCCAAATTGACCCTGATAGTGTATGCAAGAGGGTGGTGAGCAGCACTGGGACTGTTACGTCACCAGTTTGACACTGGCTCTGGAAGTGCCGCCCACTGGCCCCCATGCCCCACCCACATACTGTGAATTTGTTCCTGGTGTTTTCCATTGAACGAGTTTTAGTTTTAAGAGTTTTCTGCTTTATTCAGCATAACTGTCGATTTAGATCAACATGACCTTCAGCTGGATTTAAAATGGGAAGCCTTATGTATGAGACCCCATGCTTTAAACAATTATGAAGCCTTTCATGAGGAAAGGAAAACACAATAGTAAAATAGCATTATAGGGAGACTTACTGATTATGAGACTTACTAGTGGCTAGAACGAATAGAATAATATTAAAATGATTAACATGATTAATACATTATTTTTGTAATTTTGTAATTATTTGTCATTTGTAATATGTAATTAAATGAATTGTTTTATATATATTATTTATATATATATATAAAATCTAAAATATATATTTAAAAAAAAATTAATGTAATTTAATTGTGTTTGGTTCATGTAGTTTTGCGTGCCTTTCTTATTTGGGGACGCTTTTGGATTTCCGTTGTGTTTGCGAACCGGATTTTGAGTGTATTGACAGTCAACAGGTTTGCTCAGTTACTTGCTGGCTTTTTGCAGCTCTAAGCAGATGGTAAAAGAGTGTCAGCACTGGATTGCTGTGGGCATGTGGCCCAAATATCTGGGTCATTGTGTTGGTGATAGGGATGAGAAGTATTGAGTGGTTTAAGGTGTGATTATGCTGATAGTCTCCTCTGCGTGATAAGCAGCCACTGATGTCCTTAGCGGAGCTGTCAGGTCCAACCTGTGTGCCTCTGCCCGGGATAGCTGACTCAGGCGGCTGGGTGTTAGCTTGAGCCCTGACGCAGATTATGACCTTGGCCGGCAGTCGAGGGAGGCCTCATTAGCGGCCCTCGTTGGGACAGCCCAGGAAAAAGTGTGCTAATTACCTCGCTAACAATGTCCTTGCTCAGTGGGCTTACAGCAGAGCCTCTGCTCAAGGATAATAACCTGACTGAACTGCCAGGGCGAAGGCTACTGCACGGATCTTCTGGGTGGATTAATGCACCGCTGAAGGCGGGGGGATACGGGGGGCGAGGAGACTTAAGTGGCCAGAGCCGAATAGCCCTTTAATGTAAAGGTTAAGTGTTCACGTCAATCATTTACAAGGCAGAATGTCATAGTTTCGCTCACAGTTAAACCCCAGTGTTAAAAAGTGATCGAAATGCTTAATATTTGAAAAGAAAAAAAAAATTAATAATACACAACTACTCACTGATGTTTTTTTAAAAATATTGTTTCTGTATTCTAATGAAGTTTTTTCCCGTCAGCATATGGAGTGAAATCAATCTGGTAGTCGGGACCTTTATTGAAGGGTTGGATTTGTTTTGTCTTTATTGAAAAATTCTTGCCTAAGTCATCAGAATAATAAGCTGGCTCAAAACTTCGCTTTTTTCACTATGGATATTCTGACTGTCGAAATGGCTCTTGGGAAATCCTATCAAACCTTTGATGTCGTAGAATACTTGTTTTAAAAGTGCTTTGGTTTTTGATCCATTAAACATTTGTAATCAATTCACAATTTGAACAGTGGTGCAGGGTACTGAAAAGATCCTCTCAGCTATACTCTTGATTCAGAAAATAATATTGTTTTAGTTAGGCTGACCAATTATTTTGGGTGTGGGAGGGGTAATTGATTTTTTTATGTGCTGTAATAACTAAATAATAAATGAATCAGCCTGAATGTTCCAAAAATTCAATTGTCGAATAGGCAGTTTTTTCAAATAGCCTGCAAAACACTTCCAGTAACTAGTGTTAATAATACGGTATCATGGTGAATTGTAGTGCTTTTTGAAAGGAGTAAGTGTAGTTTGGTGGAGTGAAAGCTACTGTTTACTGGCTGTTCATCTTCTTCAGAATCGGCATGAGGATGTTATTAAGTGGTTCTGTAAAGTCCACACCACAGCACACACAGTGTGAACAGCACAAAATTGTTCTCTGTATTTAACCCCTTTCACCAAGTGAAGCGGTGGGCAGCCAGGAACACAGTGCATGGGGGGCAGTATGTGGGGATGGTACCTTACTCAAGGGTTCCTCAGTGGTGCCACTAGCAGTCCTGGGATTTGAACCCAAGACCTTCAGATTACAGGGGCAACTCCCTAACAACCAGACCACCAGCTGGTTGAGCGTTATGGTACTGTGGAAAGCATTCAGCCATTATAATGCATGTGATTACTTAACCCTAACCCTAAAAAGTTCTGTTTCTTTCACTACATGTTTACATAAGTACGGATCTATAGGCGAATCACTGCCCTCTTCAGGGTAAATGTGAACTCACTATAATTGTGTTGAAACTAAATGGAAAATTGACAGATTTGTTGACAAATTGTTATTGTTCAACATTTTTTAAAATAGTTGACATTGTTGATAATATTGGCATTTTCATTATACCATTTGAAGGCTAAGGGTAATTTATGCTATATTCCTAATTCCATATGTGCAAACGTGTTGATAAAACAATGCAACTTATAAACCCTGCAGCTTCAAAAGGTCCAGGTAGATGGAGTAGGTACTAATAATATAAAGTTGCAAGGTTTTGTGTAATAAATGTACATAGGAATTATGCATGTGGGGCAGTATGTTTAAAATATACCCAGATTGAATACTTTCATTAAAAAAAATAATCTAAAACAAACAATGGAAAACTAACGCTATTCTGACACATAATCAAGTTTCGTCATCATTATTGTCCCATAAATATCACCTGTTTGGCTTTATGCTAATGGGATTTCCACTGACGTTGGCTGTTGTTGAAAAAAATGAGCAGTGAAGCCCAGCACACTGTGTCTGGCATATGTGACCAGAAGGTCCCTTATGCCAAGGTTCTAAGCTCAAACTGAAAGATGAATTGTCAGGCTGGCTCGGTGAGGGAGAAGAAATTCCTTCGCTTGTGCCGTACTGTCTGTAGCCTCGCTGAAAGTGTGACAGGCTGACATTACGGAGGCACAGCCTGTAATCTGAGTGCTGTAAAACCAGCATTTCAGCTGCCACAAACAGTGGGGCCACTGGCCTGCCGCAGCAAAATGGTGGCGGGCAAGACGAGCTGCCGTAGCCAGCGACAGCCTGTTAAAAAATGCCGCTGAGACCTCCCTCATGGCGAGCGTGGGCCGGAAGCCTGGCAGCCGCAGAGAGGGGCACGCGTCTGATGCTGGCTGAATGCTAATAGCGTATTCCACATCGTTATGCTGCATAAGGAGATCAGAGCTTTAATCAGATTGCTTTGAAATACGTTCATGACATACTTCCCCCCCACCCTCCCCATCCTCTTTCCACAGGTCCATCAGTGGCCCAGGCACAGCTAATGATGCCCTGGGTTAATGATGGGGATGAGAGGGGAGGACGGATGAATGGAAGGATGGACGTGTCCGGTCCTAATCTGTATGCCCGTACACATTGGCCTTGAGAAATGTACTAGGCAGAGTTGCACCGTGGATGGCAGAATGAGGCGAAGGCATAGGACCGAATCAGGGTCAGTTAGGTGCCCATAAGCTGCCATTCACCTAACTAGTAATGAAGGTCTGCATCATACACTCTTAAAAACAAAATCATTTGGACATTTAAGGCAACCAACCAAGGATTGGTATAGAAAATGTTCTCTCATTTACAAACAAGATCTTTTAAATAACCATCCACTGAAAGGAAACAATGGATCTTCTAAGCTATCCTTCCGCAGAACCCTTTTTGGGCACATTTACATTATATTGCATTTTTTAAAACTCATACATACATATCTTGTTCAAAGAAGATTCTACACACTGAAAAGTTGTTCAGGAAATGTTCTGTGTAGTTTCCTTAACTGTTCTTCACTCTCATGCACTCATTCTTTTGGCACCTTTATTTTTAGGTGTATAGGACATATCTTTAAGGTGTAATCTTAAAAAAAGGTTCTTCACTTTTGCATGTCATTTTGCAACATTGTTCTTCATTCACCCCTTCTGAGCTTCTGTGGCGTCATATTGATACCTTTATTTTTATGAGTGATAGACTGAGCTTAAACAATGGGTTCAGTCATCATTAGAGGAAATGAAATATTGTTGATTCAAATCATATTATGCTAGCAAAAAGTTGTAATCTAAAAATATTGGTGGAAATGCTAGGTGCTAGAGTTGAACCTGGAAAACAGACAGAGTTGGGATGTCTGTTGGTGGCCTCTCCAGTAATTCCCAAAGCCATGTCTAGCGGATGTTTATACCACTTCAGTTCTCCCTCTATCAGTTTGCCTTTGTGCAATGACAGCTACCTCCGATGGTTTATCCCCCGCTCAGCGTCTGTGTCTTCCAATTGATTTCAGCGGGGTGATGCTAAAAACCATAATCACTTCATTTAAGCTCCTAACCTGCTTAGGAGTCCTGAATGTGTTGATTAGAACATCTTAAGGTTGAAGATGAGACAGGATGAGACTCGAAATTGCTTGATGCAGGAATCTGTCATTGCCTATTATACGCTTTAAATCCAAAAGACAATGGGCACGGTGGCAGGGAGAGAGCGAAATGCAGATGCTTCTGAAGGAGGCGAAGAAGCCTGTTAGGTATAACCTTAGCACCCTGCAGGACAGGCAAGAGGACTGTGGTCTGTGGTGTTTGTATGTCGTTTGTTTTATTTGTGAGAGCATTGGCTGTGACGTTGTTGCAGTTTCGTTTTTCATTGTCTGTGTTTCATGCTGAAGGTACCGTGACTCTTGTGCCATATTGCTTGGTGTTTTACTTCTCCGATGTGTGTTGATCATGCATTTTGTGATGTGTAGAGATTTTGTAATGACCTCACAAATTGATTCATTGGTCGCTATGGCGTTAGAGCCGTGGAACACTTGAGACCATGTTTGTATGTCTCAGACTTGTGTTGTGTGTGATGTGTTTTTCTGTAGCTGTGGTTAGTGTGTGAGCAAGGTGATGCTTTATATTTGCTGCGTGAGATTAGAATTCCGCATAGGCACTCACCATCTCTCTCTCTCTCTCCCTCCCTCTCTTTCCCCCTCTCTCTCTCTCACACCTACTCTTTCTCAGTAGTCGAGACAGCGACCTCTCAACGATCATCTCCAACCTGCACCACACCCGACAGCACGGCATGCCTGAGGGCCAGCCCTGCTCTGACATCACCCTCGCCTCCGCACACTCAGGTAGGACACACCTAGAGCCGAATGTTCTCTCAGCTTCATAATTCTTAGTATACTGGTCGCGCTCCACCTCCCGTCTGTTCAGCTGCTCTCCTTTTTTTGTTCTTGTACCGATTAAACCACTTTAATGCTAGAATGTTCATATGGTGTAATTTGCTTGATTGGCCACTGTAAGCTCATTACTCATCCCATTGTGTTCATCTTTAGTCCATTCCTTAATGCTCTCTCCTCCTTCTTTTAGCACACTCCTTAAACCCGCTGTTAAACAAGCATGCGCACTAAATAGCATTATTTGACTTAATCCACATCCACAGTAGAGGAGGCCAATAGGTTATGTCTAATAGAGACATTGGAAACACTGGAGCTTTATAATAACAATACAAGCATCTATCACTGAGCCGTTTGTAACATGCATCTGAATATTCTAACAAATTTATCTGAATTGCATGGGGTTCCTGTCATATTTAAACCTCAAAACTCAAAACGTTTTTTTACATCATTTGATAGCACCAACTTCCTTTTATACTGGGTGCATTTCATAATGAGCCAGTGGAAATCTCACTATATGAAAGTCATTTTTAAAAACATTTTCCATTTAGTTAACATGTCAAAGAACATAACGAGGATCTACAACATCCTTGAAGAAATTTTGTTTCTTTTACTATTGATCAGTTCATAACTTTTCAATATCTAGGACTTTTTCATTCATTTACAACTGCAAACTACTTTTCACGACAACTTTTCTTCAGGATAATAGTTCCTTACACTCAAGCATGTTGAACGTCTTCTTGGGGGTTGATTGGACTAACACACATCTGTTGCTGTATGATTAACCATATGTGTGTCAATTAACACTGAAAAATCCTTATACACACTGGTCCCCCTGTGATTACAGTCAGAATGCCACAACCCTGCCTCTCTCCAGTCTGGAGCTAATGGCCCCAAAGTCTCAAAAAAATCGTCTTTGTTTGTCCGAATGTTTGGACTGGACAGCAGACCTAACCTGGGTGGATTGTCCAAAAGACTGGTGTAATCTCTCATAAGCTTAATTAAGAGATCTCAATTTACTGAAATCTTAATTGTGGAGGACACAAAGGGATGAGCTTCCTTTGCTGGGGCTGAGGACCAAAATCTGTCAGTTTGAGCATTATAGGGCGATTTAAGAGGCTCTTTAAGCGGCTCGCTCTGTGTCTGTAAACAAGTCCAATCCGATCACTGGCTGGTCTAATTCTGTCTGCCCGTGAAATTAGAGAGCTTTCGTCCCTTGGCGGGGTCAAAGGTTGCCCAAGGGCATGGCAGGGGGAGAAATGGCAGAATTTTGACTCCAATATTTAATTTTAGTTTATTAAAAAATGGGCGCATGCTTTGTTAGATTGTATTATTATGGATTGTAATCACCTTTTCAGTTGAGTTGCCGCCTTCAAGTCAATGCGCACTCATGCGTACGTGTCTTTCGGCACTTTTTTCGAAATTGTATTGCAACGTTGAGGCAAAATGTTGGAGAATGTGCTGCTAATAGAGCAGATCAAAGCAGGTCCCAGCGTTCATTTTTCCATGTTAAACTGCAAGACCTTTTTTTTTTCTTGGTTTCCGTCACACAGTCTCTTTCACTTCCTTTCAAGTCTGACTTTCTGCCGTGGGTATGTGGTTACGGAGCCAGGGAGACAGCAAGGGAGCGAGAGAGAGGGAGGGAGAGGAGGGGAAAAAAGACGAGAAGAGTTGGAAAAGTGGAGGAGAAATAAAGGAGTGGAGAGGAGTGGCGCGCGGTATTGGGGGAGAGCAGACAGCGGCATCGCTCGGGACGAGGCGGAGGGAGAGGAGGGGCGGACCGCCGGGCCGCCGGAGAGGGCCGTTAATTAAATCTGAGGGACAGACAGAAGAGCCGGCCCAGCCAGGCGTCAGACCCAGTCAGTCTCTGCCTCTCTCTCTCTCTCTCTGTCTCTCTCTCTGTCTGCCTGGCTGGCCGACCGGCCACTCTGGCCCCGGGGCAGGGGGAGGGGAGTGAGGGAGGGAGGAGGGGGAGTGAGGAGGGAGGAGGGCAGGGGCGCCGGCGGATCGTCTGGCTGTTCGTGTTAGACTCTGAAAACGTGGCTTTTGCGGTCAGCCCAGAGACTCGTAATAGGCATATAAGGTGTTTTAGCCTTTTTTTCCCTCCCTACGGGAGAATCCTGATGGAATTTGCGCAAGTGTATGTGGGAGGCCATTTATGTGTGTGTGTGTGTGTGTGTGTGTGTGTATGTGAGATGAGAGTAAGTGAATTTCATATGTGCTACCATCCAGGCCTGTCCCCTTTAGTGCTTCTGTAGTTTTTTCTGGGCAGTTGGGGTAAACTGGTGTGTTTATGTGTTTTTCCCCACAAATTACCCTCAGAACCAAATTGTCTTTTTTTCTCCTCTCCTCTGAATTCTAAGCTTATCATTCAGTAAATAGGCTGCCATGAGTACCTACTATGAAACTTCAGAGTGAGGTATGTATCTCTTAGGAGTGAAGTATAGTCCTCCTAATGGACTCTTACACTTAAAGTTGTTCGTGTTAGGATGTGGAGAGCATGTTGTCCATTGAAAAACTAGAAAATGTAGTGAGTATAAGTTCTCATGATCCTTATGTGAATTCTAAAGCTTAATTTCTTTAATATATAATATATAATATAATAAGATAATATATGTGCATCAGTTCATTTGATGCCAAATTATTTGTTCATTACAATTATTACTGACTATTTGGTGAAGTGTTGTTTGCATATCACTTATTCCAATGGGAAAAAAATATAAAAGTAAAGTAAAATTCAGCTAGCAGTTATTGTTATCAGAATTGGCAACAAAGTGATGCTGTAGTCATTGCTGTCCCAGTAATTCCATATCAGTGGATCCCTAGTTTCTATTATTTCTATCTCCTCCAGTCCTCTTTTTTTTTTTTTTTACTGTTTTACCATTTCTCTTTCTCTTTTCAACTTTGCTCTGCTTCATTTGTGGCTCTTTCTGCCCCTCTCTTGGCTCCCTGTCCCTGTCCCTCTCTCTCTCTCTCTCTCTCTCTCTCTCTCTCTCTCTCTCTCTCTCTCTCTCTCTCTCTCTCTCTCTCTC
>JBBPDC010000135.1:22305174-22337512 GCA_037974485.1 Hemigrammopetersius urotaenia
ATTACAACTTAAAGGAACACTATAATGTTTTCATCTGTAGCACACAGTAGATTACAGAGAAGTGAGAAAGTGTGGAGAACTCCTTTTAAAGTTTAATAATAAATCCTTTAAAATGAATAATGAGAATAGAGATTAAGATTAAACCCCCTGGGTTATTGTATCCCAATGCTGCAGTTGTCATTCCGTATAACAGTTCATGGCAGATTTGCTGTCATCAGTGACTGTGTGCGGCCGATGGCCTGTCCTGGTGACAGCATTGTGTAGCTGTGGTGTTCCCGGCCATGTGGGGAATGACAACGTTAGACACTATTTGATCCTGGATCGTGTTTTGAACACACTCTATTGTTTCTAAAGGTGTATTTTTGATTAAGTTGTTGTTGGGTTGTTATTGGACATAGCGCTTTGACGTAAACTACACTAGTCTGAAAAAAACACCATCCGGTTCATTCTGCTACAGTGGCCGGTGGCAAAAGTTGGGAAAATTGGACTCTTGATGGAATGTTCCACTGACCGCTGCACTATGCTCCCGTTGCCTCTGGCAGTCTCAGAAGTTTCCGTCTCTGCTCAATTGAAAAGCTTGGAATATCCGGTTTGCTGATGTGCGTCTCCCGTCATAATTTCAGCAACTATGTGGACTACAATGCAGAGTTGATGCACGGCCCGCAGTTCATACACTGCAATTAAACTTTGGGGCCTTCCTAAACACTGGCCATCCAAAGGGTTAATATATGTTTTACTTTACTTTTACTAGACTCTTGCGCATTTATTTATCTGTGCTTAGATATGTTTGTCCTCAACCATTTCACAGTTCCCTAGTACGATATTAAATAGTGTGATAAGATATCTATCTATAAATCTATCTATAAAGCAAAAGGCTGACCATATACTGGCTAACCTTGGCTGGGACTCTCGTAGACCTTCTCTCATCCAGCAGAGCTCTATGGCTGAGATTGCTGGCAATTCTATTTCCAGCCCCCAGCCCACCCAATGTCAGAATGTCACAGTGAGTGATCTGTGACTGCCGCTGCACACCGTAGTAAATAACACTGCCATTGGGCCCTGAGGTTCACTGTATATTGATTTGTTCTCTTTGATTGGCTGTGAGCCAACCCTCTAAATTACCAATACCATGGAAACGACAAGTGGGCTGTTTTTTTTGTCTTCCTTCGTTCCTACCCCCTCACATTTACAGTAGTGGGAGCCACTGGAGGTTAGAGGATATTAAACAAAAGCATAAACAAAAATTCAGCAGCTCTGACCCTTTTTTATTTTGCGGGTTGCATCTTAATTATGCTTTTAAACTCAGGGTATTCATCATTAACCTTGTTGACTTTTTTTCTGTACAGAATGTGTCTTTAATTGGCACGGGCTTTTATGGCTATTCGCAGCAGTGCGAATTTAATCAGACTGCGTCCGTGCAGAATGGGAGAGCATATTACTTTAATTTTTATTTGATCAGGAATGCTTTTTTAATAGCAGACTGCCAATTGGAGGGCCATGCACTATAAATGTTTTAATTGCCCTCCTCCTGCATCTGTAAGGAATTAGTGCCCTTGTCTGAGTGTGTGTGTGTGTGTGTGTGTGTGTGTGTGTGTGTGTGTGTGTGTGTGTGTATGTGTGTGTGTGTGTGTTTTATAGCAGCAAAGCTTTACTCTCCTGCCCCCAGAAGTTTCCCGGGTTGTGCTGGTGCACAGTGGCGCATTGCAGACACACACACATATACACACACGCTGTTGATTCTTTTCCCAATTCTGTTAAATCTCCCTCTCTAGTCGTACCACCCACAGCTCTTCCAGCTTCACTCTTTTTATGGCCAGTAGAACCTGACACATTCTCTCCTAGAGGTGTGACGATACACATATTTGTAGCTTTTTGGGTATGATTTTTTATTCTAAGTTTAATTTTTTATTCAGTTTTTGATATTCCAGGGGTTCCAGGGGAGTTTTTTACACCACCTGGTTCTTAAACCCAATGAAAGCTGCTCTTTGTTAGCCCAGTTCTAGACTTTCTTGAAAATGAGGTTTCAAACCATGACTCACTAAGCTCCTACATTTGCAGCAATATTTATACGGATTTTAAAGCAAACTGTCACTCAAATATAGATTTGTTCATTGCAAAGGCTCCTCCCCTGTCCCCACCCACTTTACACTGGTAGATCTGATCACTGACACTGCTCACAAAAGATGGCAACTAAGGAACCTTCAGAAGAAAGTGCCCCTATCCTATACCACTAGGGATGCATTACGTAATTTAAAGCTTTGGAATGATAGTAACAGCTAAATTGTTGTGGAATGAAAAGGCAAATATAAGAAAATTCGATTTTTCAAAAACAACATGTTCAAAACTGCCCATTATTTGCAACTCAGTTCCTGTATATAGACTGTGTGAATTGTACATTTTGACATTTTAACAGTTTATCAACTACTTTAAAGTCTCCTGTTTCTGGAAAGGAAGAAACTTCCACACACTGTTATAAATATGTAGATTTTTTAATTTCCCAATGCCGTATTGATATCGTTACTGTCATTCCAACCACAGCGGCTGAAAAACAGCCGCAAATGCAGACAAATTCTAAGCAAGAAATATAACCGGCCACTGGCAGCACTGGAGTGATTTGCAGCGTCGCCATCGGTTCCTCCCTGGACAGTTTGGCCGGTATAGTCAGGTGTATGGTTTCATAAGCCGTGCCATTGAAAACAGGCTCTCGGGGCCAAGCAGCCGTCCCCCCCGGAGGAATGCGAGCGCCATGGCTTGCCCGTGCACGCTGAGCTCATAAGCCCCGCGATAAGGCCGTGCCAGTCAGACGCTGCCAACACCTCGGCCTGCCAACTCTTTGATGGGAGAGATACTCTTCCTCACTTTTCACGTCCAGTGCTCTACCGCACCTACCACTAGAAAACTTTTTTTCCTCTCCTCTTCCTGGACTGATTTGCCTTTCCACTCAGCCATGCATATTTTTCTGCGTATACCTCTGGCAAAAATATCTATAGTCACGCACTTTAGGCTAAATTTTCCAGGCTTTAGAGATTTTGACTTTCAATCTCTGTCCGCCTGTCCCAGAAATTTCCTGTGCGCTCTTTCGCTCCGTGTCACTTGGCCTGCTCACACATTTTAATTTATGATTCTGTTTGCTTTCTCTTCTCCACCATAGCTCATGCAGTGGTGGTGGTTTTTGTTGATTTTTTTTTTTTGGGGGGTGGGATGGACTTCTCAAGAACAGGGAATCACAAGTTTCAGCTTATTCCTAACAAACGTCCATCCCTCTCTCTCTCTCTCCCTTTGTCCACGTATTACAGGCTATATTCACTGAACACTATGCCATGTCTACTATGTTTGTAGTTTAAAACAAACAGTGGCATTAACAGAAGTGACAAGTTATCATGTCATTCGTCACTGAATCTCTCTTAAATATTGAGTGTGTCAATATTTGTGTCAGTAGTTGTATAATTATTCTGTAGTCAGCCATTATTAGGAGCTTGATAAAAAAATGAATTGGTGTTTTCTGAAAATGGCCTTCTAAAGCTAATACACTCTGCCTTAAAGTCATGTTTCCTCAGAATGACGCCAGATCCTCTAAATATTCGGGTTGGTAGGTAGTCAAAATATAAGCAAACAAACATTTATAACTGATATAAGACTAGCAAGCTCATCAGCACACCCCACCCAAACCAGCAAGCTTCATCAAGTTTGGGAGTTAACCACTTTTAGCGGTAGCCAACAGTTTGAGTAACTGGTGTTGTTTTACAGTACAGTTTAATAGTAGTTTAACAGTTTAATATTAATTATGTAGCATAATTTGTCTAGCATTTTTCATATTTTGACTGCTACATGAGTGTAAAATGTAATTCAGCGGATATGGTCATGCTTGGTTGTTTTGACCCTAGTTGTTGTACTATTGCATTTAAGAAAGAACAGTTTACGTACATTTAAATTTACTCCGAGAAAAGAGGCAGTTGGTTTCCTAACTTTTTTTAACGTAAACTCAACATTTGAAGTTTACAGTGTACGAATGACAGCCCTACTGATGACAGCCTCTACTGATGAATGCAGGGGCAGTAAGCTATGTTTAAGTTGTCTCTTTTTTTCAGAACAATTCTTTTACCCTTTTTTTCCCTTCCTGCTCCTCCTGCCCTCCTCCCTCCACCCCATCGGACATGTGTACATGCACCTGTGTGGTGTGTGTGTGTGTGCGAGTGAATTTGTGTGTGGATGGTCTCTGTAGCGTAGCAGAGGTGAATAGTCCACAGGGGCCCCTGACAGTAGCTGTCGGACCCCCCATGACCCCCTGCAACTATCTCCCCAAACCAGTCCCCCACATCCCCTGCACTCGCCTGCTTTTACATTCAATCTTTCTTTCCTACCTCCCTCTCCCACCGTGCTCCCTCTCGCCCGATTCCCCGCAGAGTGCCCTTTCATCTGTTTGAAGCAAAGGGCCTGAAATGAGAGGTTGGGAGGGATGGGCGTGTGTGTGCCTATACATGTGTGCATGTGTGTGTGAGGTTTATGTTTGTGGGGGGAGCTGTTAGTTGTTTTGGTCCCTCTCTGCAGCCACAAGGTCAACAGGAGGCCTCTGCGCCGGCCTTGATGTGAGGAGCAAGAAACGAGGAAATGATGAATTCTGCAAGTTTTCCAAGTCAAAGCCCCTCAGCCCACTCTCCCCTTATCCCGCATCCCCCCGGCTCCCAGACTTAAAGAACACACGTGAAGCATACGAAAGGGAAAAAAAAAACTTTCAAATCCCTGCCCCTTCCTGTCGCAGGGACACTGTGTGTACCTGCTGCAGAGGAAACCTGAGGCTAGGAGTTAGAATTCCACAGCAATACTAACAAAGACCAGGGCTCAGGCACAAAGCAGGCAGGTGCGACAAAGGAAAGGATAAGTGTGTGATGGGGGGTTTGGTGGGGGTTCTTTTCAGGACGCAATAGCTAGATCCCCTCAGATGTGAGGTGGACATTATGAGGCTGAATAAAAAAGAAGAAAGGTGAGCATCTCGCCTTTCTTCAACCCCCCCTCAACCACGGCAGCCGGAGGTTTTGGCATGGAAGGGCCGTGCGCTGTTGGGACGGCTGCTCTGCTCATGGGCGCAGCCCCAGGTGATCCTGCGCCGGTGAGCTCTCCTGCAGATGAAAGAGAATAATGTAAATGTGTGCATCAGGCAGGACAGGGCCTGCCACAGGAGAGCAGAGGAGAGGGAAGAGGGGAGGCGGGTCAGAGCCTCTTTGAATTTCATGCTTTTTTCTTTTTATAAGACCACACCATCGAACTGTGCACACTGCAGCCATCTTAAAGGTTCCACAGTGTTAGTAACCTCATAACTTAAAGGAGTAGTTTGACAAAGAGCTGAACATTTTTAAAAGTACTAGAGCTACGAGGCTAGCGTTTGCACCAGTTAGCACTGTTTAAAATTCATGGCTAAATCATCACGGGTTTGTCTCAAACTGTGTCGAAGTGTTAAGTAATCTTAAGCAGGTTTGCTAATATGGTTTCTGATATCGTATGACATACAGTTTTCTATAAAGTGACTGTATGTAATACATACTGTATTAGCTGTGCTCATTGTACACTGTCAGAAGGCATAAACAAGATTACATAACAGCCCAAAGCATTTTATATGAACTCAAATATATTCAAGAGCTTATGATGATTTAGGTATTCGCATTGGACAAGGCTAATGGGTAGAGGCTAATGGGTAGAAATGTCTCTTATTGTTATTTACATTTGCCATGTAAAACTTAAGATGATTCAGTCCTATTTAATTTTATTTTATGGGGTATAGTGTGTGAAATGGTAAATAAAAAGATTTGGTTACTTTTGATAGTATTTTGATAATTAATTGTTGCACAATTTTGTTTTCCGAAAACTACACATTGTGTTTCATGAAAACTTCTTGAACTAACAAGATATGGGAGTTTGCCATGCCCAATCTCAAGTTTTCTCAGCGTTGCTTTTCCAAAATAATATTTTTCTATCTCTATCTCCATCCTTAAAGTCTCATTCCACTCTCTCTCTCTCTCTCTCTCTCTCTCTCTCTCTCTTATGCTCTCTCTCCGTCTCTCTGGCTGTTAGAGGGCTTGTCTGCCGTCAGTCCGGTCCCCCGCGGGGAAGTGCAATAAACAGATCAATACAGCGGGCCTGTGCACATTAATATCTGTCGCGCCACCCCCGGCCCAATCGCTCAGCCCCACACGCGGGCCTCGGAAATGGCCGCTAGCTCCCACGGGAACTGTCTAATTAAAAAAGGGCCGGAGGAGAGAGAAAGAAGGAGGGAGGGAGAGAGGGAGGCACACAGGATGGATTTTCTATTTAACACCCTTTCATTAGATTGTGTGCTTCCTGTTGTGACCCTGTTAGTTTGGTAATGATGGGAGATGGGCTAGGCCAGCCTGCTATAGGAAAGAGTGAGGACAGAGGCTAGCCACCGTACCACTACTGAATACAGGTGGGGCTTAATTTGGACACACTCAAACACTTTGAGTTTCGAGTCAAGCCTGTTCCTATTCTACAAACAATGTACCCCCTATTTGTTCACCGCCTGATTCAGGTGACGAAGGCCTTTATAGGCATCAGAAGGTGAACCTAAAATGACTTGTATAACCTATATTTTTGCAGGGTAAGATTACCTTGTGGCAATCATGGATTTTTTTGTCTGACATTAATTTTGATTTCTTTACAGCCAAGTTGGCTGATGGGCAATTGTTATCAGTCTTTGTATTTAATTTATTCTTTTTTTTTTAAACTCAAGGCTTACAATGTATGGGCTAAGTGATCATATTAAACAAACTAAAACTACTACTTTGTATTACCCAGTGGAATTTACATCAGCCCTATGTCAATAAAGGGGGTCAAATAAAGTACTGCGTCAAAAGTAGGAGCCGACTTGATATTTAGCTCCATGAGTCGTTCACGATTAGAGGTCATTTGGAATAGACGTGGTAGCAGCAATCAAATACACATTAAGTTGCAGCTCTGATAAGCTCAAATCACACTGATAAATTGGCTGATTGCTTGTTTGGAGGAAAAAATGGCTGATTCCAGTAGTGCACCAATAGTGTTGTCTGAAAGTGAACAGGTTTGATCCTTACACACTACATGTGGTTTGCGACGGATTGTGAGCTTTCAGTGAACTTTGACGTCTCCTCTCCTCCTTCTGCTTCTTCTAAGTGCATTCAGTGTGCTATTCCAGTACATCACCCAGGTGTTAACAGTACACTTCAATCCATCACATTTTCCAGTGTCAACACACGTCTTGCACTAAAAGTGGTTAGCACACTACAGAAAGTCTTAAAGTGAGATGCAGCTAAACAGAACTACTGGAAGTGTGTTTAATACCCCGGAACACTGATCATGACACAAATCGAACACAGTGTTGCCTTGTGTTACAAAACTAGTTCTAAAGCTTGTGTTATGTGTATGTGTGTTTTCGCAGAGCTGCTGCGTGTGCGTCAGGAGGCCATGAGTGCTGTGAGGAACCCAGCAGCCATGGAGGCCCATCTGCCATCTGCAGGCAGCTCATCCAGCCAGCGGCGGAAACAAGGCCTACCCCAGCACAGGGATGCCCACTTCACAGAGAGGTACAAATACCCTCTCTCTCTCTCTCTCTCTCTCTCTCTCTTTCTCTCTCTCTCTCTCTCTCTCTCTCTCACACACACACACACACACATACACATATACACAAGCACATTGTTTGGCTTCTATTAAGGACCCTCAGGTTTATCTGCATCAGTAGATATCCCACTGGTAAAGCACTGATGACATTTCTGTAAATTTTTATAAAAAACAACACATTCAGGAATATCTTGCTTCATTTAACAATCCATCAGTTGCCAAGAACAGCTGATTACTTTGTGTATAAAGTGTACTATACTGACCACCACATGAAAATAAAGAGAGCAGCTGTTTTGAGCTGAGGTGACTAATTTCAAGTTAGTTTGAGATTACTGCAAATCTGTTTAATGGAGCATATGCAAGTATATCGGAAATCAGAACTTTGTAAAATTTGTAGTTCAGTTTGCCACCTTGCCGCTCTGCATAAGATTCAGTCAGATTTAACTCTGACTCTGTTTGCCACTGGCCCTTCTAAAGAGCAGTCATTTCATGCGTCAGTCATGTATGGCAGTTTACTTTTCAACTGGGTCTTTGATGTAACAGTGCAGGGAAAGCGTATTGTTTTCAAACCGCATGTTTTGCAAAACTTGACGTGCCAGATTTAAAGCTATTAAACTTGTGCTGATCTGCATCTGCTAAAGACAAATGCTCATCACCTGAAAGAGCCCTAACCCAAAGACCATATCAGTTTTAACCAGTTTTTCACACATATGCTAATGACAGTCAGATGTCTAGAGAATAAATGAGATGTAGATACTAAAAGCTTCTTCAGAGATTTCTGTAGAATGCATAGTACTCCACATGCAGTGTGTAAACAGCACACATGGCCAAGTACGTTTTTTCTAATGGTGGAGGAAGAGTCAGAGGTGACGAGTTGTATGAACCATCTTCCCGATTTCTCAGTGCCATTTCATGATCTGGCGACCACCACAGAAAACCAAACCACACATATGGATGTGCTTTCACAACTTGAGGTTGTGAGATAGGGAAGACGCGAAAAGTGTGTGTATGTGGATAAAATGCCCTTCCACAGAGGGAAAACCTCCCAGGCACACTTTAAGACCACGGAAACAGGGGAAAAAAAGCACTGTGCTTTAAAATAACATGAATATTTCACATTAATAATGAACCCAACATCCGGCTCTAATGAATACTGCATGGCCGTTTTGAGTGGGTGACCACGTGCTGAAGAAGGGGGGGAAAAGGGAAGAAATTTGAATTATGCACCGAGGGAAAGGAAAAGGAAGGAAAAAGAGAAGAGGGAGAGCAGTGGACGTGTTGGGGCCGAGGCAGTCAAAACGAAAAATAAAGGAAAAAAATCTCCTTAATGGGATCTGATAGCCAGTGGGCTTTACTCCTTTGCATCCCCTGTTCGATTTGATCTTGTCAGGAGGTATTTATGGGGCTCTGGGCTTAGCTGGTCGTCCAGGCGCCGTACGCAGCCCCCCTTACCCTCATTCCCCCCGCCACCCGCTCCCCCTCTCAGTGAGGCCCCGGCGCTCCTGGCGCTCCCCTCCGCCTCCAAACAAAGCCCAGGCAGCGGGAGTGGGCGGGTAATTGCTTGTCGATTATTTATGTGGCGCGGGAAGCCGGAGGATCGATAATGGGCTGGCGAGGCGAGGCGAGGCGGGAGGGAGAAAGGGAGGGAGAAAGCGGGGTGGAGGGGGCGGTGGGTGGTTTAGGGGGGGGTTGCAGCGTGGGCGTTTGCGTTCTGTTCGGCGCCTGGCCCTGTGCTGAGCCCTGTCGGCAGCTCAGCGTGCAGCTCGGGCCGGCTGGCCGCCCTTAGCTCCGCTTACCCGCCATAATTAGCCACACAGGACCACTGATGTTAACTAGGCCTGCATGCTTCCCTGGTCGGGGGCAAGAGTATGGGGGGGGGTTGTGTTGTTTTTTTTTTCTTTATCTTTTTTTCTTTCCTTTGCTCTCTGTTCCGCTGCCTTTAAAGTGATAGTTTAAAAAACAAGTCAAATGTACACAATTTTACTCTTAGGCCACATTTGGTCAATTGGCATGTATGCTGTATGAAGATTGCTTCTCTGGTTTGGAGCTACAATGCTAATGCAACTTCACTAATGCCTTAATAGCCACAGAGTAATCGTAAATCATGTCAAGGTGTTAGGTAATCTCAGATAAACTTGCTCATATGGTTGTAACATAGTGTTATCTGTAGAGCAACCAAAATTCAGGTTTAATTTTGGCAAAGTTTAATAGATAACAGTGTATAATTTGGCCCAAAACCACATAAGTAAGGACGTATCTGATGATTTAGGTAGACTTTCAGTTTCTATTACTTGTTAGCTATGCTGGCAGTGCAGCTCTAGTGCAAAACTGAAGGACCACACTTTGGGCTCCAGGCAGATCTTGACTGACCAACTACATTAGACTGCTTTCTTCTGAACTTTTTAACCCATTGAATTCCCTATTGGTCTTAACTCCAGTAAATACCCTACGTACAACTGAGCAAGCAATTTGACTCAAAAGTAATCCCACAGTTTAAGGGTTCTTTTGCTGTTATCTTGGCCTGTATGAGTGGTATAGATTCAGTGGTCTTCTTTAGGCTGCTTTCCAATCAGGGCCTTTTCTGGAGGACAGAATTGGTCACACAAGTTTGTCATTGACAGCGAGTGACATTGTAAAAAGGACAGGGCTTGTCTGCCCCGGCCGCCCATAAAGCACCGACTGGGAGCCAGCCAGGCTGAAAGGGTGAGCCGAAAGCCGCTCCTCAAGCTCACCTTTCCATCGACTCTACATAATTGATTATCTGACGCCCATTAGTGGCTATTGTTAAAAACAAATCATTACCACGATCAATAGCTCTACAGCCTCGGCCAACCATTTGTCTGATCGCATTTAGGGAATCTGCAAGGCAAATCCTAATGTGTTTGGCATGTGGGGCAGCGAGAGGAACAGACAGTGGTCTGGGGGTGGGGTGTGTGTGTGTGTGTGTGTGTCTGTGTGGTAAGGGGAGGGGGGGCAGAATGAGCGAGCGAGCGAGAGCCTCATGCATTTTAATGAGCTTCCTGTGCAAATGTGTTCCTGCAGAGGCAAGGCGAGGCGAGGCAGGCGCGGCGCGGAGAGCAGCTAATCCCCCGCGCTCCCCTCATTAAGGGCCGTCCTGTCAGCTCCGCTCCACTCTTCTCTCATCTCGCTCCGGCCTGGCCAGTTTGGCGCGCACACACATACACACACATCCACACACACACATACTTCCCTCACTGCTGCTGCTCTCAGGCAGGGAGCGACGGCGCCGCCACTCTGACAGGTCGTCACACATGAAGGAACAGCCTGAGGTTGAGAGAGAGAGACCGAGAGAGAGAGAGAGCGCGCATGAGAGAGAGAGAGGGAGCACGTGTGAGCGAGAGAGAGAGAGAGAGAGAGAGAGTCCCTATGAAGTAAAATGAAATAACAAGCAAACTGGACAGTGCAGGGATGTGCTGCTCCAGAACTTGCCCTACTAAAACGCCATGACTTGCTGTTTTGGGATCATACAGAATGGCTAAGGATAGTTCATTAACCCCATTCAACTCCAGGTTTGTTATTCATTCTACAAAACATATATACCTCCAGGCCTAAAAGTTGTATTTGAAGCCATGCTAAAATACTCAATATGTACAATTGAAACTGCCTCACAACATTTGGATTCTTTGCTAGCTCAATAAAAAACACTGCTGACAAGGAAAACATCTTTTCCGTTACTGTCATGCTGCCCGCATGGACCTCGGGTTGATAGACAAAGCAAGAACTGATAGATGAAGAAAGATTTGATAGATTGAAGTAAGAAGTAACAGATGAAGTTAAAAACGATAAGTCAAGTTTGTTAAAAATAAGAGTCTGACGGCATGTTTTAGCTACATTAGAATTAAGCAGTCTGGCTAGCTTGCAGGTTAAATAGCTCCTCTATAAATAACATGAGCATTGAATTAAAACACTTTGAGACTGCAGCATAAAAAAAGTAAACACTTTCGTCCTCTACAGAAGGAATATGGAATCCTGAAAAGTTCATCTCTAGTGTGGGAAATGAGATATACAACACTCCTAGCTTAGTACTATAGACTGGAAATACGGAGGTTGCGGTGGTGATTTGGTAATTAAGCTGTTTTTTGTATTAAACTGTGGTATGTTATATTCATTATTATGTGACAATATTAAAACGTGAACTCTAAATTAACTAATTAAACAATTAAGTGTGATTCTATAGTGTTTACTGAATAAAAAAAAATCTTTGATTAAAGCAGTAAACCTCAAGAAGCCATGTGCCTATCATTAGTAAAGAGGGGTTGTTAGATACAACTCAAAGTAACACATGACCTCCCATGGCTTATTGTGTTAATCGTAAGGTTTTTTTCCATATGACTGCTATGAAATGGAGCTCATATGTTTTAATATAACCACTGTATATTTGCTGACACAGCAAAACATATCTCTGAAAAGAATATTCATTTTTAACGTAAGTTTTTTTTAGTACTGTTAGACCATTTCCATTGATCCATTCATCATTAAATGTTAAGGATGGCTGGGTATTGAAATTCTATACTCTATTGGTACTTTTTATACTTTGTTTATTTTTTGATAAGTCCACGCATTCATTTTGATGCTGTAATGTAAATTAACCACTGTTCAAATAGACAGATATAATAAAATACATTTAAACTTCCACAATTAACCCACATTTCATTTGTGTTTAACAACTCTAGTAACATAGGCCAAAAGGTGATAGATGCCAGCTAACTAATAAGTTACAACAACTATTTCACATTCCCTGTGTTTTATTTAGCTCCCACATAAACCATGTGAATTAATTTCTATTTGGAGCAAAATATCAAGACATCTCGCGCAAAGCGACATCACACTCGTTTCTGCTTGTAAAAGAAGGCACTGAGAAGAATTCTGGACCTGGTATCAAAATCAAGGTACCCTAAACAGTTTAAGGACACCCAGTTCCTTTATAACCCAGCACGATGTAATGGGTTACTAGCATTTCTGAGTTAAGGTTTTGATGTTATGCCTCTTATGAGAGTAAGAAAAGGAAGGTCCGAGTTTTTTCTAATTGAAGGGGTTGATAGTTTGACTGGTGAGAAAAGAGAACTAAATGAGGAAATCTTAAGTGCGCTCTCAGTGAACATTGGGAACATTCTGAAATTGCTGCAAGACTCTGTGTGTTTGTGTGTGTGTGTGTGTGTAAGAAGAGGTGTGAAGGAGTAAAGTCTCAGCAACGAAAACACCCTCCAAACCCCACCCTCTCTTAGCGCCCCCACCAACCCCCAGCTTAGGGACACAGAGTGAAACGGTTAAAGTCCTGCCTCCTCCTCCTCCTTTTCCCAAATTGCTTCCTATAAAAGGAGAAGCACGTCTGCCGGGCACGTCTCCTCATGATTACAGCTAATTACGATCGAGCGGACGCCTCGCGGCCCCAGTCATGCAGCTTTAATTGACCGTTATTCATCTGTGGGGCCGCGCGGGGCGGGTGCGGAGCTTGGCAGGCCCCGGCCAGCGCCGCCCGGGCTAATTGTGCGGCCTGAGGGATTAGACCAGGTGATTACACACTTCACAGTGTAATTACATAAGCGCGGCTGGGCCGGCCGCCCGGCTCCGTGCCCCAAGGTCACGCGCTGCCTTCCCCGAGATTAATTGGAGCTGCCACCGAAGCGCAAGGCACCGGCGGAAAAGCGGTTATACGATTAGCATTAACATTTCAACAGTGGCCCCAATCGATCAATGATTTTTTCCTCACTCGCCCTCTCTCTCTCTCTCTCTCTCTCTCTCTCTCTATTCCCTCCCCCGCTGTTTGCTTCCCCCTCTCCCTACTTCTCTCCTTCCGTCCTTTCTGCTTCCCTGTTTCTCTTCTCTAGGTTTTTCTTTTTTTTCCCTTCCTTTTTTTGTTTTCAGGGATAATGACATGCAAGGGCTATTTAGTTTAGGCATGATGGGAGCGCGTGCGGAGCTAAACAAAAGCCGGGTGCCTTTTTTTCCTGCTTCGTCTTTTTCATTTCATGGTGTTTTTTTTCTCCCCTCCTTGTGTTTGGATGTTGCCGTGTTTGTTTTCAGCCACGCCGCTCCTCTATTCTCCCCCCCGGAGCAAGGGCTGCTCACAACAAAGCAACAACAACTCTCTCGCCTGTGTGTAGACTTCATACAGCATATATGTGTGTATGAGGGTGTTTGTGTGTGTGTGTGTGTGTGTGTTCAAACTTCATAGTGCACATCCTGTGTATAGGTTTATAGGTGCACTATACTTTTATGTGTGTACCTGAGCAGGTCTTAATGTTTATGGAGACACTGGCTGATATCACAGAAATGTGCAATGTGCAAATGAGCCTCTATTCAAATTGTGTGGTTACAGCATATTGACCAAGCACAGATATTCTTGGGTGCAGAAAAAAATCTAGGCGCTCATCTAAGCCAGCCAACATAATTTTGGTAAATAATAATAATGCAGCTTATTATAAATTCAATTCACAAAAAAACTTTTAATTTGAAGAAAACTATTTTTTTAATGTATAGTTTTTTCTTGCTGTATCGTTCAGGCCTAGCATATGTATACATGTATGAAGCTGGTTCATATTGAATCTATTGAACCAGTAGCGGCAGTACTGGCTATCAAGAAGTAATTTCTTACAAAACCACTGTAGGATCCCCCAGATTGACTTCAGCCCCTCTTTGGAAGCCTTCACCCCAGCATTTGTCCCTTCAACCTTACACAGTGGCCTGGAGAGTACATCTTCATATTTTCTTGCCCTGTTAAAATCTCTGTCTCCTTCTCTCTCTCTCTCTGTCTCTCTCCCTCCCCTCGTACTCCCTCCATCCCTGCCTCCCCTTCCACCGCTCGATAAAGGTGTATGCAGTATTGAATAAGAGCAGCCCGTATTCTCTGGCCGCACAAAAGGAGAAAAACATAATTGAGGGCCTTTTGGAAAATAGAGGGGGGCTGCTTTGCCTTTTATTGGCTGAATGAGGCATAGAGACAACGAGAGGAGGCTGGTGTGTGTGTGTGTATGTATGAGAGAGAGAGAGGGAGAGGGTAGAAGAGGAAGGTCTGTGTTAATTAGGAGGTGCTTCAGCCTGTAGCCCAGGCGAGGCATAGGGGCCGCCCCAGCTGTCAGACTATGACATGCTCTTATTGTGTATTCAGCCCTCATTACCAGAGTGGCAGGGCCGTCGAGCGATCGAGCGAGTGAGCGAGCGAGCGAGCGGGCGGACGAGGGAGGGAGGGAGGGAGGGAGGGAGGGAGGGGGAGAAAAACCCAGGGTACAAACAGTGCCGCTGGCCGCAGCGTGACAGGACTGATGAGGGGCTATTGCCGCTCGCATGCACTGGAGGGAGCGATAAAAATAGCCAACGAGGAAGTACACAGCAGTATTAGCATAATACTGAAGCACTGTACAAAACACACACACACACCATGCGTCATACAGGAGAAATAGGTGATTTTTAGAGTGCAATGTACTCAGAGCATTTGAGACGATAATCAATGCCTCCCGAGTAAACCCTCAGCTCTCTGCTCCCACTGAAGTTACAACCGATTTACACAAATTTACACAATTTCCCTAGTTCCCATTACTATTAAAGTTAATCAGCTAAGATATCTTTAATCAACTGCACAGAAATGAATACAATTAGAGACAAAATTCAGGCTATTAGAGTACTGTTAATACCTTCGTTCATTTTCTTAGATAATAATGTCCTACAGTGTCAGAAACCACACAAGCAAATCCTTTTGAGATTTCAGTTTGAACAAAGTGTGTGATGATTTAGACGCTCAATTTCATAAATGCCAATAGATGGTCATTAGCTCCAGAGCAAAACTAAAGAAGCAAACCGCAAACACCCAACATGTCTTTATGTCTGTATTTGGGTTTGGGGTGAAAATTACACTTTTCACCAAACTATCGCTTTAACGTGTCTTGCTCCAGGTGTTTGGATCATTTGAGGAGTTTGAAGGGAATCTACAGGGATTGCCTTTCAACCCCTAAACCTGTTTAAGGCAGATTCAGCAAAAATGCTACTTTTATGAAAACGTGCCCTTTCTTGTTAACCGGATGGATGTTCTTGTGTTTACACAGAGAGATGTCCCACCCTCCTCCATTGCTATCCCCGCAGAATGCTCCTCACATCACATTGGGCCCTCACCTGCGGCCACCTTTCCTGGGAATGCCCTCTGCGCTCTGCCAAACACCAGGTAAGCCTCGCCTTAGTGACCAATTACAAAATAGCATTCCGTTAAGATTCAGATGAAGACTATACTGTTGACACGATAGACATGTGATCCAACAAAATATTGGTTCGCATTCATTAAGAACACCAACGTACATTATGTTTGGAGTGTATTTGGAGTCACTTCATTGTTAGTTTGATTACACACAGTACTTCCCATACTAGGCTAGTTAGACTAGACCAGACATTGCTATTTGAATAATGTATTCTGAAAAATTCCATAAATATTGATTGTAAATAAATACTTTTTTTTGACATACTGTCTACCACTGGGGGTATGAAATTACCGCTGTGTCCCATGGGATGAATATGATGTTCTCTCTGTTTATTTTCTATAGCATACGGATTCCTGCAGCCTGCTCAGGCTGAGATGTTTGCGCGTCAGCAGGAGATGCTTCGCAAACAGAACCTCGCCAGGTATTGCATTATTAGTGGACTACATGCATCATTCAGTAGTGTTACCTAACACAGCGTCAACAAATTGCTCACGTGTTTGTGGCATTAGTTACATTTTCCTCATTTTAGCAAGAATGAAATTAAGGTAAAACAAACACATAAATATATGTCCTGTGACCTCATAACTTTTTTTATCAGCATGAAAGCAGCAGCTGTCCTTTACACTGTGTGAACATTTCATGATGAATGGACCAATAGAAATGTCCCAAAATCTTATCATGTTAACAAATATTCTTAGCATTTTTCTGCTATAATAATCTTTCCATTCTTCTATTATCTACAAAAATACAGACAGAAAATGTGCTATATATTCAATAGATGCATAAGCAACATAATGCTTTATTATGAGGTGAAAACAGAAATCAGCCAAAATTTGAATAAAATCTGGGTACAAAGACATATGGTGAAAGCACATATGATCTTCTCTCATGAAGTTACCATGTTAGTGATGGTTTCTTAGGACAGCCAGATTCTCCATTAATGAGCAGGTGCTTGTTGTGCAGGTTGGAAATGTCCGCTGAACTGCTGAGGCAGAAGGAGCTGGAGAACCTACACCGGCAGCGCCTGCTGGCAGACCCACTGGGCCTGCATCCCGGCTTGCCTGCCGAGCACCCGGCCCTGCGCAGCCTGCAGGACATCCCAGAGGGCCACCCACTGCGGGACGAGATCAGCCGTCGCAATGCCATGCTGGTCCTGCGGCACAACAACACGCCGCTGCTGTCACTCAACCACCAGGGAGTAGCAGCCAGCACCTCCTTTAAAGAGTCTGGCAGCCGCAAGGGCTCAAGGAAAGGGGGCGCCCTGCAGGGAGACCAGGGTGGAGGTCCATCTGATGCCAAGGAGGCACAGGGAGATTCAAGAGTGCGGGACGGGGAGGCAGAGGGCCAGGATGAAGACATGAAAGACTCAGAGAGTGACACAGAGACTGGAGAGGAGCGACCAGAGGGGACGGCTAAAGCCGAGGGGCACGGCCTCAACTCTGAGGTGTGCCAAGGCAAGAATGGGGGCAAGCACGGAGAGGGGCTGAAGGAACTCGGGGAAGGGTCGGGCAGGCTAAGCGCCCCCTGCAGCTCTGCTGGGCCAGATTCGCCAAGCCACCATCTCTTTGCACCAGGACTGAGCAAGAGCGAAGCCAAGTATCTTCCCCCAGGGGCTCTACCTCCCTTACCCACGCTGCCTGGCCAAGCCCTGCCCTTTGGCTTCCCCTACACCAGCCCCTACTTTCACACTGGTGAGTACCCATGGTACAATACAAGAAAATGAAGACAAAAACTCTAGATTATTTCAGTGGTTGGTTAATTTTTGGAGATTAAATGACTTGCCAAACCATTAGGCCGTTTGCAATTTCCTCTCATTTTGTTGCTCCGTATTGCCCCCTATGCTTCCTGTACTGTATTGCAATCTAGCACAATGGTAGTGTGTATCATAACATTATAGAGCACTTTTATTACAAGACACTGGAATTTTCACTTATGGAAAAAGTTAAAGCCATACATGCTTGTGTGTGTGTGTGTGTGTGTGTGTGTGTGTGTGCGTGTGTGTAAAGGACTACATGCTTGTGCAAATATAAGCTAATATTTCATGTGTTTGGAATGGTTGACATACATTAGAGCATTGAACAGTTACACAATACTTTATACATGAATGTTAGACACTAAATAAAGTCTAGACACTTTAAGATCAAGTTTAGAAGTATGTTGTGAAGGTCTAGTCCAAAGTATTTAAGATAAGAAATAATTTCCTGGGCAAATTGCTCTGATCTCCTCTTCTCTGGTGATATGGCTCAGCAACTCTCCCCTCAGACACACACACACACCACACATGCACACACGCATCCAGTGTGACTGGCGTCTGTGAGATCTCACGCCTGCTCTTCTGTTTTTACGATCTGTAAGGGGATCTAAAACAAAAACAGTATACATCCTCACTGAGAGAGAGAGAGAAAGAGACTGAAAGAGTGAGAGAGAATTAACAATACTTTACATTGTGTGAGGGATTTGTGATAAATGGACCAATGGGAATGATGCAAAATCCTGTTACATTTGAGAAAAAACAGCATCTCCTTTCAAGTTATCATTTTTGGAGCCACAAGGTTCTCTTATGACAGTGAGGATATATTAAATAACTAATTTTTCTATAATAGCATCGGTTAAAGGTTAAGAGCTGCTCCTGGAGGTGTTTTTTCTTTCTCTTTCCCCTGGTGCTGTCACAGCCATCTGAAACACATTACCTGCGTGTTCAGCCTGCAGTGCAGGGACCTCCCATAGGAAGAGGCCCTGTTTCTGACCCTTGCTGAACCCTGGAATAGACAGGGTCATTAATAGAGCCGTGTGTGTGTGTGTGCGTGTGCGTGTGTGTGTGTGTGTGTGTGGGAGGGGCTGCCACGTGGGGCTTCTCTGTCTAATGATTTATGCTTCCTTTCGGCTCGGCGGGCTGCCAGGCGCCATGGGAGGTCTGTTTGTGGATGGCGAGGAGGCGGCGGCTGCGGCGGTTGCGGCGGAGGACATCAGCAAGTGGAGTGTGGAGGAGGTGTGCAGCTTCATCAGCAGCCTGGCAGGCTGTGGAGAATACACCCAGGTGAGGACAAGAGCAGGAGCAGAGCGCCACACACCTCTTCTCCCCGGCCCCCTTCAACAGGGGGCCATGTGAGAGAGGGAGAACGTTTAGGGATTTGGGGGGAAAAGACCTGGGCTGCAAATTCAATTTGTAGTAGCTATCACAGTGGCTATAGTGACTAGTTAGCTATTAGCGGTGACTAGCGCGCTTTTAAGTCTGCTGTTCCAGCGCTGGCCATAGGCCGCTCCGCACTGCTCTTATCTTTGTCTCGCTCACAGCTCTGTCCATCGCACATGACACCTCACCAACAACCCAAAGGCCTGACCGCATGCTTAAACAGACAGTTTGGCAAAACATCACATCTGTCCCATTTTCCCTCTCATGTAGTCAATCAGCCAAGACACACTTCATGCCTGTAGGTTGTCTCTGGTGTTCTGAGGCAGCTTATACTCCAGCATATGGGGTCGTGAAAACTGAGTGCCTAAATCATCTCATACTAGTCTATATGGTTTTCTGACCCATTCTGAAATACTGTTATCCAAGGGTGAAACATGGCTCAGTTTGGTCCTTGGTTTCTCATAGTTCAGATGAATCATACTTCAATAAGTATCAATTTTATGAATTTAATTCAAGGTTTATTATAAACAACAACAACAACAAAAGAGTGCTGTTACTGTAACAGACCTCATTGTTGCTCCTGAAGTCTGGCTATCAATTATGGCTTAAAGTTTTAGCTTAGTTTCTTCATTCTTCTTTTACACCATGTGTGTACTAAAATCTACTTGGAAGCTCATACCATGATTTGAGTAACAGTGATCAGAATCCTGTGACTTTAACAGTAAAATGCCAAACTTTTGCCCTTTCTTATCACAAAAAGTGTGTCATACAGTGTCAGAAACCGCATAAGCCTGCCTGTATAACACTGGGTGGCTTGAGGCAAGTGTGTGATACTTTAGTTGTGCATATAGCTCTTTGATTCTTGTAGGTTACATTACCCTCCCAGTTCCCGTGCAAAGAAACAAACCTGTCTTGGCTTACTGACTATGAGGGAATATTGTATTCATGTGATTTTTTGCCGACCTGCTGCTTTCACACATCATTCATTCTCCACAACATCTCCATGTGCATTCCCACATGCATGCTGAATGAACACTAGATATCTGGGAAGTTTTGTCCATGAGTGTGAGTGTGTAACGCTTGACTGAAGTGACGTCTCTTGTCAAAGGTGTTTCGAGAGCAGGCTATCGACGGCGAGACACTGCCGCTCCTGACTGAAGAGCACCTGCTCAACAACATGGGTCTGAAACTGGGCCCTGCTCTCAAGATTCGCTCTCAGGTATTGATGCCCCTCAGCTGCTTGAGGTTTTGAGGTATTGGTTCATAATAAAAAGAATTAGAGATGCCCAGTCTAATCTGGAACGGGTTGGATCGGAACCGATATATATTATATATTATACTTTATTATTATATTATATTATGGCTGGTTGCTTTGTTGAGACTATTTCACCCCATTGCACTGTATTTTTGCCATTTTTAGTTGACAAAAGTGGACATTCTTCGAATTGCAAGTTTAAATGTCTGCAGTGTAAATAATTTTTTAACTGAAAAATGAACAGTTCCAACAGCCAGTAATATTTCTAACAGCAGTGACTGTGACTGTGGTTAAGCATGCCAATGGAAATTATAGTGGCTATTATCTTAAGCACATAGTAAGAGGTAAAAGTTAGGGCGATTTGTTTGTAACCACGATTCTGGGCTCATTTTGGAGGAAGGGCTCACTACTGCGGGTTTATGCACAATAAATATTTCTTCCAGATAAGTTGCAAAGTTCCATATTCAACAATTGCAATAAACATCCATCCATCCGTTATCTCAGCCGCTTATCTTAACCAGGGTCAAGGAGGTGCTGGAGCCTATCCAGCCACTCAGAAACACCCTGGACAGATCGCCAGTCCAGTGCAGACATATCAACACGTTCACACACCCAACATCTCCTATTCAGCTGACATGCATATCTTTGGACTGTGGGAGGAAACTGGAGCTCGTAGCAGAAACCCATGCACACATGGAAAGGCCCTGGCTAAACCCAGGACCCTCTCCCTGTGACAACAGTCAAATCTTTGGTGGGCTACACTCCAGGCAGTGATAATCTCAGTACATGAACTTGTACAACATTGCAGAATTTTAAATAGGGAGTAACATGACAAAACGAATCAAAGACATTATTCTATACAAAGTGTAAGGCAGAGCTGTGACACACTATAAAGACTCACCTGAACCCCAAAGCAATTTTTACTTGAACCTCATTTTGCAATAACACCAATGATCAGTGAATCCAGGCTCTAAAACAGCCTTCACACTCAGTCGAATGTACAGAACTCTCCAGGCAAAATAAAAAGCTGTTGTGTGGAAGAGAAAGAAACATATAAGTGTAAAAGTAACAAAAACTGCTAGCGGTACGAGTTCAAAGCGGTGAAACAGGAGTAGGCTACTTCGCATGTGAGACCTAGAAGAAATATGAAAGTAAATCTATCAAGACACCACAGAGATGTGATTACTAACTTCTTGAAGTCTCAGACATGTTCTTGAAGTATCAGATCAGGATTGAAGAAGCAGAAACTCGATTGGGACATTCTTAAAAAGCTTCCCTTATATGAATGGTATCAACGCTTTTCGTAAATGGTGTATTGTAATACGTCTTCTAGTGTTTTCTTGTTTTGCTTGTGCTGTAACACTGGCATGTGGTTGCTTCCCTCAGGTGGCCCGGCGCATTGGCAGAATATTCTACATGACCAGCTTCCCGCTGGCCCTCCCGCTGCCACCATCTGCTCTGCGCCCCCCGGACCGGGACCCCCTGCCCTCGGAGACCCGGCCGCCCTCCTCCGGCAGTACCTCTTCCCCCTTCAGCGCGCCTCTGGCCTGCCGCGCCTCTCCCAAGCAGGAGAACGGAAATCCCCCCTCAGCGGGGTCTTACGACTCCACTAAAGCTCTCTCGTAGAGGCGGCCATAAAAAAAGAAATGCTGACTGCTTCCCTGTACGGCAGCACTACAGGAAGGAGATGAAGAAGGAGATGGTGGATGGGGTGTGGGGTGGGTTTGGCGCAGAGGTTTCTTTGAACTATTCTTTTCTTCCTCTCACCCCCACCCCACCAAATAAAAAAAACAAGCAAACTTAAGGACCTTTATTCTGGGGCACTTATCATTATAGAGGAACGCGTGGAGAAACCTATGTAGATAGATGCTGATGAAACAATGCAAGCCTAAACAGCTGAACCCAGTGCAGTGGCCGCAAATAAGCCGAATCCAAAGATGAGCAAATGGGCCCAGGGGATGAGACAGGAAAGCGACAGTGTGCGAGGGAGAGAGCAAGCAGACGGCGGTGCTCGGACCCCTTTTTGCCAGAGAGAGGGAGACAGCCACAAACACAGCATTCTTTTGTGGCAGGGGGAGACAGACAGTCCAGGGATGAACTCTCCATGGTACCCAGCCCTTTCAGAGCAGAGAACTCCGAAAAAAAAAAACATTAATTTCCCCGTTTTCTCTTCTCTCTTCCTCCAGCTTCCAGCCATTTCCAGTCCTCTGGAGCCGGTTTTGGTTCTGAGAAACTGAATCTCCTGGAGAGGAGTAAATACAAACACAGAAAGGAACTCATTTGCTCTCTTCATCAGTGCAACTATGCATTCCACAGTCCAATACCAAAGATTAATGGACGTGTGGAATTTTAGCTGATACCTAGCATTGGTTCTTGTACCTCTTGTTTCCCTCAGCTTACCTGTGATGAATAGGCAAGGTATAACAGAGGACGAGAGAGAGGTGGCCTCAGCCAGGGAGAGATGCAGAGCACTTAACACTCTCACAACCAAAAGCCATCATTCAAAGCAACAGCCAGAAGATTTAAAAAAAAACTTTGGGGTTTCCTGGTTCCTTTGCTTTATGAAGGTTCAATGTTCGAGGGTTATATGATCTCTAAATGGAGAGAGATCATTAAGAGGTCATGTTTATTACTTCGGAACGTTACGCTGAATTGTACAAAAAAAAAACATGCTTTAGAGGAGAATATAGTGAAGGTTACATAAGTGGTACTTTTTGTTAAGTGTTGTTGCACGCATTTTTTATTGCTGAACAAGATGTGACTGGCTAACTTGGTGGCACTTTTGTTCACATTTTTTTTTGTTTGTTTTGTTTGCTATGTATTCCAGTTGAAATATTGAGAGTTCCAATTTCAAATGCTACTTAAGCACATAAATACGAGGGATAAAAATTATTTATAGGATTTTTTGTTGTAGCTGGATTGACAAAATACAATGTATAAATAAATCGTCCTCTAAATGAATCCCAAAGAATAATACTTTTTTCTTTGTCTTTGTTGCAGGGAAATTAAAGGCACAAAGCTCTTTATGCAAATGTTTGAAATGGCTTTTCTTTTGTTTTCTGTTTTTTAAAGACTTAAGCGTTGAATTAAAAACGGTCTCTAGATTTTCTGTCAATGTTTTGTCTTTTATCCTATTTTTCTATTCACCGCTGGGTGAAATAAATCCTATGGAAAACTTCCAGATGCTTTTCCCTCTATTCCTCCTGAGTAATGTGTTTATTTCCAGCCTCCTCCTCCTCCTCCTCCTCCTCTTCTGCAGTCGGGTTAGGGAGTGGCGGGCCGGCTGGCCTGACGGAAAGTCCCCTGGTCAGAGAGAATACGAGCGGTGGTGGGGGGGTTGGGTCGGGTCAACAACAGCTGTCAGAGCGTGCGGGTCAGTCCCAGGCTGAGGCCTTCGGGATTCCTCTGTCCCACCTAGTTCCTCTGACCTTCAGGGATATCCAGCGCAACAACCTTAAAAAACCCATTGCACACTGTGACCCCATGGTGTCATGCTTGATGACTGGGCTTAAGCTGAATGTCACTCATATATACACACTTAAATACACAAACACTTTAAGCATGCCATATTTTCAGCTAAAGAATTTTAGTAATGCTGACTAGCTGAGACTCTTTTGGTCTGTGGCAGTGTACCCTCAACTGTACCGCTGTTTTGATCAGTACAGAATATACGAAGGCAGAAAAAGTACCCGCTTAAAAAGATGCAGACAGGTACAGTTGAGTAGGCATCATTGTGATACTCAGTATTGTTGCCCTCCAGGAAATTTCACAAAATTGCTTGTAGCACAACATGGTATAAAGCACAGTAAAGTCCCAGGGTTAGAACAATATCCACATGCAGCCTGAAATAAACATAAAACAAGTAACTTGCATTATGTTCACAGTCTGTACTTGTTTGCGCCATTATGTAGCCCCTGGTATGAGTAGCATCCTGGTTCAGTACAATGACAATAAAGGCATATCTATATATATCTATTCAACAAAAATGTGTGATGGCTTTGTGGAAATGACACCTTAAGTGTTAGCCCATGGATGTAAAGTGTAACTTACTCATGTTGCTGAAGGGATAGCACTCAAATGGCTAGTTGTGCTTCATAAGAGCAAGGGTTTATATCAATGACACTATGCCCATTAAAGAAAGAAATCTGGTTTTGATATCAACATCCAATTAAGAGTCTAGTATTGGTTCTGAATAACAGTAAAGCATGTTGCAGATCTCAAAGGTGTAAACAATCCAAAAGCTCAACACGGTGAGAACCTCCCTACTTTCTAGGAGTCAAGTTTATGACTGCAGTAGTTCAGGAAAAAAGGCAAGAAGTAGACGGAGTTGTGAAAGTAATGATCAGGGGAGACATTTTGGCGAGAGAACAGCTAGGTCTGTGTTCCTTCCCCTGCTCGCTCTCCCACCTGTGTGCTGCAGGTTGGCAGAGGATCAAAGAAGAGCCTGGCAGACTAGAGCTTCCAGCCAGCCCTGAGCCTCCTCCTACCTCAGTCTGTGGAGGCCCAGGCTACTCCAATACCACCCATCAAATCACGCACCACAGAGTGGCATCAAAACTCTACAGTCACTTCAACTGCTGTAGAATACTCTGCAGTATTATACTACTGGCGAGCATGCGTACCTTAGCAATCAGCTCACATCGCTCACATTGACAAGCTCGGATTGACCATCTCCAGGATTAAGCTAGAATGTAATTTCCGATCTTGATATCTGTGCTATGTTCTGTACTATTTGAATTGTAAGTAAAACTGCAAGTGCAAGTAAAAGTATTGATATTGATAAATATTTGCTTACACAGTATATTAAAAAAATGTTCAAATGCAGTGCATATATTGTCATTACGTAACCCATACCACCTTAGTTTATCAGGTTTAAACATTAACAGCAAATATTTTGTCCTTTCAAACTTAAAAGGACCTCGAGTTTGTCAGGCCTCAGAATAGTGATCGACTGTACACAAAAAGTATCAGCAGTTTTTGAAGCCAATATCCTGCAGTCAGTGAAGAAACTGAAGATGAAAAGTGGTTCAATATTAAAATAAAAAAACACTTTAAAATCATCCTTACACAACCTAAAGAAATAAAGCATCATGACTTCTCCATCACCTGTTCCAGACCTGAATGAATTATACTTTGCATGCAATATACTAATGCTTCTGAACTTTCAGTGTTCTGCAGGGAATAAAATCAAGAAGCTAGACCGTTACATCTACAAGACCGTCTACAAGACACATTTGGAGTCTATGATTCCAATGAAAGACACACTATATGGACAAAAGTATTGGGACGCCTAAGCATTACACCAACAGGGACTTTACTAAAATTGTTTTCAAATACATCGACTTTAACATCGAGTTGGTCCCACCTTTGCAGCTAGAACAGTTTCTTCTTGGAAGGCTTTCCACAAGATTTTGGAGTTTCTGTGGGGAGTTTGTGCTCATTCATTCTGTAAAACATTTATGAGGTCAGGCACTGATGTTGGAAGAGAATGCCTGGCTCACAATCCCCATTTCAGTTCATCCCAAAGGTGTTGGATGGGGTTGAGGTCAGGGCTCTGTGTGGGCCAGTCAAATTCTTCCACACCGAACTCATCAACCATGTCTTTATGGACCTAGCTTTGTGTCATGCTGGAACAGAAAAGGATCTTCCTCAAACTGTGTCCACAAAGTTGCCTAAACCCTGAAAAAGGTGATAAGCTTTTATCCATATAGTGTAGACTGACTGAAATGGTGCCCAAATGCTGGGCACTCCATATAGTTCCTAAGTTTATTTCATAGAGAAATGGTGTGGATTCCTTATCACATAGTAATTGAACTAGGAGCTGCTTTCGCACACAAACGATTTCAAGACAGCTTCATGGAAGTGGAATATGCTGCTTAACAAACCTTAGCACAGAATGATATCAATATCTGAAAGATTTACATTCTGATTAAGCTGCTCCGCTCTTTGTTGAAAGTGCCCGAGCTCTTGATGTATGGGATAGCCTGAATAACCATGAACTGATTTTGTCAAATGAAAATTAAACACAGAAAATTAAATAGGAAGAGGAAAAAAGCCACCTAAAGATAAACTCAGTCATCTGCTAGCTGGATTTATAAGGTCTTCTGTGAAAGGAAGTCAGATCCAACAGCCAAGTATAACATCTGTGTATTTCTAAAAAGTGTGTTTATACAGAGCCAAGATGCTCACTCAAAGCGTCGCTGGTGCTCATTCACCAAGTAATATAATAGGTTGGAATAGAAGTCTCACAACATTAATATGTCATGCATAAAGGCTATTTTGGACCCTAGAAAATGAGAAAAAAATAAATCCTGACTAACAAATTAGAAACATACAAAGTCACAAAATGGGAAGACAACTGCAGTGATTTTATACATAATTCACAACATATTGATAATACAATACATAATACAGTGTAGCAGAGGAAACATGAAAAAACATTTACTGAAATTGATTCCTATTACAAACAATATATTGTCTTCTTTGTTGTGAAATACAAAAACTTAGTCATCTTAAACTTTCATCCACAATGCGTAAGCCACAAGTGTCTGGTTGCATTACTACATTAGTGAACGTTCAGTCTTGGTCAGAAAGCTCCAGGTCTTCCACCATGTCCTCATCTCCTTCTGCTAGCTCCTGCAGATCCACATTAGACACCTGCTTGGGTGCTCTTCCGGTAGAAGTAGAAGCCTTCTCCTCACCACCTTCTGTTAAGAAAGCATAACTCCACTGAAATGTGATGAACTTACTGACAAGAGATGGCTTAAAGGTCAAATAAAGTTTTAATATACATTTCAATTTCATCGCTGGAGCAAGAATGAGGACAGGTCAGGTTCAATGTTCATGAAAGGAAAGAACATAGAAGTAGAACTAAAACCACCTCAGAATACGGCATGTATGGCATGTATTAATGTCTTTATGCTATGTTTTATTCATATAGCTTGGTTCAAACACTGCTTTAGGATACAATCCATGTAGAGCATGTTCTTTCTTCAGCTTCACTAACTGCTCTAGATCAGTTCTATGATCCTCTCAATTAGCAGATTGATCTCAGGGCAACTCATAGCTACATATTTTTGTTGTACAGACTGTTATAAAGTAGTTTAATATACATGATGACTCCTTTAAACCTGGTCTTTACGTGTCAATTAGGAGATCCTGTAATATAAAGCCTAATGATATTAGAGAAGGCAAGCTTGGGAGACTCAAACTGAACTACACTGTACTCAGATTTAGACCTCATAATGCAATCAGATTCTGCAAGGCGCTCGCTCCAAAACGTCAACATCTCTGATTATTCACATGGCATCTGAGCACAACAGGCGAACGGCACTGAACTGGAGACACTGCCTTTTCTCCAGTTTTGGTGCTGTGAAGCTTTAAGGTACAGCTGCTTCAAACTCAGGCAGGAATGAAAGGCTTTTCCCACTAATGCTGCGTAAAAGTTCCAGGAGAAGCCGCAAGCCCGAACGGAAAGAGGTTCCAGAGGGAATTGCACTCGTCTGTGGAGGACTTTGTATTCCCCCATCACAGGGCTGCACACACACATACTGTACTCCTCAAAACAAAGGTGTTTT
Source organism: Hemigrammopetersius urotaenia (assembly GCA_037974485.1). Taxonomy (NCBI): domain Eukaryota; kingdom Metazoa; phylum Chordata; class Actinopteri; order Characiformes; family Alestidae; genus Hemigrammopetersius; species Hemigrammopetersius urotaenia. Next base: position 22,332,952 of record JBBPDC010000135.1, read on the forward strand.
CACTTTAACAGTCAGGCAAGGCGCTGCTTTTCTTATGGAAAGGCGCCGGCAAAACATTGTGCTATATGATAAACAAAAAACAAGATTACTGACCTGAGTCTCCCTCTCCCTCAGAAGCATCATCCTCTTCGTCATCATCACCACCACTCATGTCTGAAAGGTCTTCAAGGCCTTCATCATCATCATCATCATCATCTGCGGAAAAAGCAAACAGAATAACCCGGGTTGGCCCCCAACATAAATTGATACTACAAGCGGGAGCCACTACAGGTTTACAATATGACATACTAATACCAGAGTGCAGTTTTTAAGGATTTGTGCCAAGTTCTGCCACATAACATTATTACAAAACGCAATTCATTTTAACTGCAAATTTCATTCAATTCATTTTATTCAAGTTTGTCCTTGTTAACTAACTTACTAATATTGATCACTGATGAAACTCTGATGGAAGAAAACAATATTGTGAATAGTTATTATTTGCACGAATAATACCTATGTAAAGCTGAAATAATGATGCATCCAAATGAAAATGATTGATGTAGAATGAAATATTTTGAAGGTCTCTGTACTGACCAACACAGAACAGCAAAGGAAAGAGGGTTCATCCCTGTTACTAATTTTCATTAGAATTTAAATGATCTGTTGGACGTCACGTTTTTATTTCTCCTTATAGGTTTTTGGATAAAAACTGCAAGGCTGCTTCCGACCACTTTTGGGAAAAGAATTTCAGTGGTCAGAATTTTGGCACAGAATGAAAACACGGACACTTGGGCTTCCAGGTATCAACAGAATTTTAGCAACCCAAAATATCAATATACTGTCTAGATAAAAATATAGAGCGACAGAGAGAGAGCGAGAGAGAGCATGAGATCATGAGAGAGAGAGAGAGAGAGTGTTAGAGAGAGAGAGTGAGAGTTAGAGAGCGAGAGAGAGCGCGATAGAGCGAGAGCGAGCGAGAGAGCGATAGAGAGAGAGAGAGAGCATGAGATCATATGAGAGAGAGAGATCGTTAGAGAGCGAGAGAGAGCGCGTTAGAGAGAGAGAGAGAGAGCATGAGATCATATGAGAGAGAGAGAGATCGTTAGAGAGCGAGACCGCATTAGAGAGAGAGAGAGCGAGCGAGAGAGCAAGCAAGAGAGAGAGCGTTAGAGAGAGAGAGAGCGAGAGCGAGAGAGAGAGAGCGAGCGACAGCACAAGGGAGAGAGAATTTCTGGGCTTTGAAGTGGGATTTGATTAGCTGCTGCCTGGGAGGTGAGTGTAGCCCAGACGCTCCCTCCTCCCTAATTACCCAGCAGCACCCAGGAGCCAGAGAGCGCAAAGGCGAGGTGAGACGAGGCAGACCAGTCTCCAGCCAGAGGAGAGCAGTGCACGGCTGAGCACCACGTGTGCACCACTGAACTAGCACACCCATGCATCTTAACAACACAGGCATGGCTGTCTGACCAACACCTGGACTGCATGAGTTCAACAAAGGTGCAAAAGTTCAGGAGCAAACAAACTTTAGGACTTTCGTGACCGCAAATTAACACAGCAGAACGCACTGGAGAATGGTCTAATGAACTTCAAAAAATACTTTAGAATAGATAGTCTAATCAAAAATAAAGTCTTAAATATTAGAATAGTGTAACTAATCTTGACCCACAAAGGCCTGTAACCAGGGAGTGATATGGTTTTACTGATTTGATGCATCAGAAAAGAAGATAGTTAAGTCAGCCCAGTTTAGGTAATCAGAGTCAGTTCTCAGATTTAAAGTGATAAGAACTGGGAAATCAATTTCAGGAGTTTAATCCACATAATTTTCACTTTCAAAATCAAGATATTTTAAGTGGCAATTTAATGGTTTAAAGCTGAAGGAGTCTGGCATTAAGGGTGACCAGACTTAGGGGTGTAACAATACTTTTAACCCACGATTCCATTCACAATACTAGGTTCACCATTTGATATTCTCACATTATGAATGAAGAAATGCGGTCTTATACCTCCGGTTTTCAGATTATACATTTACATTAGACAAAAATAACAGTACTTCCATCCTCTACAGTGCTCCAGATGACTTTGTAACCTCTTTGCATTGCTATCTCCAATTGTTCTGTGCATTACTACGCCTCTATTGAACACTATAAACAATGCAGTTGCATCAAACATCAGAATTACAATTGTGTACCTGTGGCTATTAACCTGCACAAGACTTGGCTCAACCAGGGTTTCAGGTTTTGTGAGTCAACGTCACAATAATGTTTTTTGTTCAGTCTACTGTTGCATGTGCTGTGCAAGGCAGCAGGCTGTCTACACATCCACCAGGTATGCATGGATGTGGGTGGAATTGAACGCACGCAATCAACTTCAAAGCTCTGGGGTCAATTATCGATTCCCAAACACCTGTAATCAGATAATCGTCTCTTTTTAAGATCGACTCCCAGCTCTGCTTGTGGCACATAGAAGTTTGAATGAAGTCAGTGTTGAGACGGGGCAAAATCAGACAATATTGCAGAATGGCTTCGTTAGTCAATCAACTGAACAACAGTCGATAGACGTTCGCTTACACAATTGATCATTGCTTGTAGCTGACAGATCAACAATTCCTGCTAGTCTTCCCAAGCTACACTGTGGTAAACAAAGTAGGTGGAACAAACAAAAACAACAAAAATGTGCATATAAGCCAAGCCTTCTTAAAATTAAGGGAATGAGTTTCATCCTGAGGGAAAGAAGCTTATGGCCATGCAAAGCCTAACTCACTCTCGCACTCCTGGCTCTGTCTCAAAATGACCTTTCTGAGCATAAACACTACCGGAACGAGGCGAGCCTCGAGCAGAGAGCCAGAAGTGGCGCTGACCTGGCTTATGGTGGAAGAATGTAAATATTGAGACAGTATATGAATGTGTGTGGAGTCCTTAAATAGCTCCTCATTCTATCCCCTTCACTCTCAGGACTTTTGACGCCATCCTCCTTTCGCCTCTTTCCTCCGCCTCCGTGCTTCTGCAGCTTCGCTGTGCTCCTGCCTCCGCACTGGCAGTCAGCAGCGGCTCCAGCAGCGGTGCCAGCCGCTCTCTCCAGGAGACCCCACACACTTTAATTGTTGTCAGAGGCCCCAGTGGAAGGCTCATGCAGCCTGCCTGTCTTTTCTCTACCCCTTCATTGCCCCCCACGACCTCTCACACCAACCGGACAGGCGTTTTGACACTTTCCAGTGGTGTGGGCTGGTCTGATACAGGACCCTTATTAACCCTTAAGATGGAGTAGTATTGCTGTTAATATATTTGTGTAATTAAAGTCGTCCATTAGGTATTCCACATTTGCATTCAATGTCAGCGAGTCTGGTTCTGCGTGGTGAATTTATAACATTTAGGAACACGCTGGCAAGGGAATTCTGGACTGATGCAGACAGGTAATTGTCATAACACATATGAGGTGCCAGTGCATAACCATTCTGTCTGAGAGGCTTCATCCTTTAATGAGGTCAAGAATCTCCAACCTGGACAAGAAATTTGATTGACATATTAATAACCCACCACAGGCTGCTATGCTGGCATGGGGTGGGTGATTGTCAGACCAGGGCTCCAATAAAACCAAACAACTGTTTTGTCATTTTAGCAAAGAAGTTAAATAACTTTTAAAGATGCCAGGAACTTTTCCTATCTGGCTATTTTTCAGTCACAACACGCAGAGTGGGCAAGCCTGCGGACTCATAATACCCCCTGCATGGAAGTGCATCCACATAGCCAATCAGAATGCAACAGGCAAACTATAGACAGCTGTGGCCAGCTTAGTGTACTGTAGATCAGGCGCTCTACATTTCAGTGGAGTGTGAGGCTGAAAGGTATTTTAGCTGCAGGTATTTTAGCCCAGTGTCACCTATACATTCTACTTCTCTAAATGCCATCATCTCTCTCTAATGCCGATCATCTTTCTCCAAAGAAGAATCTCAAAATCCTGATGTGATACCAATATCACTGCCATGAAAACTCTCTGGCACACAGCATTATACCTTTTTTCACCTATTGCAAATGATAATAAAATAACACCTTTTCTGCATACAACTTTTCTTCCTCCACTAGCAACAACTGACTTCAACGGGTTACCACAGCAGCTCAGCTGAAGTGACTGCATTATTAAAAATATGTATTATGGATTTATGCAACAACAGACTGATTGAAGAGAGCGCCTTGAAAGGAATGTGTGTGTGTGTGTGTGTGTGTGTGCGCGCAGACACGCATGTGTGTGTTCCCTCCAGGTCTAAGGGTTGAGGGTATGGGGGCAGTTAAGCCTCGTGCGGAGGGAGCGACCGCTAACATCTTTCCAGTCAACTGTTTTGAATTACAAACCCCCACTGGGATCTAAGCCGGCAAAAAGAAAAACGCTTCCTGCGAAACTGTGCGAGAGGCGTGTGTGTGTGTGTGAGAGAGAGGGAGAGAGAGAGGGAAATAGAGCCAGAGAGCCAAAGAGAGAGAGAGAGGGAGACGGCCAGAGGAAGAGAGAGAGAGGGAGACAGCCAGAGGGGAGAGAGAGGGGGGGGGGGGGGACACAACCAAAAGAAGGGGGGGCAAAGGGAGGGAGGGAG
>JBBPDC010000135.1:22341497-22372251 GCA_037974485.1 Hemigrammopetersius urotaenia
TCACAAACACACACACACTCACAAACACACACACACTCACAAACACACACACACTCACAAACACACACACACTCACAAACACACACACACTCACACAAACAATAACACAAAGTCACTCTCAAACACACTTGTTTTTATAACTTATCAGAACATGGGGACCCGTGTATATTTTATTACAATATATAGACAAATACATTATAACATTGTTTTTTCCACATTTCTTTTGGGGTTTTTTTTTTTATAAACATAAAATTCGGACCCACTAAACCAACTGTTAGCCTGCAAACACGGTCAGGCCGTTGGTGAGATTCGTTGGAGGACGACCATTGCCCATAGTCAGTCTGGCACTGTCAGCTGTCGTTGGTCTTGACAGGGTTTTTGGCAGGTGTTTAGCATGAGAGTGTTTTTATGTTAGCGTGTAACACAATAATTGTATTATTTTTTATTTTTGTTCCACATATAATTAACAATGTGCCAACCACGCATTTCCTTCTGAAGTTTGAGCAAACACTTTTACGCAGCCTTTTTCACCCTCAGAGTGCCAGGCTAACTGTGATTTCTAAAGGTTGACTGATGAACAGAAATATTCTGTATTTTTATAATTTATCAGTAGCGCTATTCTTTTTTTTTTTATCTGACAGTCTATATAATAAATGTATTCATAAATAAATAATGTGATCACTCTGTGAATGAAGAGGCAAATTTCTCTTTCATGACAAACTGAGCAATCCAGGTTCTCTGGCAACGTGATTTGTCTGATTGTTCAGTTTGACCCAAATGGTGCAGCAGGAACAAAAGAAGGTTTCACCATTTAGATGTAAACCAAAAATAAAAAGCTAGTTTTAACATCTTAAACTCTTAAACTCTATCATGAGTGCAGTAAAGGCTCTAGGCAAGTTATTTCAGGGTTTCATACTGAATTTGTATGGATTTAATAAGTAGCTGCATTGCTATTTTGGTTTATCTCTTGGCTCTCCTGGTCTAAATGAGTTTAAGAGTCATATTTAGTGCCAGAGTAACAAACTGAATTTCATTATTAGTGTTTGTTAAACCATGTTTGCCATTTTAATATCATTCACTTTCTTCACTCACTTCAGTGTTTCAGAGAAAAGTGGCGAGTAGTGAAATCCCAGTGGGTGGGGGATTTTTCATCGGGTTTTAATATGCCATTTAAAACTGTGATCAATAAACTTTCATTCATTTTGCTCTAAAGGGTGAAAACAGATGAACCATCTGAACACAGAAATGAAAACCTATAGAATTAACAAGTGCTCGAATATTTGTATTCAAGCTTTACCAGTTTCCTGGTCAAGACAATGGCTGAAACAGGCCCCTTGTGGCAGTTATATACGACAATAGGTTGGTGTTTCCAAATGTTATAGACCATTGTCATAACATAAGCTAATATCACTGGAAAACAAAGATTTTGGTTTTGCAATAATTTGGCATTCTGATATACGTACTGATGCATGCCAACATAACAGCTGCTTCTGTCATGCGTATGTTTGCTACTGCCTAGTATGAAATGCGTTTCCTGGAGGAATTCAGTGCTGTGAGATTTTAGGCCTGTCGGTGAGCTGATGTCAGCTCAGTTTAAGACGAGGCGGATCACAGGCTCGTCTATTTTATAGGGCTTTCTTGGACATAGGGAAAGTGTTTAAGTAAAGTAGGCGTAGCTGTGTCAACTATCCTGACAATTTTTTGACAAGATTTGTGGTAAATACACACCATGTGATCCTGACCAAGAAAATGATGGTCACTTACAAGTAATGTTTCGGATGTAAAATTGGACAGCAGGATAAAAGCTGTGCGCCTCTTATCTGCTCTACCGTTTGTTCCTCTGGCCTCTGGCTTCAATGGCAAAAGGAGAGCTGTGCCCTTTACTGTGCCAAAAGATCATCACTCAGACTGCTGTTTCCGTATGACTAAAAATGTCTGGATTTCTGAAGTCAAAACCTGTCTATCCTGACTGAGAGTCTGCTTTTAAACCAGCTCCACATGACGCAGAGAATGCAGTCCCGATTCTTCCCGCATTCTGTTCTGGTGGAACTAATCTTGACACCAAGACATCAGACAGTTCCCAATATCAGTTTGTGGCCTCCTTAATTGCTAATAATTGATATTGGTCCTGAAGAATACACCCAACCATAATGCTTTTACTTTGGCTGACTTTGGCACAATACTTTGAAGCTTATAAGATGTTCAAACATCATGTTCTTTACTTTATGTTGCAGTTTTCCAGTATTAAACCAGTGCCAGTTCCTGCAATAAAGAGTTGTTCTCTTTAACAGAGATGCATTAAGCATGTATGTGTGTTGTCAGCTGTATTTTAAATGGTGTGTTCAAGTACATATTTTCAAAGGCGATGTATAATAATGTAGGAAGGTGATCGTCATTCAGAAGTTTATGCAACAAAATTTAAAGCTTAATCTACACTGAACTCTAGTCTTTGCCAAACCGAAAAGCACTTTAGAACCAGTCTAAAGTGCATAGAACCAGTCGGATGGTAATCCTTAAACTTCCCTACATCTGTGTGCTTCCTGTGGGATCTGCACCAGTACAGTTTGAATTAAAAACATTGAAGGTAATAAAGCAGAGCTTCTCCAGGTCATGTGGCTCCTTTCCTCTCCCATCAAGCCATAGGGCTGTTCAGAGAGCAAGGCTGCTGTCAAATTTCATTAGAAGTCTGACCGTGCGCCCTGTGGTCAAGAGTTGCTCTTTGCTTTGAACTGGTGTGTGAATGGGCATACTTGTTTGCGAGGGCCTGCTTGGTGGTACTCACCCTTTCCTTTCCAGAAATCTCCAGCTGAATCTCCTTCTCTCTGAGCTTCTTCCACTGGCTATAGTACTTAGTGAGGGGAGTTCCTTCCTCTGCAACCTGCTTCTCCCATGCCGCCTGCATAACACACACACACACGGTCAGTGGAAAATGTAAGACTTTTTAATGCCTTTTTAAAACCTAAACAAAAAAACCACAAATTTCAACTTCAACTCACTTTAATGACATTTTATTTTATTAATGGCAATTTTATTCCAATTAAATGGTAAAAAAAACAAAAAACATGGCTGCAAATTTACTTTATCAGTTCTACTGTCCTCTAGTCTTTAACCAGCAGTCAGTTTTCAGCTGGATAATTTAGACAGAGGACTGTTCTGAATTATTTTAATATTCACAATGGCTCTTTCCAACCCTTTAGGCATATTCTTACAGTTTAGACCCGATTCGTCTTTTGATCCCATTTTCATTAGTCTTCCAGAATCAGACCCACTGTCTGGTTTGCTTAGACAATTATGCTGCACAATTAAGCAATGATAAAGCTTATCTGCCAATGATACTGTAATAAAATGTGTCTTTTTTTAAGCCTACGTTCTCAATTTTTTTTGACTGCTTAACATTGACATACGATCAAACCCTTTTGCCCTACCTGATGATTTACCTCCTAGTTATTCTGCAGTAAAATCATTTTCTGATCTGATGAACAGACTTTGCTTTTACTGAACTATAAATATGAAACAAGCATTTTAGAGACTTATTGGTCAGTGCAACAATGCAACAATTTCATGTTTCCCATGGCTTTGAATGTGCAGTTTTTGCTAACCAGACACACTACGGTCGACAATATTGCGGAAATAGTTGGCAACATTAAGCTTAAACTCACAAAGGTTTTGTTGAGATTTTGTTGGCCATTTTATCTGGTAACATGACCCCTAACTTGCCTAATTCCTCAGTACCACAGTAAATTATGTGTTTTTGTATTGACTCAACTTTTATCATTTTGAACATTTACACTACAGTGTGGGTCAACTCTCAGATTTTAAAAACATGAATGATATGCTGCTGTTTCAAAATGTTATTAGAAGAAAACCTATTGAAAACCAGTGAATTATACGCAAGTCTGTAGTAGGTCTGTAGTAGGGCATGAACACAAAAGTCGACAAGTCGACTTCTCTCAAGACTAGTCTCGCGCCTTTGAAGTCCACTAGTTGTGTGTTTTATTTCTCTCCCTGTGTGCTTGCTTGTGTACACACTGCAATCTCTGCCTCTGACTGGTTTAACCAATTATTATAGTCCCTTCATAAAAATGGGGAATCTAAACAAAAGATCACAACAAGACATGCCGCAGAGAAGACCCATTACATCCTTCACTCCAGACACACAAACAGCACGGAGACCTGCAAGTCGGTGTTAAAGTTCAGTAATAGTACCAGCGTTCTGCAACTGAAACAGCTCCGATAGCTAACATGGCTAACGCTAGCACTGCAGGGAGTCGTATTGCTGTGGCTTAAACTGTTCCCACTTGCAGTTCTACACTTAGTTTACCAGAAAATTCAAGGCATCAGCCTTTGTTTAGTTTAGTTTAACTGTCATGTTGACTGTTAATGTTACATAGAACTTTTAATAAAAGTTGCTCCATGTTGGACATCCGTGTTCCTCTGCTGCGTGTGATGACGTCATCAAACGACTAGTTGACTTCGACTTTGTTGACGGATTAGTCGACAAAAAAAAAAAAAAATCAGTAGTAGTAAATTATACAGCCACAAAGGCTCAAACTATTGGTTGATCAGGTCTGTCTTTAGTGCACTTATATTTACTTTGAAAGACGGAAAGTATTCAACATCACAAATCTTTCTAGTTTACAAATCACGGGACAAAATTTCATTCTTCAACAATTCAACAATCCTCAGCAAATTTGTGCCAAAATTATATTCAGCCCAAAGAAAAGCAAAACCTTTCAAGAATTATGTCTTGGGCTCCCCAGTCTTCAGACCTTTCTTTCATTGAGCTGCAGGTATGAGCTGGACAGACAAGTTTGATAAGAGCGTCCAGTAAATAAAACAGAACTGTTTGAAAGGTGCTGGCAGTGTTGGGATACAAGTTATTTCCAAAAATTGCTGGAAAGGATGCTGTGAATCTGTGCTGCTGTGATAAAGGCAAGGGGTGATTATTTTAACAAAACTCGTAGCTCGAGCTTTCACATCCGCCCAACAGTATTTGTTGTTACAGTTCCAGTTGTTTCAAGTACTTCTAGCATTTTCTTGAAAGAGCAGAGTACAAACCTATGCCCTGTATCTACATGCCTCAACTTTTGACAGCATCCACTAACATGTTCATTATGCTAATAAAGCAAAATGTTTCCACTACGGTTTCATTTTTAATCAGTAACGATGTGTAGGTGAAAACCACAGCAGAAGTGTACTCAGTATGGTCCTGGTGGCTTGTCGTTAAGCATCAGGCTTGATTGCTCACATTTCACATAGTTCAAACATACGCAAATAGTGGCACTACAGATACAGTAGAACCAGTTTTAATTTTCTATTCCAAACAGTTCAACATTGCTGACATTTAGGCCACTTTGTTACCTTCTAAAAATGTGCCTCGCTGCTCCAGGCTTGAATGAAGTACCTTAATGGCATCTCTATTCAGTCAGTGGTGTGAAGATCGACAGGATCAGACCAAACTGGACTTTTTTCCCATTCATTTGATCCATTACAAAATGCTAGGGTCAAATATGCCTAAATGTACTAATTTTGAAAGTAAATAAGATGTTTTCAGACTTTTTGAGGCTATTTTAAGACTTAACAAACCACATGGATGCAGGGGAGGCTAGCTTTACTGATGTAAAGACAAAGTATGAACGCATAATACACATTTATACACAATCTGATCAACAATTCAAAATAACATTTCAGAGAGTGATTTCGACTTGGGACCAGTGATGAGAATGATTGCAAGGCTTGTAAAGAGCAAGTTTTGTTTTGTGTTAAGGAGTGTGTGTGTGTAAAAAAGAAACGGTCAGCAGGGTGGGGAGGTGGGTGAGAGGATTTCTCTCAGTCTCCCCTTAAAGGTCTTTGTGGAAGATATTGATCAGGTCAAACAAGATTAGCTGACCTCTAAATTCAATATACCATAACAGATCTGGGCTTCCGTCATCAGTTATCTAAAGTTATTTATTACAATTTGCAGCGGTTTTGTCAGATAGTGAAAAACGATCAAAGTGCGAAGAGTGTGTAACGCGTTCCAAACAAAGCTGGAAAGTTCCGATTTTTTATAAGGTTGGTACAATCTTGTCACAAAAAGAATGAATAATTAAACTAAGGAGCAGAATCGACTCCAGCTGTCTGACAACTAAAAATGAGCTACAATGACCAAGTTTATATTTACAAATTTAATAACTCCCTGCTAAATCGGATGACTGCAGAGCTAGACTAGTACACATTTCCAGCTCCCGGCAGGGTGGGGATGGACCAAAGGTGGCTTTAATTAAATTTCAGCTGTTTGTTGGACAGATCACTAGGGCGGGGGGCCAGAAAGATGTCCTGATGTGGCGGCACTGGCTACAGAGCTATTGAAAAGGTTGCTGTGCCAGTCGGGCCACTGAAGGACATCTTTTCTGCCTCCTGGAGCCGGCGACAGACGCGCCCCGGAGCGGTGCCATGCTGTCTGCCTGCCCAGAGCCGCCTCTAGCCCCTCCTCCTCCCCTCACCAGAGCCTTCTACATTACAGAGTGAGAGGGAGAAGAGATAGAGAACCCCCCTCCTCCCCATCCCTCCTTTATTTCACTCTTAAACGGTCTTAAATATTTATCAGCCCTGAGAGCAGCAGGCCTGAGCGGGAGAGGAGAGAGGAAAAGAAAAAGGGAGGGGTGGACGGGATAGGGCGAGCTCCGGCAGAGTGACGAATGAGAGTGGAGATGAAGATGGATGCGGCGTGGCGCTTGTCTTGGAGAGGAAACGGCTCTTTGCCTCTGCTCACGCCCTCCACACTACGTTCATCCCTCTGTCTCGATCTCTTCCCTTAAGCTCTCTCTCCCCAAACTACTCCTGACAGAAGGTTAGGGCTATGAAATCGTTTAAATGAACTTTTTTATATATTTGAATATTTCTGAAGCAAATCTGAAGAACTGGTAATTAATAATGTCCCACTACTCCTTCAACCAGCATTAGCTTAAAAGTCCTACACCTTCACCGCCTGCTACTTGTGTACACTAGATGGGCCCATTTAATTTGATTAGATGAGAAGGGACTAGTCTAGCCATTCACGTACAACAGCACAAGCCAGCAGGACTCTATGGACTGTTAAAAAAAAAAAAACATCAAAAAAAACCCCCAGCAAGTTTGAGGAAACAGTCTCAAAACAGTACATAGTGGTCCTTAGAGTTCTGTTGTGTCACCTTCACTCTCACATGAGCATTTATTTGACGTTTTGATTCAAATAATTTTGAATATTAAAAGAGAGTCAGAAAATGTGTATAATAACTATATGTAATGATCAAAATGCAATGTAAACATTTTATCACTATATTTTTTTCCACACTGCCCTGCCCTAATCACCAGCATTACACTGGTGCTGGATACTAAGTACGCGCGTGACTAAGGTTCTAAGAGGGTGCCAGATGAAGTATTTGTTAGCTTCTGTACTTCCTGTTCACTCCTCCTCGCTGAGTGAAATGCTGTTAGTAAGCTTTCCCACCCATCTGCCTACACATGATCTGCTGGGCTCCACCACGCATTACTGATCTGGGGTTAATGTCAGCTGCTGCGGCCTTTATACGACTTTGGATGTTTGGAGAGCGGGATTCTTCAAGCTAATCACAACAGTCAGTGGCCACATGCTGGACTAGCCATCAAGTAGGGCGTGCAAACATGCAGACACACAAGGCAACGCACAAACACACACGCATTCTAAAGTGGTAGACTGTGGGTGGCAGTAGTGGTGACCAGCTGACACCTGTGTATGATGGAGCGGCTGGGTGAGGCTGTTGTGGATGGGTGGTATGGGCTGGAACAGTGGGGAGTCCGGCATGTTTTTACGACTAAAACCGGCCTCTCCCTGTCTCAGTCTGGACATACGGGGTCACACCGTCTGGCCACGAAAGTGGTTTGAAACCACGGAAAGCAGGCTGGTCAAGCTTTACAGAGGATAATAATAAAATAAATGCAGATGCCATGCTGTGTCCTGGCTTCGTTCCTTATTGACCTGAACACCAATGCAAATGCCATCGCAAAGTAGCTGCGAAAGAGTAGATATAAGCTCTGGGCAAACTTTCTTCTTTTAGCAGATAACATCACTAAAGAGGGTGCTGGACACGGTGAACTATAAACATATGAAGGCTGCAGGTGTAAAAGGCCAAACCAAGCGAACCATACAGCGTTATTAATACGAGCAAAAATGTGTGCGAGTACAGAGTGTAAATTCAGAGCAATGTGGTGTAGAGCACTCGCTGGTAGGGAAGCCAGAGATATGCAGAGAAGAGCTGGGAGCCGAGGCCTCAAACAGTGCAGCATGATGATGGCCTGGCGAACCCACATACACACACACTTACCACAGCCATAGCGTCAGCTACGCCAAAAGCAGCCTTCTGTCTCCGGCTTGTGATGTGGCTACAGTTCTCCTGTACCTTCTCCAGCAGCTGGCGGATCTGCTTGCAGTAATTGGCCACTTTGCATTCCTTCAGGAAAGCTTTCAGCTGAAGGCAGCGAGAGAAGGGGAGAGGTCGGGATAAAGGATTTGAACATACAGTTCCATTTCATTACACATTTTTTAAAACGTTATACTTTATGAAAAAGAACTAGTGAACTAGTGATATTACAGGAATTTTGTAACTGTTCCTATGAGAATGAATGAAAAAATCTACAGTTAGCAAATGCAGAGTAAGTGTGAATAATGCAAGGTAAGTGAAAAGAGATGCCAGTTCAGAGATTGAGATGAGTTATGAGGCCTATACTTTAAAGCTTAAATAAAATCTACAGTCTTCAACCTGAAGCACAAACGTGTTCTAATAATAAAAGTTGGGGATTAGTTGCCGGCAGCCATTAAAATTACCCACATGAAACCCAGGCCGAAAAAATAAATATTCAGATTATGACTTAACAGCACTGTGGAGGCCTGCATTTTGGCCAAAGTGCAGGATGTGGCCTGTGTGTGGTGTGTGTGTGTGAATGAAGGAAGAAAGGAGCTGGACCGCAGCCTGCTGTTAGTGTGTGCATGTGTGTGTGTGAGAAAGAGAGAGAGAGTGTGTGTGAGAGGGCTGAAAGTATCTGGACTCAGTGTTGGTCTACGTGAGCGACTGAGGGAGAGAGCGAGAGCGAGGAGTGAAGCCTGTGGCTGGGTGTCCCAGGCACGGACCTCAGCGCCTCTCTAACAGGATGTGGGCCCAACAGTCGCCACCATGATAAAAGAAGCAACAAGAGGAAGGGAGAAACTGAAAAAAGTAACTAACGAAGCCTGACCAGCACCAACTCCACAGACCTTAAACTGAGCACCATCTCTGCACAGGATTCACAGCTCTTTAAACTGCCTTCTCTGATTGCTCTGAGTTTAGAGTTTAGTAAAAGAGTGCATTAAGTGAAAGGACCAGAGGGAAAAGAGAGACAAGACCGAGAGAGGGAGGTGATTGTGTCTGGTGTACCTGGAGGATAGTGGGCAGAGCAAGCTCAGGGAAGCCAATGCTGGAAGCCTGGGTGTGGAGGTACTCCAGTATGAGGTCATACAGCTGCTCAATCAGTCCATCCTGAAATTCACACACAAGCATACCTATTAACACCCAGCCATTAATTAAGCCTCCAAGAAATGCAAAAAAAATAAAAATAAAATGTACTTAATTTTATTCTGTAGATAAAAAATAACAACAATTTCAAGGAATAAATGGCATACAAATAAGGTTATTTTTGACATCCACATAGATTTATTTGCTGTTAAATGAGAAGCTGATTATAATCGACATCTTTGGACTTATAAACAACAGCACCACCAAAAGGCTGTGAGAAAAATGTGATTTGGTCAAGATGGAGCTGGTTCATGTAAACTGCTTCCTTCCACTCTTCTTGGAAGGCTTTCCACAAGATTTTGGAGTTTCTGTGGGAATTTGTGCCTATTCATTCTGAAGAGCATTTATGAGGTCAGGCACTGATGTTGGACGAGAAGATCTGGCTCACAATCTCCGCTCCAGTTCATCCCAAAGATGTTGAGGTCGGGGGCACTTTATGGAGTTTGCTTTGTTCACTGGGACACGGTCATGCTGGAACAGAGAAGGTTCTTCCCCAAACTGTGTCCACAAGGTTGGAAGCATGGGGCTGTCCAAAATGTCTTGGTCTGCTGAAGCATTAAGATTAGCCTCTCCCTAGAAGAACGGGGTCCAGCGACAAACCTGGAATAACTGGTCCCAATACTTTTGTCCATATATTGTATACAGCTAGTAATTAATGAATAAATCAAACCACTGTTTATGAGAGGTGCATTTTCACCACTTTAGCTGGCTCTGCTATCACCTGGCGATAAGAAACGTGCAAATGTAATGATCTGTGTTTGGTCAGGACTGCACAATAAATCATATTAGCTGTGATATTAGCTTCTGCAATGAACACATTCTTAGGGGAATGTGATGACAAGAGTCCAACAAGTATGTTCTTCACGTTAGGCTTGAATCCTGCACTTGTGAATCTTGCACCATGTGGATTGTGAGTTTCTCAATCATTCAGCTAAATGGCCAATTCTAAAACACAAGTGGCTCAAATAACTCTATGCTGAATCATTTATCTGTAAAAATAATTCAAAGTATGTTTGACTGTTGCCAGTAGAATTGCATAACCATAAGAACAATTTAAGGAGTTTATTTATATAAAATCATTTTAGACTTTTGTTATTTTCATATTCATAAAGAACAAACATATATAAAAGAAACTGTTCAGGGAATACTGACTTTCACTACACAAAAACATGTTTGCCGCTTTAATATAGATTTTAGTAAAAAAAATTTTAATTTTGCACAGCAGTGAGTTCTGCTTTTGTATTTGTGCTATTTGAGTTAAGGTTAGATTTTGACAGTAGAGGAGCAGAGGAGTATTCTTTTAACCATAATTTTGTGATATGCATCATCTTCATTGAGCATCACATCTGATATATATAGTGCAGCCCTGCTTTCATGGCAGGCATTCTTCACCCATGTTAAGGGATGAAGTTTCATAGTTTCTGACAAAATGACCTTCTATGCTTTTTTTATTGCATATTCTCAAACATTTATCTATGATTTAAGAGAACAATGGAGCAGTCGCTAGACCCAAAACTCTCAGCTACCACAACGTGTAGAACCAAATGACAGCTGTCGAGGGATGGGACTCCAAAGAACTGCAGCTCGGCACCAAAATCAGATTACCCTGCACCTGTCACCTGCTGCCCTGTCCCACTGGAGTCCACCTCACCCGATGCGGCTTACTTTGCCTGGCAAACCCACATCTTGCTAATCCTGACCCCATTTGGGCACACGAATGGAACTAAAGCCTCTTCACAGCCTTGTAACGCTTACTCACTGTCTGTGAACACATTCCTCCACCGTGGAAAGTCCCTATGCCGCTGACTGAGACTGGGGGGAATGGGGTAAATTTAGTAACTGTGACCCTAGGGTAAAGCGCAGGCTTAGGGGCCAGTTCCTGACGTACATCGGGGTTGGTCGGCTACCGGGAAAGCACGCCCTGCCAAACAGGAGAGAAGGATAATCCCCACAGGCCGCGTGGCAATCCTCTTGGCAACGTCCCGGCGCACGCTTCTTTAGCTGTTGTAGCGGCATGTTCAGGCTTTCATCTCCTAACCCCAATCCAGTTATGGCCAGCCAGCGTGAAGACATGACAGCCTCACACAGACAAGAGAAGTGCAGCTACAGAGAGACAAGCTGATTTCTTATCTCTCTCTTCCTAACTGTCATTCAAAATGGTAAAACTTTGTATGACGCATAAAAAGACAACTTACGTACACCATATTTTTACTACATATGGACTCCAGCCCTTATGGAACAGGTAATACTGAAGATCAACATTTCTAAAGACAAAAACTTTTCCTGGGGAGTCCATATACAATCTCTGTATAACACTGAGCATATGACTAAGGCACTGATGTACGAATGAAAAGCTTGTCCTATCACAAAACATGACCAGTAACCATGCAATGATGGTCTACTTTATGGTTTACCAAAATGGCTTTTGAATTTGTATGCTGTCCAACCAAAGTAAGTGGTCTGATAAACCAAATGATTGCATCACACTTACAGATGGCACTTGGGTACAGAAAGAAGGGGAGCAGGGGAGGAGACCTCACCTTAAACGCCTTCTCCTGTAGGTTGGTCTGGCTGAGTTTGAGAATAACATCAAAGTTGATAGGTTTGACACTCATACGGCCAGGCCTTTTATTGAAGTCTTCCTGCAGAAAAATCTGGGGGAAAAACAAGAAAACAAAATTTAAGTTCCCCTTGGACACAAAAGCAAATAAGCAAGAACAAGTGAACAAACCCCCCACCCCTTAACATCGCAAAAGGTAAATTTTGGTTTGGCAAAGAGAAACTGCAATTATTTTTTTAATAACTGTGAATTGGACCAATATCATACTAAAAATAAGTCCTGGTATGTAACCTGGTATGTAAACACTGTTAAACTTAAAATTGTATCCTTTACACATTTACCCACAATCACCAATGCATCACCCACAAATTCATACTGTGTGTAAAGGAAAAAAGAGTGGTAACAAAACGGACATAAAGCCAATTAGGATCATTTTGGGTGAATAAATCTACTCATAAGTGGATGCTGAGATATGAGCAGTTAAATAAAATTCGTAGCACTTCAACCTCTTCAAACATTTTTTGCAAATATATCAACGTATTTATGCAAATAGTACATGTTACCACTTTAAGAAATATGTGGATCTTCCCAGTATGAACATATTCAAAATATATACACAAACACCACTCAGCTCACACTCGTGGTTCATTTTTGTTAGTCTACAAGCTGTGACACTGCATTAACAATACTGCTAGAACACATGTCTCAACGTAGTCATTAATGCAGCCTCACAGATATTAGGCAGTTATGGGCTTCTGCCTTTCAGAAACTGAGTTTAGAAATTTGTTTTTAGAAACTTTGACTGGGGCAGCACAGCACGCATTAAAAAGGTTCAGCTGAGGGTCTTCTCTGTGTGGTGTGTGTAACTGGTGTACTCCGGTTTCCTCCCATAGTCCAAAGAGATGTGCATCAGGTGAACTGGAGATAGTGTCTGCCCCATGACGGACTGCAGAGATGTCTAGGGTATTTCTACCTTTCGCCTGTGACCGCAGGGATAGGCTCCGTCTTCCACCTCCAAACTTAGTTAAGGACAAGCAGCTAATTCCTGTACACTTTATAAGTAATCAATGTTAGGGCAAGTAAAGGGCTGACTTTATAGTATTTCACCTCCAGAAAAATGCGAGCACTCTTGTTCTTGAGAACATGGGGACAGCTGCCTCATGGACATGTAGAAGACAGTATACAGAGGATGAACATTTTTATTAGGTTTTTAGAGAGAGCTTTTTAGTTACTGTACTCTTAAAAAAAAATCAAATGCCAACCCATATCACTGTTGGTCTGATCTGTCCCAGGCCTTGAATTACGAGTGCTATAGCTGATAATGGAATCACACATCCATACATAATAAATGTGATTGTATTTCTATGAGTTCCTTATTACAGCAGGCGGTGGTGAACGCACTATCCTAGATCAATGATAAATCTCATAGCAGCCTTTTAGGAGGGTGAAGATGTGAAATGTCTTAAAGGTGGCCAAATTATGTGAACTGGGGTAATGTATCAACACCATTTTGATTAGAAAAATAGCAATGAAAACCTTGGTGTATGGGATCTTTATTCATCAGGATCCACAGGAGTAATTGCACTTTGGAAGCTGAAGGTTGTCCTCCAGTCATCAAAATATTTTCAAACACTACGCATATTTTCCCTGTGTCAAAAACACTCTCACAAACTCAACAGGCTCAAAGCTGATAGAGCTGGAGACTGTTAGCTGCGGTTCTGGCCTGGTGACCACAGTAATAACTGAAGGCGATCGGGGTGCAGGCTTAGCATGGTGCTATTAGGCAGACATGGAGTTTTGCAATTCCGAGTTCTCTAGCATGAGGTGAAATGGAGGGAGGCAAAAAAAAAAAAGGGCAGTCAATCAGGCTAGTGCTGCATATAAGCCAATTGTTCAAATAGGGCAGGGGTCTTAACAGGGTCAATAACTAAGTTGAGTGCCTGTAAACATTTGGGACCTAAAACAAAAGTTACTCCTCCAATTCATCTTTAGACATGACACCGAATATTTGTCCAGTTGATTGATAGATTCCTTATTATGTTCTTGCATGGGCAGCTAGGACTGTACCACTTTACGCCACTGGCCTAAACAAGGACACTGTTCTTGAAATACATGTAAGATGGAAAGTGCTCATCTGAGTAAACACTAGAGAGCCCATATAGGTATCCACAAGATACATACACTGCAAAATGTAATGGCCAGTTTCCACAAAAGTCACTGAAACTACATGCAGAAACAAAATTGTGTGGGCATCAGTAAGTTCTCCACATAGACTCCGCAGGCAGAAACTGAAAACTGAGGGGCATCATAGTCCTTGAAGAAAGTTTAGTAGTCAGGGAGAGAAGAGTGTCCAGTTCAGAAAAATGCCCATAGAGCAAATCCATTAAGCTCACTAGAAGGATAGTAGCTTGATGGCTTCAAAAAGTAAATTGGCACCCACTAGCAGTCCAGTAGCTACAGAAGGGTCAGTGTATTCATGTTAGGGATTTCATGAAATCAATAAATATTTCTATATTTCTGCTGCTGTTTAGTTCGATTGTCAAGTTCTCAATTTGAAACCAATGAAAAGTCAGCAATATGATTCTCAGGAGCATCAACATAATGTTAAATCATGGAGTTAAATGCATGTGAGTTACAAAGGCCTCAGATGATCCAAACTGAAGAATAAGTGGCATGAAGTATAGTTCAGCAATGATCAGGGGATATAGCTGATCCTCCTAGTTAGAATCTAGAATTATGGTGAAGGGTTAAGCAAGAGAGAAGCCACAACCCGGAAAACACAGCCTTTGTGAAATCTGAATTAAATGAATAGCCCTCAACCCCAAGGTGAACTGGGTATGATCCTAAATGTCCGGTAGTGTCACCCATCTGGACATAATAGAATTTGTTAACTTGTGTTACAGTGTGAAGTGGACAGGAGACATATGTGATATTTAGTGCTGTCAAGCGATTAAAATTTTTGATATAATTAATTACATGGTGTGGTGATTAATTAATCTAATTAATCGCATTTAATCGCACATACATACAGACATTACAAGAAGCAGTTTTTACCATTTATTACTGAATACAAGCCTATACCTTAGGCTACAATGGTCATGACATTCTCACTGACTGAACACAAACCTATGAATTAGGTTAGGATGAAAAAATAATTGGCAATAGTGACTCAAGTGACTCGCAGATCCGGATCACTTTACTGAGTGACTCAGAGGGAGCCGGATCCGAAAAAGGATCCGAGTATCCCAGCTCTACTAGCTTGCTGCAGTTCTACAAAGTGTAACGTCACATGTCTATTTGCGTTAATTGCGCTAAAAATATTAACACGTTATTTTTTTTCTGTGATTAATTATTCTAATTAATGCGTTAAATTCCCAGCCCTAGTGATATTACATCATGTTGCTGTGTGACTTTTACATGTGCACAGACCAAAAATCCAAAAACGCTCTTATTTTCTATTTCTGGTAAGGCAGCCAGGTGAACAATTTTCCAAGACAAAATTTACAGCCATTACAAAGATATAACAATGATTTCTGACTTGTCATGTCTTCATATATGCTTGGCCAGTGGTATAGACTCTTCACATGATCAGCAGTGATTCCATAGTCTGACACAGTTGAGAGGGCTTGGGGAGGTCATTTACTGGAAGAGAGGTGTGTGCATGCGAGAGAGAGAAGGAGAGAGGGAGACAGAGAGAAAGAGAGAAAAAGAGAGAAAAAGAGAGAGAAAGAGAGAAAGAGAGCAAGCGAGCTCAGGGGCGGCCGGCCTGTACAAACATCGGATGTGGTGTCGGCCTGCGGGACACAGGGGGAAGTGGTGGCGCATGGTCCCAACCTGATACGCTCAGGGGCCAATAGAGCAGGAAGCATCGAATCATAGAGCAAATGCAGGCATGCACACACACACATACACACACACACACCAAGAAAAATAAGATGGAAATGAAAAAAATGAAGAGGGCACAAAGAAGCTGAACATCATGATGACAAAAACAGACCACGGGCACCAAAATACCGAAAAGTAAAAAAAAAAAAAGTGAGTGTGAGACTGGACTGGTCAGTCAGAGTCAAAATACCTGCAAAGTTACCTGGCAGTTTACCTGCACCCAAGCAGAAACTAACACCTCTTCAAAATCAAAATGTATTCTGTACATGAGAGAAGCTGCAAACATCTGTCCTGCATGTGTGTATGGCTGCTTCTATGTAAATGTATGCCCCATAAGGCGGAATATTTAAATTGTTATGAGTGACAAGAGTGCCGTGTTTTTTGTACATGAGTTAGGATTTTCATGGCATATAAGAATGCATGTGTTTTGAAGGCTGTTAAAGTCTGAGCATTACTGGTATAATTCCTCTGGTATCTGATGAACATGAAAGCGCTTCTGAGAAAACGGAAAGGAGAAAGAGGGGAAGGCGGGCAGCGCTAGTTCTGCTTCTCTAATTAAAGCTAGTGGCTGTGCACACCTCTGCCTCGCTCTTAACCGAGAGCACAAAAACAGGAAGCGTCGTGCATCGCAAATAAACACAGGGAGCAGAGAGAGGGTCGCCGCAGGCACAGAGGATGTGATCTGCACAGCGTGCTCACAACTGCGCTTAAACCACAGGCCCCCCTACCTCCCCCCCTCTCTCTCCCACACACACACACACACACACACACACGTGCACCCTCCCCTCCCCGCCGGGCTTTATCACAGCATGGTCAGGGCTGGTGGGAGCAGTGACCACTCCCCCTCCCCCAGCCCTCTTTCTTCCGTTGGTCTCGGCTGCTGTCGCCTCCACGCTTCTATTCTCACAACAGCTGTCACCGCAGGGGCCCACGCCAGCCCAGCCACACACACACACACACACACACACACACACACACACACACACACGTCACTTGCCTCACGCTGTGGAAAATGTTGACAGTTTGTGACCTCCGCTCCTTCTGATAACGAAGATATCCAACACACATAGGCGTTTGGACAGACACTCTCTCAATCACACACACCCCAAACACTCCCCTCTATCTTTCATCTCATACTATGGTGAACTGACTGTTTAACTGGCTTTCCATCTTGCTCTACAAAATTCGTTTTTCTACCTGGAACAGACAAAGGCACACACCCCATTCATATTTCAAACTGTCCCTAAATGGAGGTCCATATTGTATTACTACCACAGTACAGCTGGAAAGCTTGAAAAAGAAGAAGCAAGGTCAAAGCATGGACTCCAGGTAAGCATGCAGGCACAAGAATAGCTTCAGCATCACAGTCAGAGGGACAGAGTACTTTTAAAGTCTTTTATTAGCAGGCGGCATGGACACTGGACTACCATGGCGACAAAAGCCACGGCTGCAATTTACATGCTCTGACCTCCCATGCCAGAACACACACACACACGGGCATTAGACTGAAACCTGAGACTTGGTCCCATGCTGGAGCAGTACAGCGGTGATGTGTAGACTAGCCTTCCCAACAGCACCCCACACCCTGTGGTTCGGAGAAACTGCCGTACACCTGCCAAGTCTGACTTAAAGCAAGGAAAAATAATGAGCTAAAATCAACTCTTACCTCCAGCAGAAATGGCAGCACTGGCACAAAGGTCTTGGTGCTGCCGGAAAGCAGGATGAGAGCTCTGACGCAATGTAACCGTAACGGATAGTACCTGGAAATGGGCACCAACCTATACACCAAACACACACACAAAGACAGCATTCATTAAATAAAGACTTTCATTTAAACTCTTTCTTGACTGTGACACGCATTAAAACAAGTGCCAGCATCCCACTTCAGGCATTTAGACTAGATTTTTGTTCAAAAACTTGATCCCAAATAGGCCCCAAAAAACTCTTACACTCCTGGAACCATAATAAGTCACTAGACCAAGCTGAAGTCAACTCATCCTCAGAACACAGTAAACACTGCCATCTGATGGTAATCACAGCACAACTGTTTTCTTCAATAATAATAATGATAATAATAATGGTAGCTTTTCACAAGCTCATGCAAATGGTTTTCATTAGAAATGCACCATTTAACAGCCATTTACTCAATTGGATTTGATTACTCAATTTAAAAAAAAAAACAAAAAACAAAAACAAAATACTTTTCAATGTACCAGCAGTTTTCTGGCAGAAAGCATGACAATCTATAATCCAACCTTTTAGAACTTAAACTGAACAGCAGCTAACTGGGCATATATTTTTACTTGCATTAGACAGAGATCAACTGATGTTCAGCACAGTCTCAGCTTTTTAGCAATGGATGAATTAACATTTTTTACATATTTACGGAGAAAATAATATGCCAAAAAAAATAAAAAATCTAAAATGGAAATTAATCTTTGAAATGTTTTTAGAATTTAATTTTTTTTTTAAATTCAATTTGTTAAAAAAAACATATATTTGGAAAATAATTAAATACATAATTTGTATTAAATAAATAATTTGTAAAATTACAACTGTAAGCCAATTTATGGACTTGGTCACTGAAAGTATCCACTGTGAATGTGTACAGATGACCACGGTTCTCAGTTTTGCCAGGAGGCATTTTTAGAAGCCCTTACTATTAAAGCAGTGTTATTTAACTGTATGGAGACACGCTTCATGATAATTCTCAAACCTCTCTGGGCTCACCACGACTGCCCTCACAGAACACTGGTAACATTTCTGCCCTCATCTTCAAAAATATCTTGATTGTCTCAAGTGAAATGGTTTGAGCTTTTCTCTCCACCATGTGGGTGGGCTGAAAAACAGTTGCTGATCTTTGTTCTGCATACAAAGTAATCTAACAGTGATTAATAAAACATGAAAGGCTCAGAATGAAATATGGACTGACTGGGTGGACTGAACTCACTTGATGGTGCCGAGGATGACTTGGCACAAAGGATAGATGAGTGGTTCCAGCACCTCACTGGGGTAGATGGTGCTCAGGACTCGACACCACAGGTACAGACAGTGCACATACTGCCAGTTATACACTGACTGATACGTCTCCTGTTGAGACACATCAACACCATTAGACAGGCAACAGAAATAGAAAGGGATGAGTATTGTCTCTCTGTGATCTGATAGGGTCCTGGTGGAATGCTAACTTCATAGTTGGTAGAACATTAGTCTGCTACCAGATTTTAATGCAAGTCTGGGTTTACTAGTGTGAGGGACATGGTTCTTCTTTAAAGACTACAATGTTCATCACTCTATGTAAGAGTATCTAGTGTAAATATAAGCGTTAGGATTTGACAGATAATGATACTAATCATCGATATCAATACTTACAAGTACTCTGTCTGATACTACTCTCCATAATTTGGTGCAAAAGATTCAGTGCTAGTTGTATTACCTTTTTGGAGAAATTTTGGAGCTAAATCTTTTCCTGTATATAAAAAGGAGCCATTGATAAAAGCCAGCTACATTAGAATGCATTAATGCAGCATAAATACCGATAGCAGCACCGTTTGTTTCTCTGGTCAGGAAATAGACTAAAACCCTCCCTAGTGCCTCCTATGGGTAAAGGCCAGCAATAGCACCCAACTGTTACACTCCCCCCACCCCCCACGGACCAGTCTGGTATCGGGTTAGTATCGTTTCTTCTAGGGAAGGGCAACACATGTTTTGGTGCTGATCATTCAGAATCCTCATGTTAAAGCTGGTTACCTTCTTCTTCATGTTCATGGCGTTTCGTAGGTGGATGGCGAGCTGGCGGATGTAGATGAAGCTGTGCTGGTAGGAGACCTGCGTGTCCAAAGCGTACATCTCAGTCAGGGTGCGCTGCATGAAGTTTATTATGGGCAGCGTGTTGGGAGATGTGAACTTGCAGTTCTGGACGTAGGCGATGTACATTTGCTAGAAAACAAAAACACGGCATTCATTACATTACGTTTCAGTGTTCACCAACTATTTCACAGTGAGCTTCACTGTGTATTATTCACCAGTGACAGTTTAAAACTTTTTAAAAGCTAAAAAGGTTGTCTCAGAAGTTGTCTCATTTGGGGATGTAAGCTGGCAGCATTTTTGCAAGCTGCTTATGTTTTTTCACATTTAAAATGAGAAAAGACTTTTTTATGCCACAAATTTTCTAGCAGCAGTGCAACCTTAAACATTATTTATGACTAAAATATATATACTAAAATATATTTCAAATCTTTTTAAAATAATCTAAATGTATTGGGACAATTGAGTATTACTGGTACACCTGTAACTAAAATGCTATCGAGTTCCTGAGTGAGGGATTTACCTTAAGGACAGGGTTTAGATATACATTCTGCTTGTGACGGCAGATTTTGTTCAGAGCCAGGAAAGCCAGCACCCGCACCGTCTCCTCGCCTGTGCTCCACTCCTTTATTACATGCTAAACATTGAAAAGAAATGAATACAAGGGCTTAGGTACCAGTGCACAATCCTCTTATTCACAACGATGAAGATTTAGGTTGGACTTTCTTTGATTATTAAATAAGAGAAACAGATGTCGTCTGCAATTTCAGTCCTAACCTTCAGTAGCTGCCTGCCCTGTTTAGGCAGACACAGGTAGTATGGCACCATCTGGTTGACGTGGCGGAGAACTGCAGCAGTGACTGTTGCCTGGGTTAGGCTAGCAAGCAGCTGCGGACACAATTAGACTTTATTTTCCTTTGCTGCATGACAACCAGTGGGTCAGTAGTACTTGTATGATTAAGAGGCGAACCAATAAAATAAGATAATCAAACCTGCACAAGGCCACTCAGGTACATTTTAATATCAAGCTGATTTTTTTGCCACTTGGGACTTGAAGATGGCAATATTAACCTGAAATAAAAATAGCTAATCAATAGATTATCAATAGATAAGATACAAAGCAAAATAACCTCCAAAACACAACACAAGGAAATTGTAATGGACAATTTAATATAAGTAGGAACAAAAAAAAAAACAAAAAAAAGATGGAAAGAAAATACAAAGAAAGCACTTACTTCTTTTGGTCATTTTCTGCAGATTTGAGGTTTAGCAGTTTGTTCAGAGCACTGTGCATATCCTTTATGCAGAACAGGATCAAGGCATTGAACACTGAAAGACACGCATGCATTCAATTCTGGTTCACTTAGCAAAAGACATCTTCCATCTGATTACAGAGAGCCACCCACCTGAACTGTCCACTACAGTGTAACGGCACTCATCTTGTCCTTCTCCTTTAGTGGTTGCCACTGCAGCCTTGAAAGCTTGTGTGATGTCCCTTATCAAACGTGCAGAAGGCTCTTTCTGCAGAAAACATCGAGGGAATTTGCCCAAACAATTTACAATGCTCTCAATATTGACACAAACAATACTTTTGCTGTTTTAATGAAACCACAGATGTTTTGTTTAGAAATAAGTTATTAGTGAATGCCTAGTTCATTACTCTGCACCGACTGCATTTTGGGCAGTTTGATATTCTACAAAATACCCAAACATTACCTTGAGCTCTTTCTTCCAGTCTTCGATCATCTTAGCTGTGACTTTTTTGCTCTTGTCTGCAGACTTCTTCGTCTTTTCTTCGGTTTTTTCCTCTTCATCTGAGCCGGCCACCTGAATTCAGACACAAAAAAACTCTAGCTATTAATCAGAACTGACTAAAAACTGACTAAACACACTAGAGTCCCTGAAGTGCTCTAATGTTTTTAATAAAGTACATAATTAACACTATTTTTGAATAGACTACCAAACCTCCCACTGTTAATATGGATCAGAAACAACGAATACAGTTTTATGTGGGACAAAGGAATATTTTTTTTGCTGTATTAATATGCAGATATTGATTTCTTTACTTAGCTCCTACATGTGTATATTTTAATATAGTGTGAATTAGGGCATTAACACAAAAGTCGACTAGTTTACTTCAGAGGCACAAGTTGAAGCCGACTAGTCATGCACTCGCTTGTGTACACAATGCAATCTCTGCACGTTACTTGACTTAACCAATTATTATATTCACTTCATAAAAAGGCAGGTAACTCTGGCGTGTAGAGGGGAACACAAGACCAAAACAAGATGAGAGACAGTGCAGCAGAGAAGACAGACACACGAACAGCCCGGAGACCTGCACAAGCTGCAAGTCTGTGTTAAAGTACAGTAACAGTACTGCAGTTCTGCATCTGAAACGCACCGATAGCTAACATGGCTAACGCTAGCACAGCAAGGAGTTGTCCCGCCATGGCTTAATAAAAGTTACTCAGTGTTGGACACCTGTGTTCCTCCGCTGCATGTGTGATGACATCATCAAACGGCTAGTCGACTCTGTTGACGGATTGGTCGACTTGAAAAAAATCTCGTTAATGCCCAAGTGTGAATACTTTTCTTTCTATCAGTTTTGGGTTTTTTATTTGAAGTGCACTGAGTAAAACTAAGTGTTTGAATACTTGTTTGTCTTCATTATATTCACACGTATCAATTTAATAAGAAATCTACAACATAAAAGGCAGAATGTCACTAGTGTCGGTGTGCATGGCAAATATTTTTGCACATCAGCTATTATTTTAAGGTTTTTTGCATCCGCATTTCTGAGAACGCATGTGTGGGTCTCATGCAGATGTTTGCATAGGTGTCTGCCCACATATTTGAGATATAATGTGTGTCTAGCAAAGGAAAGTAAGAGGAAATAAGAATTAATAAATGTTTTTCTATTTTGTAAAATACATGACAGTAAAGTCATACACGTCTGTGAGATCACATTTCTGCTAGCCAAACCTCAAACAACTTCATTTGCTCTTGTGCCGCTCCAAGTATTGTTTTGTCCCACCACCCACCAGTGCTACCAAGCGTTACTCTCATTCAAATCTGTGACCAATTGCAATGCTAATCAAGGTTGGCACCACAGATTCAGAAAAAAAACCCTACCCCTAGAGTAGGGTATGAGGTACCAGTAGGGTATGGGGTACCTCTCTGTGCTCCTACTATTAACCCAAGTTAAAGACTGACCAGCTCAAATTGTTAAATAAACACATACCTCTAGTTTAGAAGGGAGTTTGTGGTACTTCTGTTCCTCCTCATCGTCTGAACTATCGGTGTCATCAAAGTTCAGAAGCTTCTGGTCATTATCCTGCAAAAACCTGTAGAACTCTGGATCTGTGTCCTTTAGTCTGGAGAGCTGGTCTTTGTGTTCAGATGCCTTGCCCTTCTTTTTGGTCCTTTTCAGCAAACAACAGACAAAATGAGAATGTGAGAGACTGACCGATATTCTCAGGTTAACTCAGAAATACCCTCATGGGAAGAAAATAACTGACAAAGAAATGTAGTCCAGAATACTTTTACACACTGGAGTCAGAGCAGAATATGGAACTATTGTATGGTCTATGATATTAAATATTATGCCCTAGTTTTTATAATTATATAGCATTAATATTCAGTACTGTTCAAATGTTGTCACCCCTCATTTCTTTATATTCTGCTGCCAGAGATCCAGACTTTATTCATCTTGTGATCAGTGAGGCAGTGATCAGTATACTGGTGGTGCTGAATACTGAGTGGTTGGAACACATATCTTTGCACCTTGTGTCTTTAGGTACTTTACAGTCTGCCACAGTAAAAGAAATGAGGGGTGACTCAAGACTTTTGCACAGTACTCTATTTGTGTGTGTATATACATATATACATTCCAAGATCGCCCATGTGAAAAAAAAACCACGGATGTTGTTTTGGTAAAATAAATTGCCTTAAAATGTCTAATTTTATTATGTAAACCCTAAATTTGCTCCCAGAATACTTTGTTATTTTAAACTCAGTTTAATGCATTACCCTTGAAGATAAGGCAAACCCGTATTAGCCTCTTTTAATTTAAATTTCCCACCGAGATATGTAACTTGGAAGGTCACAGGACAAAAGAATTGGGACAGTGCAGCGAGTTAAACAGTTTTCGGGGAATAACCCCTTATCTACTCGGGCAAAAAATACAAATGAGGGCTCGTTGGAAAGGTTTCTTGGAGATCAATCAAACTGTGGAGTTTGAAGTGTCTGAGAGCTTGCACCATGGAGAAATCGCACCCTGGTGTGGAATTCGAAAAAACTGCTTCCAGGTCAGCTACAACCTGCCCTTGTGTGAAAACATCCAGAAAAAAATATATTTATTGCCACAAAAAAGCAACAAAAAAGCAACAAAAAAGCAGAGGATATTTGCAGTTTCTGCGTTATTGTGGGGATTTCCAAGCAAAATTATGAGTTCGGTTCTCAAAAAAAACTCTGCGTGTGACTGAATCCATGACTCCTGATCTGCATAAAACTGGGGGATTACTGTATACAAATATAAACATTTTCTTTTCACTGTTCAGAAATAGTTTGTGCAGTGTCATTCGCAAAATATCAATATCAAACTCAATTTTAGCATAATATTACATTCATTTTAACCATGTTTTATCATGGTCAACACCATCGTATTTCTTTCATAGTTTCATAGTTTTCCTCAGAAAGAGATTTCCTTTTGTAATGTTATAGCAGGGCTGAGTGGTGTGACAAGATTTAATTCTCATGCTAAATTACATTATATATCACTGTAAGCCTTTATGAGAATTTTGTGGACGTTGTCAATCCAACTAAAAGACTGACCGACTGTATGTTACAAAGTGAGCATGATAAGTTATGGTTAATTTCGTGTAGTTCGGGGTGTGAAATGTGGAATCCAAATATTTTATACTCATCGTAAGGCATTTTTAGTCAAAAGCTGTTTTGTTTTGGTCTTTTTAAAGTTATATTTAATATATATTGTAATGAACCTTATTATTATTTCTATCCTTGTGTTGCAGTGTCCAGCCCCACTAAAACATCAATTCTTACTGCTCCTGAGAAACAGGCTGTTCCTCTGTTCCACCCTCCTGGACTGGAGCCTCATTTTCAGAGTTATCCTCCTCAAAGTCATCAAATCCAGACAACATAAACTCATCCACACTGAGGTCCTCCAACTTCCTGCAACAACAACAAAAAAGACAATAAAAAAGGATGTTTTTATTTTTTTTAGAAATCCTAAAGATCAAAAGCAGCCCTAGTCATTAAGGACTGAAGGTAAAGCAAAAATACTATACAATATTCACTAGCAACTATTCACCCCCTCCATAACAGCAGTGACCACAAACATCAAAGCTAAAGCAAAGCACTGTTAGCTGTTAAAACTGTGCTACAGTTAGATGTACACAATTATATTACTAATCAAGGAATCTTAGTTATTTCAATGATAACTTAAGCAGTCATATGACTACTTATACAGTAATTATACTTGTGTAAGTAACTTGAGTATTTTGCAACTCCAATCTTACATGTAAGAATATGTTCGTGTGGGTTTCCTCCCTTTCAGTAAAGGATAAAAAAGTGACACAATGTGCTCCCTATGTGTAAGGGCTACTGTACTAGGGCTGTAACGATACACCAAACCCACAATTTGGTTCGTCTCACAATTTTTTACCCACTATTTGAGTCGAACCGAGGGGGGTGGGGAGGTGGGGTGTTGTATAATGACAAACGGTTCGATTCAGTGTGTTCCCTTAAAAGATTTGCTGATTTGAAAGAATCGTTCGCGAACGACACAATCTGGACGGGAAGGATAACTCTGAGAGTTGGAAGGGGTGTGTCACGATTCTGCCTTCTCACACCACAACACAGGTTCTTGGATCTGAGTGTCGCGATTTCGGGTTCCTTATCGCATATCATTACAGCCCTACTAAACACCATTGTTAATTACCTAATTATACCAACTATCATGCAATATATTCATCACAAAATCTGTAAGTGTGGGAAAAACTAACACAGATTTGAAATCAGCATGAAAAACACTACAAACCCACATAAACCTATCTCTGATGATTTTGACCTGTGCTATTTTATTAAAAGCTTTGCTCTTGCAGAGTTGCATGCCTGGCAGCTGGTGGGCTGGTAGTTAAAGAGTTGCCCCTGTAATCAGAAGGCTCGAATCCCAGGACTGCCAGTGGCACCACTGAGGTAATCCACTGCTTCACTTGGTGAATGGGTTAAATACAGATAAAGAATTTCACATTGTTCACAGTGTGCTGTGGTGTGTTCATGCGTGACAATAAGGGGCCACTTTACATGATCGAATTAACTGTTAAACTATCTGAACAATAGAACTGTTACATAAACCAGAACCATATAATCGAACAGCACTAACAAATATAGCATCAGAACCACACGATCTAACAGTACTAAGAGTCTTTGAACCAGAACCACACCATCCAAGAGATTTAAATCTGCTGACTGACTGTTAAACTGTCTGAACAATAGAACAGCGATAGAACCAGAACTACATGATCCAAGAGCATCAAATCTGCTGACTGACTGTTAAAGTGTCTGAACAATAGAACAGCGATAGAACCAGAACCACATGACCGAACAGTACTGACAGTAATAGAGCCCCACTGTTAAAATGAAATCTGAACATGTAGCAAGTTACACAAGTTAAATATTCAGTGCAACTCTTGTTATTCCTTCAGGTCGCGTAATTCACGAAAAAACATAAGCATGACGCTGTTCTGGAACCTGAAGTTTAAAGAACACGAGCTTGTCTTGCATATTAGTTCGTTAGCAAGTGTTAGCAACAAGCTACTTTTGGGGAAAAAACAGACTCTTGAGACAGACAGTTCTCATTCTAGTGAAGTGACACTCATCTCTGACACCCAGGCATCACTTGAGCAAAATAATTACTTGTAATTTTCATACAAAATACTAGTTTAAAGACGGTTTACCTCTTGTTTTTCCCTGCCATGCTGGATCCCAACGTGCTTTTTAGACTCAGTACCCACAATGCCCTGCTGAACGCAGTTGATCTTTTGTTTCACTATCCTGTTAGAGGAGAAGAAAGCTCAAAGAAACAATTTTGTCTTTCCTGCGAAGCTTATTTTGTTACCTATCTGTTCTGTGATCTAAAATGAACAATATTATTTGCGTTACTAATACTTAGAATCGGAATCAGAGTTTACTGCCATGTATGTTCACACAAGGAGTTTGTTTGGTGGTTAGTGCAGTCATACAAGATAAAAGAAATGAAGAGTTAAAACAATATCAAATAAAATATACGACATATACTACATTCTTAAAATGTAGTGTGCAAGCTGTGCACACTAATGGCGGCAGGAATATGACAGAAGAGAGAATATGAGCAGCAATCAGGAGATCCCATAGATATTGCATGTTGGACCATACTTTGAGAATGAAACAAGCCGTATTTTGCCAGCATTATCAAGTTATTTTTAAAATGCATGACAGAGTTTTAGTATGGTGGCTGTTTCACCAAGGGAAGCCAATCCCTTTCGTATGCTCAATGCAGCTGAAAAAAATGTTCAGGCGTCGATAAAAACAGAAAATGAAGTTTGCTGGAGACTATTTAGGCACTGAAATAGACCGAAGGGAGGGAGTTGTGTGTTTTTGCTGTATGTAAGAAAAGCATGTCGGTGTTTAAAAGCTTCTGTGGTGTTGTTTGCTTAGACTAGACTGCATCTGGGTCTGTGAAGTTACCTTTATGGGGGTCTTCCTTGCTGGCCAATAAAACTGGAGCGAGTTGTTCAGCACAGGAGGAAACGTGTGCTGTCAGCCAGACACCGGAGACGACGCCAGGTGAGTTTTTGGAGGATTTTAGTGGTATATACTATAAAAGCTGCGGTGCCAATTAGCTAAACAAGCAAAGTTAACAACTAAGAGCACTTTCCTGTTTGAAAAAGCACAAATAAGATTGTAAAATTTAGTTAAAGAAGTATTAAGCCAAATGGTTGTGGTTGGTTGCTCTCCTTTGTTCAACCATTGAGATCTTCTGGTCTGTGAATTAGGTTCTTTTCTTCGTTTTATTCAGTTTATTCAATGAATTCACTCGACACCGTCTATTTCGTTATCAGTCT
The DNA here is from genome assembly GCA_037974485.1 of Hemigrammopetersius urotaenia. Taxonomy (NCBI): domain Eukaryota; kingdom Metazoa; phylum Chordata; class Actinopteri; order Characiformes; family Alestidae; genus Hemigrammopetersius; species Hemigrammopetersius urotaenia. The sequence continues at coordinate 22,369,424 of JBBPDC010000135.1, forward strand.
TTTCTTTAAACGTCATGTCGTTGTCTTTAAGCAAGCTGCTTCAAACGTTAGTCCATTTACAAGCCCAGCTGTCACTTAATGTTTGTTTTCAGTAGCATTTAGCATCCTAGCTAGCTTGCTGCCCCAATCCTCTTTGATTACATGTCTAAACGTCTCTCACACAGAGTACCCAAGCTGTACGTGTAAAATAAGACCAATACGAGGATTTTAACACACCGTTTTTGAGGTTAAAAGGCCTTATTGTGTATGATGAGAGGCAAGACTGATTTCAAGTGAGCTGTACTCTTAAGGTGGACTGTATTTGCACAGCAGAAGATGCTGGACAGACAGCATCTATTTTTCTGTTGCCTTATGTAGAACTGATATGTAATTTATTTTTGCCACTGTTGGGTTTGGAGTTATGATATTTTCTATTTAGTGCGTGATTTTGGACAGATCTGTGACCTCCGTTTGTGAGGGTCCACCTTAAAATTTTGATGTCAGCCACCGGAGCTCGTAAGGTTTGCATTTACGTCAACAGCATACAAAGCCCCCAAACTAAAGGGTTATACAATTTTTCTGGTGTCCTACTTGATTCAGCTGCTGGATTCGCAAAAGGTCACAGGAACGAAGATTGAGCGTGAGAACATCTGTTGTTACAGGTAAGACAGCGTGTTTCCTTCTGTGTTCCCTGTGATGGCTGGGGAAATCAGGAGGAGGAGGAGGAGGGAGTGTGGAGTGAGCAACTGCAAGAGAAGGTCCTCATTCCTTTTTAACAGGGCTCCTGGGCATCTGCATTGCTGTGGTAAGAGGAGAGGCAGTGTGATCAAGAAAGGAGAAGCTGCTGAAACTGCATTTTATTCAGTGCATTTGTTAATGCTGTGATCCTGAAGGGTCTTGCTGTACAGTCTGCTGAGTCAGATGGAGGGGTGTTGCTCTAGCTGTAGAGCTTGGGCATGGTAATGAGTGTGTCTGCACAGTAAGTACCATGCAGTGTACTTGAGGTGGCAGATCATTGTGAATTCTGTTACCATTGCTAGCTCGTTTCCTTAGCAATTTCGTCTGGTAAAGACACTCGGAACATATCACTTACAGGAACAGGTTTTTTGTCACCACTTTTGGTGGAAGAGTCTGATAAAACTGTAACAGCTCACGTTGTCTTAATGTTTTCTGTTGGATGTTTGAGAGAGCAGAGGAGCTGTGGGGTCAGGTTAAGGCCTCTACAAGTGCAAGTGCCATTCAGCTCTGGTCCATGTGCTTCACACAATATATTATTTAAGTTTTATCGGGTTTCACCGTGCTGTGGCAGGTATTTGTAACCAAAGGTTTCTCTGTACTTGAAACCTTTTCTGCCCCAGCTTACATAGCTGTTCAGTGTAATGCTGAAACCCATTACCCATCTGCTGCTGTACTGTGCACTTTCATGTAGCTGCATTATTCATTCTAAATGTGTGATTACAATATGTAAACCAATGCTATATTACTTCTCTTCTTGGTTTAATTTCATTTAATTACTAATCATTTGAATACTAATTTCTGCAAAACATTAATGGTTATTAAATAAACACTCCTATGGGCTTCTGTTTAAAGGAAAGCATGGGGGCAGCAAACTATTTGTGGCCATGCAGCATGTGGCCTTCTCAACAAGCTATGTATAGTTGTGGTCCAAGCACCCATTTGTGTGCACATTGTTGAAACACACCTAGCACCAGAGTTTCCATTGTCTAGCCTCAGTCATGCCGTTCGGTTATTTGCTCAGCTATCATTTAAAGCCAGTGTGCCAATGTGCCTTTGGCAAATATAATGACCACCCATGTCGGGTTGAACACTGGTGTTGCAATAGATTTAGAATGGAACAAGGCAAAAAGCTATTTTTCCAGATGATGAGTTTTATTATTTTAATGCATGAGAGAGCTTTAGTATGGTGGCTGTTTCTCCTCCTTGTCGCTGGAGATTTTCCACCTTGTTTTCTCATGTATTAAGAAGTTTATGATGGCTTCTATTTGGACTGTGGTCTAGTGGCATACAGGACTATGAGCGTAAAGAATGTGCACAGGTATTCTGTTAATTATTCAAGGTATCAGTATTTGAAAAAAGAAAAGACTGTGAAAACATTCTGTTCCACAATTAATTATTACACTAAGATATGTTTAAAAAGCACTGAAAAATTTGGTGTTTGTTCATTTGTATGTGTATTATAAATGTATTACATTGTACTCTGAGATGTGTGTGAGATGCTAAGCATGCCATAGATGAACTAACCAGTACAACAAACACTAAATCACTCAACACTGGGAGCAGCAGGCACACAGCATGAATACTGCGACCACATGTCATCACAGTAAGCTAAGTGCCTTTCCAGTGAAGGATCACTGACCAGACCAATGGGGCCAGTACCCATAGGTCTCTGATTGTCATGGTATGTTTTACCTTTCCATGACTTGATGCAGCTTGAAAGGACAAGACAGGAAGTTCTGATTCAGATCTTGCATGCAAAGCTTTCACAAAGTACTCTTGTCATGTAGCCTCATATCTCACGCATCATTGTGAGATATAGTTGAATCTCAATTGTTTAAGTATTTTTGTGTTGGGGGTGCTCACAAGATCCATTCTAGACTCTATCTGATGTTAACCAGAAATGGTGAAAAAATGTTTTTTGGACAAAGTAACACTTTGTGTCATCCACAGAGGGGAAACATGATTTGTCTCAGCTTATTCAAAACAAAATAAATACATTTCAAATGTATTCCTCTTTGCTGATAACCTACATTATAGAGCCTGACCGATAAAGGATTTTGAAGGCCGATACCGATACAAATATTTGTTGGTTTTAAAATCCGATATTCCGA
>JBBPDC010000135.1:22375656-22398292 GCA_037974485.1 Hemigrammopetersius urotaenia
TCGGCCATTATAAATGCCGATACCGATAGTTTGGAAAATGACTAATATCGGCCTGCCGATATATCGGTCGGGCTCTACTACATTAACAACAGTCCAAATCCGGGGGCTGTTCCTGCTCTTGTTTTCTTTCTCTAAAGGTTAACCAGCATCATTAATTCACATTTTTGTGCTCCAATATTAAAATATAGCCTGAATGTGTAGTGCACTATTGTACCAGATGTTGATTTTTTTTTTGTAACTTAATTGTGGAAATACCATAGCCTGGTCCAACATTGGTCTGCTGATGAGTTTGGTTGCTTGACAGTTGTTATATACACTGCCAGTCTCATATCTTCTCATGTGAAGCCATCACGAGGGAGGAACTGCTTGAGGTGTTTCTCTCCTGCGTATTTGAGGGTGACCGCTGATTAAACAAAGTGTTGCTCTTGTGTGTTAACAGTTCCTGAGAGTGAGGCTCAGGCGGCAGCAGGCCTCAGAGCACATCGCCATGATGGAAGGGGGCATGCAACTGCTGAATCGCGATGGCCACAGCATCTCGCACAACTCCAAACGTCACTACCATGACTCCTTTGTGTCCATGAACAGGATGCGGCAGCGGGGGCTGCTGTGTGACATCGTCCTCCATGTTGCCAACAAGGAGATCAAGGCACATAAAGTGGTGCTGGCTTCCTGCAGCCCCTACTTCCACGCCATGTTTACAAGTAGGTTCTTTTTCTACCTTCAAGTTGAGCTGTTTTCATCTTATAAGTGATGTAACAATGTGGAAATGGTTGTAGACCGAAGATGGATGAGGTCTCTTAATTTGGTACCTAAATGCCTTCCGGGCAGTGTGCTTCTCTCATTACGGCAATGCCAATTTACCAAGCCATCTCTGTCTTTCATTCTGTCCCATCTGCATAAGCGTACCCAGCTAATGCAATCATACTTGCATTTAACCTCATTTTTACAATGGCTTTAATGTCATTGGAAACACAACAGAACATCTTCATTTGTCACCCGTTATGAATATAAGAAACAATTCCTAAGTTCATCATTATTACTTTTCATGTACATACTTTTATGTAGCTGCTAATTTCAGTATGTATAAAAGCCTACGCTGTTTGTGTCTCATAGCTGCATTAGCTTGGCTTCCTTCTGAAGCATTTCCTGCTTTACTTCACCTCCCATTATTTTGTTTTCCATGCTGTATTCTCTTCCCTTTCCGGTCTTAGGTCAGCAGGTGCCGTGTTTTTCCTATCTCTCCTCTTCTCCACTGCACCTCAGGCTAGAGTGTGATGGTATGTCTCAGGACAGTGTGGGCCAACCAGTGCCATTACTATTCTGAACTTACCATACACCAGCGCAATTCACAACCAGATCAATTAACCCCTGATCTACCCTGAAAATTTCCAGTTTAAAGCAGAATTCCATCCAGACATGTGTTCCTCGGTCACCTATTATGTGTATGCTGTCTTTTTTTAATACTAAGTGGTTTTAAAGATAAAGGCTGTGTTTGAAATGGCTTGCTGTGTCCGCTGCTGTATATTGCATGCTACTCTGTATTAGTAGTATACAGTATATTTCCCAGAATGAGACAAAAACATGCTGGCAGGCTAGTTTTGCTAGTAGTTGCAAAACTAGACTGCCAGCATCAGGTGCTGAGCACTGAGCATTGATCTCAAGACCCAGTCCACGTTCCTTTGCCCTACTGTCACTGTTTAGCAACCTTTGCAAGATTTAGCAACGTGTGCAGATATATTTTGCTCTAAATGCATGGCGGAGTGACTTTTACTCATGTTATCCATTCAAAGCTGAAACCTTGACTATTAAAAACGTTCTTATCAAACCAGGCAGTTAGGTCTGTGGTCCTACAGCCTCCAGGAGTATTTGTCGAAAACAGCAAGTCACCCGGGTGTCTTTAGAGCACTGGAGAAATGCATGCTTGCCACATATTGCATACTACTTGCTATGTTTGGGCACAATCAGTATGTGAGCAGTATGTAGTGGGCTATTTCAAACACAGCTGTAGACTGCTTACTTTTTAGTAACAAGACAGATTTAGCTTCCGTTCTCTCAGGCCAGTGAGTCTGATAGAAACCCCGGCTCCTAATCTCTGCTGTATGTATAATAATTCTATATTTGAAGCAGATGATGACTGTGAACAAAAACTGTGAATATGGATGGAATTCCTCTTTATTTATTTAGCAGGTTTTGTCTGAAGATGTCTAAAATGCACACCAAGTTGTGCTGGTTAGCTTGAGTTGTTCAGTTTAACCTAAATGTCAGGCTTTATTATCACCATGCTTTCTAACAACCTGCCAACCTGACCTTTCTTTTATTTCTACAACACAAAGACCTTAGATGCAGTTTGTCATTGTGTGTGTCTGTGTGTGTGAACAGATGAGATGTCGGAGAGCCGTCAGACACATGTGACCCTGCATGACATTGACCCACAGGCGCTGGAGCAGTTGGTGCAGTATGCTTACACTGCCGAGATAGTGGTGGGAGAAGGCAATGTTCAGGTATACTTCCTTTAGTGACCTTGGGAAGAACTTATTTTAAGTGCTTCTGTGTTAACATTTTCTTAGTGATTCACTTGAAACTGCTCATGTGAATCTACCACAATGGAAGCAGAGAATCCCTGTAGCTTGAATAAGTCATAGTTAAGAGATCTGGCTGGTAAGTACACGTTAATGATGCTTATGAAGGCGCTGATGTGGTTTTGCTGCATCCTGGCCTATGGATTCCCAAACTGATAACAACCAATTCTGTTCACACATTTGGCAATGTGTTTGTCAGATGGAACTGCTTTAGGCAGTGCACTCATGCTTCACAAAAATGAACCTCAAATATGAGGAATAGTAGTTCATCGGATTTGCCTAAATCAAGGTTTTTCCATCTACTGACCCTGTGTGGGTTGATGTTTAAATATAATTACTATATTGAAAATATTGTAAACTTTATGTAATTAAAGTAGTAATAAGTCAAATTGATGAATCACTGGGGTGGAAGGATCATTAAAGAAAAAGAAAAAGAATGCAAAAAGCATTTAGTTCTCTGTCATTACTTTTTAAAATAATTGCTGTTATTATATGCGTCGGCTAATTTTCTTGGTTCTTGAATGTGGGCGTAATGTGTGAAGACCCTACTGCCAGCGGCCAGTCTCCTGCAGCTGAATGGGGTGAGAGACGCCTGCTGCAAGTTCCTCCTCAGTCAGCTGGACCCCTCTAACTGCCTGGGCATCCGTGGCTTTGCGGACACCCACTCCTGCAGTGATCTGCTCAAGTCTGCCCACAAGTATGTCCTACAGAACTTTGTGGAGGTTTCCAAGACAGAGGAGTTCATGTTACTACCTCTTAAACAGGTGAGGAAGTATACAAAGTAGGAACATTTGATTAGCCATCCTCTACCTGCCAGTCAGGGGAAGGGGCTGCCTTAGGGCCACCACTGACCACATAATATTTGCCATTTGTGCCATTAATGTAGTAGTGTTATGTTGGTGCATGGTATTCTGGAAAGAGTTTTATCAGACGGCAGATGTTTAACCATACTCTTTGTTGTCTTAAGGTGTTGTACAGTGTCTTTTCTTCTTTTACATATGTCACATTTAAGTGTTTAAGATTTTAAAACAAAAGTTAATATAAAGCAAAGAGAACCCAAAAAGTTTTTTAAAAAATTGTTTATCAAAGGAGATGTTTATCCATTACAGGTGTTTTTGAAACGCCTTGTTTGAAAAAGTAATTTCCCCTTCAGTTACTTAATCTTTATATCTTTATATTTAAATCTAAATATTGCTTAAATAGAGCCCACAGCTATGTCAAATAGGCTAAAAAACAAGCATATTAACATACAGTCCATTGTCAAAAGAAATCCCTACCAAAATTTCCTCTAGGAAAGTCACAAAAGTAATAGGAGTTTAGTTGCATCTCTCAGATGTTCTTCTGGTATGTGTCAGAATTGGTAAGGATGCTCATAGTACACAATACATCAGCACATTTTAGTTCCTTGGACATGGATTAGGCTTAGTCTTGGGCTTTTGGTCTTTGGTGTTTTTCCATAAAAGATCCTATTTAATCTAGGTTTAGGCTTAATCTGGGTCTGGTAAATCAGCCCTCTGTAATGATTTCAGTAATTCACATTTTGCAAGCCTACACAGTATTTCAATTGCAAAGATAAATACTGTGATAATGATTAACAAGCCATATACACACCGTTAAGATCCAGTCACTCCCGAACAGGAGGACAGACTGCCACGCTGCACGGTCTGACATGTACTAACCTGCACAAAATCATCCTTCTAGGTCAGCACCTTGTGTCATTCAGCATCACAAGTGGATTTTCTGCTTCTTCTCAAATCACGTGCCTGAACCACAGGCTGTCTATGAGAGGCTCAGGCATGCTAAAGCCTGTTTGCTACCCGGGTGATATCATTCCCTCTCGTTCTACAGTGTATGATATTTCTTAATCCTTTCTTCTCAAACCAAAGCCCTCTTTTGAATAATCTGAGTCGTGTTGCTGCTGCTCTTAGTTTAACAGCCTCGGAAAGGCTGTTTGGTTCCCTTAAATCCTTTTTCTTAAATCCCATCTTAGGGCTTGATTAGAGTATTCTGTGACAGTAGGTGATGAAAAGGGTTCTCTGTCTGTCTGTGTCTGTATGTCTCTCTCTTAGCAGTTGTTGTTGCCTTGTACCACTGCAGCAGAGTGAGTTTTATTTCTGAGCTCACTGGGCTGTGAGGTCTGCCCCAGATTTAAGCCCTAAGACCCAGGAAACATGTGTTTGTTTCCTGTACACAAACTGTGACCATAACAACGGGCCCGTATACATATACTCACGCACACGGACACACATGGTCACTCTTGATAAAGACTGTGATGGGCAGGGCAGGCAGCTACCCTGTTGTGTGTATAAATAATCCAGCTGGCATTATGCATTATTAGAAAGGAATTGCATGCATGAGTGACTGAGTTACCACACGCTGTTTTAGGACCCAGGCTGGGCTTGACAGCTGATGACAAGAACGTAAAAGACAGTGGTCACTGTGTATGCTGGTGTGTGTGTGTCTGTGTGTATGCAATTTGACTTTTACATGTATACACAAATGCATACGAACACACAAAGTGTGCATACATGCAAAGTGTGACTTTTATGGCATTGGAGGTCATATCACGTTAATACTGAACATCATTAGTTGTTGTCAGTACTTCTTGAGATTTTCTTTTTTTAATTATTTTTGGCATTATATTTGCAATCCCTATTACAGTGGCTATTAACACATTTTAAAACAAATCTTCACTGTATTTTATCCCTGCTTTATGATAAAATGCTTTGTTACTAGTGGTCAATTGGCCTCTAAAAGGTATCTGAAAAGTATCAGGAATCCCAAAAATTGTTCTAAAAGTCTATTAGGGTTTAAACATGTAAACACTCGGTCCAAATTAGACTATACTGGTAACTGAGAAATCTACCAATTACTATGTAATAACACTGACACAATCCTTTGTCTTACAGGAGTGTAAAATCAACTGCATTTTAGCAAAGAGAAATGTCAGGATTTGTAATAGAATGCTGTAAATAAGGTGAGGCAAGAAAGAGCACTTGTGCTTCTTCACTTGTACCACAAGGTTTTGGCATAAATCATTTCTCACAATTTGAATGCAACTGAATTTTTATTTACAAATCTGTGAAGCAAAAGTAGTGTTATTCGTGTTGCAATTTTTGCTAATAGAAAGTACTGGAAAAATATGAATGCGCTGAGAATATATAATACTAAATTGGCCAAATTAAATGTAAAAACCTCTGTTTCAGCCATAAAAACTTATATTTAATATGTGGTTTATACTGGTTTTATTTCCACTGCTGTGATAATTACTCTAACCACACTGAATACACACTCACTGCTATCGATTCAAGCCTGGCACCTCAGTCCAAATCATCATCATCATCAGATGGTAGCTCAGTCACGCATGTATGCTGAATTTTGGTACCCTCAGTGATGATGTGCTATGCACCACCATTGTTGGAGTTCGGTTGAAACCAGTTGAGAGTGGTGTAACTCACCGATAATGAGCACTAATGACATGTTTAAACAAGTGTGCTGTGTAATGAACTCACACAGTGTTGGTGCTGTGTTATGCGTGCTGCAGGTGCTGGACCTGATCTCGAGCGATAATCTGAACGTTCCATCGGAGGAGGAAGTGTACAGGGCTGTGCTGAGCTGGGTCAAACACGACATTGATGGACGGAGGCAGCACGTACCTAGAGTGAGTGTGCTTCTGCTTGTCTTATACGCCTTTCTTTCTGCAGCACACTAACAGGCCTGTCACACCAAATGATTAGAAATCAAGTAATCAGACAATTCATTTGACTATGGGTTGAGTACATGACTATTAATAAATAAAAACAGGATTTAATAAACATAGACCTACATGAATATGAAACTTTTCATAAGCATTTTTGGGGCGCCTGGTGGTTAGGGAGTTGCCCCTCTGATCAGAAGCTCAAGGGTTTGAATCCCAGGTGGCACCACCGAGGTACCGTCCCCACACACTGCTCCCAAGGCGTCATTGTCGGCTGCCCACTATTTCACTTGGGGGAAAATGCTTAGGACTAATTTCACACGGCTTGTGGTGCGTTCACATGTGGCAAATGTTCACTTTACACTTGCACTTCCTCATTTCAAAGAATGAAATCATATAATCAAATAATTACTTGATGACTTTGATTATTAATTCATTAAAAACAAGCCAAGCAATAACAATGGAACTAAATGAACAATATCAAACCATGCATAAGCACTTTTCAATTATTGTATAATACTTTCTGAAAGGAATTTTTTTTGCATCTCATCTCATTTCTTTATTCTCACACACGCATTGGTCCGCCCCTCCCCTAGCTGATGAAGTGCGTGCGCCTGCCGTTGCTGACGCGGGACTTCCTGATGAGTAACGTGGACACAGAGTTGCTGGTGCGGCACCACTCGGAGTGCAAGGACCTGCTGATCGAGGCACTTAAATACCACCTGATGCCTGAGCAGAGAGGCGTGCTGAGTAACAGCCGAACCCGCCCTCGCCGCTGTGAGGGTGCCAGTCCTGTGCTGTTTGCTGTGGGTTAGTCCTTTCCATACACTTACTTGTTTTCACACAAAAAATAGTTTGTTAATGGTGCACCTAAACTGACTTATTAAAAAAAAAGATTTTAAAATAATCATGTAAATATGTGACAGTTTTACTATTTGGGGGCAGCATGGTCATATTTGGTTTTAACAAAAGGAAAAATCAGAGTATTTAAACAAAATCTAGTGTATACAAAGAAATGCTTTGATTCACATGAAAATACACTGAGTAGTACAGCCAGATGTGAGAAAATTCAAAGGAATTTAACTTTTGACAATTGGTATGTAGGAAAGGACAGATTAGGCTTAATCTTACAGTTAAGATTAACACCCTTTTTCTTTCACAGGTGGAGGCAGTCTATTTGCTATTCATGGAGACTGCGAAGCCTATGACACCAGAACAGATCGCTGGCACATGGTGGCGTCCATGTCTACCCGGCGGGCAAGAGTCGGTGTTGCTGCCATTGGTAACAAACTCTATGCCGTGGGAGGGTAAGGGGCTTTCTTTCCCTTCCTCCTAATTACGCTGTGGTTTGGTTTAAAAATCAAATATGCGCAACTTTTGAATATAATCGACCAAAACATGGCTTATGCCAGAAGTTCAGAACAAGAAGTCTAATTCATCAAACAGCTGGTGGAAGCCTACATCAGCTTTATACTAACTGCACATTATCACACACATCTGAACTGTGCTTGTTAAGTCATTTTAAATAGACATGCTTATGTGGTTTCTGATGGAGTATGACATACTATATAAAAAATTACAAAAGCACAAGGCACAGCTTAGCACGGTGGGTGCAACCACCTTAAAGATTTTAATTGTTGTTTGTTATTTAGCCATTTTTGGTGTAATTCTCTTTTAAACAGCTCTCAGAATAGATAATGGGTTTCAAAAGAATGTTATTTTTCTATTATACTTCTAGTATGTCTGCAATACTGTGTAAGACTTGAAATCCAAATCTAGTTCAAACCAGGCTGAATGACTGACTTTGAGTGTTTCAGTAGAATTCTGCTGAACCTGCAGCATATTCGCTCATCAGGTATGACGGCACCTCTGATTTGGCTACTGTGGAATCCTATGACCCTGTGACCAATGGTTGGCAGCCAGAAGTGTCAATGGGGACCAGGAGAAGCTGTCTTGGTGTGGCAGTGCTCCATGGCCTGCTGTATGCTGCTGGAGGCTATGATGGAGCTTCCTGCCTCAACAGGTATGATATTCACAGGGTCAGGGAAAGATGACGGTTGGAAATAAACTTCATGAATGTCCCTTTTGATATGTAGAAAGGTTGCATTTTCGTTATGAGTCTCTCAGCCTCATGAGTTGAGTTTCTTGCCTCAACACATCTGATAGAGGGCAAAATTAGATGAGAAACTATGCAGCACAGGATGTACCTAGGAGCGGAATTAAGAAATACTTCTCTAAAAGAATGTTCAACCTATTGATGCTCTCTAGTTAATTGGTATTGCCAATTGTGCCAACTCACCCAGAGTCTGGCAGAACACATTATGATTTCTGTGTACTGTACTGTAACAAATTGTAGTTTCATGCAACATCTGTTTTTCCCTCCTGTAGTGCCGAGAGGTATGACCCACTAACAAGCACTTGGACGTCTATTGCTGCCATGAGCACCAGGAGAAGATATGTTAGAGTTGCCACACTCGGTGAGCTGCTTTGGGAGATCTGTCTGAATTACAAACTCTACAAAGTTTCACTCTACCGTTCTTCTCTGTAAACAACCATTGCTTATAATATGAAATTAGATAAGTTTGCCTTTTTGTGCTGCAACATTCCTGAATGTGCTAGTACTGCATCCGTTTTCAGAATGTAAACGCTTTGCTTGCTTTGACATAAATATAACTTGTTTATATCCTCTGCTCTTGTTTCAGATGGCAGTCTGTATGCAGTTGGAGGATATGACAGCTCCTCTCATTTAGCCACAGTAGAGAAGTATGATCCACAGGTACCTGACACTCCGTCTTTACTTGAACAGTATATTTCCCTGCCCAACAGAACAGTGTGAGATTGTCAGGTTTTTTGGCTCCATTAAAAAGTACTTATGTACTCCATGCCATATAATTGAATATGATTATTATAATGTGGTGTAACATTCAGCTTTAGGTGTTGTCCTCAGAGTTGCCATGCTGTATTTTCCCTATGTTTTTAGAGTAATACGTGGACCGCCATAGCCAACATGTTGAGCCGGAGGAGCAGTGCTGGAGTGGCTGTGCTGGAGGGAATGCTCTATGTTGCAGGAGGCAATGATGGAACAAGCTGCCTCAACTCCGTGGAGAGGTACAACCCAAAAACCAACACATGGGAAGGAGTGGCCCCTATGAACATCCGCAGGTAAAAGACCACTTTTCAAGTGTTTGCACCAGATGTGTCTACTGTGTGTTTACTGCTCACTTATTGAGTTTGCCAGAGGCTTGTCAGACTCTGCAACATAAGAGAGGACAGACTATTAATAATCTATGACTATAATCAGCAGTCATTGGCACACTGGCCAGTCTGCAGCCAGTGCAGTTGTTGAGGAGTTTCCTGTTACAGAACAGGCTCTGTTCCAGTAGAACCCTACTGTTCTAGCACTCTGTGGCACCCTTGAACCCTGTTAACAGAGCACTCCACTGATTATTTATTATATGTAATTATTTGAGAAAATTTATTATTCGGTACATTTCAGAGAAATAGCAATGATTGGTTGGTAGTTTGCAAGGCAATACAGTAGACCCCTGAAATTCACAGGGATCACATTCCAAAAGCACCTGCGAATTGTGAAAAAATGCTAATTTGCTCAACTTAATATATTATCCTTTAAACATGTAAAGGTAAACCCATAATCATACTGTTTATAGAGAACTCCCACAGTGCTAGAATGTATATGCTGTCATACATGAGAACACTCAGCGAAACACTCTGGAAACTGTTCTCATGCGGGAATTCTGGACTGCAGTTGCCAGAGATACTTCACAGAGCAGCAGCCAATAAATGGTTGCTTTTTGTCGGTTCGCGAACAATTATTAGTTCAGTTCTAAGAAAAAAATCTGTGAACGACTGAGACGGCAAACTGTGAACCGCAGGGAACACTGTATACTCTTTACATTTTCAGAGCAATGGCAATGACTGGTAGTTTGCATTTTAAATAGTCTAGTAGGGTTACTAATCTGAATGTAGAATTAATCGTACCATAGTTGAGAAATTGCCACTACCATCACGTAACATTAAAGTAAACGTTCTTCTTCTTTTTTTTTTTATATGCAACAGTAACAACAACAGCGGACCTTCAAGTTCCGATTCAGCTTTTACTGTGCATATGGTTTAGGAGTGGTTCTGGCATGATTGTGATTTGACAATTTGACCACATGATGTTCTGCACTATTTTCCCTATGCTTCCACATGGGTAGGGTTCACTCAACAAATCTATGATCTTGCAATTATTCATTATTTTCAATTATCAGGCGATATTTTTTTTATCACGCGATAAGAATCTCACGCCGTTAACGGCCCAGCACTAATATATATAGGTGGGCATAGATTAATTTTTTTAACGCCGTTAATCTCATTGGAATCTTGGCGTTAACGGCGTCATATATATATATATATATGAATCATTGATGAATCATCCATTTTTAGTAGATTACTTGATCACTAATAGTGACAGTCCGACATATTTTACCAAAGTCCATCTGTGTTCAGTTACCCAAAGCACACATTCTCACCCTGCCTAGGAGCACCCACGACCTTGTTGCCATGGACGGCTGGCTGTATGCTGTCGGGGGTAACGACGGGAGCTCCAGCCTGAACTCCATCGAGAAGTATAACCCACGCAGCAACAAGTGGGTGGCAGCATCGTGCATGTTCACACGGCGCAGCAGCGTAGGCGTGGCCGTCCTGGAACTGCTCAACTTCCCCCCTCCCTCCTCACCCACCCTGTCCGTGTCCTCCACCAGCCTTTGACAAAGGGTGAAGACCCGTCTGAGCTCCAGCGGCCTGCCCTGCGTGGCCAAGAGGCGCAACTGCTCAGTATGAGCTCTGGAGGAAGAGCAATAAAATATATAAAGAGATTTTTTTTTTTCCTTCGGAATGTAGTTATTGATTGGTTCTGCCATGCATGTTTACCGAAATTTTGTCTTGGCGGAAGAAAAAAAAAATAGTCCTGCTGTGCCACACTAGGTGGCAGTGATGCGCAATGCTGCCCGGTTTTGCCCTTGTGCATGGATGCACATATACAGAAAGAGTCTTCAAAAAGCCATTGCTGGATACTTTGGATGACAAACATCAAATGGGGTCATATCAGTTTGACCACAGAGTACATGTTTAAATGTATTTTCTTATTTATTTATTTAATGTAATATATAAACATGACACTATTTCAGAGATGTTTTATGAACTGCAGAAGGACCACAGAGATTTGCCGTTTTAACTTATTTACATATCAGTGATGGTAGAGGATGATGTGAGTTACGATTAGTTGTGGAACTAGAAAATGTGTGAGTTCTGACTAAATGTGTAGAGTTTTCAGTGCAGGGATTAGGGTTTTAAACCTACTGTCTGGTGAAGTTCTGTTTCCGTAGCCATGGATTATATAAAGCCTTCAAGACAGTAATCTCAAATATAGATTTATTGACCCCCAGGGGAAATCTGAGTGTAACCTGAGTAACGTAAGTAAATGGGGGACGTTCTAAGGTTTTCAACTGTGATAGGCCTCTCTAAGGTAATAGCCATAATGAAATGTGGATATGACCTGCAGCAACATAGTCCTCTCACACTGTTACTCAGTGTTTGCATGTTTGTCTTGAGAAAGACCAATATGGAGCCAGTACTCAGTAATTAATGCACGGTAACACATGGCACAATGCCAGTTTGACCTAGCTTCATAGTCTTTACCTCATTTGTGTTGGTGCACACTCAATACACAAGCAGGGGTTGAAGATAATGTATAAAATCTAAAGTATGTGTTGCATTTCAGAACATTTCCACAGTGTTGAGAAGTTTAAATCTGGTTAGAATGTGTGAATATCTGGTGCTGGGATGTCATGGGTATTGGCAACTACAAATACATCTTTCCAGTATTAACTGTAGGATTTAAATATGGTAGGGTTGTTATCGAGTTCAGGAATTGAGGGCACAGGTTTACGGAAAGTTTTTAGTAAACCAGTTCCACCATTAGTCATCGCCGCATATACTTTGATTACAGAAATGTAGCATAACTTCTAAGAAGTTAAGATTTTTTTTTTTCCTTTTTTTGAAGGATTTTGTTGATTTTGAACAAACCTTGTCTAGGTCAGAAGAAGTTTGTGCACAGAGATGACGAAGTGCTTTGTCAATCTGAAGGCTTTCAGCCTTTTTTGTGGCTAGGATGGTGTCCTGCTGGTTTGAACGTAAATGAGTATTGCACAAGGTAACCTTCCTAGTGGATAAAGGAAATGTACATAACCAAATATTCTGATCTATTTGTGTATGTGATCGTGGCTTTTTTGAGTTCTTGTTGTTTTTGTCGTCCTTGTTCTAATGTGTTGTGGTCATTTATTTATATTGTGAGTTAACTTTTGTTATATTTATGAAGGAAATGTAAAAATTATTTTTTTGCACTGTTCAGATGGAGCAATACACTACTGTACACAAAAAGGAAATAAAGCTGTTTTCAAGTGTGATGTGAGCTGGAGCTTATTTTAGAAAAGTCGGATTCAGTCTTTTTTTGTTGTTATTTATTTGGGTCGTCAATGTTTTCTTAAATCATTAAACAGACTTAAAACTGACAAGTATTCAGAAAGCTTGGATTTTCTGGATTTAATGTATTTTAGTGCATATGCTGACTTGAAAGTCACTCATACTTATGTTCTCATAAGTATAAATAAAATGGTAATGAATTGGGGCATGGGTTAAGTATTCAGACCCTGCAAATCAATAATGAGTGATTTGTTGCAGAGCTGTGACTGGCAATTACATCTTAAACAACTTTATTACATTTGTATGTCATTAAACATTGTCATGCCGGGAGACTGGCTAGGTCATAAAAGTACTCTAGCCTGATTTAGAACCTTGTCTGAGGTGTTATGACTGTATGTCTGGTTAAAACCTTTTCCCCTTTCTTGACTGATGAGATTAAGTGTTCCTTTAATATCCAAGTACATCCTTCCGTTCATATGCCCTTCAATGACTTGTAACACCCATGTACTGTTTGCTGAGAAGCAGACATGTATCCTAATGCTCCTATCTTTGTACTTCACTGTGGGTATGATGGTCATCATGTGAACAACCGTTCATTTGACAGCAATCTGAATGATTGCCATTACTGTCTGATTGAAATACTGTCAGAGGACTACTAGCCTCTTTCTTACCTTCCTTATCATTAATCTGAAAGAGTTCTTGCATGGTGCACCAATCCAGGCAAAATATTTGTGGTTACATTATTTTTTTTTCCAATTCAAGTGCTAAATAATGTTATCCCTGAGAGATTTAAAAAGGTCCTTCAACTTCACCACGATTGCAGCTTTGTTGCATGACATCTCCCCAAACAATTTTAACTTATTTTATTGTGACAACAGATGCCACAGAATATTATTTAATTAATATGTAAAACATGTTAAAAATATAATATGTTCAACTGCACAGGCACAGAAAAGAACATAAGGGACAAAACCAGCAAAAACTGCAGAAAAATGCTCTTTACAAATACACTATGCTTTATACACAAATGCTGGGGCATTAATACTATGGATAAGTAACTTACAGTGAAGTGAATCACTAGTAACTAAAATGGTGATTAGGAATATGTTATGATACATCACAGAGATAAATAGTAGATATGGTAAAACTATTGCACAATAATAATGTTTTAAGACCCAATAAGAAACTTGTTGATATTGGACTATGGCATGCAATAATAAAGATAAGAATGCACTTAAAGATTTTAAAGCCCAGTAAGAAATTGCACAACAAAGTATGTGTGACAGGGAGGAGCTCTAGAGTCTGATGGCAGTTGGGAGGAAGGATTTTAGTGGAACACTTTATGCTGGTGGGGCTGTGTGTAAAATTACTTCTCAGTTCAGCCTCAACACTGCGGGGTGTTCGTGATGGACTGAAGTCTAGACAATGTTCTCCTGTCAACACTGTCAAGTTTCTCACCCACCTATGAGCCCACGCTCATGACCAGCTTTAGTCTCTTGATGTCTGTCTACCACTTTCGTGCTGCCACCACAGCATAGAAAATTACACGGTCCAATACAGACTCATAGGACATACACAACATGGTGTTTCAGACTCTAAAATATCAGAGACTACATATGAAGTACAGCCTAATCTGAACCCTCTTGAAGGTGCTTCTTTGGTTTTTGATGCTGAGCTGCAGCTGATTCAGCACACATCAGTCAACAAAACTACCCACAGCCATCCAATATATGAAATGCAATAAACTGAGTTTGAATAAGTGGGATGAAATATGGAATGAAACTGTGAAACAGAATTCAGAATACACACACACATATATATATTTAATCGTGATTAATCACATGGCTTTCTGCAATTAATTGCAAATTGTTCTCCGCAAAATTTAATAATTAACTCAAAAGTAGTGTATTGTGCACTTTTATATTTAAAGCAGCACTGCTATATGAACAAAAGTGCAATAACAGTTGGTTTGCAAACACTTTAAACAAATAATGAGCTGTTTTACAGCAGTGTTCACACAGCTGCAGGTCAAATATATTTCTGTAAAAAAGTAAACATGAATGTCATCAAATCAAATACAAAACCAAGGCTATTTGCGACTGCAGGGCATTCATGTTTGATCTAGTTTGTTATAGAAAAATAAGTTAGCCTCAGAGTCCAGAGCATGGGGGCGCGGAACCATTATAGCTGTTGTAAAGAAGAACCAACTCCATATGAATGTCCAATGTTATCAAAGTCTCTGGTGGAGTTATGGTCAGGTGTCCCTCTAGGTCTCGGCTGGTTTTCACGGGGGTCAGGTGTCACATTACTTTTGTCCATATGGTATATATGTCTATGCGTAGAACTGTGTTCTGGGTGGAAAAAAAAGTTTTCAAAACAAAATAATAAAAAGAAACTGCATCATTTTCCTGTAAATGTTGCTTATATCATTACAGTATGTAAAGAGCCTGTGTTAAAGAGGGAGTAGCCATCTGCAGGACTGCTTTAGCTCTTTACAGTATCAGTTTGTCCTGTCCCTGTGGTGTTTTCTCTCTGTCTGATCCACACAGACAGCTGCGCACTCTCACTTTACCCTCCATGACCTCAGCTTTGCGGCATGTACACCTGTGAGCTCATACGCTCTCACACACACATTTGAAGAGCTGATGTGGATGGTGTGTCTAATAGGAAGAACATGTTGCCTGTACCGTGTTGGTGTCTTGAGATTTCTATGGATGAGATGGTATGAACGTTTACTATCATGAAATCAGTCACCAAATGAATGATGTTTTCGATCTTATCATGTTGAAGTGTAATGGATAAGAATTCCCCCCAAAAATCCCATTTGAGCTAAGATGGGATGGAATATACACTGCCTGTCGTGAACTGTCACGTATTTTCGGTTTTATTGTAATATATTGGATATTGCACTATATTAAGCCCAAGCTTTGTTTACAAGCTTATGTTTATATGTTGACAAGAAACTGAATGGATGAGGCCAAAACACCACTGTGCCATTCTAATTTCTCTCATATTGAGCAGTTATAAATCTGAAATAAACTGAAAATGGAAACATTACCATATTAACGTAAGACACTGTTTCAGTCACAACTTTTTTTGCTGTACAGAAAATGAAACAGCTACCTTACGAGATTGGACAGATCTGAATGATGACTTCTTGGGTTCTTACTCTACTATGCTTTAGGTCATTAAAACTGGTAATGGTCTTAATTTTGGGCTTAAAATGAAGCAGAAATGTTCCAGTGATTTTTCTGGGGCTTTGATCTTTAGAGCCTTTTTAGAACATTTCAGATGCCTTTGTTAGAGGATCATTTATTAAAAGATTCTAAGCAAAGTGGTTCTCCTATGGCAGCTTTTTGGGCACTTTTATTTTTAAAAACCCACTTTCTTAGTGTCATGTGACTGAGTTGTTTTAGGTATTGTTAGTGTGTGTTTAGGGGAGGAGAAGAGGGGGCATGTCTGGTTGACAGTAGCCCCCTGCAGCATGCCGTCTTGTGCTGATTTGAGGGACAGTAATGATTTTACAGCCTGGGCAGGCAAATACAGGTTCAGATATGCAGCATAGAGGGAGACCAAGTGGCCCCAGCTTTGCCAACCCTAAGCCCCGTCCACATACCCAAACGCCTGACCCTCCCATTATTGACTCGGTCCCACCCTCATACTACCATCATTCATTCACACAAACATGCAGCTCTAAACCGTGCTCCTGTGTCTGCATGGTGGGAGAGGGTCAGGTAGTTCTGCTGCCAGTCCCACAACTGTAGTTCCAGCTGTCTTTGTGTACACACAGAACACTGATGGAACTGTTTAATGATACACTGTGAAAAAATGCTATTAGTGTATGCTAAAGATCAAGTGAAGTGGTTAACACCGACTTTTCAGGCCACAGTTGCTAAACTTTTCCTTAGTGGCCCTATGGATTTATAGTAGTACCTTTACATGATTTTTTTTGTATGTTCCCGATTAAACACAGACATTTGAAGCAAGCAAAAGACATTCCTGGTTTTTCCAGAAATTCCAAAAGTCATACATTCAAGCTTAACAACATTGTGATCTATCTGACCTTGTATGTAGTAGTTTCACAGCTCCCTGACATTGAGCTGTTTTCATACCCTGGTTATGGCTTGTGTTCACCATATTAGATTATAATGTACCTAGTTCACCGAAAGTTATTTATTTATAGTATCTATACACAGAATTTGTATATATATCATAGTGAATAGTGGACGGATTATTTAAATTTAGATTTTATATTTTTGTTCGTTTGTCTGTGCAGTCATATCATAACCAAAATTGCGATTGTGATTTAGGACTTCAGGGGAAACTGCTATAATGAAGCCAGTAGTGTAAAACCCTCGTTCTCTTTCAGTGAAAAAGAAACATTGACAAAAGCTTTGGCATCTACATCACTTTACATAAATCAGAGATTCCTAAAGACAGGCCAGGCAACTTCATGCTCTACTTTATTATTATATTTCCCAATACTGACTGAGTTGTTTCAGGCGTGATAAATTAGATAAAGCACTTGTTTTAAAGTCCTTTTAGTATCATTCAGAAGATGGTCGGATAAAGTCCAACAGCAGGAGAGCACTTTGTTGCTTTCAAGGAATAGTGAGGCCCTTGTAGTTCTTGTGTAGTTTCACTTTTTTTCTGGGAAACCTTTTCCGTTACGCTTCTTCACCTTTAATGTAAACGGCTTCCTTGTTGTTGTTCCTGAGAAACATACGCAGGTAAATCCTACTTGCTAAATGTGTAAAGGAACAGCTCCGACCACACTCTTGGCAAGACAAAATTTCCAGTTAATCTCCATGTATTTTCACTGACATCAGAATTAGTTCTTTGTGGCTGCTGCTCATGTTTGACTGATTAAATCAAGGCAGTCTCAATAACTAACAACATTTAATCCAATGAACTGTTGACAGCCTTTTGATCTGTACTTCAAAGTAATACTTTGGCATTTAGGTGCACTTTTTGGTTTGGTATTGCGAGAACTTTGACACCAACGGTTCTTTCTCGCACACCTGACACAGCAGTTCTGTCCCATGTGGTCCGCTAAAGGTGTGAAGTTAGCACCTTGGCTCAGTCTGGAATAACATCGTAAGAGACGTCCACTGACAAGCTCTCCAGTGGACAAAACAGATGACTTGTCTCGTGTGTGTGTGTGTGAGTGTGTGTGTATTTGTGTGTGTTGGTCAGAGTATCACTCGAAATTGCAGATCTAATTAAATTTTCACTTTCTTATCTGTTTTTTTTCTGGTGGCCTTTTAAGGAAAAAAGTGGAAGGTCAGTAAAGGGCCATGACCTGCTAGTAGATCCAGGCGTCTGTTCTCGTTTGTACAGCTTAAGAAGAACTGCTCAATTTTTAATTGAAATGACTGAATTCTAAGCCTGGGAATTTTCGTGAAAGCAGACACTCAAAAACAGAGATTCACAGATCTCCTGGATGCTGAGCACCAAATTCATTTGAACACCAAGTATTTGTTTTATTTGTTTCACAAAACTTGCATAAAACTTGCATATTGCATATTCTGGATGTTTGCCTCTGCCCACATAAAGGCCAACTTGGTAAAGCGTCAGTATTAAGACCAATAAAGTCAGCCTAGTTGTCCTGAACCTTACTGCAAGTTGATAGAGGGTCTTCCATAGCTATGGCCTTTGTATCCATCATCATCCTCAACATCAACATATTTAAATAAATAATAGAGCATTTTGAAAAATGATCTGTGCTTAACTTTATTTTGAAGTGTGTGCTCCCCACCTCCACCTACTAGTGTGGTTCTTTTTATTATTATGGTTATATGGTTGACTTAAGAAATATCTGACATATCATTTGAAATGTCCTGTTTAGCCTGAAATTTGCATTATTCATGAAAAAAAAAGATTTTATCCCACGTAATGGAAGAATAAAGCTGTGTGACAAAATATGCCATTCACTTCCTTGTCTATGCCTATATGGAAATTAAGCTGAAAAACATCCTGCTTGGATTTGATTGCTTATGTGGTGGTGCATTGACATCATATGTGTATACCTATTCAGCCTTCAACAGTTTAGCTTCACACTTAAGTTATAAAGACAAAAACACTTGCCTGTCAACTCAATAACCACCAAGTTGCAGATTCAATCCCCCACTTTCTGCCACTGTGTCCCTGAACAAGATGCTTAACCCTTGGTTACTCCAGGTGGACTGTCCCTGTAAATAACGGTTGTAAGTTGCTCTAGATAAGGGTGTCTGCCACTTTACCTTTACTCTAAATGATGCACAATACAAGACAGAAGACCATTTATATTATATGAGTCTTAAAGGAGCAGTAATAAAACAGAGGTAACCAGAGGTTGGAAAATGGTTATGAAAAAAAGTGTTGTTTTTCTTCTTCTCCTTATTATTATTGATAGGAAGCTACAGGGCACATTACAGACCTTTGCATATTATTGTGTGATCCCAGATGTTTATTTGAGTATTTGCAGCATGCTGAGAAACAATGCAAACCTTCACCCCCTTGTAATGAATATCTGATCCTTCCTGGTGGCCATTATGGAAAAAAAAACTGTGAGTCAAGCTTAGTTTAATTAGTTTAACGTATTTCCCTGTAATTGTTTTTGGCTTTTCTTGTAGAAAGCATTTGTTCCCCCTTGTCGAAAAAGCGGAATTTCATGTTTTGTAAGATCTCTTTCCCGGACAAGGCCTAGAAAAAATGGAGTGCATTCATAAAATGTTTGGGCAGATGATGAGTTACAGTGTTGAAATTGGCTGCAGTTCAGAATTCCTTCCTCTCCCTTTCACTATCGCCGCAGATTTCAGATACAGCTACCAGAAAACATGTTAGAATAGTTCATACAAGTATAAATATTGTAATGTACATTTTAATTGATGTAATCCATACTAAAAACGACACACTAATGTATTCAGACCTACTCTGCAGGAAGCTGACCAGCGTTATGTTGTTCTGTTACTTTGATTAATCATAAGTGGAGCATGTAGTTTGACTACTTTGCAACTTTGCATGTAACTGATAGTAGGAAGAAAGTTAAACAAATCAAACCAGATCTGCTAGCAGGATCTATAGTAGATATAAATAGGCAGCTGGTAGGCTGCTATGGACAAGCAAGATAAAGTGCCTCCACAAACTTCCATTCAGAGTCAGATTCCCCAAGTGATTGAGCTTTTCGTTAGTCATCATGAGCCGCAATGGAGTTCTGTCTGAAAGCTCAATCATAATTAAGATCATTTACATCTCACTGGAAAATGGAAGTGTGAGGTACTTAAAACACTGTTCTGAACGGTATTCTGATATCATACTTAGCACTTATGCTAAACTTGTCAAAGCACTCAAGATCTCATTAAGATAATGATTCAAAAGCTACAATGCTGGGATTATTCATAGGCTGTGGTCAAACTCAATTATAGCTTCACAATTTGATGGCTCCTCAATAGTTCTTGACTTGACTTTAATTGGCTTAGAACATCCATATAACTTAAGGGTTCTTCGTCTCCAACAAAAAAGATCTTTTAAAGCATCACCTGTGATTCTTAATGGCACCAAGAGAGTTTCTTCTACAGCAACTAATCATTTTGTGTTTGACTGTTTATGCTTATCAGTGCTTCCTGACTGTTGGGAACTTACTTCCATATCCTGCCTCGACAGGGTATAGTGAGAGGGTTTTTGTAAGACCAGGCAGCCAATGATTACCTGAGGATGAACTCCAAGCCGAAACTGTTTTAGAATCAGCCTCAAACAGAAACTCATGACAAAAGCCCAGACTTTCCCAGATGGTGTTGGAATCTTCCTTGAATTGCTCCTGAACTGCTGTCTCTTCCAAAGGCTTTAGTGTGAGTGCTGAGTGAGTCACCTCTCAAGCTGAAGCGTGTGCTGACTACAGATGAGTGAGTAGTGAGCGAGGAAGGACTGTTTTTCCATGACAGCATTAAGCTATGACATAGAGAAAAATGTCTCACATAGCCTGGCATGACCGTTATCAGTACAAGCCTTGTTTCCCTAAAACCTTTCATAACTTCTTATTGCTTTGTAAGAGAATGTGAAACTAATTTTAGCCATAGATTCTGAACATAGTCTCCCTGTGTGATATTTTTTATTGACATGTGAGGATGTGTAATTTTCTGAAACATGACTAGTCCCGGCCTATGTATCAGCATTTCTGGACACTGGCAGAGTTTCAAAAGGGAGTGGAAAGATCTCTTGATTTGGCATGCTATACTTCCATATCCTGGATCTTCTGGTTTAGATCACCAGCCACCCACACAATAACTGTGCACATTGCTTTTTAATGATGTTGAGACCCTCTACACCACAGAGGAAACACTTTTGCATCCTTAAAGAACCTTTGAGTTAAAGAGCTTCAAGACACACACATTGAACAATTCTTTAAGGAAACAAGGGCAGTTCCTCTGTGGTATTATTCCAAAGAACTGATGTCTTTTTTGGCATCTTTATTTTTAACAGTGTGTAATTGTAAACGAAACATAGTTCCTAGCTTCAATGAATCATAATTCAGGTGATCCGTTTTCAGCAAAAGTTTTTTTTACTAGAGTTTTGATATATAAACATGACTGATCACATAATACCCTGAGCATTAATCCTCTAACCTTCCTGTCCTGGCTAAACAAGCCAAAATGTAAACAGTCTCCTTGTGTATGTGCCTTATATAGACCATGGTCAGAGCAGAACGATGGTCCTGTAGCTTTTTCTTCACACATTTGTGATAATGTCGTACTTGCTGTGCTTTGAAGTGTGGCGTATCAGGGCCACAAACAGGCGGGGATCAGATTGCTTTGTATTCTACCTGTCTGGGAGCCTGTGGGGTAGGCTGACCCAAAATATGATTAGATCATATCTTTCTCAAACACATGGAGGCCGTACACTCAACGGCACATTCTTCTGAGCAAATAAGGCCGAGTGAAAGCAATGCAGCTCCTTCCTCAAACAGTGGCACCCTGAGGCCTTTCAGTTACAGATCTCATCACTGACCTGATTAACAGGAATTTCCATAGTCCGTTTTAAAACACTGAGCTCTCAGTGAATGCTCCAGTGAAAAACCAACAAGACCTAAAGTAAATTATGAAGAATAATATTGACTGAGTGGGACCCTCTATTGTTAACCTTAGCTTCTATATGCATACACTTCTAACATTTATTTACATTTGTCTCAATTAAATTTGAACAAAGGTACAATATCCTTGTTGATCATATGTCAAAAAAGAAACAGAGTACCAAAGAACCGAAGAAATTGTGTCATAACCCCCGAAAGTCCCAAACATGTAACATCCTCATTTCAGTAACATGCTGAAACATGTTTAAGCTTCATTTAAAATGTACATTTTGGGACAGCATTCATATTATTGAGTGAACTGACTTTCTAATACTAAGTTAATGGTGAGAAAATCTGGTTTCTTATTATTTGAAGTTCAATGCATAAGACATTTTAAGGCAGTCTGGACAATCTGGACAATTTATATTTAATCTTATAGTGTATGTTGCATGAGAGAGGAATGAAGTTTATATGCTGGTGAATCTTGGCCATTTACAAGTTTAACATGCTCATGTTGTCAGATGATGTGATGCTCAGCTTAAAATGCTTCACTCACTTTCAGAATGTATAGCTGGTGAAGAATGGATAGGCTTAGAATGTGCCTTATATGTGTTCCTTAAGTTAAATAATTAAAACTGTATGCAGCAATACAATAAAATGGGTCATTGCTGGGCAACATATTATTATATTAGGGCTGTCAGTAGATTAAAATATTTAATTGCGATTAATCTCATGTTTGCCATAGTTAACTCGTGATTAATCGCACCTTTAAGTCTGTACTAAATATACTGTTTTTAATACTCTTATCAACATAGGAGTAGACAAATATGT
>JBBPDC010000135.1:22401026-22433165 GCA_037974485.1 Hemigrammopetersius urotaenia
GATCTGTGCGTTCTGCAAAAAGGCCCAAGATGCGGCCGAGATGCGAAAACCCAACCTGGTAAAGAAAGTCCCAGTCCTCCCCTGCGCGCGTTACTTTGGTGAAAAGGATTTTAAAAACCTGCGTTAACGTGCGATAAAATAATTGTCGGTGTTAAGTAAATAATGCGTTAACGCGATAATAACGCGTTAACTTTCCCAGCCCTATATTATATACATTAATTATTTGAAGAAAACAGAGTATCTCCAAAACACAATTTTTCTGATGTTAATGTAAAAAGATTTTATTTGGATCACTCCTATTAGTCCATTTGGCATTTTATTTTGCCATAATGTTAATGGGCAACAAGGATTTACAAACTGTGTAAAAAAACTGTGCCTTTTTACTTTCTTCCTACATCAGTAATATAATTATGAACATGAAGGCACATTGAACTGGAAAATTGCGTGTACATTAATATCGACACGCGACCATATGCAAATTCTGTTGTGGTTGGCAAGATCATTTGTATGAAAGAAAATAAGCTTCTCTGTATTTTTACTCCAACTAAAATAAACAAGACCACCATACAGCATAATATGAATAGTGTACTTGAACATACTCATGCATGGGCATGTAAATTTACTTGTGCCTGGCAGGAAGAGTTGAGTGAAAAACTTCCTCTACCTTTCCTCTTTATCATGTTTAAAACAGAGAGAGAAAACATAGATGGAACAGATATATAAAGTAAAAGAAAATCACACAGAATATACTTGATTCAAATGAGCGTGCCATCGGAGTAATTATGTTACCAGACATGACCATGAAAAACACCAAACCCGTCTGTTGGCATTACTGTATCATCATGTTCGGACATGCCTGTGTGTGCATTTGTGCTTGATTGACACCACCAGGCTCCATTCGGCCCTCGCAGTCATTCTTGATGGCCTTCAGAATGTTTAAATGGAGCCATTTGTCCAGTGCTAGGTGTGAAAAAGCACACTTCTCTTTGTTATGAGGCTTTTTTTGTAAGAAGAGGTCCCATGGAGGTGTGAAGTCCACTACACTCCCTCCCACATCTCCTCCCCCTTGTGCCCACACACACCTTGCTCCTCCCACCGACACACTCCTTGTATACACTCCTCTCTCCCAGCTCTCTCAGTATCAGTCTTGCCACACTGCTGAACTGACTGGTTCACACAACTTGGATTACAGCTAAAGGAATATTACACGCCTGGTCCGGCAGAGACACAATCACTCACTGAGGAGACATACACGCACCCAGGGTCAACATGGGGAGTAGCATGTCATGTGTCCCTCAGCACAACTTCAGGTTCTCCAGCAAGAGTTTCATACGGCGGAACAGGTAAGTCTGAGCACAGCTGTGACATCTAAGGTCTAAGAATTGGATATCAAAAACTTACTCTCATTTCTTCTTGACTTTACCCATAGAAGCATAACGTTGTGACTTTGTAACACATTTTATATTTATTCACCCCTTTAAAGAGCAGGCATGTTGTTCAGTTATTAACCTTAAGGTTTAACAATCTATCAGTGCTCTTACAAATGAAGGTGCGAATGGAGAAAATGTCATTTAAGAACTACTTAAAGTTGACTAGAGAACTATAAAGTGGGTTATTTTGTAGAGAAAAAATCTGAAAATGAGACATAAGGAGCTAGAGTATATCTGAATTGTATAAATAAAGACATGTTCTGTACCATTTAAAGCTATTTTCCAATGGTACTGTACATCCCAGTCAAGAACATTTGAGAAAGAATCATTTTCATGTTCTTCTTCCTCTTCTTAAAAATAAAAATAATAATAATAATAATAATAATAATAATAATAATAATAATAATAAGGGTTCTGTATAGAACTGTGACAATTTAAAGAAAAAATTGAATGTTTAAATGCTTCTTTGCCAGCTTAAATGGTTCTTCTCTATGGTTTAAAGCCTTTTTTATATGTTTTTTTGAGAATCTTTTTTTAATGTGAAACTGATTCGTGCATTATGAAGCACTAACCCGTTTGCAGATCACAGGCTTTATAATATTTATACTGTAATATCAGTGTGCCATAGGATAAACATTCACTCAGTGCCTGCTGCTCATCTGCATAATGCTGATGTCTGTAATTCTCATTGCCGCAGTGCCTGGATCACAGTTCACAGCCAGACTTACTCTCACATGTGCTGATAGCGTTCAGATCTGTGATAAAGTTGCTCAGCTTACTCTTCCGATAGCTTTACCACATGGTGCTGGGCAAGCGTCGATGCTTCAGAAGACTATTCCATTGGAAATGCATTTGTCAGAAGATGAAAAAGATTTTTTTGGAAGGTTTAAGAGTGACTGTAGAGGTGAAGTCAGTGTGTGCACAAAGAGCTAGAAATCATAAAATGCTATTCAGCTAGGCACTTTCTTCAGGGTTTGAAAATCGATCTTTTAGGCAGTTACACACTTTTAAATCAAAACAACGGTGCCAGCCCAAGTCCCCCATGGCCAGTCCTCTCTCCTCATCTCACACACTGTAGCAGGTGAATTACAAGTTGTTCAAGAACAATGATGTCACTGTTCATGTTTCCTGTCCGTAACCGGGTGGGTTTCACGCTGTAAGCAAACGCGATACCCCACTAATACCTCGAGCGACAGTTACTATCTAGGCTTTTTTACCAACACCTATATTGGTTAGGTGTATTCCTTCCTAGCCTAAATTCTCTACATGCCACACTTGTTCATCATTTGATTTCTGTAAAGAATTCCACAGATACTTTCAATAAGTCTGTGCATGAATGATCCCAGTGTTATGCTAATTGCATTCAAAGCGCAGATGAAGAAGAACCAGTCCAGTGCCTGACTTCCGCTCTTATGAATGTGGAGGAAAAGACTTCTTTGCAGAGATTTGACACTAATGATTACAAATGGGGTCGTGGGTGACAAAGGATGACACTGGAACCTTATTTCAATAACCATTCCCTGTGTGTGGAAACATAAGCTCTATTGTTCTCCCAGCGAAAATGTGGCCCTGTACTATGCATTGACCAGTATGAGCAACGGGAGGTGCTGAAAGGTTGAGAAAGGACAGACAATGGAACTGTAATGACTTTTGTGTGGGACACTGATTGACAGACAGACTTCGACAGAGCAAAGAGAAGACACTGTGATCCATCTGGGTCACAGAGGTTTTACCCTGAGATCCTTTATTAATCTCTCTAATCCCCAAATCACAGACTGAGAGTAGTTATCAAATGAAGTTGCAACTCTGTCTCGTTTCTTTCAAACAGCAGTCGACTGTTTCGGAAGAAGAACCCGCAGGAGGGACAGGAGAAGTCCAACAGCATCATCAATATTCTCTGCACCGTTACTCCTAGAAAGGTGAGGAATGTCCTGTCTAAAGCATGTACAAAAATTGGGAAAAGTCAATAAAATCAAACAAATGACTGCTAAAAAGAGAAAAGTAATTTTCAGAAATAAACATGTGGAATTGATTAGATTTTAGGGTCAAACTCTTCCCAGTTTGCTCTCAGATAGGAAAAGAGCACTAAACTAAATGGGTAGATGCTTTAGAAAACAGGAAGGATCTACTGTGTGCATTTTTAGAAAACCTTTATAAACTCTCATCACTTGGAATAAAACCTATTTTACCAAAGTTCATTAAACAAGATCCAGAATATTGTGTAATATGTACTAATGATAAGAACTGTACTGACTTTGCTTTTGTCCTTAGGAAATGTCACCTAAAGACCTTCAGGCCATAGAGAATATCAAGTGGGACCCTCCATTCCCTTATGATCCAGCCAGCGGCTGGAAGAAGAGCAGCATCAACGTGAAGAACTACGGCAGGATGATCCACAGCTCCAAAGTGCGCTTCCGATTCATTCACTGCCAGGTGAGACACATCTGTTCACATCACACGCAGAAACAGTTCCATGCTGCTGTTGACGTACGCACCAGCTGAGCAGTAGTGCGGCTAAAACAAACTCATAAATCCTTATGGTAGTCACCCTCATTAAAGCGATCGTTAGGGTGGTCTAGCAATTATGACGTAGTCTTCCGCCACTTACTCATCCACCAACAATCAAGCGGAGAGTACAGAATGTCACTCTGTGACCGTGTGGATAAAACCCAGCGTTTGTCGTATTACGTGTTAGCCAAGATTAATTGATGTGGCTCAGTGTAGGGACCTTCAGCCGTGTCAGAACATGCTGGGTTGTGAAACATGTCAGTGTTGCAGAGCTCAGAGCTCACTCACCCCAGGCACAGAGATCAGCCTGCTGATAGAGCAGTGAAGCGTGGGAACCTCCTCTATCTGCTGGATTCCTGATGCCATGCAAACCATGAGCTGAACAAAAAAAAGGGATAGGGAAGAAAAAGTACAAGGAACAGGAACGGCCACGATGAAGTCATAGCACAAAGCCAATATGAAGAGACAAGAGAAAATGTTACTCAACAGTTTTTTGTTTTAAAGACTCGGGCGAAGTGCGGACCTGTGCTATCAGATGAAAGGAAATGAGCTGACCTCAGTAAATCACTGTCAGGACCTTCCGAATCGAAATGTTCCTGTTACTAAATCTGGGAGATCAGTACCACGCCCTTCTGAACAAATTATTCACACTGATACATCATTTACAAAACATCACTCCACAATTAATAACGTGGACTGTCGTCAAGTAAAGCGAGCTTAACATGTAATCTTGTCGTAATTGCCTTTCTGTGGTTGGATGTATTTCATGGTGTCCAGTTCGACTGGTAAACTATGTAAAAAGTAATACAATATATGTTTCTTTTAGCTGGAGCTTTTGTGACTTCTGTCCGTTTGATGAACCTCTGAAGGTTTCCTTGCACAAACTCTTTTGGAATAAGCTCTTAATCAGAAACATGATATTTGATTACAACAAAGTATGCAAAGTCCCAGGCCTACCAGCATTGCTACATAGGATCTCAGTGATGGTGTAGATAACTGAAGGTTTATGTACCTTTTTGACAGGATGTGCATGACTGCTACCTGGACCTGTTCCAAACACACCTTCACTTTGTCTCTAACAACACCACAGGACTCACCTATCAGGTAAGAACAGATTCTTTTATATTCTGCCTCTGTTATAAACTGCATCTGCATTTTTTCACCATATAAGCACTTGTTTAGGCAGTTACAGCCAACTATGCTACTCCCATAAACTCTTTGATTCATAATCAAGAGGAAGATATGACATGCAAACCGGTATTAAATAAGGGTGATGTATATTCTCAACTCTCCATGCCAACCGCATGGTTGTGAGGAAACTTGCAATAAACAGACTCACAGTAAAGTCTGCTTAATGCAGCCACTGGCATTAATCACTTCCTTTTATTATGTCTGCATTCTCTCCAAGCATGTTTCAAATGCGAGCGCTGCTGTAGTTAATGTTTATCACTCCCAGAGGGAGATGTGTAATTATGAGAATCTGTGAATGACTTAACACTGAGGTCGAAATACCAGAAGTAAAAAAAAATGCAACACTAAACCACGAAAAACACTTTCATTGCAGGGAACACTCCCTCTGAAGGAACTCACTCTGTCCAAGGTGCAAAACAGAAACAGCTATGGAGATCCACAGGAGTTTGCATTCCAAATAAATGGTGAGTGGCATCCTTGAAGTTCTACCAAGGCTGTGTATAAGAACCAGCTGTTAATGAATCACAGTTTAAATGGCAGCACTGGGGGCTCCCACAGCTGACCACAGAAAGCCTCATATAAGAAGATCTTCCTGAGGCTGCCTCGTGGTTAACTTCCGGCACAGAGCTCACAGCAGAAAAGCAAAGTCTTATACTATTTACAACCGCAGGCGCTGCCCATGTTCAGACATTCCACACTACTTTCCAGTCCTAAGGGTAACTAGAGGGATCTCCATTTGCTGGTGTCAGGTCAGGGCAAAAATGTCCTTCAAGGGCTCTCCTTGTTATACGACAGGTGCGCCTGAACTCGCTCAGCTGTTGAGCTTGTTCAGTGGTCCTTTCACTCTCACAATTAAGCTACTCTTCAGTCCATTCTACTCATGCAGTAAAAACCCCATTTCTTGTTAATGTTTGTCTCCATATTGTTTGTCGGACCTTAGAGTGGTTCACCACTTCTAACATGGTCAGATGAGTCTTTGAAAGAAAGTTTTTCTTTTACTGGCTTGTCTAGTCTATAAACCCAATGCGATTCACAAATATGCAGCCCAGAACCTCAAAGGCTGAATGAACATGACCAGGATATGAGTCAAATGAAAGGCTGGACATGAGACGAATTCCTCTAAGGAACAGATATTTCCCGCTGTCCACATGAGTAAGCCCACTGTTATGACAGTGCAAGAAAAATGTTTTTAGACCAAAATATGTTTCAAGAAAAATGACTCACCACTTCACATTTTGTATAGTAAAGTGAGTATATCTGCTGTAGACACAAGCAAGTTCCCATCTACAGTGAGCGTGAGGTCGAAAGGGGTCAGCTGAGGGAATATTTACAATCAGCCTCACACGGTATTGATTTTCACTGTGTTCTCATCACAGCGAAGGGATTTAACCTTGCCCAGTTTCCATCCCAAGGTGAAAACAAAACCCTGACCAATAAAGCTCTTTAAGGTCTGAAGGTGAATGACAAAGCAGAGGCAGGGGCAGGGAGGTTGATATCTGTAGTGATATGCGCTGGTATGTGGGAAAGATAAGGAAGGGAGATTCCAGGTCTGGCGCATTCTTTTAGTGGAGGAATTCTGTAGGTGTGTCTGCTTCTTTTCACACATGAAGCTTGCAATCAAGTTAAGAGTGCTTGAAATACATACGGTATCAGAGTTAGCGCTTAGACAAATGCAGGTTCTAAATATACGATGAACACCAGAGTAAGAACTAAAGCCTAAAAAATGGTCTGCTTTTGAAAGATATCAACTCCTACAGATGTGATCAAATACATACGACAATTACATGTAACTTATAGCGAAGTTAGTTACAATTGAATTTGCATTCTCAAGTTCAAGTATGGTTAATATTTAGCCACTTTTTCAGTTTGTTTCATTGTTAAAACAAAACAAGAATATGGCATACTCAAAACAATGCATTTCTTTTCTCAAAACAAAATAGCGAGTTGACAAGATATGCCTAAATATTTGTATTTAAGAACCTGCTAGTGACACTGAAGGTGCCTTTTCATAATGGCCTTTTGGTCTAACCTCTGATTCTATGCTTTTGACCTTTGTAGGTGTTAGCTTGAACCCCATTATTGTCTACTGCTCGAGCCAGGAGGTGATGGACAACTGGTTCAGCCTCCTAAAAGAACACATCGAGGCTAATGGCGGCACTGCCATTGCACCAGAGACGTACAGCAGGGTTAAGGTATGTAATTTTGAACGACCGCTGGTGCAATCCATAACTAAATGCTAAGTCTGCGCATGAGACCCGATAATGATCAGTTTAACAGCAGGAAGTGAACAGTAAAGCAGGGCTGTACATAATTTAGGTCATCGGGATTGCACAGGGGAGTGGCTGGGATTGTGGTCACCTTAAACACAGCAAAAAAGAAACCATTCTCAGCCAGTGCCGACATGTAACCCTGTTGCAACGAGTGAGGTCACTAAACAAAACAGTTTCACAAGAGTCAGCCTTGTTGAACAACAATAATTGTGTCCTGTAATTAGGAGAATGGTGACATTATGTTTTTTCCTCTGATCCAAAATCTGAGTTGAGCCAGTAAATACTGATGCATTTTATTCCCACTTTACAAGGCACATCAAGGCAACACATTTCTAGTGAAATTTTAGGTTTGTTTCTTTTCAAAATGTCACTTTACGTTCACATTTCTTAATTGCTATTGTTCAATGCGCTGCTTGTTCTGCTTTACATTCATTTTGACTTTCCTGTCATTTTTCTGTGTGGCACTTCATTTGTGAGCCTCATTTTAGGTGTGAAAAGTGCAAAACACTGTATCTCTCATTTTGTTTACTTTCATCAGGTTCATAAAATTGACCAATCTGCAGAGGGGAAAGAGGAGCTGAGGAACTCCATCAGTAAAGAGCCCATCTTTGAGTGGGAGGGGTCACAGCGAGAGAGCCTTGGTCCAATCACTTACGTCACTAAAGTCAGGCTGCAGCATCTGCCCTGTGAGGTAAGGCCAGAGTTACTTTTATGAAGTGGTGACAACAAAATAGGAAATAGTTCAAAAATGATCTTTAAATGATTTAATGTATTATGGATAATAGTTGCATTAAACACATTTGACGCCAAGTACTGCACTTTGTTAGCGGTGGGCTATGGTTGCAGTCATGTTTGTATATGGAATGGCTTCAAAGCCAGTCCGATTTTAGAACTGGAGCCAAATGTTAAAAGCCTAATGGTGCATTTTAACCCCTAAACATTTTGCGAAATTGTACACATGCAATCTGATCCAAGAGAGGAAAGACAAAAGGCAGACAAAAAAATACACCACTACTGGATCTCCATTGTATGTGCAATTTGCCTTTGCACAATTACTTCAGCTTTCTCTCAGTGCTGGGTGCATTTACTGGGGGAGCAACTGACATTACCTTACTTACCCTTAAAAAACGATGAAACAGGATCAGCTTGCCCTCAGGGTCTCAGAAGTCTAGAGCCCTCATTTGTCTGCAGCTTTCCAGGATCAGTGGGTTTCGCTGGCGGTAACCAAATCTCTAAACAATTTCCCCACAGACAAGGGTGAGAATTCAGGCAGGTCTCTCTTTTTTTAAGGATAATGTCCACACGTGTGTGTCTTTGTGTCGACTGGGTGTGTAAACCAGTTGCTTTGCTCACGTACAGACTTGACTCACCTCACAGCTGTTTGTCTGAGACACCCAGAGTGGTGTACCAAGCAAAGACACACAACCACTGTCAGAGCAAGCTGTCCGTTATCAATGTCCCATGACAGAGGAAGCGGTTATGAGCACAGTTTACACTAAAATGAGTTTGCATGCTGGATCACAGATTGCAAGACATGCGCAGTCTCGTATTAGCATCTGTTTAGTAAGCAACAAGCATTTTCTAACACTTTGAAGCCCATGTATTGATTACCAGTGTAAAAGAAACATAGCTGTTGTTCGTTTTTGATGCAGTTCAGGCCATAAACATCAAGCAGGGCCAAAAATCTGAGGAAAAAAGCAATATTTAGTTCTGAGCTAACACATGAACACTTTTTGGCCATGGTAATGTGAACATACATCAAGTCTGCAAAAAACATTCTGGATTTTAGATGAAGTGTATATATAAACATTAGGTGTGTAACGGTACACAGTACGTACTTAGGTTTTGGGGTCACGGTTCGGTACGGTTCACGATACAGCAAACGAATACATGTACAGCCCTAATAAACATATATTATCATGCCACTGTCTGACAGAAACCCACTGGCTAGACTGCCCTCATATTCACAGTCAATGAATGTTAGAAGCCCCAGCATGATGTTTTCCCTCATTAAACTGGTCCCACCCACTGTAAATCAAATCATGACTGGGTCAATGCTACTGTCATTACCTAATTATGTTAGTGGCAAATCTAGCATTCAATCCAGCACTTGAAGGCCTTACCAGTGGCTGAATACCATCTACACAGATACCACAGAGGAAAAAAGAATGTTGTCAATTGTTTGTTAGACTAATACGTCTCTCCAATCGCCCCGCAGGAGCAGTATGACAGACTGCTGGTGATGTACCCTAACAATCTGATTATACTGTCCGAGGAGAGTGATGGCCTCTTCTATAAGGTAAATCAAACTCCTCCCGCCTCATAGACCAAACACAATCATTAACAGCAACTTGAAAAAGTGTTCTGCCAACTTAAACCATGCATACTGTTATTACACTTACAGGGAAAACTTCCTCTGAACATGATTACAGTCACCACCCCATGCCAGGATGTCAAGCCAAATACATTTATGATCGAAGGTAGGTTAATCATCATACAACTTTCTTTATCATGTTAACTCTCTGTCAACTCCTTCTATTTAATTCCTATGCTGTGAGCAACCAAACAGGTTTCAGGTACAGGGTTTAAGCCTAATCCTGGGAAGAACTGCAATGCAAATGTTTTTTATCATTATAAAGAGGGTATTTGTTTAAACTTAGACTAAACCTGGGAATTCAACCCTAAATGTGGACATGTTTCTGCACAGAGATGATCTGATACTAAATTCGCTCTTGTCATTGTCAGGTAAGCTGATTAACCCTATTGTGGTGTCGTGCCCAAACACATCCGAGTTCCTTGAGTGGATCCAACACTTCAAATCTGCGGACATCCCAGTCCTCAGCCCACCTCCCCCAGTATACGACATCATCTACACTCCGACTCAGAGAGAGGTAAGCGTTCTTCCGACTACCTGAGCACTCAACAATAAGTCAACATGACTCATTTCCATACTGCACACAGTAGTTGTGCTGAGACATTGCTCCTATCCAGCTGTGTAATTATTGACAGTGCAGACAGGAAATCCACACATGGACCATGGTGACCTGGCCCTCAACACCTTTACTTGGACCCTTTATGTCTCTAGTATTTTTGTATCTTGAGTCACTACAGTAACTTACTAAAATGCTATTTCAGTAGCATATATATCTATTGTAACAGTTATCTAGTTGTATATCTGTGGCAAGAAAACAAGCCAATCACATTGCTACTTCTTCTATTCATCGAAGATCATTTTCAGATCATTTTCTTGCACCCATAATAATCTTGTTACACCACTGACCCTGCGCATTGTCTCCAGGCTCCAGAGATAGATGTCAGATGGAGCAGCGGGAGCCGAGGGGGCGCTGACCCACTGCAGCAGTCTCAGAGTGGACGCGTGTCTCGCGAGCTGCAGTTGCCCCGAAGCGATGATAACCCCCTTTCCCCTGGTTACACCGAGCCCCTCTGTGTAAGTGCCCATTAAGTTCATGCTGCCCATTATAGTGTTTGTACAGCTGCCTAGTATTATTATAACTCACCCAGTCTTGCTAAGTGAACTGTTGTCAAGCTGCTGCTGAAAAGGCTGGCAGAGATCATTTTGTTTGAGGTATCGTCAGTTGAGACCGTGACCAAGCACTGATTGCTTTCCATATTTAATTGTAGGTTTTGGAATTGTCTACAGTACATACTAATATTATGTAGATAATCATTAAGATTAATATCAAATTGAATAGTATTTTACAGTAATGACATTACTAATAATATTTCAAATTATAATGCTAATGATAATTCCTAGTCCTCAAATTTGTAGAGAGTGGGTTCTATTCACTTCTAAACAACATTAAAAGCACTTAAACTACAAAGTGTGAGTACGGCTCACCTTATTTCCCGTTAATCAGAACTCTCAGTGTTTTTAGGGGGGTGCATTCCACTGCTTATCAGGCTTACTGTAAGTGTTTATTTTGGAGGAGCAGTAGCTAGTTGTGAGTTGGAGCAGTTTCTGTGGTTGTGGAGCGATCAATTATTAACTCACCTTCCAGCCGGTTCTACTCCTCTTACCGTGTAAAAGAATCTTCTTGTTTGCCGCCGAACAGATTGATCTCATGCTGTTTTGCCGAATGCCTCAGCCTGCAGCTGCGTGTTATGCTGTCTTGTAGTGCAAAAATAAATAAAGAAATACACTTGAAAGACATCCCACAAGCCCTCTCAGATGTTTTCTGCTATTAGAAACATTCCATTATGGGATTCGCCCACACAGCACTACATAACTCAGTAGACGTCCTGAGCGGTGAATGGTTTTGAAGTTGCTATCACATGCTGTCAGTGCCAGGACATCTCCCTCCCAGCCTCCGATTCAGAAGCACCAAGCCCAGTTAATTTACCAGTGACAGGGCACTGTGTCCAAAGGGAGCCAAGGGTGTAGCTATCACTGCATACTCACAGCTGATAACAGCCTTTGAGCTCAGTGTGAAGAGCTGATATACCTCTCACTCATCATCTGACTCAAAGTTCCTTGAAATTATGATGAACATGAACAAACTATAAGCTTATCTATGTTAATATTATTTTATTATGCATTAGATTTAAGAGTACATCATTATTTAAATTACATTTTTACGGTTGACTGTAATCGGGCACCCCTGATTTGCTGATTTACTCTAGAGGACACATTATAATGCAGAATTACTGTTTATTCACTTTACTGAACATGGAAAATTGGGGTGGGGGGGGATTTGCCTTTGCTAAAGTAATGAAACAGTATTTATTAACTTATTTTGAACGAACATTTTTGAACTAACATTTTCATATGACTACTTAATTACTACTACTACTTTTCATTATGAATCAAAAGGTTTGAGGCCATACTTCACATGTTTTGGTTACTTTTGATAGAAAAAAATCCCACCAAACTGTATTTTATGGTTTAACTTTCCGTAACATAAGACACAAACCGGAGAAACATAAATAAAAAGCCAAAACCTCAGTATCATATCAGTCCAACATGCTTTTGCTACTGCCAGCGCGAACTGCAGCTTCTAAAGTTAAAGCTTGTGAACTGAATTTGCTCTCTGTCTCCTGTTGTGTATATACAGTACGTCTCCAGCAGACCCACCTCCACTGACACGCAGTATTCCGTGCGACTGGGCAGCAGGAGTAACAGCATGTCTTCTCAGACCAGGCCTGCACTTGACATCATGTCCCTTCGCTACTCGTCCCCTCAGCGGTCTTCAATCCTGTCCAACAATGAACTCATGTCTCCAGTTTACGCTACTCCCTACAGCGCAGTGCACCGTAACACCCCTGTACAGCGCATGGAGAAAGCCCCGCTCATCAAGGTAGCCCAGCCATGTCTTCATGATTAAACCTTTATTATTATGTAATTTATGGCTCTATATATTAGTGTCATAGTCTCATAGCTCATCAATGAGTCTGCAGTTTAAACATATTTTTGATGGTAATGTTGTGGATTCATTTTTCGCTGGTGATATAGTATGTATATATATACAGTTTTACTAGTATAATATGTTATTGTATGTTCTCATATGATGTCCTCTCTTTATTCAGTCTAACAGCTGGAGCACCCCACAGAGCTCCATAAAATACCAGCTCTCCGTTCCCTACCGGCACTCGGAAATGCTGCACCCCCGCAAGCCTCTCTCACCCCTATATGACGACCCCACCTCTCCGGAGATGTACCCGCTGAGGGAGGGATCTGCAAAGACATCGGTAAGTGGGTCAGGACATCAGATCCGCTTTCTCACTTTACACTGTGGCTCAGTATGACCCAGCACGTGGAAAACACAGGCACTGAACTGACTAGTCCAAACCTCGGAAAGTCCCAGCGGTCACGATTATTAATTGATTGATCCTGTTGCATAATGGAAGAGATTGAAAGAAACACTATTAATCCCATAGTTTTCTTCATTTAGTTTCTGGTTCATTTGCTGAGTCCAGTTTTCTCAAGTGGCCCAGAGCTGTTTATTTTAATATCATATAATAAAGAGATTTAATAAAGATCTGTGTTTTCCATCCTCAGCAACTTTCGTCACGGACCTCCATGGAACAGCATTGCCCTCCACTCCTCCCAGCTTCATTCCGCCTGTGCACCCCTCCTCTAGGTCGCAGGAATAGGGGCATTCAGCCCCAGGTGTCTGAAGAGGACAGCTCAGAGTGGGCCCTGGAGCAGCGTGTCCGGGCCGTGTCCCAACTGAAGCTGCTGACCGCCCCTAATGCAGCCCCACAGCACAACCACATACTGCAGGTACCCACACCACTTATAAAACAGTAGGAATCTCAACACAATGGTAAATGAAGATGTGCCAGAAACAAATAGCTTAAAATAATCCATTCCATTGAACAGACTTGCCCGCTCTGGGTTTAACCAGAATTAAGATTACAGCGCTGAATGAATGTGTGTTTTCTTGTCCTTCACAGAAAGCTTTCCCAGGCTTCTCTGGCACAGAGATGCGGGCCTTACCCTACAGTCACTCACCAGGTGAGAATTCATGGCATGTGAAAGTAATATGGCTTCCACAGTATCGCAGTGACATTCATATACACAACTGGAACTAGATATTTCAGGGCAGGTTGTGAACAGAGAACATTTTCAGTTTTAAACTAAAGTTTTCAGAAGTTTTTGCCATAAACATGAACGGTGGGTGCCCACATGTGGGCATTTATATATACATAGAAAAATAATATGGGGTTTCAGTTTTGGAAGTTGACTTTTGGTTTTTTTTTTTAAGTGTGTACATGCCAGACAACACTGGGGTGTTGACCTTGTTCCATGGCTGTGCTATGCTGCTGTCATTAGCTTTCAGGTTTGGAGACAGTGCCATAGGAAAAAGTCTGTGTTGACAATGTCCCAGACATAGATAGCACTGTTCAGGAAGATACAGAGCTCAGAAGATGTTTTTAGACTGACCTTTTTCAACTGTCATGACAGCATACAAACACAAGCTAGTGCACGTGTCAGTCAGGGTCTGTAGAAGCCCAGGAAAAGTGTGTGTCTGTTTGTAATGAAGCTCAGCACAGCAACAGTCCAGATGACAGTTCTGCAGGTGGCACATTGGGGGAATCCCAGTGAAAGGGCAGCATTACCAGTGAGAGTGATTTACGGCTCACAGCCCCGACACCCTGCAGGCCAGCAGTCATGTAAACCCGCTCATTAGCTGGAGGACTTCTCGGTATTGGAGGATGTAACTCTCAACATTTAGCATTGAGGAGAGCATCTTAGAGTTCATTTGAAAAAGCTTTAATTTGCACTGAAGTTTATTATATTGCAGAATGTAAAACATCTCAACAGTACTGTGTGTGTGTGTGTGGAGGGGGGGTGACCTTACTTTTTAGCATTTTGTGACTGATGATCTGCCACTGATGAAATCTGCTGCCTAGTTGGCTTTCACGTAACAACACTGATGGTAATCTGGGGAGTGTCTGTTCTGCAGTACCTTTAACTTCCATGCTTGATGTAGTGGCCACTTTCATTCCTCTTTGTTGAGGGTGGGTTTACACAGATCTCTCGCTGTACAGGTTTTAAACAGACCACGTTAGCTGTCATAGGAGTGCTGATATATTACACTTTCACACTTTGCATTTTTGCCATATTTGCGTATTGTATTGCTATGCGTATATTGCCTGTTCACGGAAGTTAAGGTTCCGTCCTCTTTTGCCCTCGCAGATGACAACTCCTACCTAGAGCCTGTGGAACCGGACGACCAGGAAATAGACTATGACAACATTTGGGAGTATGACTGCAGTAACGGGATGATTCAAGGCCTGCCTGGAATTTCACCACACCGGACGCAGCCTGACTTCTCTGCTCGAGGCCTCAGCGCTATGGCAACACAGCAGAGATGGTCATAAAGAGAAACAATGGGCTTCCACCCGTCTGGACTTGTGCACACAGCAGGCTAATCTGTGCCTTAACTCTCTCTCGCTCTCTCTCGCTCTCTCTCTATCTCTCTCTCTCGTAAACACACACACACACACACACACACACACACACACACCACACACACGCACACCTCGTTGAGCCATTGAGAAGAGGCTTTACATGAGGCCCAGCTTCCCGACTGTATCTGAGTGATTGCCCAGGGGAATGTGCATGGGCTGACTGGAGGCACAGGCAGTAAGAGCACAGTCAACTCTGCTTAATACAAATTTCAGTTGTTTTTTTTTGGTAGGAAGATATTATTATTATTATTATTATTATTATTATTATTATTATTATTATTATTATTATTATTTAATAATAATAATAATAATAATAATAATAATATTGTTATTATTATTATTATTATCATCATCCTTGTTTACATATTGTATTTATTACTATATAACTTCAGACCGTGTTAGTATTCTGCATCCTACACTGCTGTTCATATAAAAAGCGGAATCCAAACATGGCTGATTTGCAGACACTACTCTACACGCAGTAATTTGCTAACTGTAGCATTGGGCTTAGAAACCTGTACAAAGCTGTAGAATAAATGAGGGCCCTTTTTGACGCACGAACATGTACATAATGTAAATAGTTATTTTTAATTGACTCTAAAAGTGTCATTTTTGCACTGCTTTCTTTACTGTTATAATTTTTTTTTATTATTTATATGTTACTTATTCATTCGTGTTCATTTTCGATCAAGTTCGAAAGATGTTCATTTGATACCCATTCCAGCAACAGTGTGCCTTATTTACAGTTTGCAACTGCTGTCTATACAAAGGCAGGGTTTGGTTTTAATGGTGTTATATGTTTTCACTGGCTCTGCAGTAATGTATGTTTTGGGTTAGTGCTTCAGTTTGGGGTGATGTGAAATTCAAAAGAGACAATAAAAAATAATTTTATTCTCTCTGACTGTTGATGACTGTGTTAATGATCGAACTGTCAGAATAAAAGTTCACCTTCTGCATTCACAAAACTTCCAAATAAAAGTGCAAGTCTGGAACAGTGCATGGCCTGTTCCTGGAGGGTTCACTTCCAACCCATGACAGAAATGTCTTATCCAGATGATCAACCCACTGCTGACCACTGGTGTATCCAGAATATGATCAAAATAACTAATTTCACTGGTGGCCACTGGTGTATGCACTACGAAACATGATGTACTTAAAATGTGCTTAACTCTACCCCACCAAACCACTGAATCTGAATTAAGTGGCCAT
This sequence comes from Hemigrammopetersius urotaenia, assembly GCA_037974485.1. NCBI lineage: Eukaryota > Metazoa > Chordata > Actinopteri > Characiformes > Alestidae > Hemigrammopetersius > Hemigrammopetersius urotaenia. The sequence continues at coordinate 22,417,570 of JBBPDC010000135.1, forward strand.
TAATTTGTGAAGTGAGCCCTTAATTTTACTTTAAAAGGGAATTTAAGGCACCCCCTAATCTTAAACATCCGGAATATATTCAGGAGGTTCTATTATTTAAGGGGCCACTTTTAAAAAGTAAGAGGAACATTCAGTAAAGTAAGAGGAAAATGCACTTTTCCCCTTAATTTTCTTTAATTTCCTGTAATTTCCTTGGTTTCGTAGTGATGGGATAAGTAAATCCGAGTGAAACCTTTACTGCCTCCTGGTGGTAACACTACTACAGTCAGCTTTACCCCAATACGTGATGCACTATATGGACAAAGGTATTGGGACACACCTGTTTTGCAGGGTTTAGGCTAGTCCCTGCCTCGCGCCCGGAGACCCTGGGACAGGCTCTGGGTATCCGCCGTGACCCTAGTAAGGATTAAGCAGTTACAGAAAAAAAAAAGGAATGAATGAATTGGGCTAGGCCCCTTATTTCCAATGAAGGATTTAATCTTAATGCTTCAGCATTTCAAGACATTTTGGAAAACGCCATGCTTCCAACTTAATGGACAGAGTTTGGGGAAGAACATTTCCTTTTCCAGCATGAGTTCACAAAGCAAAGTCATGGCTGGATGAGTTTGGTGTGGAAGAACTTGACTGGCCCGCACAGAGCCCTGACCTTAACCCCATCCAATACCTTTGGGATGAACTGGAACAGAGATTGTGAGTCAAGTCTTCTCGTCCAACATCAGTGTCTGACCTCATAAATGCTCTACAGAATGGTCATAAATTTCCACAGAAACACAATTTTTTTGCGGAAAGCCTTCAAAGAAGAGCGGAAGCTGTTATAGCTGCAAAGGGGGACCAACTCCATACTAAAGTCTATATATTTAAATGAGATGTAATGATCAAGCGTCCCAATACTTTTGTCCCTATGATCGCTTCCTACTTCAGCACACAGTCATCTTACTCCCTCTTGTGGGGAGTAAGAAATATTACAGTCACACTTGCAATAAAAAGACATGGGCAAACCATTTAAAAGATTATTTTATTTCATTGAAATAACACTACCACTCTCTCTTTAATAATAATGCAGGGAGAGAGCAAAACAATACTGACATTCTAGCTGATAAATACCACTAGAACAATTTTTTTCATAAGTTCCGGGGGTAATTTATTTAGTCTTTCTCTGTTGTTGCTTTATAAGCAATTTATTCTCAGAATTCAGTCGCATTAATGGGAATATATGTAGCCTATAATTTACATTACAGAGGTGCACCATAATGCATAATTTTGCTAGAGGCAAGATCTTTTTGTGTTTGGACCCAAAATCTCACTCAACTTGCTCACTGCTGAACACTGCTTCTCTTTCACTTTCATTATCAATTTTCATTCATTCAGACACCTGGGCTTTCATCAGTGCATATTTCTGAAAATATCTTATTCTCACTTATTCTCATACTCACTTATTCTCTCTGTCCGAGCCTACTTTTACACATACATCTTTCATAAGAGGAAGGCTTTTGGTCATTTCACTACCATGCTGCAAGGTTTTGATATGCTACTCGAAGATCACAAAAGTTAATGCCCTCTTACCCAAACATATATATGACCTATGTAGAAAGGAATTCCAGCAGTATATGTGCAAACAATTGGAAACTTCCCTGCTACAAAGGCGACAGCTTAAAACAGCTATTAACCAATAAGCAGTTATAATATTCACATCATATGAATTTCCTCCATGCATAGCTGAGTGACAGAAAGGACATCTGACCCAGCAGCACAGTGGGGTTTACGCAGGCTCAATCTGACGCAGTGGACTTTTCCTAGTTGCCTCATCCCTCGTGTATCTCCTGAGGTATCGGATGGCGGACAGTGCGCTTATATTCGCCAGCAGAGCTAAATAATGACACAATGGAAATAAGTTATTAGCAGATATACTATTTGGCCTACTTTCCCACCATTCATCACTAAGTTTCACCAAATACCATTTCATAGGTTTTAAGTTGAACTTTGAATGTTAAGTGTCAAATAAGAATTTCATTCTGAATCCAGACTATCAAAATACAATTAAATAAGTTGATTTCAAAATAGGTTTTTTTTAAATGTCATGACACTATAACATATTTAAACATGCTAATTTAACAAAATGAATAATATATATGTGATATATATTTGCCTGTGTGTGTGTGTGTGTGTGTGTGTGTGTGTGTGTGTGTGTGTGTGTGTGTGTGTGTGTGTGTGTGTGTGTGTGTAGCATTACAAAAGCATATCACTGAGGCGATGGACTGTAGAGTTGGAGAAACTCTCAAATCAAATGTTCTCAGGCTACACTTTGAGCAGCTCTGTGCTAAAAAGAGCAAAATGAATTATGGTAAATTACCAGCTTTCCACATATCTGCTCCTTGAGGATTGGCAGACTTCAGAACCCATGAGGCAAAGGCAATACAAACCAAGCACATATCTGCTTGCCTCAGTGGCATTAGTGCAGCATCCACTCCTAGAAAGACATGCAGGAGGAATACATTCAGTGAAATAGTGAAATTACAACAGAGAATGTTGCTGTGAAGAATGTATTTTTTTGGAAGACGTATGAGTATGCAAAGAACTTCGAATCTTTGGAGCACAGACACTAAAAGACCCTCACCACTTTGCTTTATTTATTTTTTTTACTGCAAGACAGTATTTCATGACCCGAGCTGACACTTGTCAAGAACCGAATCTCTGTCTATTTTTACGTGCAGTTCAAAGTAAAACATGCGTACGCTTCCTGGCACATGGTATATTTGAAAGGCCAGCCAGGAGCAGCAGAGAGGAGTTCTCACATACAACCATTCCACTGGCATCAACACATGCCGCCTGACACTACGTGCACATAGTCAGTCACTACCGACAGCTGCAAGTACAAGATTCAACCAAAATAAATATAAATTAAAGGAAAGTGGCAAGTGAAGCAAAGTGACCTAACACATGATGCAGACAAACAGATGTACTACAGTCAGAAATTCTAAACCGTAAAGTGCACCTATATGTTATGCTGAGTTTGAAAAATGGACAATAGGTATTTATTCCAAACAAGATTACCCAAAAATGGGAGCTTGTCTGTGCATCCTTTAATGCCTAATACTAATGAATAAATACAGAGAGGTCTCAGGGTTGACATGAGATTGATTAAATAGATTTATAATATTCTGTGAATGGATGTAAGGTACTGGTAGTAAAAATGAAACCACGTAGGAACACGGTGTGTCATGAGTAAGGATAGATATCAAAACGCCAAAGAGCACACGCTACTTTCCATGTGTCTGTGCTCTTTATGTATGTTAAAAAAATATGGCGGTAAAAATAGATGAAGGCTTACTTGGATCAGCAACAGCTGTCTGCATCTTATTGCGTATGTTCTGCTGGTCTGCCAGCTGCCTGAAGATACGGTTCTCCAGGTTGAAGAGAAGTGGGTCAACAAATGGCTTCTCATCAGCGCCCATGGCATTTACGGACTGTATTCCTCGGAAATTCGTCCTGCTTGTGTTTCTCACAGGTGTCAGAGCCAAAGAGCTGGACTGCTCAGGTGGGGCTGTGAAGCCTGTGCGGCGAACCCTCCTGAAAGAAAGAGGGTTATTTCTCAAGAAATTCCAGCCTGTTTCAGGACAAAGTTCTTCATGAGTATCTGACGCTGTCACTGCACGGTGGCTCTCGGCCCTCATATAGTCGTGTCGCGTGACCACCTGTATGACGGAGTGTTCCTCATCTTCATCTGAATGGTTGGACGAGTCGTCAGAGAAGAAATAATCGTACACCTCAGGGAACTGAAGGCTTCTGTTTGCTGAGTGTGAGCAGGAGAAAATGGGCACCAGCACATCTTTACTGCTGCTAGTGTCTTCTGCAAGTGGGTAAAATAAACTTGCATCCTCAAACTCTGAGAAGAAATGGTCATATGTTTCAGGAAGAGAAGTTCCAGTTCCATCAAGATAGGAAGCAGCTATGTTGTCGGCTGCGGAAGCACAGCGTTCAGGTTCATCTCCACCGAATAGATACTGGACAATCTCGGAAAAAGTGATGCCAGTGCTTTCGACATCTTCCTCCTCATCTGAGAGACTCACTGTGGATGAAGAATCCGTGCGATCAAACGGATCTATGTATTCTTCCTGAGCTTCTGTGTGAAGGGAGTGAGTCGAGTGGACAGAGTGGATGGAGAGCAGAGAGGCGTTCCTCAAGATTTTTCTAAAGGGTTGAGCTTCAAGAGCTTGTAGGTTCTGGACGCTGATGTTCTTGTACATCTTTCTAAAGCACTGCTGAGCATTATCTCTGTAGAGAGGTGGAGAGAGGGCTGTTTCAGAACTTAGCATGAACACGTTCTCTATTCCAGGCCCTGTTCCAGACGGATCTAGATCACTCTCCCACATGATGCCTCCTGAGTTTGGAGATTCTTGTGATTCCTCCTCTAATTTTGCTGCCTCCTGGGTATGGAGTTGTGCAAGCTCTTCGTCAAAGTCAGATATGAATGACATATCCCCACTGGAGCGATCTGGCTTGGTGTCATCCAAGTGTGTGAAGTATCCTGAATCAGCTGCATCTGAGATGTCTGCAATACCGCTGTCCTCTGACTGAAGCAGAACTCCAGAGTGCTGGGCTTGGCCAACCAGGCGAAGTCGCAAAATATCGTTTATCGTAAGCTTCTCCATTTCATTCCAAAAGGAGGATATAGCATACACCGGAGGTTTACTTACAGCATCTGATGTTTCAGAACTTCTGGCCCCATCCTTTGACTCAGGAATGTGAGACATCACATCTTCTGTTATTTTAATAGCTGACAACTCATTGTCTTTGGGTGGAAACTGAGATTTAGCTTTATCACCACTGGCAATTATAATAGATGAAGCATGTTCCACTCCATTCATTGACTGAGGACTTGGAGATGTCATACTCTCCATCACAGCACCAGATGAACACACAAGGTCTTTGGGTGGAAGCTGAGGTGGTATATTGTGCGCATTCCCTTTCTCTTCACCATCACTTGTAATAACAGTAGATGAAATATGTTCTGGCCCATGCATTGGCTGAGGAGCTGGAGGTGCCACAGTCCGCATTACCACACTTGGGGAACACTCTAGGTCTTTGGGTGGAAGCTGAGGTGGTATATTGTGCGCTTTCACTTTCTCATCAACATCATTGGTAATAATAGTAGATGAAGTGTGCTCTTCACCATCCATAGACTGGGGGGATGGAGATGCCCTACTCTGCATTACTTCATCAGGTGAACTTTTAAGGTCTTTGAGTGTAATCGGAGGGGGTATTTGGTGCACTTCTCCTTTCTCTTCATCACCAGCGGTAATAGTAGTAGATGAAGGTTTCCCTGCTTCTTCCATTGACTGAGAAATTGTAGATGCCATACTCCTCATTACTGCACAAGGGGAATACTCAAAGTCTTTGGGTGGAAACTGGGGTTTTATATTGTGCACTTTCACTTTTTCTTCATCGCCAGTGTTAATAATATTAGATGAATTGAGTTCTGCTCCATCCATTGACTGAGAGGTTGGAGGTGCCACACTCTGCATTACTGCACTAGGTGAACAGTCATGGGATTTGGGTGGAAACTGAGGTTGTATATAGGTCACTTTTCCAGTCTCTTCATCGCAAGTGGTACTGATATTATATGGGGTGTGTTCTTCTCCATCCATTGACTGAGGAGTTGGAGATGTCATTTCCTGCAGTATTGCACCAAGTGACATCTCATGGTCTTTCAATGGGCAATGAGCTGGTACATTATGGACTTTCTTTTCACCGCTACTTGTACGCATATGGTGTGATGAGATGCACTCTGATACTGAGTTTTCATCCAGCTGAATCCCTTGGCCAGTGATCTGTGTCAGAGGCTGGTGTTTCTTGATGGACAACCCTTCGTTTTCGTCTGGAGCAGTAGGAGACAGAATTTCTACTATGTTTGTGCCGTTCTCATTTGAATCAGTTATGCCATTTGATCTCAAGGATGGGTAGGCCTCTTCTGTCCAATCTTTACTTTGTGAATGTAAGTAAAGTTTGTCATTTTCCGGTTCTAGACCTCTGGCTCCCTCCACTGATTCAAAAAAAGGAGATGCAATATTTTGCATGATTGTATTAGGTGATAACTCACGACCTTTCAATGAACCATCAGGAGTTGCGGCCTGGCACACTTTACAGTTCTCTTCATTACCAGCTGTAGTACTATTCAGAGATGCTGAGTTCTCCTTAAGTTGACTCTCTAGGGCATTGAACTGCATCAAAGGCTGGCACATCGTGGACTTTTCTTTAAGACACAGACCATTTCTGTCTTCCGAGGCAGGAGATAGCATTTTTACACCCCTAAAATGTATGTATTGCTTACTTTCAGGTGAACATACTGTGTGATCTAAAGTAGAGGAGATGGCTCCTCCCCAGTCTTCATGCTGTTGATGCAAGGGGTGTTTGCCATTTTCAGACTTATTTGAAATGACTGCCACTTCTGCTATCTCTGGTTTTGTATCAGTGCTTGGGCACTGGATTGCTTGCATTTGTGTATTATGAACTTCTGTTTGGGCATTCTGAAGACTTACTTGGGCTTCCCCTATGTTTACAGGATGATATTGTGTCCCTAACTTGGAATCAATTGTTCCTGAGAGACTTTGTTTACCTAGAATGTTGTGACTATTTATATGTGTTGTGTGATCTTCCTTGTGAGTCACAGTTAAATTCTGTTTCTTTTCAGCATCATTGCAAAATCCGGAGAGGGGCAACTCCTGTGTCGTCTTAGGAAATGTCACAAAGGAAATGTCAGCTGATGCTGAAGTTTTCCTTTGACATATTGCGACAGGTCTTTCACACTGAAAGTCTGGCAACGTCACCGTTTCGCTAGATTTCTCTTGGCTTTGAACATGAAGACTGTAGGGTGGCTGTGAGCAGACTGCAGGGCCTGACAGCAGAATCGCTGTTGGTGCCAATGTTGTACTATTCACTTGCAAATTGCCTGTGTCATGTGACACTGAAAAGTCTTTTTTCATGTCTCTACTAGACAGTAACAGAGAATTTTCAGGGTTTCCAGGTATTTTTGCAGCCTGTAATGCTACCTCTTCTTCATCACAGGTGGTAATCACTGCTGACAAGGCTTTAGGTACGTGTAGTGCAGTTTTACTTTCTGAAGACCAGTTACTGTTTAGCTGTAAATTACTTCCAGTATTATCTCCATTAGTGGGTGCTGATGTGCTCTCACCACTGTGAAGCATTAGAAGCCCTGTCTCTTTAACAGACACACCTGTTTCAGTTCTGGCAGGTTGCCCAGCAGATGCTGGTTTCCCAGTGATATCACTCTGTTCACACATGAAATCTGGTGTTCTTCTGTTTTGCACAGCTGTTATTGTACTTGGAGGGTCTAGACCTCCTTGACAAGTTTTTGGTGCATTAGGGTATACCAGTATGTGCTTCTCTACATTCCCTGAAAAGGACTGTGGATGTACTATAAGGTTCTCTAAAATGCTGTCTATCTTAAGAGGTGGTGGTAAGATATGAAGTGCACTGGCTGTTTCAGAAAGAGTCCCTGAAGTACTGTCTTCCGGTGGACATGTCTCTCTGTCCATGTCTTTTCTTCGCAAAAATATGTCATCGTCAGACTTGCTCTGTTTAGCTTGAAATAGGATCTCATGTCCATGATCTGCTTCAGCTGGTTCAGTGCTCGTTCTCTTTTTCTTCCTTCTCTTCCTCCTTGGCGTAGTTGAGGTTTGACTCTGACTAACAAGCAATTCTTTCGAGTCAGAATCACTTATTATCACTAGCTGAGAGTTTACTTTCTTCTCTGGAATTGGGCCTGTTGGATGTTTACTATTGACCAGAGAACATGGAATCTTCCCGAAGCCTGATTGGATCCTACTTTCCTTGTGATCCCATTTCATAACCTCTTTAATTGTATCCCAGGAGTTCTCATCTTTGATAACCAGCTCTCTATCAGGATTGGTAGATACTTGTGTGACTACTTTGAATTCGGTAGGTGTGGGTTTATTAAATCTGCAGGTACAGGAGTCATTCTTCTGCATGGATTCGTTTCTTTGGTTTGGTTGAGTTTCTACAGGCACAGCTCCCTCTAAATGGCCAACCATTTTACTTCTCATATCGGAGCAATGCTTTTGCATTTTGCTTGTATCTTCATTGGCTGCTAAACCTTTCAACCGCTCAAAGAACACATTGACAGCCTCCATGTGTAAGTCGTCTTCGCTGCCAGAGACGACTTGCACCGGGCTACTCATCCCATATCTGCTGAGGTACAGATCCACAGGAGACTCCACTCGGTCAGGACTATTGGTCTGAAGCTCTGGCTCTGGCACTCTGCTCTTTGCATCCGTCCGTGCTCTGCGGCTTACAATTTCATCCATGTCACTCATTCCTGAGTCCTCCATGCCTGCTAACACCGGGGGCAGCAGGTTACACTCTTCACATTCCTGGAAAAATGAGTCCCAGTCTTGCTCTGAGATGTGCACACTGTAGTCAAAATCATCCATTGAGAAGCACCAATGTTTCAACTGTGAAAAACAGTGCAAAAACAATTGTGACTTTTTAATACCACTTTTGGAAACCACACCTATTCTTTAAATCAAACGACTATGTTATGATTCATGGATTGATAGAAATAGTCCAAAATGACAAATTACACATTTGAATAGTCACAGACAATTTTTGCTTACATTCACCCCTTATTCACCTTAATTAATTGATTCACCTTAATTTATGCTAAACTTAATCATGTCCCTACTAATAACCCAAACATTAAGTTCAACCTAAAACCTTATCCTGTCCATCTCCCTGGTCTAAGACCTAAGCCCAACACTAGCACCAGATATGAACATCTGTGTATAATCAACAAGGCGCTGTCTTTTTTAACTCTTATAAAATGTTCATTTCAGAAATACAAAGTAACAACATCTTCAGTATATACTGAAATGATGTACATCCACACAGCACCACAAACCTAAAGGCACATCAGCAGATATGAATATAAAAAATGAGTGTTACAGACTCCAAATCCAACTAATGCGGATGCATGCATTCAAATTATGAACACTACAATTAGAAATGAGCATGTGTGTACAGAAAGTGCTACTTTTTTAATTAAAACTTTTATCATGTGATATATTTGTTTAACTGTATTTAACTAATAGTTTTATTTCATTGGCAATCTCTGGTTGGAAACAAAGGGGTTGAATCTTGAACCACCCAGTGGAAAATTGTCCAGCCTGGTTGGATACAGCAGGGCTAGCTCTCCTATTGGTTAGTTCATGAGCTGAGCGGAACAGGAGACATCAGATTAACAAAATGAGTATAATCAGGAAGTGACAATGGATTCAGCAAATCAGTTTTGATTTCCAATGCATGGGACTAACTTTGTGAGAAAAAAATATTTTCACTCTAGGCCTTCTTTGGGGCTCTTAATAGGTCACATTTACACATAAAAATACACAATCAGACTGTACACAAATCAAGGAACATTCTTTTGTTTTACCATATTTTGTGAAGCCAGCAACACAGATTGGAAAGCTGTACAATGCGTTTTTTTTAACTACAGTGAAGAATTTTATACAAAACTGCTTTAAAATGAACACACCTTATGGGGCATAGTCATATGCATATACTAAAATAAAGAAATTGTGAACAAAATCTAAAGACTTTTTTAAATCCCTAAAAAACATTCAAGCAGCCAATAAGTGTCCTGGTAATTAACATGACACAGGGTTGCATGTGTTCACAATCACTGTTTATGATCTTTTTTCTCTTCTGGGGTGCATGAAGTGGACATGCAGGAGTGCAATCTTACCTGTGTTGTACTGGCTCATCTGCCAGAGCAGATCAGTCCTGTGTGCTTACTGAGAGGGACAGTGAGTGCTTTTTGAAGGCCGTCCTCATGTGGGCGAGTGGCGCACTGCTCAGGCTTTCTGATCTGTTATAAATAGAGCAGTGTGTGTATCACGTAATACACGCAAAGCTCCTCTCCCAGAGCCCCCTCCATCAGCCCTCCAACAGTGGCGTACCATTTCGACACCTTAAATAGACCCTCACTCGGCAAGGTGCTAACAGAAGGGATTTGTATGCGATATTGGGGGGAAAAAACCTTTTAGATGAAAATAAAAAGAACAGTCACAAGAGTTACGACGTTCTGAGGAAAAACGACATTAAGAGAAACTCTTTATTGTATCATTGGGTATTTTCTATTATTTTTCTAATGCTTTGACATGTTTTTCAAGAGCTTTATGACACATTGGATGTGATAAAGGCAGGGCATTGTGTTACTTTCTTGGCAGTAAAAGGGTTCCAGCAGCTTGGAACATACTGGTAAGAACAGTAAGACTCTCACATCGGAGGGTCAGCCAAGTGTGTGTGTGTGTGTGTGTGTGTGTGTGTGTGTGTGTGTGTGTGTGTCAGCTGATGCATGTCTGGTGTGATGTCACAGATGGACAGAGATGTTGAGCTCTTTTCCCTTCTCGCTCCTAGTCATGGAGAATAGCACAGAAGGTGTTCATGTCTCTGCTGACCAGTGTTCATGGAATACATTCACATGATTGTCATCTGACAATCATGTGAATCTGATTGAAGTTAATATTACATGTAAATCTAACAACCTACAGCACAAAACAGGCATTTCAGTTGCTCTGAGGAATGAAACTGGTAATGAAAGGTAGAATCCTTAACCTGTACTGAAATATTCATTTGAAATCCATGCAGCCCACAATATAATAATATCTAAAGAGTAAATAAAAAAATGAAATAAAACAAAATACTATTAAATAAAATAAATAATTACTAATTCAATTCCTTGTGTGTCTAAAGTGGAGATTATTTCATGCTGAACAATAAATGTATATTCCTGCAACAATAAGCACTTTTAGAATATGTCATACTTCTTGCATATTCTTGCATTTAATATAAAAATGATTCGTAGTTACATGGCCATTTTCCAACCTCTATTTACTCCTCAAATGTTTTTTTATGCTACTGTGCCTTTAAGACTCATATATGTATATGACCTCTGTTCTGATTGGCCACCCTGCATGTTTTTCATTTTAAAAAGAATGGGAAAGTTTTGTAAAAGGAAGCGAGAATTTAGAGACAAAGTGAAGAGGAACTGAGGAAAACATGTTCTAGCTTGTTGCGGTCTAGTGGTTCAGAATCTGCCCTTTCAATCAGATGGTTGTGGGTTCGAATCCCAGGATTAATAGTTGCATCACTGAGGTACCCCTGAGAAACACACATTGTTCCTGGCTGCCCATTGATTCACTCAGTTGAATGGGTTAAATGCCGAGAAGAATTTCGTGCTGTTCACATTGTGTGCTGTGTGAACATATGACAACATGAACATTTCACATATACTTTGTACTGACATCTTATGGTTGATTGGCTTGAAATTGGTTACATTGCATCTATACGCCATTAGTAATGAGCTATCAAACTTCATTAAGTCTCATTAAGTTCACAAAGGCATATTGTGGCTGACGTTGCTCTACAATGACTAATGAGCTTGGTCCATAGAGGTCTTTTTTTTTTTTGGCAAAATGGTTGTCAAGCTATTGCCCAAAAGTGATCAGCTTTTTGGGGGCTACAAGCACAGTGAAGCTCATGGATTTGTGAGGTCTAAGCATAGGATATCACTGACAAAATGACAAAACAATGCAACACTGAAAAACACTACACGATATTCATAATAATAATACATGCACATACAATGCACAGATGTAACTTTGTAAACATTTAAACTACATGCAGCTTTTACTACTAAGGCACTTGTCACGGTTGGTGGCCGCTAGAGGCCACTGTTTCTGTTTTTTGACCCTGTTTTCTGTTCTGTGTGTTCTGAGGACCTTTATCTTGACATTCACCGTCTGTTTTGTTTCTGTTCATGTCATAGGTTTCTGTTGTGTCACATGTCCTTAGTTCCCCAGTTGCCTTGTGTTCACGTTCTGATTCTGTGTGGTATTTAAGTCTGTTTCAGTGTCCATCACCTCATTTTGTGCTTTGTCCTGTTTCACGTTGTCTGGAGGCCCGCGTGCCTATTTCAGTTCCTGTTTTGTTTCCTTTAAATAAAAGCATCTAGCATGGATCCTGGCCTGTCTTGTTGGTCGTCTATGCTCCGAGGGAGTTCAGAGTCGTGGGCTCGCGCCCGTGACTCTGACAGCCCTAAAGAAATCTTTGTCATTTTACAGTACAAGTTAAGGTATGATATTTTGTGGATGGAAATGCCTGATGCATAGAGCTTCAAAAAATAAGTGAATTCAAACGTATTAACATAATTGCTCACTTTCCGAAGCAGGTCTCATGAAGAACTATGTTGAAGTAACACATTTTAATGTGAAACAGACCAACTCATTTTAAACATGTACATTCGTATTTGTTCAGTGTGTTGTCTAGACTGATATCATTACAACCCACACCATGTTAGAGATGGCTAACATGGTGTGGGGCAGAGATGGCTTAAGGGGTAGAGAAGGGTGGATAACTGATGTAGCAGCATATGGACAACATTCGGTAACTGCAGATCTACAAAGTGCACCTTCTAGTATAAGCCCCTAAAATAATAGAAAAGATCATGATGCTGTAAAAAAAAATCTCTAAAGAAATTGGTTCACTGAACCATTCTGGCAAGTGAGATTTAGATCTAAAGAACCGTTTTAAAGTTGAAAGAGTCTTCACACATTGTAAAGGTTCTTGGAAAATGTCTTTAAATGGTAAAAACGTTTACATCATGACATCAAAACCGAATGAAAAATGAAAAAGATTTTTACCCCTGCCTTTTTGTGTTTCAAAATAAAATGCCATTAAAAGTTTAAGTGTGAATAGTTTGGGCCACAACCATGTTTGCTGAGAATTAAATGCTGTCGGCTCCATCTGAGCCTCAGGTCAGGCAGCTAATGGGCGTGTGGCTGCGTTTACAGACATCAAGATTATTAATTAATACAATGGGATTGACAAACTACCCCATCTGACAAAGTGTTAGAGTTGTTGATTTTGAGATAACACTCATTATCCTGTTATCTACTAAAATTCAAACTGTCACACACTAACTGTGGCTCCTGCTCCCACTCTAATCATCGTCTCCAGACAACCACCAAAACCACAATGAAGATTTTCCAACCTAACAGATGGCAACATGTTTAAGGGAAGGATCGGTTGAGTCATTGAGTATGTAAAACCTCAAAGGTCGGAGATTTTCTCACATGAGTGCAGTATTGTATCATTTTGTTTGGCTCCTCTATAAATTGCAGTAGCTTATTCAGGGCTGTTCCTTGCTATAGGCAGTATAAAGTGGGTTCTCTACTGACTGGTACCAGCTCGGTTCGGTTCAGTTTGGTTCTACTCTGTTCAGTTTGATTTCGGACCTACAGTTTTCCACTACAGTTAAAATATTGTCTTCATGTAACTGGTTGCTATAGCGACCAAACATTCTGAGAAGCATCTCAGAATGAATAAGTTTCCTGAAGCTAATATTCACTGTCAAAACAAGGCAGAGAAAGCAGTATCCTGAGGTACTTTAAAAATGCCGGGCGGCTGGTCTGGGTTCAGTGAACAACACTGACGTAACAATAGCGACCACCAATCAGTAACAACCAATATGTACAATATGTACATGTGTCATCATTTAGTATCAGCTCAGCATGCTTGGAACCTCGGCCAAGGTGGTACAAAGACTGGTACCGGGTATCAGGTCAAAGGTACCAGATTTTGGTAATGAAAAAGCAAAAAAAGCAAGTAGAGCTGAATCGAACCGAGCTGGTACCAGTCAGTGGAGAACCCCCATTTTTTATGGGGTGATGTTTTTCATGGTACTGTCAGACAAACATCTCTGAAGACTTTTATAAATAACCTTATAAATACATTTTGTAATCCTCCTATGGTTGCGTTGTTGGCCATCGCAGAGACAGTAGAATTCCATTCTTTGTGGAGAGAATGTGTATTGACAGCCTATCCAACACTAACCACTTTGCATTCTCCCATTAAATTTATTCATGATCATTATAGCACATTCTAAGTGGAGCTAACTGTGGGAAAACAGTTCACCTGATGAAGCAGCCAGACTGGCATTGTGCCCTGTGAGCTCAATGCAGTGAGGTCTACAGAGTCAGACAGAAAGAAAGAGCAAGAGAGAGAGAGAGAGACTGCAGACCGCCAAGTGTCTTTGCACCTGGGGCCCTGGGCTGCCAGACTGTGGGTGGGATTCTGTTTACACCAACAGGATTAGGGCCAATTAGTACACTTCTGGGATTAAGACCTGTTTGGCTTACTTAATAATGGCAATAATGGCTAATATGCCAGTATTTCTCTCTAATTGCAGCAATGTCCACTCTTCATTCACTCCAGTCAATCCCTGTAAACAACAGCTACGTGGCACAGCCCAAATGATTCTTTGATTGGATGGAATAAATTGGTCCGGAGCACACAGGAGCACTATCTGAGCTGCACAGAATTGTCTTCCGAGCACAGACAAGACGGTTGCAGAGGCAGCAAAGTCAAATTGTCAAATGCCCTGTAATGTGAGACTGTAGATGTAGTTTGCTTTTCGTCTTAGCGTAGCCAGAGAGCCAGAGGCATCTCACAGCTACGAAAATAGACAATCATTGGATTTCATAGCGCTTACCTGCGTTTGGGGTCAGTTGACACCAGCTGCATTGTCCAGTTAAGTGGCTGAAGACAAAGGCATAGTGCTTAACTCTTGTTTTAGTCAGGATTAGGATTTGGTGAAAACTAAGCTGTTCGGCAAAAGACAGCAACCGTGTGGTTAAACTGTGTTTACTTGCTGATATGGATTAAAAAACTATATATATTAAATTATATATATTATATAAATTATATATATTATTTAAAAAAAACAAAGTTCTCTGATTCTGATTATTACCACTACTACTACTACTACTACTACTAATAATAATAATAATAATAATAATAATAATGATAATTGATACTAACACTAATTATATTGTTAGATGCCACTGTAGGTTTATAAAGGTGACATGTCTATAGTCATTTACTACTGCTACCTATACTACTGCTACTAGTACTATTACTACTAATTGTTATTATTGTTTTTAACATTCTGCTTGTTATTTTATGTGGGCAGAGGCATACACCTACACGAAGATAGACACAGCATCACCTGGCAACAACAACAAATACAATATTTTACGAGTATGACTATTTATTATTATGATGCTGCTGATTATTATTATTTATAATAAAATAATAAATAATACCTTTTCAGAATTCCACTTGTTGCATATGCTGCAGTTAGCTGATTTGCCACCAGATGGCAACCAAAGTCCATTTCAGAAGGCAGTTCAGATTCTAAACGTTCAAGAAGTGTCTCGTGAGCGTGATTATTTTTTTCCTACGAAATTTTAGAATTTCACTTCTGTGTGTAAGCAGCTTAAACTTAAAACCTGAATCCTAGGGCTAATGAAGATAGTCAAGATGGTTTGAAGTTTTTGTGTAAATGTAAGAGGTGAGTGAAGATTTTGCTTACTTTTACATTTACATTTACATTTACGGCATTTAGCTGACGCTCTTATCCATAGCGACGTACATCAGTGCTTAAGAAGTCCACAACTGTTTCTTACCTGAAAAACAGCTTAAATCCATGTCAACTATTT
>JBBPDC010000135.1:22433265-22455031 GCA_037974485.1 Hemigrammopetersius urotaenia
TCCATGTCAACTATTTAACTAAGATACTGCAGTCAGAGCATCTATACAACAACTGTCACATAATAACTAGCCAACACACTTTTAGATACAGTGCACGTATAGCCACACCACTCAGTGTTAAATACTAGTGCATGGTTCTGACTCAGACGTGGCTGTAGGCTTGTATTCCTCAGTGGACAGCGACTCACTCAACACAGGGAAAGGGAATCTCCCCTCCTCCAGCTCTGGAAGGGATGCTTAGGGAAGGGCCTCAGACCACAGCCTTCCTGCTGTCCTCCGTGACTCATTCTCTGACCAAAGGTCATATGTGGACGGGAATAGGATGAGGATGAGTGTTATTTTTAATCAAATTCCCCTTTTGGGTGATGCCCTTAAGAATTAGGGAACGCATCATTTGGATAAATGTGTTTAGATGTCTCTCTCTCTCTGTCTGTTTCTGTCTGTCTGCCTCTCTCTCTTTCGTTCAATCGTTAGTCAACAAAAGGACTCAAAGCATCTAAATGTAACTATATCAATATCTGTGTTTACATATAATGAGCAAACTGCCTGAGCATGTGTAGAATATTAAAATTGGCCAGATCAACTTGAACAGCTAAGATAAACATCAAAATGCTAGCGCTTCATGCATGAGTCTGGGCTTGGCACAGGGCAGGAAATGGTGAATAAGATCCTTCCAGCCTTGTGTCCGGGGGGGAAAAACACATCCAGAGCATCCTCCCATCCTCTCTTAAAACCTGTCTGTTTGCACTCAGTTAAACATACTAGGTCCAAGCAGACCAAGCATTCGGCACTGCTGGAAGTGCTGGTTAATGACTGATCTGGTGACAAAGACATGACAGACAGACCTGCCACACACAGAGCATTGCCACAGGGTTATCAGGGCCAGTAAAACAATGGGAAGTATAAGAGGAAGGCCGAGGCCCAAACCAGCTCTGGCACTGACACGCTCCATGCCTACAGACCCAAACAAACCAGAGGTGGAAACAGCAATGGCATCCTCTGCTCGTCACTCAGCACTGCTGATAACAAGGGCAGGCCTGTCACCACTCATTCATTTAACCACGCCATGAATAGACAGAGGAGTGACCTCCGACCTCTCGGGTCCCCGGCTATTACTCCTCACCGCCCAATCAGCTCGGGAGGCTTCTGCAGTGTAGCAGAAACAGAACCTTCAATAAAGGAGGAATGCAAATGAGTGTTTGCTTGTTCAAAGATGTGGATAATAGAAACAAGTATCGTCAAGACAAAACCCCTAATTACCAGTTACTGCTCCACCAGAGAAGAAGTATATCACTTTTCTTTTTTTTGTACCATTCAAAAAGGATTCAATTAAATTCAATTCAGTTTTATTTCAATAGCACTTTTTACAACCAATCACAAAGCAGAATGCAGGTCTGAGGCCCTAGTGAGCAAGCCAAGGACGACAGAGGCGAGGAAAAACTCCCTAAACCTGGAGGAAGAAAGTGACAGCCCTTTATATTGTCGGTTTAATGACAAATAGCCCAAAAGAAAAGATACAGCAAAATCTATTCCTGTTACATACATGAAGTTAAGAATTTTGCTTTTCTTTTAACCCTTAGGTTTGTTTATTTTGGTTATTCAAATCAGTTACTCTGCTCTAGCACATTGGTACATTGGTATCCATGGTAATTGCAAAGCTATGTCCAGTTTAAATGCAAACAGTCATTCTTTGCAAAGCTGTTTGATCTCTTTCCGGAAACAAATAGCCTTTGTCACTGCACCTACATCAGTATGCATGAAGAAGCGAACATACAACATTTACACACCCGGGCACCCTTGCTCTCTTCAACTACATGGTTACTCAGTAATTTATGGCTTCAAAAACACAATCTACAAACATAAGGAGAAGATTCTCCAGCCTTTTCTTTACCAGCACTGTTTCGTTTCCAGAGTGTGCAGTATGATAAAGAACACATTCTCCATCAACTGCCACTTCAGTATCACACAGAGGGGAACCCTCGGGGTCTTCAAAGAAGGTCTAGCAATTTCTGGGAACTAAAAGAAGGCGTTCATTTTTATTTAGTTCAACTGTATCCTGTTTGTATTTAAAGTCAGCTAAAAAGCTTACATTCTTTAAAGGCCTGTTGATCAGGATGCAATTTCTTTGTGGTATCTAGGTGTCTCCCATTGGTTAGGTCTTCAGATGATAGTTTGAAGTATTGTTCCAAACTAATTATGAACAGAAGCAGAAAACGTAATTTCAAATTGATGGAAATGATTTTAAGAGAGCAACAGTCATGGTTTGCTACTGGTATCATGCAGCGATTCACAGTGAGTTCCTTTTTGACTAGTGTGGAGGTAGAAAATAATATCAGGTGAAAGTTCTTGCTTCTTGGAACAGGAAGGACTGACTGTTTTATAAAGAACAGTTGGTTTGAATGTAGGCTTAAATACTAAGACTTGGCTTCACAAATGTTTGTCAAAGCGATAATTGTTGACCAAAATGTAACAAAAAAGTGCATAATCATAAAACTGCATTACTTACAAGGACTAAAAAGTTCTTAAATTTTGTACACATTGTATTACTTAGAGTACACCTTTCCATTTTTAAAACAGTCTTTGGTGTTTTAATGATAAGAGTTTCCAATCTGCAGATGGAAGCACTGTATAATACAGTATAATTCAGAGACATTAAAATGTTTGCGAGTGAGAGTTTATTACGCACACGAGAGAAAGGCCATAGCACAGTCTCACAACTCTTTATGTTCGTATTGACGTCGCACGTGCTCGAACGTCATTAAAGATATCCAGTGAAAGTAAACAAACAAAGGTAAAGTATTGTATGGCAGCATAGTGCCAGCTGGACACATGCCTCTCTGACCTGGGTTAACCCTCAGCCTTTTGCTACTCACCATTGCTTTACTGAGATTTCTGTTGAGCAAGAAAACCCAACAAAATATGATGAAACAACAAAGCTTGAGAAATTCATGAATACATTGCACAGTGAGAGGAAAAGCTTCAAATTACAGACATTTTTTTTCTGTTCAATTCAGATAAACTCTTTACATAAAATGCAATGCATTTTATTGCTGTGTAGCATGCAATCACACAATTTTATTGGTCATATTATGTTTTACTAGGACATATTGTGTCCAAAAATCAGAAATCGCTTCAGAGGTTGGCAAAAGTTACTTGCTTTTGATGTAGGAATACTGGGAAGCAAGATTTCTTTCTTTTAAATGGTTTTTACTGATTCATGCTGAATGGTCCTCTAACCCCAAATACTGTTGATCAGTCAAGACATGTTTGGAGCCTAAACTTTGGTTAGAACTGGAGCTTCAGGACTAAAGTTTCTTTAGAACACAGTATTCAAGCAATAAAAAATGAATTTTAGTTTACTGTGTACTGTGTAGACAACCTGATGTGAGCAGCTTTTTTATACTGCAGTTTTCACAACCTGTTTTAGGAGTAGAAGAGTTGATCCAGAATCACAAGAAATCAGTTTCCTTTTACATGACCCAGCACATAATCTAACAATGGACTAAAAGGTTCAGTTTGATGATGGTTTGAGCTTGTTTTGTTTCTGAGGTTGAGTCCTAAAATCAGCGTATAATTACTGGCAAAGAGAAGTGTAGTGATTGTAGAACTGGATATCTGATCTAATCCAACTGAAGACAGTCTATTCACTAGCAATGAAGTATCCGTGACAGGCCTGCCACTGTATGCAGCTGTAGCAGAGATTTGGCTGACTCCTAAAGCATGTGGGTGGTTTTTTCATGCTGTAAGGATTATACCAGGGTTAATTCTTTCTCAGAAGTGTCTTTGTCTGGAGGGGTGTGTAGAATCAACAGCATTCTGTGAAATTACACCACGGCAGATTCCTAACTATGTTTGCCTTCTGGTGCTTTCAGATGACGACAGGCTTCTGCCTGGGTCACAGTGGGCTCCATCTCTTTCCTCTTATGAATGCCTCAGCAACTTTGAAAGAACCCAGTATTTTAGATGACAGCTAAACTGTTGTTTAACTCTTACTTTGAACCTAAACAAGTGCTTTGGTTTTCAACACGCAGGCCTCTTTTATATGCCTAGTCAGCTGTATGCACTACTCTACTTAGATACTATTTCACCTATGCACAAGCGGCAGCCGCTTGACGTTAAACCTCACGCTCAGACTTGGCTGGGTGTGTTGCGAGGCCACACTGCAGCATTCACATACTGCTGGCCTGTCGCCCTGTGGGACGCACCGTGCAGGGAGACGAGTGAGACATTACTGTTGCAGGGAGTGTTGGAGCGTCTTTGAGCTTGCCGCTGAGGGAGTGTGGTGGGAATGACATAAGGGCTGGAGAGGCAAGCAGGATCAGACACTAAATCACCAAGCATCCACTCCTTCACCACAAACACACCCTGTGGAGCCGGACAGGAACGTGTCTGAACTCACTCCCATTCGGTTCCTCTTATTTTTGCATTTGCTTATGCAGATTATCAGGAGGCCATGTGTTACCAGGGTTAAGGGAGTTTGTATGCACAAAAGTTATGCATGGCCTACAGTTGCTTATTAAAAAATGAAATATGACAAAATAAACGTAATTCAATGTTTAACTGTAGATTATGGCCACACAATGATTGCAAATTAGTCCCTGAACAGCTCAGTAGTTTTTAATGACTTATAGCATTGACTACAACTATAAAGGAATTTAGTAAATGTGTACAGCCATACTTGTTGCTGCTTTAACAAAACACATTTTAGAATGAGTTTTAATACTAATCTGCAAACAATGGAAGCCGAGCCAATTCTATATAATTTAAAATAATATAGAGCCAAGGAAATATAACTGGATGATCGATCTAAAAGATCAATCATAGCCGGATCTAGGAAAAAGATGTAAATGGATGTAAAAATATTGATTTTAAAGTAAGAGGGTATACATATAGCGGTTTTTCCAAATAAGCAAACGGAAAGCGCAAATGTGAAGGAGGGAGTCATCTGGGTGCCCTCACTGCACCAGTGCGGTACTTTCCCTGGACTTCCCCCTTCATCACAGCCAGACTTCAGGACGAGGCTGGAGTCAGTTCCAGTTCTCATGCTCTAAAGCATGCCCATCACTGAGAGCATGGGTTCTCCCACACTCCTCTGAATCATATGACAGTCTTTTATTTGTTTAAAACAGTTTATAGGACACTGAGGAGGGAGATGTCAGACTAAATGTACTTGCTGTAAATCAGTGGTTCCACAACCTACATGTTCTAGTTGTTTTGCCAGCTTTTACACCTGCACTTTAGGCCAGAAAGGTTGTGTTAACCCTTAGAAGTCACTTTTATCACAGGTGATGACAAAAGCATGATGTAATATTAGTTATTTCGTGACTGTAGATTGTGTAACTTCAAACCATCAAAGGATTTAGTATAAAGGATTCATCACTGATTTCAGATCAAAATAAAATGATGAACACAATTGACTAAATCGAACGAATCACTGTAAATGGTGTTATGGAACTCTAATACCAGTTTAGGTGTGATGGAACACGAGCAAAATAAAGTAAAAGGTAAATAAACCTTATAAAAAGACAACAACGACATTATGAAAACCATAAAATATATACCAAAATTACCTCTGAGGCTGATACCTTTGACCTATAGGTTAATTATTCAATTAGTGAGGAACTGAAGCATGGACCCACACATGGATCTGGCTTATTAGCTGATAAGTAGGATAAGGTGTGTTAGAGGAGGACACAAAGTATGTGGGCCAGCGATCCTCCAGGATGTGGATTGAAAAAAAACTGGTGTAATTAAGAAGACATTTATTTGTTTAAGAGGAGTAATTGCCACCGCAGTTCTTATCTTGTTTCTCAGTTTCCAGGCCCCAGAGACCACAGTTCAGTTAGTGTCCCTTTAGTTTTGGAACCAAAAACCTGAGGAAAAAAAAACCACTGGCTAATCAGTCACTAGTGACATTGCCATCCACAGCTCAGTAAACTTTCTGTCGTGCCAGCCGGTATGAACCAATTATCTGGGTCACTCACACAAACTGTTATACATTAACACTCTAAGTCGACTGCTTTCTCTAGGAACCCCCGATCGATCCTTTCTCTTTATCGCAGTTCTTGTCACTGTAAAAGAGGCTCTGGAGTGGTGCTGCTGTTAGGTCCCCTCGTTGAATGGCGCATTCTTGTCCTGATGCTTTCAAATTCCGTTGAGCTCAACGAGTGCAACAAGACGGCAGATAAAGTGTGGAGGTGAAAGCAACTAAATTAACACAACCACTGAGTCAATGCTTTCTTTTTTACATGGAGAGTGTGGGAGAATTTGCATTGAGGCAGCACTATTCTAAAGACAATAACAGCGGATTCCTGACAAGTGTTGCTGGCCAGGTCCTGCTCTGGAGGAGCGTGCTCTGCTGAAGGCTAATGGCCCTTATCGGCATGACGACAGCGTTTGAGCCGAGGACTCCTACCAATAGCGGCTGGATGGAGCTTATTTGCCTGAATGTTGCCCCAACAGAGGGTAATAAGTAGTTGCAACTGATGTATTAGCCTGTTTAATGAGGCATGACAAAAGGGGGAAAGTTGGAGGTCAGACATGCTTGAAGGTCTTTTCAGTCCCTTCGCGGAGGCAAACATTGCACAGACCAACTACAGAGACGCTGTCATATTTCGAAACGTGACCTGTAACTTTTCAAGGCTATCGAGCTGATGTGTGCAGACTTATGACTGCGAATGAGAGCCAACGCGGCCTCCTAAGCTGCTAATCTGTGTTGTACATTGCCAACAAGAGACAAGACCTTTTTTTCAGGCCTCCCTGCTGGAACTCCCAGCGCCACTCTCCCACGGTTCGATGTGGAGCAGCCATGGCTTTGAAGTGATATTTACTCTCTCATTCATTGCATGGGAGCAAAGAAAGAAAAAAAAAAGAAGGGCGAGAAAGAAAGAAACACCTGCCAGACAGCAAACAGCTCCCAAGCACCACAGCTCTTTAACTCAGATCCTTATGATGTCATTGCCACCCCATGAGGCACGACATGTTCTAAGCTACTGGACAGTGATCCGCCGGGTGATCACAGCAGACCAGTCTCAGTGTAAACCCAGCCAAAACACGTCTGCAGTTTCAGCTCACAATAGCAGCACCTAGCCACACCACACCACACCATCCACCACACGTCTTTCTTTCTTTCAGAGCTGCTCAGGCAAAGTAATGGGAACATCTGTTTAAAATGTGCTTTTCTGTGTAATATTGTGTAAATTGATTAAAATGGCAACTAGATCGAGAAGAAAATAACATTCCTAAGCATTAATGGAAGATAATGTCACTTTCACAAGTCCACACAATGCAAAGGTCAGCAGGTCAACTGTTTTACATTTAGTAGACACTGCAGAACAGTCATAACCAACAATCACTGAATCATTTTACAGACGCAGGTGAGTTTAGTGTTTGGTGTCTTATTGGCGTAGTGTAGTGTGCCCTCCTTGGCAGCCCTGACCCCAGTCTGTTGCATGTACTTCAATGGTGTTTCCCACTACCCAGCTGCAGCAGTGTAACACATCATAACTGTTCTGACAGCAACAACAGGTGGCTAACAAAGGAAATTAACATCTTGCAGTATGCTGTGGTGTGTAGAGAAATGATGAACGAACCCAATTCACTTTGATGTTGTTTGGTTTTGTATCAAAGATCTAAGTGACTTTAAAAGAGTCTTTGTAGTGGAGTTCAAATTCCAGGAGACATCAGTAACTAGGGTTGGAATGTATGGTTGATAGTGCACATTCAATGATCATAATGTAATATGTAAGGAAAAACAGAAGAGCAGCTGCTCCTCAGGTGACTGGGAATGGAGGACATGATTAGACTGTGTCAGAACAGTCCATTCACAACAACATACAGAGAGATATTATAGTAGAGCTCCAGTGCATAAACCCCTCTATTCAAAGATGCATGTCCAATTTAGAGTTCAGTGGAGCAAAAACCACAGACACTTCTATAGAAATGTAGATCAAAGTAATATGGTTGGATGAGTTATGCTTCACCATATTCTCCACAAGTGGGAGAGGGTGTGTGTGGTGTACACCAAATGAAATGTGAATGTTTGCTTGACCCCAAGAATTAAGAGTCCAGTGCAGGGCTGTCGAACTCCAGTCCTGGAGGGCCATGGTCCAGCACGTTTTGATGATTTCCCTGCTCAGAAACAATTATCAGGTTTCGTGAATATGTTTGACGAGGAGAACCATCAAACTGTGCTGGACACCGGACCTCCAGGACTGGAGTTTGACACCCCAGAACAAGTGGCTCTGATATGCTACTTTACTAACATAATTTACATTCACTTGCCCCCTTAGAGAAAATGGGCACTATATGGGAATACATAGTCATTCTGACTGTTAACCATTCATCCCATTTCAGTAATGATGAGTCTCTTTCAGGATAAGAATGCCCTCAAGACACCAGATCTCTTCTCCGCCTTCGTCAAAAGGTGAAATTGAGGAACTGTTGTTCAGAAGAATGGCTTTCCACCCCAAATGCAGTTCCAGATACATCTATGACAGGAATCTATGACAAGGCATTTTTGTATGGCAACATGACACCTACATAATCCTTTCCTGAGAGCTGACATAAATAAAGGCTTAGTCCAGCAACTGTCAGCTGTCAGAAACTCTGCTTTTGTCAATTTTGATGTCAGCTTAACTCAGCCAGGATTATGACAACTGACGTTTGCACTGGTAACGATTTAGAAATGTCTGTAAAGGTATCTGTCAGTTGACATGAAAGGATTATATAGGTGTCTTGTAGCCTCACAAATGGCCTACAGTAAAGAGTAAGGCCTACAGGTGTTTTAAGTATATTATTTAGTATAATTAGTCGTATATTAGTCGTATTGTTGATTTTAGAAGTTTGTCTACAATGAACAAACCTGAACAAACTTTAACACACATTAATGTATCTGTTGAATTGAGTTTACCATTTCAGAATAAAAAAAAACATCTAAATATAGAAAACCTGCCAGAACTTTTGTACAGATGTTGTTTTCCCAATATTTCAGTATAAATAATAAACAGTGCATTAACTGTGCATTAATTTGCGCGTTTAATCTCTCCAGGGGTGGCCAAACTTTGGTACATGACTGCATTTCTACTTTATTTATTTATTTATTTTTTTGCCTTGAAAGGCAAAACCATGTCCTATTGTGTGGCCTGGATATCGATAGGGAGTCAGGGCTAGAGTAAAACACTTTACACCCCACCATGCTCGGTTCAGTTTTAATCAAACTACAGAGAGAACGGCATGCTGGGAAGTTGCCTCCCCCAACAAGGGCTTGGGATAACATGAGTCCACATCAACGCTGTTTCTTGGGAACAGCTCTCAGCTCCTGCGCTTTTCCCCAAACTCCCACTGTGGGTAATATCAGCACAGAGTCAGGGCAGGTCAGGGTCTCCGCTACGTTATGAAGGCAGCACTGCCAGACTGCATTAAATCGTTTAATACTTACTGTTGGGGTGTGGTTGCTGAGGTGAAACAGTTGGAGGGGATGTATTTTGTGCGGGGGGGAGTGAGCTCTCCGTGGACATTTGATTAAAACACCCCCTCATGGGCGTGAGCGCTGATGTCTCTCAAACGGAGCGTAGAGCCGGATATTCTTATTACTCATCATCCTTCTCCACAGCTGCTCTCACAATAGGCCTCACTGTTCCAAGCTTTGCGCATGAACACGGCCGCGTGAGGTGACGTCTGCTGGAGGCTGTGCAACATGCTGCCTCTCAGCATTAGCTTGTGGTTCAGAGGCCTCAGGACGGAGCAAAACTGTGAGAGTTTATCAGCTCTGCTCAAAGGATTTTGGAAATGTAACCGCTGTTGGGCAAGACTGTGTTTGGAATGAATGGATCACTTATGAATGGCACAGAAAGGCTCCCTTTTTAAGCTTAACACAGGATAAGACACTTCCTGTGTTGGCTGTCACATTCTCCTTTGACTAGCCACAGGCTGAGAAGGCCTTTTTTGTTCATTTGTTTAAAGAATTGTCCGAAGTATGAAGCGGTTGTAAAATGAACGGTGGTTCAGCTGGTTTCGCCCCTCGCCTCAAATGTGATCGATCAGCCAAGACATGTTTGGCGTCCAAAGTTAGCTTCTTTACTTTTGTTGAAAGGCTAGAGTAGCTAACAAGTAATGGAAACCTATGGGCTGTTGTTGAGCATATTCACAAGCTGCATGTTTAATGCCTCACACACTTAGTTTCTGAAAGAGGAACTGACACACAAAGAGTGTCCAAAATTGCGCACTTGCGCACTTTTAGTGTGCGATTTTAGTGCATTGTGCGCTCACACTGAAAGCCAAGCTAAAACTGGGAAAGTACCAGGATGCTGCACTGAAAGCGGCCAGAAAACGCAGTGCAGAACGATGGACACTGTGCACTAAATGGGTGCCATTTTGACCATGTAGCGGAGGGGGCGGGACTTTCAACGTGT
Organism: Hemigrammopetersius urotaenia; assembly: GCA_037974485.1. Classification (NCBI taxonomy): domain Eukaryota; kingdom Metazoa; phylum Chordata; class Actinopteri; order Characiformes; family Alestidae; genus Hemigrammopetersius; species Hemigrammopetersius urotaenia. The sequence goes on from JBBPDC010000135.1 coordinate 22,443,678, forward strand.
TTTCGAGTTGAATAATGGCGACAAACAGTGAAAGACAAGCCCAAGCGAAGGCAACTGGTTCGTATAAGTGTAAGTAACGTTAATACAATTATTTTACCGATGTACACTGCGGTAAAACCCGCAGATATTTTGGTGGGCTGAAGAATCACAAGCAAATGTTAGTGCACTGACGGTAGTGTGCAATTTCGGACACACCCAAAGACAACGTATAAACAAAGAGCAAACAGCACTCTCAAGAGGGCAGTTTTTTCAAATTGCAATGTTTTATTACTAGAGTTGTATCACTGTTTTGCTAATAAATATAAATATATATTCTTTACAAATAATATTTTAAAGAAGTATTCACAAAAATATGAACAAATATTAAGCTGTACATGACTTTCGTCCCTAGCATTATGAGATTTTTGTCATGTTAGCATCAAACTTAAGTTTTAATTACATGCCCTTGGGTTTTAGTTCACTTGTTGAAAAATTAACTCAATAGGCTGTAACACAATGGAGAATGTCTTGCCTTCAATAAAAACAACCTGCTGCCTCGCTGATAAGGCAAGCTTACCCTTGGGGTGGAGATATGTGCATGCTCTATAGCCAGAATAACCTGTGTGTTATTGAGCCTACCAAGTATTTGTGCAATTTTTGCCTGATTTTGCTATTGATTTCAATTATGTTCTTGAAAAAGTCATGTTTTTTCAAGGTGGTGTGTCTCCCCACTCAAAGGTATGGGAGTCAGGTCTCGAATGGCTTGTAAAAACTGGTTGTTGCAGTAAACTGGAATGACATTCTATTAATATGATCCTCACTTTAACATGTAACTGTTTTTCAGACCACTGCCAGCTCCTGCTAGTGAGAATTGTTTCCTTTCATACAGACACATTAGACGTGTTTGCCGGCTGTATTCTCTGAGGTGGTAGTTTTTACAGGAGACATTGAGCTGATAGAAGGCGATCACCAGTTGACCTTAGCTGGTGCTGGTTCTTCCTCACCAGCTTGGTCTTCCTGGGCATTTAGACAAACAGTTTGGACAACGATCGCCTTTCAGCTTCCTTTACTTATTAAATTAGTGTTGTAGCCCCAGTGCAACATTCCCTGGCTTATCAACTACATTTGCGGTATGGGATGAATTGTATATGGTAATGAAGTTTCAAGTTCTTTTAAGCATAGTTTTTTTGGTTAAGTGAGTGTATGTGCTGGAGATGTAGGTTGTCAGAGAGGGGTCTTGATATGTCCTCCCTGCTGAGCCTCCTCTGTGTTCTCCTGCTGCTTTTGGTTTACTCTGAGCTGCCCTCCTTCTCAGCTGTGGAGCAGGCCATGGTGAGAAAGCCCTTCTGTGTGGGCTCTGTAGCTCCACAGGTGACGAGCCCCTAAGGCACTAGTGCAAACAAACACACGGCACTCTCACCTCTCCATCCCGCCCCCTGTTAACATGGGGCTGCTAAAACGGCTGCTAGCCGCGTATGTTAATGTGATTTAACTGATGGCCTCGAGGCTCTCCGCTTGCTCTCTCCGCATGACCCCAGTGTCACCTCGCTGCCATCCTCTCTGACACTAACGCGCCATGAGCATCTCCAATGCATACTGCATGTGCTTTTATCTGAGGCCAAATGAAAAGGCCATATTGTCCGTTTCATTGAACAAAGATGTACTCCCTTTTGTTTTCTTCCCTGTTGGTGTCTTTCGCGTCTGAAAGAGACGGAGGTATTGGTGCGTGGGCTCATACGTGTGTATGGTTTAAGGCAGGCCGGTGTAGACAGACACTTCCACACACACACCACACTTCCCTGCTGACTCCATTCCTCCAGTCTAAAGCTATTTCAGAGCTTATTGACGTCTCGCCCAGCTGTGCCACTAGGACTCTGTTAAATACCGACCCAGAGCCACAGGTTACAAGTCCAAATCCCGCTCATTAGAACCTTAATTGATTATAATGTGGCCTTTGAGAAGCACTACTCACTATGGGGTTGTTCTACACATGCGAGTGCCCCCACAGTTCCCTTCCTGTTGTCTGCATTGCACACCAGCAGGGCCTAAAGTTAGGCCACAATCGACCCTCTCAGACAGAATCATTAAAGCAGGGGAATGGCGTCAAGCCTTTCATAGTGCCTGCTTCTGTGGAGCAGCTTGAGCCCAGGACAGTGGCCACTCTGCCGGCCCGGTGGGAGAGCCCCATCCTGGGCAGGGTATTGTTGGCCTCTCCCCTTGACTCGCTGCCTGCTGCTCCGGATGCATTGGCTTGGTTTGTATGCCAAGGCCCTGGACTAAAGTCTGCCTCGCAGGGGTGCTGGGTCAATATTGGTTTTGAGAGCATGTGAAAAATGTCAAAATGTTAAGTTGTATTCACTTCCCCCAGTTCTGTTTGTTTCTGCAGTGAAAGGCCTAGTGGGCCATTAGTGTAAACAGCACTTTGTCTTACAGCTCAGCCACCAGTAGGAGGTGGCAGAACAAAACAGAGATTAAGGTCTGGCCTAAAAATGGCAAAACCGCAGGATTCATGGAGACCTAAGAATGACAAAAAAGGGAAAGATAAAGACAACAAGCTGCAATCATCCCCCTCTCCAAAGAGTAGAACAACCACAATCTTTAGAACCTATTGGGTTTCTTTTTTTTTCTTTCAAATGTTTCAACTTTCACTGATGCATCAAAAATGCAGTCAAATATCACTATAAAAAAGATAATTGTTTTCTTCTAATGTGCACTAAATTCTTTGCTATGTTGATCTACTTGAGTATCTGGGACAACACAGCTCAAGAAAAGCATGTGTGAAGTAACATCAAAATGGAAAATGTAGGTTTCTAAAACAATACACACTGAAGAACTGAACCAGCAGACCCTTTTATTACCGTGAAAATTTGAGTCAATCATTCAACTTTCTAGTGAAAATGGAGGCCATTGTGAGAAAGCATCTGTTTTACTGCTGTACACCCCCACTGGTGCTGTAGCTTGTCCTTTCTCCCAGCAGGCCTGAGGGAATGCTCCACTCTCCCTTCAGTGGCTTCAATTAACATCCACATTAAAACTGCCCCCCACTCCCCTGTCCCTTCTCACTCCGCTTTCACCACTGCCCTGCCATTTATTGGTCAGGTAGCTTTTGTATTGTGACTAGGAGACATTTCCTCTAAAGAAGAGAAGGAGGTGCATTTTGATGAGCCGCAAAGTGAAATTTATACTGGAGGGCAAAAGAAGCCATGGAGGAAATCTGGGATATTAACTGAGAGCCTCTTTGAACCCCAACTTTCTTTAAGAGTGTTAAGGAGGCAATAAGAAGGCAATTGCTTATATTCTGTATGCAATCTCTGTCATAACCTAAATAACCAAAAAGGGATCAGATATTTAATGCTCAGAAACACATTCAGCAGCAAAACACAAAAGAGTAACACGTTCAGACTATGTTAAGAATACATTTAGAATCTTGATAAAACACCCAGGAAAAACTACTGTTTAAATTTTGACCTAATTTTGCCTGATGGTCCTCTTTATTTAACTGCATTTTTAATGTGTTTCATGAAAAATTCACTTATCACTTATGGCAGCAGTTTGTTTGGCACCAGCCTCAGTTGTCACAGACCTCCTATATGTAAAACAAACACCTTCAAGAACCCCACTGATGCTAAGCTTATCGCATGAGATTGTTTAGCTCAATCAAAAGTTCTCAGTACAACTGAGATTACTAACTGGCTCATCACTTTGATTGATCAGTCTCCTCTTCAGTGCATGAAGAGAGTTTATCTTTAGGCTCTTTAAGGTTCATATAAATGTGTTTACTCTAACCCATTTTTTAAAATTTTTTTTTAAAAACAGTCAATAAACAATGCTTGTGTGGATTTTATTCAATAAAATGGTATACTCTACTAAAACGTTGCAAGTAACTATTCTGTATACTGTCTCTTTAAAATGTAACTTGGACTCATTCTCAAAGAAGATTTATTAAACCAACACATACAGTTTTCATAACACATTTGTATGTCTAGCTCATCTTTTGTGCCACTTTTAACATGTTTAACATGATTTGACCAAAAAATCTTTTTTTTTCTCTTTAGCACAGTACTTTCAAAAGTGCATTTTAATTATGAATGTCAAAAAAATCCTTAATTTTGTAACAGTGAACTGTTACTGAACCTTCATTCTTTTACTGGGGAAGCTGTACAGGCGTATGTGTTGGATATTATGTCTAGGTTAGCACACAGAGGAAGGTCTGGAGGTGATAAGACACCTTTATATTGAAGTATTGTATTTGGTCAAAGAGGAAACTGACTCTTGTGTCTGCAGTCAATATTAGCTTGGTGCAAACAGGCTGTAAACGTATCTGTCCTCAAGACAATGTAACAGTTGAAGACAAGAGCTATAAAGTGAATTCCTTCGCTTGTATGGCTTTTTCGCTCAAAGACAGTCTAGCGCGTGTACACCCATGGTGCACCAGCTCTGGCGTTAAGGGTATTCAAAAGGTGGCTTAAACAAAGATAACATTTACTGACTCTGCTACGTGCCTCATGGCTGCTAATGGTCTACTTAGCATGCCGTCACAGTGTGTTTAATCATCATGGCCTCTGCCACACATTGTTGTTATTTGTCTCACCTAGCTTAGAGCGAGGCCGCCAGAGATTAGGCTTCCCACACTTAGGGCGTTAGCCAAGCGCCTCCAGCCAACACCTCTGTATAAACCAAGCAGTGAAACGCTGCTATGATGTTTGCTCAGTCCTGCCACTTCACGAGCAAATAACATTTATATGGGCAGTGGCTACGTTGAGGTCATGTCAGCAGAGCGTGCTCCACTCAGACTGTGTGTGTGGGCTACTAGGAGCACACTGGAGAACTTTGTTGGGGAGGGGGGGCCCTGTAAGTGTACAGTGATGAAAAATGGCAGTTCAGACGGAGGGAATATTTGGAAAAGTCTACTTCCCGGAGCGAAAAATGCAGAATGTTATGATATATCAGTAAAAGAATAATCACATTGCTTTACAATATTATTTGAGTAGACTCTTAAAAATAGAGGGGTTCGTCGTAGAAAAGCCTTTGGAGTAGATGGGTCTGTTAAAATCTGAAACTGAAGGTTCTTTAGGGAACCCAAAGTGGCTCTTCTGTGTTCTTACTCCAAAGAATCACTTGAAGGCCTGTATATAACATATAATACTTGTGGTGTTGCTTCCACTTTAAACAAGCAGCTTTGAGGTATAAACCACCCAAAGCGATACATTCTTAACAAATAATTTGTGGTTTACCTATTGGGGTTTACTTGATACAGATCAAGCTCCATTTTAGACTCATGCCTAGTTTTATCTTGAATTTATAATACAAGTTCTAGCCTCTTGTGTACTAATGTACACTCACTGCAAAATGGGCCTATGTAGTGCCAAAAATCAGTTATCATTTTTAAAAAGGGCTCCTTAAAGGACAATAGGATTTCTGTCAGAAGAACTATTAAATCAGATAACGAACAATAAAATGGTTCTTTCTGCATGAAAAATGCAGAAGCAAAGGGTTCTGCAAGAGTTCTATATAGAATAATGAACACTCAAAGAACATTCATAGTTATATAGAACCCTTGCCAAAACTTATGAACTCTTTTTAGGGTGTAGGTTCAAGCGTGTGAAGCCGCGATGGTTGTGATGTCTAATAAACTGGACACTCTCGTTTGATTCTTCTGGATGTCAAGATGAAAGAAGACACACTTTCAGGCTGGTGCAGGGAACTATACTCTGTCCATGTTAAATCCCCAGAGAAACCAGTCTGACTGGATCCGGTCCAATTTTGTTGAAAGAAACTACGCTGGACCTGCCAAAGCTCCTGTTCTTGTTCACCCTGCGAATGACAGGCGGTGAAGACTTTAACCTGAAGCCGTGTGTGGTCACCATTTCAAAGGCAAGAACACCCAGCCACTCGTCAGACTGGATTTTGACTCGCGTCATTTACGTCTTTATGAAAGAACATCAAAAAGAAAAACTTGTAAGGAAAAAATTGCTTAGCCATTGGTAACGTCTGTCAAAATTAGCATGGGTTCAGTCTGCACAGTTTAACCCTTAGAAGTCAAGAGATATTAATTGGTTTTATTCAAATATGAATTTAATTGCATAGTGAATGATGCAAAGGAAAAAATGGCAAAAATAGAACATAAATGTAACTGAAATTTGAGTTGAATGTGAGATTCTGTCAAAAAAAAATTCCTAACCTAATTTCAGTTCTACTGCTGACGGTAATTAATTAGGTTCTACCAGATGAGTTTGTTAACAATTGCACATAAAGTTAATAATAAGTGCACTCTCAACCAATGTCTCCTCTTTTATTAAGGAGTCCACTGAAAGTTTAGAATCTGCACTTTACATGAACATTTCAGTGAACTATGAGTGAAAATTGAATTGAATTCAATTAAATTAAATTATGCCATGCTTTTGCTAAAAGTTCTAAGGGCTAAGAAAAAATAAAATATCATAAATTGTGCTTGTAGTGAGTTTGTCAAGCTTCGTTTCGATAAACAAACCAAAGTGAAGAAAGGCAGCGATAGATAAGGCAGAAGAACAATCTTCTACTGTTCATCCACATGGTGACCAAGTCATCATTCTCCGCTGCCATAGAGAAGAGGTCTAGGACAAACACACAAGTTAGTTACCAAACTCTCTCCCCACTGACCAGGGTGGGAAACCAGAGCACCTCTGAATGGAGAGTGTCTGGTCGCACAGTTCTGTCCCCGGAGAGCGACCGAAAGGATCAATTCAGCCAATACAGATCTGTTCTCTGGCCTCCAACAAGCAGCCCTCCTCTCAATCTCACGGCTCCCCGTCCAGACTCATTTACATGTTGTTATTGTCAACTGCCTGCAACGTAATCTGACCACTTCCAAGGCACACACAAAAACAACATGAGTCACAAGGCCTCTAGCCCATTGTGAGAGCCTATTTCCCATGAACCATGCACAAAAAGGTGAGAGAGGAAGGCCAGGAGAAAGCGGAACCAACCTGAAGGGGCAGCTGTTGCATTGGAGGACTAGAGAACCAAAGGCGTCTCTGTTGCCGCTACTGCTAAACCCAGTTCTTCTGCCATGGCTGCAGAGGAGCATCGTACAAAATGTGTATAGAAGTTGCTAGCAGCCACTGAAGGTTTGATACACCAATACTAGTGCACTCATTTGGCCTCTACCATGCACTATTGAACATAAAGATTCCTAAATGATTCTTCACTTGGATGTAGTGTTCCAAGAAAAAAAAAGAAGTATAAAACCTTTAAATTGTGCAGAGGAGCTTCAAAAAGGTCATTCTTGCACATCCAAGTTAGACAAATTCCTCTTTAACAAGTGATCTATTGGAAGGTTCTTTAGAAAACCAAAGTGGCATCGCTCCAAAGAATCCTTTTTGGCAACCCTTATTTTAGACATGGTAGGATAAGTAATAGTAATATGATTGCTTCTTGTAATTCCATTACAGTTTTTATTACTTAAATGACTCAAATGCCTCTACTGTACTATATGGATAGGATTCTTTGGGTGCCATGCAGTTTTCAGTAGTGCTGTTAACTGTCATATGTGTGCAGTATGACACTAGTGGTGCCGTTAGGTTTGGAATTCACAGCCAGTAATCCACATTGCTGCATAAAAACACCAGTCATTTTTACATGTGTGGAACTAGGCATGGGAATAATATAACCTGCGGTTAGTATAATAGTTTGTTTTATAGTAAATAAAAAACATGGAGGTCTTTACTGACATGGGGCATGCAGCCCATAAAAATAACTGACATGGTGGCTTTGGATGTGACTAAAATTACTGAGAAACACCTGTTGTAAGCACATGACCCCACTTTTCAATGTTTGCAAAACCAATCCTTTCCAAAAAGTGCTTAAGAAATCATCATTAATCGATTTTATTTGATCCCCTGAACAGATTTATTCATGTCATTTTATCATGCTTGTGCTGCATTTCACATCTGACTGTATGCTTTTCATTAAGAATGTGAGCTGAGCAACTCCATGTTCAGTCTATCAAAGCATTTAAAGAATGCCATATGAAAGTGGCAGATAAAGACAAGATGGCATCATCATACAATCTGTTTCTGAGCAGTACTTTCTAGGTTTGGAAACAATTTAATCCTTTAAAGCTCATTTTAATTACGTTCTGGCAGCATGTTCAAGGTAAAAGTACAAAGTACAGTGACAAGTCTTTAATTTGAATTATAGTGAGTGGGTAATTCTTACTGAACGTGATCAGTAAGGCACCTGTATAAGTATATTATTCTATGATACATCATTTGTATTGAATTACCTGTAACTGACCCAGCACAGTTTTAAATGTTTTGCTGGCATCCATGGTGTCCTGAGAACAATCCACCACCAAAATAATCCCAGGTCAGTGGTTGTCCTTTCCAAATGATGGACAGGCTAGAGCCCTGCTGGTGAATTATGCAGCCACTGGTGGGCTACAGTCTTGCAGATGGGCTAAGAACACAGGTTACACCTGTGTCATTGTGTAGGCAAGAACAACCCATTCACATGTACATTAGCAAGGGTGGAATAAATGCACAAAGACCTTAATCTTAAGAATCCACTATGCTTCTCCACAGCAATCCACAATCTTTTTCGGAAGAAGGTTCCGTTCCTGCAACAAGCAACACGCACGCCAAACTCATCACCACTCCTCAGTGATAAAATCTGATGACATGCTGTGTGAAACAAAAGGAAAAGTGGGTTTTGTGCAGATCAAACCAAAGAAAATAACAACCATAACAAAATGCATATACCAGCAGGAAGGGGCTGAGGAAACCAATGAAGGCCTTTAAGGTTTTTAAGACTAGAGACCAACTCAAGAAAAGACAAAGCCCAATTCTTTTAGGATCACCATAATGTGGAAGTGGAGTGGTGGCCCTTTCTTGGTGTGTTTAGGGCAGCAGGCTGAGATGTGAGGCGCTCAGAAAACGAGATGGCAGTAAAAAGAAGGGGAGTGATTTTCACACTTGGGTGTTAGGCTGCTTGGTCATCCCAGTCTTCCATCCCTGCTCAAAGATGACAACATACTGAGACGCAAAACACACCACTGAACGTAAAGCTAAACCTGCTTCAAATGAGCAATGCTTTGGCTCGGTTTCAAATGTTTTACGCAATACAAACCAAAATCCCTCAAACAGCCCTCTCAATGATGTCTAACACTGAAACACTGCAGACACCTTAACACACATCAAATCAAGCTGGAAAAACACACAGCAATCCAGAAAAAGAATCTTTACATAAACATTTAAAAGCACATTTTCTCCAGGGAGCAATAAGGAAAGTTGTAATTGTGTTTTTAATCAAAGGTCCAGGGTCTCCTGACCATTCACATGATCATCAGCGTGCACTTTATTTGTAGAGAAACAGTGTTGCTGACTGTTAAAAAAGCAGTGTGCTTCATAACCTAAGGGGGGCAGTATTGCATCTAGTCGAAGTGGTTTGTGTAAAACAACCCGAGTTGTCATGAAAAGAACATGAAATAAAATGTAAACAAAAATAACAAAATGTCTAAAGGGCAAGAATGATATTTTTTTCAACCAAAAACATCTACAATGCCCTGTGTATAATAACAACAGCAACAAAAACAAAAACAACAATAACAACAATAATAACAATAATAACAATAACAACAACAAAAACAATAGTAATAATAATAACAACAACAACAATAATAATAATGATAATAATAATAATGATCATAATATTAATAATAAGAAAAAGAAGAAAAATAATAATGACAGTGACAATAATAATAATAATAATAATAGAGAAAATATCTGGGTAAACGTCAATGGATATGCGTATTAAACACTGCAACAATATTTAAATGCGGGTAAAATTAATAGAGCATTCTCATAGCCACTGTATGAGCATGCATTCGGTGCACAGGTGCTATCCAGCCGGCGCAGATAGAGTTAACAACAATGAAACCACTCAGATGGGAATAAAAGAAGGAGGAAAAGTTCCCACACTTTGGCTCTGTTTTGTTTTTTTCTCTTCCCTTTCTCTCTTTTCTGAATAGTGCCACGATAGGGCGATGCAAAGCCGTATGCCATGAATGAATGAAAAAAAAAATGAGTGGTTTGGGGGGGGCAGGAGGAAAGGGGGGAGGCAGGGAGGGAGAAGAAAGAGTAAAATGAACACACTTGACTTCTGTAACTCACCTGGTGGTGAGAGGTTTTGTTTTGCATTCATTAGGCGGGCAGGTCGCTGGCCCCTCCCTGAGAAACCTGTGTGAGTTTCCCAGGTAAGGCCTGTGTAAAGGAACGCAGTGCAGAGAGAAAGAGAGAGAGAGAGAGAGAAAGCGAGGGGAGGAGAGTTCCCACCACCTTCGCCTGCCGTTCTCACAGCAGCCTATTGGTCAGATGTTGCCTCATCGCTGTAACCTGACCCGCACGAGCCGTGCAGGCAGGTGTCTGGAGCCTGGTGACAAGAGTAACAGCACACAGGCGTGAGCAGTGTGTGAGAGTGTATCTGTATGTGTGTTTAGTTTGGTGGTTTGTATGTGTTTATATATATATATATATATATATATATATATGTATGTGTGTGTGTGTGTGTGTGTGTGTGTGTGTGCATATGGGTGCGAGAACGCATGTTTTTTTTGTAGTGGTTAGTAACCAGTTCCACTGTCTCATTAACTCAAACAAGGTCAATTTTGATGAATTCCTACTTCTGCTTTAACTTGAAAATAAAGGCGCTGCTTCCTTAAATCCATTTCCATGGAGGTAAATGAAATATAAGTGTGTAGAGGAACCTTTTTTTTTTTAAGTTTGAAGAATAATGCAAATGTTAAACTCCATCTTAAGGTTATTCCTAGAGCCATATGTCACAGTAATTTTTTTCCCTAGTTCCAATTTAAGTACTTTTCTGTTACTCACACCTCTTCCTTTCTTTTCGAGCAAAAGTGTCAAAAAATGGACACCTGCTAACAAACTTCACATGATAGATGCAGGATTTAAGAAATTCAGGAAGCCTTTACTGAAGGACACCAATCATAAGTCCAGTAATACCTGTATGAACCACTTATGACAGCTGACATAAAGCGATAGAAACATTTATCAAGGCTTGTTCCAACAAACGTCGTCATAAAGGCTTCTTCTATCACCTTTACTTAAGCAAATGCTATGACAAATTTAGCATGTTGGAATAAACATTTAGAAGTGTTTATATAGGTTTATGTCCATTATCCTGAAAGGCTTATGCAGGGGTTTCCAGAGGATCCTCTGCAATTCCGCTGTTTTCGCTTGTTACTTTTTCGTACAGAAACTGTGTTTTTGCTCAGCAACTGTTTATTTTACCACTAGAGTCATTATTTCTTTGTGTGTGTGTGTGTGTGTGTGTGTGTGTGTGTGTGTGTGTGTGTGTGTGTGTGTGTGTGTGTGTGTGTG
>JBBPDC010000135.1:22457049-22480387 GCA_037974485.1 Hemigrammopetersius urotaenia
GTGTGTGTGTGTGTGTGTGTGTGTGTGTGTGTGTGTGTGTGTGTGTGTGTGTGTGTGTGTGTGTGTTTGTATGTGTTATGGAGTTTGCTACAGTGAAAAAAGTGATTGAAGTGTGTAGCATTTCTACATGAATTAAATGTTATATTTCCAAAAGTAAATAGATAGTATTGATGTTCTACATTTTGGCTATTAAAAGATTAAGCATTATTATCTGATAAGTATAATTAGTCTTTGGTTCTTTTTGTGTTAAAACATGCCCATTAATTCCATATGATTATTTGCTGGAAGAAATTAAATCCAAAGCATTATGACTTCCAGAGCAGTTAGTTTCGCAGAGTACACACCTGAAATGTGGGCCAACATGCAGGCCCTCAGGGTGTTTGGGGTTAACCTCACCCAACCTGAGAAAGACATCCTTGACTAAAATTCTTCTAAGCGAACCGCATTTTCATTCGGCCATAAAACAAGCACGGTACGCCCTAAGGTTACACTGAAGCATCTTTTCCATTAGCTTGTCTGCGACATTAGCCTGTTTGACTGAACTGCTTGCAGTGACGACAGCGAGAGTGTCTCTGCCCTGCTCTCCAATCACCGAGGCTGCCATCACCCTGCCCCAGGCCACCAGATACCACATCAGTGGCTTCCTGCTTCAGGTTTCGACTAGACATGGTTCTCATGCTTGGCACACACACACACAAGGCTGCACCTGGGGATTGCACTCGTCTTGCTCAATTATATGAAGCAGTGAACAAATATTTAACCGTTTGAAGGCTCAGTTCAAACAATGCTGCCTTATGGGTATTGACCGTAGTCGGTACTCTGCCTATACCTTTGAGATTTGCTCAGATAAGGTTTAAGCCGGCAGTCTTTTTTGCAATTTATTCAAACTCTAATATACTGTTATATTACACGGGTGAGAAAAAGGTTTTAAAGTCGTAAAAAGTTCGATAAACATTGTAAAAGCTAAAAAAAGGTCCTTGCAAAACAGGCGGTACGTGGAAATCTAGCTGCAAAACTGACCCATTTTAAATTCATTGGTTTTTTTTGATGCCCCAAAACCAACACATTTACATATATCCTCCTAATCAAGCTGTAGCAGTTCATCCCTGGCCACTAAAATTGATATTATAGAGAATGATTCAGCCTAAGTTTTCTGAATAAATATGGAGCAACAAATGAGAACAGAGATCATTTACATAAATCAGTCTTAAAGGCACAGTAACAAAAAACAGCCTGTTTAATTTGAAAGGATAAAGAAAGGTTGGAAATGGTCATGCAAATTTAAACTAATTGTTTGTGATAAAATTATACTAATGCTGGAATGGAGATGGGGGATAAAAACTACAGCATAGGGGCCTAGATTACATATGGACAAATTTTGGACTCCCTAGGACAGAATTAACATTTGAAAACATGCACAGACACAGACACAAGTCTTCTAATCTCTCCCACACGCACATAAAAAGGGGAGGGATTGTGGGTGCTTGGTGCTGGAGAGTGTTTGTCGGTGTCTGAAGAGCTCTATCACCATTCACTGTCACCCACGGTGCGTCCCTGCCACACCCATGTGACTACACACCCCACACAGAGCACAATGCACAGGGCTATTAATGTAATGACAGGGAGCAGACGGCGGGCCCCTGGATAATAACTCTATAACATGAACTGGGACATTGGAATTGTTGTTGGAGTGGATTAAAAATGGTTATATGTATCACTGAACAGTGAGCACTAGACTGTGTCCTTGATCGCTGAGAGGGTGTTGGGTGTAGTTCTACTCCTAGTGAATAATTACATTTTTAACAGTCCAGATTTTCACATTCGCAGTGGAGCTGGGCTTCAATATTGCTATCAGGCTGAAACCAACAGAAAAAGCAAAAAACAACCTGTCAAATTCTGTAACAAATCTAGTGTAAAGAATTGTTTGTGGCATGAACTATATCACTGGTAAAGAACAGACACTGCCATTCGAGAGCGGCCACAAAAACTTTCAGTCATGAAAAAACTTTGCAAGACTGGATGTGATTTACAGAACCTAAAAATCCTTTTCAAGTGAAATAATTTGGGCTGGAGAATGCTACACTTGAAAAACTAGACCACTGGAAATGACTACATATTTGATACCACGCTAATGATGATCCTGGCAAAAAATCACAGTGAACTTACAAAGAAAAAGACATTTGTTTGATTTGACCTTTTAGTACAAAACATGAAACATTGATTTTAATTCACTTCACATATGGAGACTTTCATTACCACACTTTCATAGATGTTATAAAAAATACTTAGCAAAGACAAGTATTTTAATTCGGTTGGAGTGAATATAAAATCCACAATGCACCTTCGTTCATTTGTGGGTGCACATGCATGAATAGCAGAAAAATCAAAATAAATTGTTGTGTATCACAATTGGACATTTTTGTCAACATTCTGCAAAGTTTTGTCCGACCTCATAACAGTTAGTTCCAAAGAATGAACTGTCAAAGCTGAGGTTTCAGTATCATTGCAGTATCAGTACATCTCCCAACAATCTATAGTGCTGAACACCCATTTGAACTGCAACACAAATAAACACAGCTTGGACAAACAGCACTTGTTGCTGCGGTTGGAGTTTTGTAAACCACTTCTGCTCTGCTACAAATCTGCATAAAACAACTCTACAAGCTGAACATTTGATGAGATTTGTCCAGAATGATGAAGAGAGAAGAGAAGAATGTCATTTTATTAGAAAATTCAAAAGGGTGTCTTGTGATGCTCAAAAAAAGGAACTATTCATCACATTTAGCACATAAAGAAGAGCCTGTAAGAAATGTATTCTACTAAATGGCTCTATGTGTGTACATGTGAATGTGTACTATAATGAGGGCTACATGCATGTGGGTGCATGTGTGAGTGTGTGTGAATGCTTGTGTGTGTGTGTGTGTTGTGTGTGTCTCTGTGTGTGTGGGTTTGAGTGTGTGTGGGCGCCCCAGGCTTCCTCATCAGATTGTTAAAGCGTGTCAGTGTGGGAGGGAGGCGGCAAGCCTGTGTGCTTCTGGGAGCAGGCGTGCATGTGCGTATGAGTGTGTGTGTGTGTGTGTCAGCTTGCGTACGTGTGTGTGCGAGCTGCTGACGGGACCTGTCACTATCAGGCCCACACATCTCTGGCACAGGCTGTGTTGACAGTGTGCCTGAGGGGGAAGGATCCGGCAGAGGTTGAGCAGAGCAGAGCTTTCCCACGCTGCTGCTGGCCTGCCGCTGCATTCCACGCCTGCCAGTGCTCTCTAAATGTTTGGACAGCCTTGAACAAATAACACACCTTGAAAGGCACAAGTACAGGCTCTCTTTACTTCTCTCTCTCTCATACCCACTCCCTCTCTCACACCGTGCTCTGCCCACCTCCCGACCGCAAGTGCTGCCTCCAGGCCTTCTTAAAACCCGTCTGTCAAAGATACGACGCGCAAGCACGAGACTGACGCATGGGCACACGTTCCCAAGGACACACATACTTCCCAGCAGCCAGAGAGGAGTACACAAAAACACACACACTCTAACACACCCACACTTACACATACATGTTTATATGTTCAGCAGAGACCTATCGATGCATATTTTACATCAGTATATTTGCTGTCTGGGAACTGAACCCATGGCCTTGGCATTGCTACACACACACACACACACACACACACACACACACACATATGCATGCAGTATATAAATGGCCATTTTGGACCTTGGCCCTTCCATTGTTTCGTTCCTCCTTTTTCACTTTTTACCTGCTGTAAATAGCAGTCGGCATTTTCAAAGTCTGTTAAGTAAACAGCATCCAACCTGTATTCGTATGTGTGTGTGTGCATATATGTGTGTGTGCTTGTGTACACATTATACATGTACACATTATATGCATTATATACACGTCCTGACTTCGCATAAAACACACACACACACACACACACACACAAACACATTATATATAAACTGTCATTTTCACAGTTTCACTTGATCTGTTCCTCAAAATTGTGTGGGATCATGTTTGTGGGATCATCTCATTTTTATTTTAAAAATGTCATGGCTAACACAAAACCTACTGTCTCCCAATTGGTAATTTTACAAAAAGAAAAAAAAAATCAGTCTTTACATTATAATAACTACTGGCAAGTTGACACCTGTCTGAAGGGGAATTTAGCTTTAGCCTCATTAACACAGCAGGAAGCCCAAGAAAGAAGGATTGAGAGAGAGAGAGAGAGAGAGAGAGAGAGAGAGAGAGAGAGAGAGAGAGGGGAAGAGGGAGAAAGAAAGAAAAAGAGGGGGGAGAAAGGGGAAGAGGGAGAGACAGAGAGAGAGAGGAAGGGGAATAGGGAGAGAGAGAGAAAGAGAAAGAGTGAGAGAGAGAGAGAGAGAGAGAGAGAAAGAGAGAGAGAGAGAGAGAAAGAAAGAGAGAGAAAGAGAGAAAGAAAGAGAAAGAGAGAGAGAGAGAGAAAGAGTGAGAGAGAGAGAGAGAAAGAAAGAGAAAGAGAGTGAGAGAGAGGAACAGAGTCAGTTTTATACAGGAACGTAAGTGGTCTGAAGGTATAACACTGTCCCCACACCCGAACGCTTCACCACACAATCACTCTGGCTCTGGATTCTCATGATTGCTGTTGAGCTGGTCTGAAGTGCAGCCACAGCTAAAAAAGTGCCCCATCCACAGATTTTTGGGGGGGAATTCTGCAGACTGTTTGTGTTGAGTGTGCGTGTTGAGTGCTGGCCTCCACCTCACCTCTAGTCAATCCACATTTCTGTGGCTTTCAACCAATATTATAGTTGACCATTTCAGTTACACACATAAACAGGATTTGCACTCTTATACAGAGAAACCTGAACTGTATAATGTATAGCAGGGGCACACAGCCATGGTCAGTTGACCACCCTGGAGTTCAGATCAAACACTTTTGCCTCTGAAGACCTTCATTACCTGAATCAGGAGTGCTAGATTAGGGCGTCTGTTTTGTATAGCACTGTGTATAGCAGTATACAGCAGGGCTGCTTATAGTACACTCCTGGTTGCCCTACAGGGAGAGAATTAGAAAAGGAAAGAGGGAGAGAAGGATGAAGGGAGGGAGGAGGGCCTGCACAGGCCTCTGATGAGGTTTTTCTGTTGAGCAGTGCTACAGCTGTGCAGTCATTTGGGTGTCGCCTTGTTGTTTCTCACGATTCCCATGCTGGGCTTAGGAAAGAAAGAGGGTTTTTATAGACTGTTCTTGCCAAAGAGATGTTTAAACCATGGTTCACCTTCTTCCTTTCTTTTTTTTTTTTTGGATGCCACCAGGCTGTGGCGCTATAGAGAACTAACCGCAGAGGATCTGAAACCACCCATTCCCACGGTACTGTAACCACAAACTTCAGTTCATTCAAACAGGAAATTCGAGCTGGGTTAGGAGGCACCAAGACTCTTTCATTTACTAGAACTTTGCAACTCTTACTTCATATCTTCTTTTATTCAGTCAGCCTTTTACACATTTGGATAATTCCATCACAATGACATTCTGTTGGATCTGTGTAGCTTTCTCAGACCAAATTCACTCTGTTTGTATCTTTATTTAACCACTGGTTGGTTAAACATAGACCAGTCAGTTGCAACATAAAAAACACCGTCTGGTGAAGTGAATAACATTGTTTGTCTCGGTACAATGACACCTGTCACAACAGCAAGTGAACAGTCAAAAATGTGCAAGCAGTAGCAGCTGAGCTAATCTGACAAAGGCCAAATTGTAACAAGTAAAGGACTGGGGAAGAACATTTCCAAAATGACATGTCTACCTGAGTTTGTTCCAGGTATGAAGTGGTTAATTCATATTAAATGTATTTCAAGAAGGTCAGCCCAAGGCAGATACTGTAGCAAAACTGCTTCCTCTGGAAAAAATACTGCTGGCTATCATAGAAAAGTGTCATAACACACAGTGCATTACAGTTTGCTGCGTATGGCTGTAGACAGGTCTGAGTGCCCATGCTAATAACATTTGCCACACCCGCAATGGGTACGCTAGCATCCCAGTTCAACCAACACAATCATCTCTGGGATGTACTGGACAAACTAGACCAATCCATGAAGACTCTCACAAATTACGGTATTTGAAAGATCTGCTATCATTCTTGGTGTCAGACACCACGGCACACCTTCAGAGGTCTTGTGGAGTTCACGCCTTGACATGAACGCCACAAGACCCCCTTGGCACAAGGCGGGCCTCCACAATATTACACAGGTAGTTTTAATGGCAGATCAGTGGTACTAATTGTGATTGTAATAGTCTGCCCAGTATAGTTCCAAAAGCTAAATGTTTCCTTATTGTAAAAAAAAAAAGTATTAATTATACTGGAAGAACATAATTTGGGATTTGCTAGAAGTGAAAAGCTCCGACTCATAATATTTGCTAATGAGCAATAATGAGGGGGATTCAGAAGCATCCAGAACAGCATAAGTTCAGAAAGTTGGCTTGTTTGAGCAAGTCTTTAATGCCGGTAGTATAAAGCCTTAAAAATCAGCATGTTGCAATTTGCTTTCAGTGCTTTCTAATGACCTGTCAGAGGGGCCAGGCAAAACGAGACAAAGTGCAGTGCAATTCATGGCCTACACCCGGGGCAGGGAGAGTGCAGCAGGCTGAGGCTGGGAGAGGTTGGGGGGTGTTCCCAAGGGTCTACGTCTCAGCAGCGGCCCAGCGTCAGCTGTCCTCCCGGAAACCCCAGTCCAGCTGCTGCCCATTACTGCTGGAATGCATCCTTGGGTCGGATGCCAGGAGTGTGCTAGCACATTAATAATGTGGTGCTGACCACCAGCCTGGGCCACTTGTGAGTTATTAACATAGCTTGTGCAGATCCTTCCCATGACACCCGGCACCACATATACACACCATACTCCCACACAAATGACCCCCACCACTACCATTACGCCTCCCGCCTGCAGCAGCTGCAGGACCTCATGCTTCCCAGTAGACTTCAGTAGACAGATACATGAGCAGTCAATGGTATGGATTTACCACAAAATGGGAGTGGGCCATGTCTGTCTCACTGTATATTGACAAGAGGCCATGCGTTACAGTGATTTCATCATGGATAAGAGCCTCTAAGGCACAATGCAAAGTCAAAGGGTCTCAAATATCCATAGTTTCAAGAAATAATTTAACATATTATTATTAACAATACTGTTAACCCCTGGGATTTAGAGCGAATAGGTAAAATCTGATTTCAACAAATAAAAATGTGATTGCTGACACGCGTGCTGCTGCCGGCACTTTCATTTAGCACACCCACCATCTGCCCACTCTCCAGGCCCACCTCCCTGTGTGGGTTTTCCCCACCCACTTACAGGCAGAAACTATCCTGAAATTTTACCTGGGTTTGTGTGTTGCCATTCTTAAAAACCCAGTGAAACAACTTTGGTAGGAACCCCAAACAAAGCTCAGCATGACGTCTGACGCCTTGAGCATCAACACAAACCAGGGGAGCTTCCATATTAGGAGATGTTTGTTGCACTTCTGGCAGGGCAGGGGAATAATAACATTCACTTTATAAACCTCGACAATTAAAACAATCCCTCTGGCACTAAAAAGGCAATGTTACCAGTTCAAAATGTACATGTCACCTAAAACAGCAAATTTCTAACCAAAGCTATGAAATTGGCATTGTCATGGGAATTGGATGTGCTTCATATGACAGAAATGATAACATGACAATAAATATTGGAATGTAATATCAATCTCACAATTATACTGTATCTGGCCCTCAGTGCACACAATGTGTGGACAACAGATCGTCATTTGTCATCCCACATTTGTATATGGAGTATTTCACAATGGCTTCCAGGATCTCTCAGTCAATCAGACATTTAAACGAAACCTACCGACCAAAAGGTAAAACTGACTGCAGATTGCAAGATGATGTTGTTGGTGTCATTTGTTTTCAGCAGATAAAGAGAGAGAGAGAGAGAGAGAGAGAGAGAGAGGGAGGAAAAAAGAGTTAGGCCTTTATATGAGCTGGAACTCAATTTATCATTGTGTTTTTATGTTCATCACTTTCACTTTCGGTTTTTGGGCTGGTTGAAAAACAATCACTTTACTTCTGCCTGACAAAAGAAAAGCGATAGTAATGCAGATATTAACCTGCTAACCTACATACATTTCACCAAACCTGTGCCTCCCAATCTGAAATCGGGTTAAAAATAAACCTTGTTTGAAAGTACAGAAATGATACAAAGTGCTGTAAAACTGAGCATTTGGAGTCAAAAAGTTGAGTGAAAGTAAAAAAAAAACCCCATTATTTAAATGTACTTGCCTTAACATTGGGGTTTGAGGTTTAGCAATTAATGAGTGGTACTCGTCTATGCACTAAGGGGACATACATAGTGTAGTTTCACTTTATAATGATAAAAATTTGAACTCTTCAGAAATACTTAAGCAAAGCAACAAAGTACAGTCACTTCTAATTTCCTCCTCGGATGGATTTGAAACTGCTTTAGTCATGCCTGTCTGGAATGCAGACCACTGCATAACTCTGAGGTCACAAAAGTGTAACTTACAGTCATCCACAGTGGGCAAAATATTTTAAGAAGATGCTGAGCTCTCTATGTGATGCCATGTTTTGTTTCTCTTTTTACTGCATGTGAAAAACAGGGGTCAGTGAATTTGCATTCAAAGTACTGAGGCGTGCACAATTGCCTGCAAAAAAACAAGAACAGGCTTTGCATGTGTTTAAGCACAAGAGCGCATGGAAGGTATAATTTGATGCAAAAACAAATGTCCTGTATAACATGTTGTTAACTATACAATGGGCACAAGTAAATCACATAGCAAACTATAGGAGTAGCAACCACTCTAAACACTGATCTTTAGATTTTTTAGACCCAATCTGCCTGACTTATCAAATATTTCTTGAAAGTGTGAACAGTTTGTTCAGAAATGCAGTTAGGAAAAGCTTTGATTCATTGATGCTAGAAATGACTGGGTCTTGAGCTGGAAGGACCCATATGCTAAGCCCATATGTGCAACAAGCTAGAAACAATGTCTAACAAGCACTGACCACTACACAGATTTGCTCTGAGCAGTGCCTCTGAGCAGTGCCTCTGCCAAAGAGCACCTGGGTTGGCCATGCCATTTAACCTAATGATACATTTAACAAAAAATATAATCCAGTGGCCCCTTCAAGATGTTTTAAAGCTGCTTCCTAATTGCACAGAATGAAGAATCAAAATGCTCAATGCAGTAATTGGGTTCTTTTCTTTGATGGTTCTACAGAAGCCATTGAATGCTGCAATCGAGCCAAACAAAAGCCTGAGCTTTCACTGACCCAAAACTTTCCCCTAATTACTGTGGCATGGTAAAGTACAGCTGTGCTACCCCTCCCTCTCACAGCAGCATCTACACTCTCTATATGCTCCTAAATGAGGTGCTTTTCAAAGGGTCCTTGCTCAGGCACACAGGAAGGTAGTTTGCAGATAGTGGACTATCTAAGAGAGGGAAATCAATACCTGCGCGAAACTTGTTTTGGTCACAATGAACGGAGCCGAATGAGAAAGAAAAATATTGAATGTTGAGGATGAAGAATGATACACAGTAAACACAGTAAAAGGCCTTTTAATGGAGTGGTCAGCTGTACTGTAGTGTACATTTCCTGTAAGAAACACAAAAGAATGTTGATGCCACCCTCCTCCCACTGACCTCAGTGTTGAATTCCCTTGTTGCCTTGCAGTACACAACTTCCCTCACTGTAAAGGGGAATAGGTAATGTGAGATAAATATGACATGATGCAATAACACTTAGGTGGCAAGGTTTCTCAGCACACAAGCCCCGGAGGTTAGAAGAGCCCCCAGACGTCCACTGGGGTTTGCTGAATAAAGGGAACAAATGTGGCTTTCTTTTTTTTTAAACTTTTTTTTCCAGTATTCTAATGAAATTCAAAAAAAGAAGGAAGGAAAGTTTGAGAAGAAGGAGGTGCTGCACACAGTTACTCCATCATTAGACAAAGTAGCTGCATCGTTGGATGAAGCTGCTACTGATTGCCCTGATCCTACAGAGTCAGTCATTAAATCTAGACGAGTTGGCAATCAAAACTAATTCTTTCATAATGAACCAGCACTTTTACCACAGGTCTTGACTAACCAGTGTGAAGGACATAATCAAAGCTTTTGCTCAGCCAAAACCATTATGATTCAGTTCTGAGGGGAGTAAGAAGAAACATTTTTGACTGGGACATCAAGAAACACCAAAACTTCTGCCTATGGGATTGAATATGAACTTTTTAAAACAAGTGTAAAACAAAGCATGTTTTTACTATTACAATATAGCCAGTGCATGGTTATTTACTAAAGCATATAGTACTGACCATAAAGACATATGAAAGAGGCAGAGAATTCACAAACTCAGTGGTGGGCAAAGAACTTGACAATGTGAAAACGTGGAAAGGAGAGCATTGTCTAGACTTCAGTCCATCATGGACAATGCTGATCACTTACTCCACAGTATTGTGGTTGAACTGAAAAGTACTTTTAGCCTACTTTTAACCAGCATAAAGTGCTCCACTGAATCATCAGACTCTACAACGCCTCCCTCTTATCAGGGTCTTACTATGTGCAGTATCATGTAAAGTTGTCTTAATGGGAGCTAAATCATATCATTGCATGCAATATATTATAATCATTATGTGCAATAGTCCGACCAAATAACTACACATGTCAATATTACTTATATGCTATTTATCTCCATCATTTGTGTTATTAGTAATTCACTTTATTAAGTTACTTATCAATAGTATTTATACCCCAGCATTTGAGTATATAGCATAGTGTATTTCATAATGCAGATGTTTATTGTATTTAATTGTCTCTGTCTCTGCATCTATGTGTGTCTGTGCAGTCACAACACAAACAGTTTCCTCTGGGACCAATAATGTTTTCTGATTCTGATACTGATATTCACAGTGGATTACAGAATGTACTGCATATTCGTGTTAGGTTAGATAATTGCATTTTCTTGCAATTAGTAATTAGTAAAGCTTGAGTAATTCATAATTTATGATTTCTAGCATTAAGAGAACATAAAACATATATACCTTTATTGTCCGTACCTGTCGTTGCATGTAACTGACATTGTTGAATCCAAATACAACTCATTTCACACATGCTACATTCCTGAATGAGCTACACATTACACCTCTACTATTCAATCTACGATACAACTCTACATTTTTAACTTCTCGGGTCATAGTATTCTTTGAATGCATTACTCTCACAGGTTTACGCTCTTTATGTGCTGTTGGTAGTATGTGGTTATGACTGCAACCCAGTGCATTATGCTAATGTGCAACTGCTGGCAAAAGAGAACTGTGTAGAATCAACCATTCAGAAACATCTTCGTTTCTAGAATTAGGCTGTATGTGTTTTCCAATGTACTGCTATTACTGTCCTTTACTTACTAGAGCAAGCTGGAAATGCAAATATGTTATTTGGTAGTTTGATCTTGCACTCACAAACTCACACTCGGCTATGCATTTCTGCACGCACAGACACGCACACACACATGCACATGCACATGCATGCTCAGAAAGCCCCGATGAGCCACACGTGCATTGGCGGTGTGGTGTGTGTGAATAGGGAAGCTCAGTTGAAAAGCATTTGAAGGCAGACAAGTGGAGCAAATGTGCTGGTGTGTGAAGGAGGCCGAACGGCCTGGCTGAATGTGGCTCTGCCAAGCCCTCTCTCAGAGGCCACACTCGGCCCCTTTCAGAGCTGCTCCAATCGCCTCTAATCTCTGACCCCATCAATAAGATGTATTCAGACTCCATCAAACAGCCGAGCTGCTGTGCAGGGCGGGCAGGAACCGCTGGGGGAGAACCATGGGAAACACTCCTTTAATTGTCCCCCGACCTTTTTAAAGAATATTAAGCTGCATTAGTTGTCTATGAGCCTTTCTTCCCTGGCCTTTCTTTTGGAGAGGGGCTACAGCAGTCCACTCAGCCAACAGGCCATTAAACGTGACAGGTCTTTGTGGAGAGAGGGGAAACACACGGCAGAAATGAGGCAGGGCCCGAGCGAATGAGGAGAGCAACAAGGGTGCTCTGGTTTACATCAACACACTCAGCACACACTGAGGAGAGCATATCAGTGAGAGTTATACCGTCCCAAACTAATGCTGCTGCTTCTGGTGCAGCCACAGTCACAGCCAGAGCCAACACTCAGTACCTTCAGCGAAAGAGTCAGACATGACAGAACTTAATTAGCCCAGAAATACCCAAAGCTTTCCATGACATTCCCTTCTGCAAGTGAATATACAATAAAACCTCTCTCCCTGAGGCTTGTGGAACAGCATGATTTATTAAGGGAATTTATAAAAAGCAATAGAATGTGCTGTTATATGTATATATATATTCTGGAATTCTTGCCTACAGGACAGACGAAAATCAACAGCAGTTTCAACTTCTAGTTGTTTGTTTCTTTAAAGCATTGTTTAAAATGAACTGAAGAAAATTATCTAAAATTCAGTCAGAGTTCTGGAGCACTGAATTTGAACTTGTGACAATACATTATGACAAGCTGGTTAATTTTGTTAAAATAAATGAATTAATCAGAAATCCATTCGAGACATGCATTTCATAAATATTTATTCAAAGAAATTAAACTGAATTGCATTGAATAGAATTGAATTAAATTGAACTAAGAGTAACATAACACAAACACCATATGATACAACAAAAATCGAAAACTTATATAACTTATAAGAGTGTAATATTAAGACATGAGAATGCAAAAAATTGGGTTCCAGATTTCCCTTCCAGCTGTCACATATAAATTAAATTCCATCTCCTGCACACCTCATTCAGATGTTTTTTTTTAGATTCGTTCACACCTCTGTAAAACATTTTCAATGTAGTAATTGTTTTGAATCAGTTTTTCAAGTTCTGAAAGTTCTGAGTGTTTTAAAGAGAACATTTTAATGTTGCTCTGTTAAGTGACGATGAGCATAATGAAACATGAATGAATTACTTTGAACCAGTTTCCTCAAGATGAGTAAATACGTGAGCATACGCCACTTCCAAGCATTCAGGAAGGTTAACCCTAACGACATGCGCATGGTTCACCACTTTCTTCAGTTCATGAGAATTCTTTACTCTCAGCTTAACCCACTCTGTGAACTGTTGCATTCATTGCAAATTATGCATCACCTCCTTTTCACAGATAATGTGTTAAAAAAGTCTGCCTTGACCTTGTGACACCAGGCTTAGAAATTGGGCATAAAGCTCTTATAGGGCCTAAAAATGGCATATGTTCTTTTGAATAGATGGCCCCATTAATCAACAGCTATTAAGCGCTAAATAGGCAGGTTCCGGAGGAGGACGGGGCGCATGGGTGACACTGCAGGCTCTGGAGTTTATCTCAATGGTTCCTCAAGGCCAAGAGAGCATGGATTCATCACCTTGTCATTCGTCGGCCAACTGGCGATGGAGAAAGAGAGAAGAGAAGAGGAGGAGAGGAGGAGAGATGCTGGAGATGGGCAGAAGGGGGAAGGGCGTGGACATGAGCCTTTGGCAGGACGGGGTGGGACGCTTTTTTTAGCAGCAACACAAAGACGTTGCTGTGCAATCAGCTCGGTGTAAAATCAGCGCTCAATGCCGGCCACAATGGGGCACAAAGGCAGGGGGCTGGTGGTCCGGCCGGGAGAGCGCAGACACAGCTGTGAGCAGAGCCTCCACCGGCCGCCTCAATATGGGCCCTCCTCACATCTGTAGCAGCCTGGCCGCAGCTTCCGCCGGCCTGCCGCACAATGAGGCTCCTCAACAAATCCTTTGTTGTGACTTTCAAGGCCCCTTTTAGCCAAAATCTTAAATATTTCATTAGGCCCCCTTCCTCGGCTTCCATTCTTTGCTTCCATTATATAAAGCAGAGCTGAGCTCTACTCCGAAACCCATCCCCCTGAGGGACAACAAAAGATTCCCCCAAATCTGTTTGAGTTCTGATGCACTCCTGTTGCTCCCCAAACATTGAAATGTTTAAGTTTCAAACTGTGCAGCGAAAGAAAGGAACAAAACTTACTCTCTCATTGTTATCTGTGTTTACTCCAGCTGTTTACACCTCATAGCGTCGTGCCTCTTCAAGTTTTAACAGAGATTATTTTTCAATTTGAATAATCCAGATTTAGTAGCCACAGTATAAATTGATTGTTGCATTGTCTCACAAAAAACATGTTTTTTTTTAAAAAGCTGTTCTAAATATGATGTTCTGGTGATGCAGTATTACTCCATATTACTCTATATATAAACACATGTGAAATCATGTGTCAGTTTATTTTAAATTAAATATTTAGGTTTCATTTAATTGAAAACAAATAGCTAATTGGATTTGTCATTTTGCAGACCATGCACCAACAGACCAACAATCAAAATATACATGCATTACATTTTAAAATGTAACTAATAATGCTAAACATCTCTGTGGCACCAATATTTAATCATATGTGTCTCATTTATTTTTGAAATATTCATGCCACGTGGACTTTCAAGTGCAATTATGAGAGTTATTATCCACAAGCTTGTCTTTGCATTGTTGAATCCCGCTCATAGGCCACGGCGGAGGATGAGAACCACTCCCATACAAATATTAAACACTTGTTAATAACTTTTGCCTTCTTGGCGCAAAAGGGTTCTGCCGGCCTGGCTAAACAGGCCTGAAAAGGATTTGCCTTTATGTGCCATCTTAAACCGCCTTGCACCGATCCGGCAGATGACAATGAGGAGGCTTTTGTTGAAGGAAGAAGGAGCGGGGGTCTTGATTTATCCAGCACTTTAAGCAGGCCTAATGAATAATTCAAAGTTATCTTTCAGCTTGCCGCTCGATTATTATGTTTTGATTCTTTTTTTTTCCCCCTCAAGTGAGGGAGCTGTGCCGGACAGAGGGGGGGGGATCATGCGGGTGCGCCCGGGGGGAAGAAATGCGCGCAGAGGGACAAAACAAGAAAGGCCCCGGCGCAGGACTCGGCCTGTCAGCTTGATAAATATAATGTGTCACCAATTAAAAACTCATTGCCATTCTCTAATTCAGCCAGCGCCTTGTTAACCGCGGCCTGGCAGGGAGGCGCCCACTCAGCCCCGGCCCCTGCTACCAGCACCTTCCATAATAGAGGCCCTGCTTTTCCCATCCTCTAAAACCACATCCCTTCCCTTTGGCATGTAAATAAGACATTCATGCAGCACCACTTTCTCCGTCCCAAGAAGGGAAAAAAAATACCATCAATGTCTTTGATTCTAAACTTTTTTTTTCTCCCGAAAACAAAGAATTCTATAGTTTCAGATTTTTTTTATTCAAAAAACCTTTTCTTGCCTTTCTTCTGAGCCATTCTCATGGTAATGGTGTTGACACAACTTTGGGCATCGTGGGTATACAACGCATATGAACCCTAGCAGGAGTCCATTACAGGAACGCCATTTAGCAAGCTGTTTCTGTGAGAAAGTCAAACGTTTAAGAGGCTTTTTTTGTGGCTGGGAATCAGCGCTTCACAGGAGCAGCGGGAGGCCTTTTCTCAGAGAGGGTTTTGTCGAAACTAAGAGCTGCTCAGGTCTCTAATGTTTGCGAACTGAAGTCAAAAGTGTTAAAATGCAAAAGAATGCAGGAGATTCTAAAGACTCTTCCCTAGGGATGGACATGCTCTCCCACTCACACATTCCTTGCACATTCCTATTCAGCGTCAATCTGTGGATTGTACTCATTACATTGCAGCTGTGCGTTAAAGCACAATCGTATTGCTCAAATCGGGATGGGTCCAAGAATGCTTTAGACCTCATCTAGCCCCCAGTGTGAAGGTGAGAGGCGCAGTAATAAAGGGTTAAACATTTCTGTAAAACAAATACGAAGATCTCCAGGATAATGTGGTTGCTGTCATTTAAAAAGATGATTTTTTTGTAAACTAATGTAACAGTTAAATTCCTAGCCAAATATCAATATAAAAAGTAGAAAACCCACAATAAAATGACTTGATTTTGATATGACAGGATAGTAAAAAAAATGAAGAAAACTAAGAAATCTAAATTTCTTTTTTGATATGCCAGGGATGATATGACAGGCTATAATGTTGTCACTTCCCCATTCAGAGTTTTCTCTACAGTCCAAAATAGCCAGAACAAATTGAGACAATACCGGTCAATACACAATACACTTGCTAGATCGTTTTGCATTGTCTATTACAAATAATATATAATAATAATCAATTGTCAATTGTGCTAAGACAGTTTCAGTCCACATGTCAGTTATGCAATTACAGAGCAGGTCCTTTAGCCCCCCTGCACTGACACCAATATGCATATTTTCATTCAGTATTGCCCACCATGCCAAATAGTGCATAAAGCCAAAGGAAGCAGGCCCAGTGTGCACTGTACCAATTTCCATTTTCTATTCATGGTTCATCAAAGGGGCCTTCCATGGATTAGATGCTACTGTCCCTTACATCCGCTCCAAGGCAGCGTGGCCCCTGCCACTGAGCACTGAGGGGCCAGCTGTGTCTGTGTCAGTGGAGAGCAGAGACAGAGAGCAGAGAGAGAGAGAGAGAGAGAGAGAGAGACTGACAGACAGAGACAGAAAGAGAGAGGATAAAAACCCGTCTGTGTCTCTACTTCAAGTCCCTTTGGTACAGTTGTGCAGGAATGTGAAATATTCCCCTTTTAAAGGACCCTGAATGAGGGTTTCCGGGCTGTTTTTTTTCTCAGCAAATCAAAGGCAGCCTGTGAGAGCGAGCAGCAAGTAAGGAGAACTGAATTAAGGAGGGTGCCGTCCCACCCCTCCACCATCACCCAAACCACAGAAACCCCCCCCGCATCCCATCCCGCCACCCGGAGTGCTCAAAGCCCAAGCTCATTACCACTGTCACACGGGGGCCCAGCCAGACTTGGCACAGCCTCGCGCACTTAATTGAATTAGACATACCCGCTTGTTTAGGCATTGTGCTGTGGCATGAGAAGCCCACAGCCTTTCTCCATGATAAAAACGAGAGGCCTCGGCAACACTTGTCGGGAGATCTGAGAGATGCGCTCAGAGGGGAGGGGTCTGGGGCACAGACAGTGCCAAGGCACAGGAGCATCTCCTGGAGAACTGCCCAGCATACCGCGGCTTGTTAGTACAGTGTGATACGATCTGACCCAAAGATTAGGTCGGACCCAAAGATAGGCACTAGAACTTGGCTAATCTTATGTTAGATGTGCACCGCAAATACAGGACACTCCTGACTGTGCCTTCTTGATAATAAAGGTGCCAAAATAGGTTCTTTGGAGAGCCACCATAGAAAAAGCACATTGCTTTTGCAAAGAACTTTTCATTCGATGGAGTTTCGAGAAGCATTTTTGTAAATGAATTGGGAAAAACTCTGAGTAATGTAAAGGTTCCATAACATTTTTTTCTTTTAACCGTGTGTCCGTTTAGGACCATTTAGGATTTTGAAGAATGTATAATAATCAGGTCTTTAAACAAGACAGTCAGATATTTGTTGGCATTAAAGGGATTTGTCCTCAGGAGTACTCACAAAGACAGAAAACTAAATAAATGACTGAAATACAAAAATATATAATAAACGAGCTCAAATGCATTTAATAAGTATTCACACTCTAGTAGTCATTTCCGGAAATATCGCCTTAAGCATGAAAACAATTTTTTCTCTTAATTTTAATCTAAGTGTAGTGACGCCTCAAAAATTTGGTTTAATTGCATCATTGAGAAGGAAAAAGGATATACACTATTATTATTAAAATAATCTCACTATTGTCTAGCCTTTCTTTGCCCCTCAGCTATCACTGAGTGAAGCGCTCAGGGGGGCCAAGAGAACCTCCCCGATTCCCTTGTAAAAGTAACAGACATCCCAGTAGTGAGTCTTTATTATTTCCAATTTCATCTTGACTTTGAGCAGCAGCAGAGAAATGTTATGCCAAGTGAAATGAAGATGAATTATTTATAATTTTGCTCTATATCTAAGTCATTCTGTTGAGGCTAATTTGTAACATTGGCCATAATAAGAAGAGATGCTACAGGTGAATTATTAAGAATCTAAAAAATGATAAAACATCTAAGAATTACATTGTAATATAATAAAAAAAAAGACATATAAAGAATCTATGGCAGTTTATGATGATATTCTTACTAGTATATTTTGTACTAGGAATTTAGTTTAAAAAATACTTGTAGACAGTCTAATGAAATATTACATAGTTAAATTTGTCTACATTTGCAAGTTTAAACAAAAAATCTAGCCTAGATTCTGAGGACTTGCTTTAAAAAGAGGATTTTACAAAGGAAGTAATGAAAATCAAAATATTTTAATTGTTTAATCAATAAAACACTCTGCAATGCTTTAATGAAACATTGTACATGTCATTCTTAGTGTATCTAATATTTACAAGCTCAGCAGAGATTTATCTCATTGTCAAGGAAAGCGAATACCGATAAAGTGATAAACAGGCCTCAGAACAGCATCGTCCAATGAGATCCTTTGTGGGATCGTTGTCGTTAGCACAGCGATAGACATTTGTAAATATTTGACCCTAGACACATTTTGATATCCTTCATTTAAGGTGCTAAATTTTAGAAAGTTAGCTGCAAATGGATATAGTTTGACTAAAAATGCTAAAATAGATTCAATGCATTTAGAATTTTTTTTAATCCACATTTATCCATAAATGTCCGCCTGCATCGAAAGGAATTTATAAAACCTGTGTTTGATCTGATCTGAAGTTTTATTTGCAAAACAGCTGTGATAGATAAAAAAGAAAAGGCGACTCTCCCTACAAAAAGAATTCCATCAAAAGAACCAGGGCTTATCTTTTGGTATCTTTGCTTTTAGGTGTGTAAAACTTCACTCAGGCGTGTGGGCAGGCGGGCGGGTCTGTATGCCTTCACGTGCATCTCTTCAGTGCAAAATTCAAAGTGACACATATTAGAAGAGCTTGCCGCAGCGGCAGCCTGGCCTTGTGACGCTTTGCCTTATGTCTTTTGCAGCCATAGGCCTTAAGCCAACCTTGAAAGACAAGAGCCGGTACACACATTAGGATTTGGGCAGTTTTACTTTAAACCTTGAGATGAGAGAGAGAGAGAGAGAAAAAAAACAGCTAATGTGATTGGCCTCTGCATTTATCCAGCAAGCCGCTAAGAGGAGGATGCCCCTTTGCTGTCACTACATCACGTCACCTCACTAACCCCAAGGGTCAGAAGCAGACTGACACCGTAACCCCCTGGGCCCTGATCCGCCTCCAGCAGCTATAGTGGTGCGCCCAACTGTCAGTAATGCAGGCCAAACTTTATTCATTTCAAGATCAGTGGATGTGAAAGGATAATCTCTGAATAATTGGAGCCTATGGACCTTGGAGAATCTTATTCCTTTTCTTAACTTTCCCTCCAGCTCCCCTCCATCACTTCCAAAAGGACGCCCTTGTTACCCTCAATGAACAACCAGATGGGCAATTATAATTTTGCAATGACTGTCTCGAGAGTTGTGTTTTTCTTCCCCTTTCTTTCTCCCTGGCAGCGCGAGCGCACAGGCCGGACTGGCCTGTCACTCAGGAGAGGGAGTGGACACAGCTCTAATGGTTGGCCCTCCCGCCACCAGCTCTTGCTCTAAGACTTACAAGCCTGAGAAGAGTGAGGACACCAGACAGGCAGCTGCTTAGCCATCTCCACCAACTCCGCTTTCACATGAATAAAACGCAGACACAATTAAAAAGCCTGAGACGCTCGCATTCCTCTACATTACCATTCAGGTTTCACACATTCTTGAGATGCTTCTCATTGTGACCTGTGAACCGCAGGACTACAGAAATGCATCAGATGATGCACAGCGAGCACAATTTAATGAACCGCTTTATGCACACAATTGAGCGAATAAATCTTCCTCTTTTACTTCATCAAAGTCTTGTCACATAGTGGTCTGGGAACAACAAAAAAAGAATTATTAAAAGAAATCCAGCTGCATTTTTAGCATTACTAGAGTTCAGGATGATGGAATGGAGAGTAGGCCTATTTTAAGCAGCATCTCAGTCATCCTAACGCATAAAGTTTTCATATTAACCAAGCGGAAAAAACACTGCAGATGCTTTGATCAAACAGTACAGTTTGAAGGGACATTATACAAACAATCTAGAAATATAAATATGGACATGTGTATTGAAATATATTCCTTTAAATGCATTAGAGCATAAACTTCTTCTAATGAAGTTCCTGTTTCACGGTTTTCTCTGTTTGCTCTATTTTGTTCTTTGCTCTGTTTAACTCCTACACACTCATATGGCTAGCTAAAAGCCATCTTACTGTCGAATATGTATAACAGAGAAAAGAAATGGCCGTCACAGTATGATGGAGTGACCCTACTGGTGTCCAGCGAGGCACTGTGTATTACATGCCACTCTCTCTGAAGTGGAATGGACTTCCTCGCCCCAGGACACGCAGCAAACAGCGTCATCTGAGCTCCGCAGGTGAAGCCGCTGCTGTAATCAGTCATTGCTCTGCTAAATAACGTTTGGTCCTGTCAGCCTAGTTTGGAGTGGGGCAAGTTTGAGCTGGATGAGTTTTAAAGGTGAGGCAGGCACAGGGATAAGGACACACACACACAGAGGAGTCCAGTCTGGGACATATTTGGATGTGTTGTGTTGTGCCTTGTCTATGTGTTTAGAGCAGTGAAATATGCTGAATTCCATTCCATTTGGAGTGAAAGACTATTGGTGAATCTTAGTGCTTGCTTTAAAATGCAATGTACAGCAGAATAAGGCTGTTTTTAATAATAATAAAAAATAGCAATAATAATAGGAAGAATATAATAATAAGAAGAAGAACAACAAGAAGAACAAGAAAAAGAAGAAGATTTTATTTAAACTGCACCATGCATAAAATTAAAAAAAAAACCCACAATGTTATACAATACATTTTAGAAATCTCCCACCTCAGCTTTGCCAGTTTATCAGTATATTAATGATGTGAGGGGCCACAGTACTGGTGACCTTCTGTCCACGCACAGGATAAATCTTGCTTGTTTGAAGTCTGACATTAGTGATTTTAATAACAGGAGACGGTGCACGTGACCCAAGAAAAATACGCATGCAGCCTGCCACGCACGGACAAAACCTCCAGCCAAAGAGTCCAGCAAAATATTTTCTCTGCCCAATCATGGGGGCACATTGCTTCCTGCTCTGGAGAAGGCATCAGCCAGCGAGACGAAACTGCCCGTTTTCCACAACACAGTTTCCGGCCTGACAGGCAGCTTTGGGAAAACAACTGAAAAAGGGAGCAAGCTGTAGATGCAGAGCGTCAAGAGTGTGCCTTTGCTCTTCTCGGTAGACAGGAATAGTCTGTGTGGCGATAGAGAGCAGATATGCACTCATTGTAACTGTAATCCAGCTCCACGGCACAGAGGAATGCTGCACAGATTTGTGTCTCCTAGAAATATAAAAACAGAATTCATGACCCGTCTACCAGCATAAAGAACACTCCACATCTGTGCCCTAATAAATAATAAAATTGTCATAACTAATGACACACACACATACACATACTCAACCACAAGCACACACACACACACACACACAAACATACACAAGCATTGTGGGTTAAGTCATTAACTGATGAATGAATTTGACGTCTCATATCTGATGATCTGTACTTTATATATTTTTACTTCGTGTATTTGAAAACAGCAGACACTCTTCACGTGATAAATCTCATCATAAATGGACCATAAAAACCGTCCAAATGTTGAAAATGTTTTTACACTAACAGCCATTATAAGTTACTGATTTCTTTCCTTCCTCTGTGAAGTTACCTGTTTGTTTTTTTTCGGAACACAACAAGCAATCTCTTTTAATTTTCCACATTTATAGAAGAAACACCGCTTAACATTTTTGAAAGATTAAATGTACAATGTATTTATTCAAAATGTTCAATTGGCTGGAAAATTTCAACTGAATGAGGAGATTTTTACTGAAAAAATAAGTAAAAATAATATATATTTTTTTAAATATTATTGACTGAGTAATCAAAATGTTCAACTTGCTGTTATAGGCCATTCTTGATATTCTGATACATACAGTCATACACAAAAGTTTGGGTTCTTCTGGTAAAATGACATGTTTTATTGTTTAGTTAAAGTTAAAATAAATATCCTCCACACACTTCTGCACATTTAATGGATAAGTCCTGCATATCAAAATTAAATAATGTGGGTAAAAAATAAAATGTGACTCGCACAAATGTCATGACACATATTTCATGCAGTATTTTTCTAATATGCCAACTATGGTGTGTTAAAATTTCAAAACAAATTGCATGTGAGCCCTAAAGTTTGTAAAAAAAAAATGTCCTATTTAAATATGTTCTCAGTAGACAATACAATTTTACAGAGAAAATGTATAATTTAACTGTGAAATTATACACACCACACCACCTATTTTGTTACAAATCTTTTTGTTTTCAAAAGTAATTTTGTGATTTTTGGAATTCTGGTGCCTTGCCTCCTTAGCTATCTTGTTAGTGCGATTGCTATCATGTGCTAACAGATGGCTTAAGTGGCTAGATATTATAAATCAATCGCGATTTGTAATTCTGTTCTTTTAAACAAAGGGGTAAGGCATAAAAAGCCATTAAAATGACATGTGAATTGGCAAACAAACTGTTTAATTTGTGTTAGTGGTGTAGGGGGGGTTACTCTCTGAGCTGAGAGCAGAAGAAATTTACATCTGATTGGAGTTTAATGGGCCGTAGCAGGCGGGCCGCCTGGTCTCCATAGTGACCAATCTTACCTCAAGATTTTCAACAGGCCAAAATGTTCTTTTTTGTTCGCTTGAAATGTGTCATGTGAGCCAAATGGGGCTGGAGCTTGTATGTATCAATTTGTTTCTGTTGCGGGGCCTGCAATAGCCCCGCAATGAATATATGGGCTACTGAGTCCAGTCACACAATGGCCACAGCTGATGCGGTTGCCACAGAGACGCACCCACACAAAGGGCTGGAATGATGACATATGGTCCAAACCTGCCCGCTCCGTGGACCCCCAATAGGCTAAACTCCATTGGCTGACAAAACCCTTGAGCTGGCCATTTATCTGTGCCCACTCATTTCATGCTAAAATAAACTTTTTATAAAGTTTCCACAGCCCATGCACAAGCAGTAAAACAGCCCCCCAAAAAGGCACCATGTAAAGTGGGGGGAATTCGTCATTAAGTGATTAACAAAGGCTTTTTAACCACCTGCTTCTACATTAATACGCACATTTCAGATGCCCCCCCCCTTTCTGAATAGGCGAAAGGAAAAAGCCGCTACAATGAAACTTAAAAAATTAGCAACTTGCAGAAGAAATGTCAAATACCAACTATATA
>JBBPDC010000135.1:22487941-22519900 GCA_037974485.1 Hemigrammopetersius urotaenia
CTCTCTCTCTCTCACACACACACACACACACACACACACACACACACACACACACACACACACACACACACACACATCTGTGCCCCAACACACACATTACACACACTTCTTTTGATCACTTTTGATTGCTTTGCAAAAATCAGCACTTTTATGTAAATATATTTAAATCAAATACATCATCAATTGTTTTTTGTCTCCCTGGTATTTCCAGGAAGGCTTACAGAGGCACTGAGGTTTGCAATGAGTCAGAGTCAGAGTTGGAGGCACAGACAGACCACAGTGTGTGTATTTAAAGTCAGTCTGAAATGAAATAGACCTTTTGCTGACCTTGTAGTTCATGTCGAGGACAGTTCATGGCATCATGCCATTTCAAAGGCAAAGGGCTTATTTTCCTGTAATATTGATCACCTCTAAACCCTCTAGGTTTTGATTACATCTCTGCCCATCATTTTTTATTCATAGTTTATTTCGAAGGTCCTTTCGATTTGAATAAATTTTTGTGCTCACATGGGTACAGAAAACTCACCTTTCCCTTTCTTGCTTATGTCTTTTGATGTGGATGTTTCCCCTCCAGTGGCCTCGGACTGAGCAAAACATCCTTATCAACAACTTACAGTTATACTCAGATTAACTGTTATTCGATACTATTTTGGAAAAAAACTTAATTTTAATGTATAGTGGTATATTTTGCAGTCTGTCAGAATCAGAATCAGATCCATGGACGAAACTGCTTATGCCACGACTGCACAAACACAGAGACATAAAGACAAGAACAATAAAATATATAGTAAAAAGTCAAAATGAACCATTTCAGAAAATATTTCAAAAAGAAAAGTGAAGCAAGAAATGTGGATATAAATAATATAGATTGGTTTGTAGTGTTTCTATTGATCCATTCATCCCGAAATGTTCACAACACAGAGGGCAGCAGAAGAAAGAAAGAGAAACAGCTGAATCACAAAGTTTCGATATGACAGCGATGGTTATACAGTGTGTATCTATATATGTGCAACTAATGCTCTACAAATACAGTTAAACACAAAAAAGTAAGCAAAGAAAGATTTCACATGGTGACAAGCAGTTCAACTGAACTCGGCTGTAGGTCATTTTTTGATCATTTCTATTGGTCGATTCGTAATGAAATGCGGATATAATATTTATGAGAGTTAATATATATTAAAGAGATTTATAGTGTTAAAAATAGAACTGAACGTACGAACTAGATAAATAAATACAAGGTTTCGTTGCACGTTGCAACAGTTCCCCAAGACAAATTAGATGCAATTTGACTAATGTGATTTAAAAGGCCTTGTCATACATTCTAAAGTAAAGATTAGTAACTTGAAGAGTGGAAGATTAGTGTGTAGATTGGTGGCCTGAGGAGTCAAAAGAGAGTTGAATCCCTTAGTCATTTCGAAATTGCATTGTTTGTCTTCTTTTTCCAGGAACATGCAATTTTGGAAAGTTTGTGTGTGAGTGAGTGTGTGTGTGTGTGTGTGTGTGTGTGCCCAGCTGTGCTCTCATCTCTCCCCTGCCATTCACCGGGTGCCTTTTGTTTGGAGGGAGGCCGTCCACTTATTGACACTCAACTCGGCTGTTTCGCACATGAGAATCCAAGCAATAAAACCATCAAGTGGATGGTGCTCCGCTTCACATTTAGCGTAGGAAGTGAAAGACAAATAGGAAGAGTTTACCTTCCCACTGCATAAAAATGAGAAGCGAGAGGGCATAAAGGAGAGCGAGAGGAGCACTCATAACCCTGAACCGTCCCAATACGGGCAGTCCACACCCTCTCCAGAGCTGCCTCGGTCAGAGGCAGAGTCGTTTAGGGCCCAGAGCCACATGTTGGGACACTGCCTGATAAAGAGAGGAAGAAAAACAAGTTGATCTTTTGACATGGGGAGGGAAGGAACAGTGCGAGGCATGAAAGCGATGGCACCTTTTCAAAAGCTGGTAACATCTGGTGAGGGGATTTGTCTCTTTGGTGTCCGTCTTTGGCTCTCTCTTGACATATACACACACATACACACGCTCACACGCACACACACACACACACACACACACACACACATGCACGTGCACACACCCTAGCAACCGTGTGTGGCGCAGACACCAGGACATCCTGTATAAGGACAATGAGGCACACGTCTGGATCAAATGAAGCAGCGCACGAGTCTTTCACACACACGCCAAACCTCAGACACTGAAAACCCCTCAGACTTGCACGCATGAGAGTTCAGCCCAACCAAGGATCACTGGAGACTGAACACAGCAACATGTGATTTTCATTCCGTTTATTGCCAGGAATGGGGAAGAAATACCGAAAACTGTACTAAAATCAAACTATGGGGACTGTGTTTAGAACTCGCTCCGTTAAAATGACTTAAGCAAAATTGTTTCCACATTTAAACATAAGTAAGCATCAAAAAGTAAAGGTTTAAATGGCAAGGACCCAGATTTGGAACCACACTTCACTTCTCATAACTATATATCTCACGTAGTAGTTAATAAATAATTTGCTGTAGATACGTTTTCTTTTTTATTTTACAAAATTACACATATGAACTCATTTTAATCTTCCTTATAAGTTAAGTCAGAGATTTTTATCCATTCTTTTATCGGCATAAACGTTTCAAAATGCTATAAAGGACAGCTGTTGTTTTCAAATGATGTGAGAAAAAACATGAAAAACAGCAATTAAGTTATTATGCAATTAGCATATAGTTCAAGGGCTAAGCAAATTAATTTCAAATTGTCTTTGGTAGGTCCTTAGTGGTTGCTAATTGTGGCCTGTTTCAAAACTGGTTTAATGTTTTGACAAAAATATTTTTTTTATATTTTGTTCAATTAAAAATATCCATTTTAAATGCAGGAACTCGCCCGATTGGCAAGATGAAGCAGCCTTTCTATAAGTGCTTTGAAGATCCACATGATACTGTGAGCAGTGAAAGGTATTCCTCACTCTGGGAAAAGTTATTGATTATTCGATTTCAAAAGGAAAATGGAAATCGTTCACAATAATTTAGAATTAGAATAAATCCAAAGTACTATTCCAAAAAAAAGAAGTTCCACCCTTTGTTTCTGCTAGAGATTCTGTCTGTTTTTACCACACTGAAAATTCTGAAACCTGAATTTACAGCAATTTAAATTTGCATAGGATACCTACATGAATGAACTACATAAAATTAGTATAATTCTGTTTTTTTACTCATTTCCCACAGTGGTTAAGCTGATGTTGTATACTTTGTGCAAGTGGAAATGCTAGAAATATTCAAATTAAGCCAATTAAGAGCATTTTAGCTGCATACAAAACACACACACAAGTGTTTTACTGCTGTTTTACTGATGCACCAAAATATATATATACCACTATACATATAAATATGCTCCTGAACATTGTTAAAGATGCAATGTTTGTCATTTTGTGCTCGTTTTACTTGCTTCAGAAGTCACACATGCTTGTGAATATAATATTTTTTCAACACAATTACTGTCTTTCAGTCTTACATATTTATTTGTAACTGGTGAACACATGTGAATCCTGTTAATTCATGGTGCTATTACACAAAATTTTAAAATTCTGATCTAGTCAAACTTTTCAGGGCTATTTCCCAGTGGTCTCCAAGCCAGCCGGCAGAACGTTCCACATCACTGACTTCAAGTTATTGTTAGAAATCGTCCCTTTGTTGCTTTGTTTCCAGGGTGTTGACTAACAGTGGAGCGAAGATCCTGTATGGAGAAAATACAAAGGCTGGACACACACACGGGCCTAACTATTACACACACACACACACACGGCATGAGTCAGAGCAGTGAGCAGTTGCTCTCAGGTGTCTTATCTGGGGCATGTCAAGGCTTGTGGTGAGACGGGTGGCTGATTCACCGCCCATGCAGGGGCTCACTTCCCACTCCCACAGAGCGTGCCCTTCCACTGAACCCCACACAGACCGTGCCAGCCTGAGAACACTTCACATGAGGAGCGTGGAGACGCTTACAAGCCATATGCAATCCATTCACCACCAGACACGTCATTTGGCCTCTTTCACGGTGCAGTAAGCTCTCACTTTGGTTCTAGAAAGCTGCTCTGGTTAAGGTCTCATATGGCACTGTTTGTTAGGCCTGTGAGCAGCAGATGAGGGAAATGCCACTGAGAAACCTGACTTCACTGAGCTTACAGAGATGGAAATCACTGTACACTCATAGTGAGAGCACCCACAGACTGTGCCCTCCGCTTGACTTCTCGATTATCGACTAAAAACGGTCTGATTTGTTTCAGGTAATCTGATATCTACCTTGAGAAGACGTTCAATGATTATAAACAATTATATCATCTCTATATATGACTGTTGTTTCTACACAACAACAGGCATTAATGGGCCTGTGAACTACTTTATCTTCTTGTTGTTTTGTAAACACTGAAGTTTCAAACCATGCCTTGTTCATGTGGTCCAACTGCAAAAACAGCTCATTTCAAAGGAAATCATAGGAGTTTTTGTGATGTTATAAAAATCAACACTACTGGGTCTTCTCAACTTTAACACAACACAAAGTGAGTTTCACTGCTCTGTTATGCAAAATAGGCAAAACACAAGGCAACCAATCAGAACAGAGGTCCTTTACATACAACAGTCTTAAAGGTACTGTAACAAAAGCAGCCTGTTTGTTTCTAAGGTTAAAGAGAGGCTGGAAATGGTCTTGTAAAGAGGAATTAGGGCTGTGTTTGAAAAATAAAACCACACAGACATCATTAAAAAAGACCCAATTAGACAAAAATAAGGAGTGAAAAATGCTATTAAAAATATGGTCCCTTCAAGAATGAGCCATGCATTATGGCATAAATAACAGCCTGTATTTTAGTCCAAGCTCTCTGTCTATGTAATGAAAAATAGCTTAGCAGCTGATAAATGATGTCCACCTGGACAAGCGTCTTCAGGAAGAAGTAAATACAGCAATGATAAGTGCATCTAAATTTAAGAGCAGTCTCCTTGAAGGCCACAAGGTGATGGCAGTATGAGTACATGGTGAGATGTCTCATCTGTCAGAATATGTGTGTGTGTGCTCATGCATTTGGATGGATGGTGCATAAGGGGGTCCATCTTGTGCCCGGTGGAATCTGCACCATTTGCAAAGGCTTAAAGTGTTCGGCCCCATGCCTTGAAATGAGAGAACATTCTAAAGAGCAAAACCTGCCCTAGAAATACGTCCTGTAGACAAGCGAGGTGGATGTGCAGGCCAGGCGGCTCCTTGGCCTGTGATATCTGATCGGGCTGAGCAGCGCGTCCTTTACGAATCTTCCCCCTGCGAGGACCAACATGCAGCACACGGGTCAACTACTGCTCCCAGGGAGAGATGCTATTAATACAAGGGGCAGTCCCATAGAGCACAGTGTCAAAATAAGAAAGAGCCGTGAGGTGAAAAGGATAATTGGCTTCCAAAATGAATGTGAGGAGTGAGAGGGAAACTTTTTATGAGGTATTTGCCTGATATGATACTAAAACCCCTCCAAAACACATTCACTCCAGATGACACAACTTCTGATAAGCATGATAAGAATCTATTGTTTTCCTTCAAGGGCAAGTGCTATAGAAAATACTTGATTCAATGAAAGAGTCTGGCATATTATTTAGCCATTCTTTCAATGTACTATCCACTCCCATGTTCACACAGTCCATGGAAACCAAGCAGCAAAAACAGCTTGTTGTGAAACAATTGTTTCAGTTATGTTACAAAAACAACACATTTACACAAAGCTCTGGAGAAAAAATGCAAAAAGTTCAGTTTTTCTGGTTTTATCTTTTATAGGGGCAAGTATTGAACTGAACAGATTTGCCACAGAAATGCTGACAATATTAAAAATTCTTTAAAGCATCATTTTAAAGGAAATAACAAAACATAAAAATAAGAGAAATAATGCAGTGTTTATAGAACTTGAATATTTCAAAGAAAACTAATTTCTTGTTCAATCTTATAATGGCAGTAATTACATTTGGTGTACTTCTGGTAGTGTTTTGCCATCCAACTGGTCACATTGCAAGAGGAGATTTGATTCGGGTGTCACCTAATCACTACCTCATAGCAGAATGAGGTGTTTGTGTAGGAATTTAACAGACACTGGCATGGAATGGTTGTCATACTCATAGAGATGCTGATTAAAAAATACATTGCATCAAATAAGTGGTTTCTGTATATCTGTCTATTCAGCATGCAGCTCCCAGATTAGCTCCACCTATTGGTGCTGAAGCTATAAAGAGTGCTTTGGCTCTGACAGGTTTTTGAATGAGGCTCAGTACAGGGCAGACAGTTGGAACAGAGGTCATTTACACATATTAGACTTAAAGGCATAGTAACAAACAGCTTTGTTAATTCGATGGGGAAAAGAGGCTGTAAAATGGTCATGTAAAATTGAATTATGACTTTTCTTGGTACATAAAACTGCATAAACAGACCTTATAAAACACATGAAAAAGTGAGGGCACCCTTTGAATGTATTATCAACAACTTTTGGCTGCTCTCAAACATTTACGAGCTGAGTACACCTTCTGGTTCTCTAGTGAACTTCACACTTTTCAAGAAGCCAAAAACAATTTCTTTTCAGAGCTGTACCACTGTTGGGTTTATAAATGAGCTGTTCAAGGCTAAAGAAACTCAAGTTTAAAAAGCAAACCATTTAATGTAGAGGTTTCTGTATCAGAACGTCTTACATCTTTTAGGAAACTTTATTTTTAAGACTGTGCTCCTAGTGATTGGGTTCCTTTGGGAGCAGGTGTTAAGAGAGGGAATGTCAGTCACTTCTGGTGGCTTTCCGGAACACAGACCCCTTGCCCCCCACCTTTCTCCTCTAGCTTCCATACCTAAGCATGTAAAGCATTTCCTCCCACCCACCAGAATGAGACTCCAGACAAAATTAGACCAAGCTCCATGTGAAAGTTAATGCGGTGTGGACAGCATGATGGCCATGGCAACTACTTTGGTTTCTTTCCTGAGAGATGAGTATGTATTTATTTAAACAACATTATACCTGGTACAAAACCTTTTTTTTTTGCTTTTAAATACATGTTTGAAACCATGATGGACAGCAAAACAATGGCTATAGCCACGTTCACTTGGAAATACCACTTACATTCTGGAAGGATGTAACCTTCATAGCTCCTCTTACATTGTGTAAGCTGGATTCCTATAAATTGTAGCCATCCAAAAGGACTCGCTAAATGATCTCTGAAGAGAGGATCTATATAGGTTTCTGTGAAGAAACATTTTTGAAATAGGCCTTACCAGGTTTAAAGAACTTCCAAACTTTTAGCAAATATGGTCATGTAGAAGCCACAGCAGTAAAAGAACCATTTTCCAATAAAGAACCTTTTTAAGGATCTTTATGTAATAGCTGAATCCAGCCAAGAACCATTCACGATTAAACAAATAGTTCATTAAAGTAAAGAACATTTACTTTTGGACATAATTTGAAGGTTCTATATCCATTACGGATTTCTTCCCCTTAACCCTTTAGGAACATTCCTTTTGAACAGTGTATTCTTTATGTGATTTCAGCCTTTTACACTCATAACACACTCATTTAGGAAACTCAACTCCCACCCAATCAAAGATTCCAAAAACAGTTCAGCTGTCTCACTTCAAGAACCTTTTATTTCAAACAACATAATTTGGTCATATTGTCAAGAAGATACACAAGATACACTTTCATAGCTGATGTAACAGTCAAGCTTTTTAGGCTCACGATAGAAAACATCAGCATGTAGCTAAACGGTCTGTAAGACGGCCTGAGGTTTATCTCTCTGAAATTTTAGTGATTGTGACCTCTGAATGGCCGGATCACAGCATAAAGGCTTTTTATCTGCTCTGTTCCCGCGCAATTTCTGTTTCTGAGTGCAGGAATGAATTGGCCTGTTAGGTTTTGTGACCCGGACCCTCAGCACAAAGCCATATCCCTGGGGAAATGGAAGTGGGCTCATTAGCATTCAGAAGATTCCCGCCTTCGCCCCCTTTTCCCGTTTTCTTTAGAGGTTTGTTTGGGCGCAATAAGAGCGTATTTATCTGTTACTGTGTGAAAGACACAGCTCGCAACAGTCAGAGCATCCAGCAATCAGACAAGGACCACTGTGTGTGAGTGCGTGGGTGTGTGGGCGTGTCGCTGTGTTCTAGTGAGTTTTTGCGCTCGTATATAAATGTATATATTTGTGTGTGTGTATATATGAGACTGTGTGTGTGTTGGAATATATGTGTGTGCACATTTATGTGTGTATATATGTCTGTGTGTGTGTGTGTTCTGAAGTTGGCTGGTGGCTCTTGTAATTATTATCCTTTGGCTCCAGGCTCGCTCCTTGGCGGGCCGCGCGCGCGTGCTCCTCTCCCCCTCCCCAGCGCGCGGCGGTGCGGCCAAAGCGCGCCCTGGGCTGCCAGCGGGGATTTACTGACTGGCGCTCTGCCTGGCCACAAGCACTCCAGTTCACTCGGTTCTCACGACCTCAGCACCACAACGGCATCTCTGAACTCTTAGCACAGACACGCAGGCAGAGGGAGCAGCCGCGGAGCCCACACACTGCCAGAGAGCGCACAATTGTGCAAAAGTAAGCTTTTTTCCCCCAACTAAGCAACCGGCCCGGCTCCCCCGGCCTCTTGCTTGCAAAACACTCGAGGTCTCGATCATTGTGAAAGCTAATAATAACGCACCCGGACTAAGCAGGAGCTTTCTAGGAGCTATTCTCAGTGGAAAAGTGTCCCACTGAAGCTCTGCTGAGATTAATCTGATGTGTGAAGTGAGCTCCTAAGTGGGGAGCCCGATGACAGGCCGGCATGAGAACAACAGGCCTATTAGAGGGGGTGGCAGACACAAAGCCACGCCCGTTTTCTCTGAGACACGCCCACTGTCGAAGAGCCATGGAGGAGAGCCACGCCCCCAGTTCTACCACTAGGGGGAGATACGCTCAATAACGCACACGTGTTTTAGGTGTTTTAGTGTTTTTAACAATGCTGCTAGATAATTTCTACAAATTCTGTCAAGAGGTTTAAGGAAGGTTTCACTACCTGATTGAACTGAAGGTGTTGTTCTATTGTTTTGTAGCATGCTAGCTAGCTTACTCAAAATGCTCTAGATAAAATGTTGGTTGGTACTGAATCCAATGTGTCAAAAACAGCAAAAATTGGACAAATCCAGTTTCCTTTCAGTACAGGACTAAAGGCTTGAGTGACTGAACTGTATGTGTTTTTCTGATGTTTATAGCATACTAGCTAGCTTGTAGATAACTCAGAATATTCTAAATAAAGTGTTGGTTAATATTAAATTCAATGTGTCAAAGAGAGCAAAATGGCATAAACCCAGTCTTCATTCAGAACAGGGCTAAATGTGTGATTTGTACTTCAAAGTGCAAAAGAAGAGAATATCTCCATATTCCGATATGTTACCCACATCAAGATTTGAACTGCTTATAGATTCCACTTCGTACAGGACGGCCCCTTTCAGATGTTATTGATCTTTAGAAAAAAGAAGAAAACAAAATAACACCACCGCCTGTCAACCCACTCTGTTAGACAGATCTTGGCTTCACAGTCAGCGCTTCATACAAGACCAGATCTATTTGGTGAATAATCATTATCATGGTGGTTACATTTTGGAAAAGAAAGTGTTAAAGTGAAATATAAAAGTAGGAAATTAGATATACATACAGCAAGTCTACTAGATAAACACGGACAGCTCGTAGTCTAATCAACAATATAATCTGGTATGAAAAAACAAGACAAAAAAATAGTTTTTTTTTAGAATTAGATTTATTCAGCATCAAACATTGAAAACAAAACATGACAACACTTTGGCTTGTAACAATCTTTTACAAACTTTGTACAAAACTAAATTATCTTATAAAAAAGTACTTTAGAGAGTGTTTTTTTTCTTTTCTTTATCTTCTATGGAATCAACAGCATGTTTATAACACAAAAAAAATCCAAATTTTGGAAACGAACTATAGTGAACATTTCAACATGAACCGATGTTCAATAATAACAAGAAACAAACAAAAACAATAAAGTAAAAATGCACAGTCCCATAAAACGGAACTTTAGTGAACTGTTCACGAGGGTGAACTGTGGTGCTCTACCAGGGCCTCCACACGGGCTCGCTGCTCTCGGGCCCCGCGCTCACTCCCACGGGGCTGGCGGTCCGGGGGGCTCCGTTGAAGCAGGTCATCCCCTGGACCGGAGAAGCGGCAGGGGGCGCGGCGCTGGCGTGGACCGGTCCCGCG
Organism: Hemigrammopetersius urotaenia; assembly: GCA_037974485.1. Taxonomy (NCBI): domain Eukaryota; kingdom Metazoa; phylum Chordata; class Actinopteri; order Characiformes; family Alestidae; genus Hemigrammopetersius; species Hemigrammopetersius urotaenia. Next base: position 22,498,192 of record JBBPDC010000135.1, read on the forward strand.
CTGACGGCGAGGGGGAGTCCCGCGTTGGCATAGAGAGGAATGACCGGAGCGGTGGCGGAGCCGAAAGCGGCGGGGCTCGGCACCAGGAACGCGAATTGTCCGTCCGTGGCGGGCACGAGCTGGAAGCCCCCGAACACTTTGGGGGACGCCGGTTCGGACGGTGCTCCGAGTTTGGCACTGCCGTGCAGTGACTGCGCAGCTGCTGCTGCGGCCGCGTGCGCCTGTTGAGCCGCGTGCGCCGGGTGCGCGTACCCACCGGCCGTCAACACCTGCGCCAGGCACGCGGACAGGTGTCCGAGGAGCCGCGAGCGAACCTCAGCGCTCACGCCTTCGCACGTGGACAGGAAGCGCGTCACCTCGTTCACGCACTCGTTGAAGCCTGCGCGATACTTGCTGAGCACGGCTGCGTCTGTGGACATCGCTGCTGAGAGAGAAGAGAGGGCTTGGTTAGGAGTGCATAGGAGAAAAGTATAAAATGGTTTGCATATGGACATAATGATTGGAGGGGGATCTGCAGACATGCGTAAACTCCATGCAACACTCACCAGTCATCTGCACGCGCTGCATGTTCCTCAGGTGCTTTACTGTCATCTCCAGAATGTCCGCTTTCTCCAGCTTGGAGTGTCTGGAGCTCTGCAGGAAGCACAAACATGTCAGTCTCCAGCTAAGCCTTAACAGTCAACATACAGCTTGTGTTTTCTTTTCTTTCTTTCTTATTTCCTAGTCAAAAACACTTACATCTTTTTTCAGAGCGTCCAGGATGAGGGTCTTCAGCTGACCCAGGCTCTCGTTGATTCTGGCTCTGCGCCTTTTCTCCATGATGGGCTTTGACGACTGCAAAACAGAAACAGCACCGGTTTGTTTGTTTATTTGTGTGACAGCCAACTGAGCAGAAACAAAAACAAAAACACACGCGGGGCGATACGCAGATTTGATTAAGTTGTCTGTCTGTCTTCTAGAGCTAGTCTAGAAAGAGAGAAAACTTTATAATTTGTTCTTTTTTACGTGTGAAAGAGTCTGTTTACCTTTCTGTGCTCGCTGGCACTCTTTGGCTTGTCCGGAGTGTGTGAACCGCTGGCGGGGGCTCCGGCGATGGGGGACGCGGTCTGTTTCTCCATGCTGTCAGCAGGCATGATTCACTCAAACTTGGTCAAAGTTGATAATATTCGATTCAGTTCAATTGTATTTCTTATACCAGGTCCAGGTCCGAGCCCAAAAGAGGCGTAGAAAAACTCCCTAAGGAAGAAACCTCTGGAGGAACCGATATATTCCGTTGGAGGTTTGTTTGTGTGTTTGTCTTTTTGTTCTCTTGACAACCAAGGCTCCAAAAAAGACTCAGAAGAAGAAGGGAGAGAGCGCAAGACCCCCACCAAACGAGTTGTGTGTCACGCGGAGTGCACGAGCGTGTGCGTGTCTGGAGGAGGGATTGTGGAGAGCGCGCGCGGCTGTTCTAGAGGAGTGGAGTGTCTCGCGGTCGCCACACGCCGGCCCTATTTATAGGAGGAGTGCGCGCTCCCCCAGCTCGTGTGAAACCCTCTCTGCATTCTTTCCCACACTCGCCTCAGCCAATGGGCGCGCGGGCTCACCCACCGCGCGCTGATTGGACAACACCCCCGCGCGCTGTCAGTCACGCGCTGCTCCATCAGCCCTGCAGGGACTAGCTGCCGGAGCAGGCGGTCCGAGCGTGCAGAGATAAGGAGAATCGAGGGAATGCACCTTCTGGTTTTTTTCGTTTCGCTGTCTTCATTTTAAATACCTTACCTTACCTTGTTCTGCATGCATGCTGCCAACCCGCCATTCCTGTATTCATAATACACACAAACACAAACACGTCACCACAAACACCACTGTCATATCTCACGTTCAGTCTGGGTTCTGATCTGAGAACAGGAAAAGAAGAGTTTATTCCCATTTTCTTTTTAGGATGCGATTATGTGGCAATTAAATGAGAAGTAGCAGAAGTTCAGTCTGCTTGTCAAAGTGAAGCACTCAAAGGCTTTAAAAGGTTTTTAAAAAAACGAAACACTTGGGAGGGGTAGTGATTTAGAGTGAGACGGATTTACCTCACAGGTTATGCATATTTATTTTTATTTTGATAAAGTATGCGTCTGATATCCCCAGAAGTTCATTCTGCTTGCAAAGTTGAGCCTAAAAAGCCTTGTAAAAACGTTTTTAAAGTGTAAAAATAAGGCACTTGAGAGGCGAGTGATTTAGAGTGAGACTTTCTTTGTGTGTGTGTTTAACTTCATCTAACAACCATTATTTTTTATATTTACAAATAACTTATATTTATTAATAACTGTATCGACTTGGCCGTTTCTGAATCTGTGGTGAAATGTGAAAAAAAATGTGCAGGAAAGCTCGCGCCGTGAGCGCGGGGGATCCAGTTGCTCTTCAAAGGGATCAGCAGCTGTAGAGGCACGCGAGGCGGTTAGCAAGCAGCACGCGGGAAACCTGATGGAACGCAGCCGCTTCATGCAAATTGGGCCCCGAGCTCTCGATCCTGATTGGCTGGAAGAGAGGCTCCACGTCCGTCATGAGAAGAGCGCGAGGAGGAGGAGGGGGCCAGGGGGAGGGGCAGAGGGTGTGGGGGTGCGCGGGACGGGGAGGGGGTGTAGTGGGGGGGCTCTGTCTGCCCGCGTGCCAGCGCGTCCTCGCGCCCGCTCGCTGCACGACTGATCCGCCGAGCACGTGCCGAGGGCTGAAGGAGCGATCGCTAACTCAGATTCTGCTTTTTGACTTTTTTGTTTGAATTTACAGAAAAAAACAACCATGCATGTTTTTTCTGTGCAAAAATATATGAGCAATGGTTTCTTTTTTAATAATGTAAATGTAGCGTGTGTATATATCATAGCACATCACACAGTGGGAAATAGTTTTCTGCATTTAACCAATTCACCAAATGAAGCAGCGGGCAGCCAAGAACACAGCGGCCGGGAAACAGATGTTTGGGGACGGTACCTTGCTGAAGGGTACCTCGGTGGTGCCTACCAGTCCTGTGACTCAAACCGACGACCTTCTGATTGTAGGAGCAACTCCCTAACCACCAGGCCAACAGCCGTCCAAATAATCCAAAGAATAATCTAGAATAGGGTCCACTTCCATTTATAAATACATATAAGCCTGGTGTAACTGGATTTTAAACACTTAGCACGGGATGTTTATGTCAAGAGTCTCGGCAGAGCCTCCAAACTGTCCGTGCATCGCGTCTGCAAATGCAGCCCTGGACAAGTTGAATCCTCTATGATTCATGAGTGTCGTGTGCCACCTATCGACTAGTCACTGCAAGTTTCAGTCGAACAGCCTGAGCCTTATTTGACCACTAGACGGAGCACCAGCCAAACCAAGAGCCACTTCTGAACATTGCGTGAGGGCTAAGAAGCATCCTATTCGGGGGTCGCCTCACCAGCTGCAGTCGTATAGTTCCAAATGCAAGAGAAAACAAATCAGGAATAAAAAAATACATTACATTCCGTAAGATACTTTTTTTCCAAAGCAAAAACAAAAGGCACACGTACCTTTAAATTCACACCATTCCTATTTCCACTGCATCCAAAATAGATATGTGTTTTTTGTTTACAGTTCTATTAATTAACACACTGACAAAAAGGTTCAATATTCAAAAGTGATAAATGTTGCTGTTCAAGCAGAAGCTAATGCCTTCTAATCTTTACTTTCAATATATGTTAAATATTTTTTTCAGACTAATTTAGATCCATTTTATGGGTCCTGATTTTTTCTGAAGAAGTGTAAGCATAAGGTTTTGTTCTGACAATGACAAACACATCTACTGAGTTTGCTTCTTATGCCAGTGATCATGCTGATGTAACATTGCAACCACAAAACACATTTTAATTATGGAAAACCAAGGCTGTAATAAAAACAGAAGGCTGCTTTACTGCAGCTTTCATGGAGTCTGACTGTAGCTCTTTAGGATTTCTCCACACCATCAAGTTGATGCTGTTTTATTTTACTTTATTTCATTTAATTTATGACGTAACTTGAAGAACTTCATTAAAGTTTAACGATTAAAGTGTTAGGGTACTTAGTGTGTCCACTGAAGATTCTGAGACCAAATTAATGTAACATTAAAATAAACATTACGCTTGTAATACTTATTTGAATATATTTTTTGTGCATATTTGATTACAATTTTTTTTATAACTAACTTATTGTAACTACATTACAAACTCTCACAGATGATTTAGAGGCACTACATGTTGTACTTGTATAACTGTATAACTGTTTATGTGACAAATAAAGAATCTTTTATATGTAACCTTGTTCTAATAGTCATTTTGTGTATATACGACAGTACCTGTAGTGTAAAATGTTTGTGAAGCAAATAGGTTTGCCTTTGCTTAAATGTGTGTATGAACAACACATTATGCAGTCATTTACCAGATAAATAATACCATTAGGTAAAACAGGATCTAACTTTTTTTTAATATCCTGCTGTGTGTGCTCCAGTCACTGATGAGCCAATAGCTGGCTAAGTCTGTGATCAGCAGTTTATTTTGTGTGCGAAGGGAGAAAAGCCCATGGCAATGAGATTTTATTAAGTCTATCTTCAGCTTGGCCTCTTGCAGCTTGTCGGCCATTGTTTGGTGGCTCTTGTACTGGGTGGCTGAGCCTTGCTGGGGCATGCTGGAAACTTGTTTGCCCAAGATCCACGAGGGCTCAGGGGCCAGCTGTGTGTACACCAGCTCACGATTGCCATGTTTGCTCTGGGATTGGAAGAAAGGATGCGGCCCTAAATCCTGCCTGCAATATATGTTAAATCTATAATACCTATACGACAGAGAGCCATTTAAAATATTCCAATGTTCCAGTTCATAAAACAATCACACCAGGCATGCTTTGTAAAAATGAAGGTTCTATAATAGTTCTTGGTGGACAAATGTGTCTAGAACCAAAAAAAACCTTTCATTTGCGTACAGCCTTGAAATTTGTTTGAGGTTCATTCTTCCTTTTCTTGTAAAATGGTTCTTGAATAGACCATATGTTGAAAAAATTCCTAGGGATCCAAAAGTGGATCTTCTATTGTATTGTGCGACCGGGGCATGTTACCTTCACTTTTAATAGAGTGATTTTGATCAAGTTGACATTTCGTTGTTTTTGTCAAAGAATAATCAAGATGTTGAGAAGAAAACAGTTTATACCACATCTCATTTAGAACTGAATCATTTAGGCTGATGTTTTTTTTATGAGGACATGAAAGAGGTCAAGGCTCTTGTGGAAGGAGAGCAAGCTCAGAAGTTTGTCCACTCTGAGCCAACCCATTTGTTTGCAGATAACAAGTCAGAGCCTCCGTCCAAATCCGTGTGCAGAATGTAAAAAACAGTCAATTAGATCAGCATTAGCTGCTGTTGATGGGCCAATCCCCAGACGTGCTCTCCAATCACACTGTCCTTAACTGTGTTTACGCAAAGAATCCCCCACACAAAGCACACGCAAATGCTAACAGTATGTCCAGCCCCTCTGGATACTGTTACGTTACCACCTAGGATGCAGAGAATGAGTCAGAAAGCCCTCTAAGGCCTATGAAAGATATCCGGAATCTACCCAGTAATGCTCTGCAATAAAGGTATCTGGAAGAAATGGGGAAGAAATCCACCAAACAAATGTTTTCACCAGAGATTGCTCACCTGATTCCAGGATGAAACAGGACATTTTATTCCACATTGGCTTTCAAGAGTAAAAACTGTAATTTAAACTCATTTTGAATAATGAGCTAATACCATCAAGCTTTAATGCAGTGTAATATTTGCTGCTGAAAGTTTATTTTTAACTCGTTTGAAGGATCATTTCCTGCATGGGAACGAAATGCTGGCAAAAGATCTGAAGAGTTTCTTTTGGCATCGAAAGATACCTAAAAAAAAAGCATTTCTTCCACCCAACATTGTTGTATTAAACCAGCCTAATGCACATAAGCGCTGACTTTTTTTTAGTGCTTTATTTACCTTTCATCTGTGATTTATTACTGGCACGGTGGGGTGTTTCATAAGAGGGGTAAGAGTCCACATTAATTCATTAAAATATGGAGATATTTCTTTAGGAGCACAAGGGGAGGGGGGCTTAGATTCAATCCTCAAGCCTTCAAAGCTTGATGTTAGCACTGGCAGCATGCGAGAGCGTGGTATTTCATTTATTTTCCAGTCCATTCTTCTTTAATATTATTAGCCAAGTATTGTATTTCTACCTGTGGAAAAACTTCAATTGTATTTGCTTCGCTTTTCAAACTGTTTGTTGTCATTCTGCCATCTGTGAACCAGCCTGTCCATTACAATGTGGCGTATTCACTGAAGCTCCTCTGCCCTCTCAGGCCAGGACAGAGAGAACCAGCCCCCCCAGCCCCTGGCTTTTCTGACCGATTCATGGCTTTCTTCTCTTTTTTAAGTGGGCTGTTGATGAGGTTAGCCTAATCAGATTAAGTCAACTCACATTGGTCGCCGCAGTTTGTTTTCCTTCAAAGCCCTGCTGACATGTCCCCATACTTTTTCTTTATCTTTTTTTCAGGCACTTTTCATCAAGGCTTCCCCCAGAAAACTCTTTTGAGAGAGGGTTCCAAAGGACTTCTTTATAAACTCTAGTTCCAGGCTGATATAGGTTATTTGGAATGGGTCACTTCACCGTAATGCCAGTGACGAAGGCTTTAAAGCTGTGCATTGACGCATCCGACCATTTGCTCTGGTGTCTGTGTAAAAGGGTAGAACGTGGCACATTAGGGGAAAACACAAAACGGCAAATCGAATTGGGAAAATCACCGGAACCTTTCATTTAATTCATAGATGAATGTTTGCTAAGGGTTGCATTCGCTACAAGACTAATGCAATGATAAAACAATGATGCAGAATCAAACTTTTCATGGTCGCTTGTAAGTTGTAGCTGCAACAATCACGAGGCCATGGTTCTCACTTAAAATGGGAGGCGTAAATCAGTCTTTTAACACTGAGCTGCAAGTGTAAACTACTTGATTAGTGGAAACGAAGGGCAGAGAACAATAAAAGGTACTGCTTACACAAACTGTTGATTTTCTTGTTGATTTGCATGTTAATTGTGGGCAGAATCCACAATCAGCCCTTTCCCCAACCTTAACTATCCATGTTCATTGACTAATTACACTACAGTGAACAATCATGTAACCCACAATTTATTATCTGACGTCTACAGAATTTGTCTTAGTACTATTCTACAGAAAGTAATACACGTCTAATTTTTACATTTTATTATAATTACATTTTAGTTTTATTGATGTCTAAAATATGAAAATGTTTCAATGGAGGGTTCCTTGAAGAACTACTATTGTGAATGTGATGTGAGTGTAAACAGTATTACACTCATAATTTATAGGTTCTCTCCTCAAATGGTTCTTTGCTGGTATGGATCTAGAAAAAAAGTGTATCTAAATAATCTAAATAATAAAAAAATAACCACAAGAAAGAAATCAAAAGAGGTCCTATAGGCTTCATAAATAATATGTATTTAATTTTAAAGAAGCTACTTCATCAATAAGATATGTAATTGTAAAGAGCTTTTCACTAAGTTAAAAAAACAACATCTTTGCACCCTTTAAAACAGTGATTCTTCAAGAGCTGATTAGTAACGGCAGTCATTCTATACAGAACAATGAACACTCAAAAAGCCGTCTGATGTTTAAACAGTTCTTTGCATGGTTCAGATGGGAAACATGGTGTACACTGCTCTTTAAAAGGGTTCTGCTGAAGAACTTGTACTAAATAAAACCCTTTTTGCCAAGTGTCAAGCCAAGATTCTTTAGAACCTTTATTTTTACAAGTGTCCCAACTAAGTAAACTTTCTCCAAATGTTTGTCTTTCCTGGTAGTATGTTCATAGTAGTGTGGTATTAAAAGTAGCGAGGCTAGCGACAGATCTAACACCTGTAAGTTCTCTGATGTTTTTGACCAGAGGCTCTTGGTCATTTAATTCCCTGAACTAATAACAGGCTTTCAGCGACAATGAGCACAAAAAGTACAGAAGAGCTCTTTTCATGTGGTTTAAGAGGCTTCTCTCCAGACAGGGCAGTGGCACGCTAGCTGAATGGGGCACTATGGGGATATTACAAGTTAATAGATCTTGGGGCCTGTCACTGTAATTACAGCACTATGAACCAGCAACAATTTGAGCTCAGCGTGTCCTGCACACTGGCCCACTGGTACACTTTTTCCATATCAACAGCTTTGCAGTGAAATTCACACTGACAGATATGTCCCTGCCTACCGCTGGGGAACAAGTCAGGGTTATACAGACCCCAGCCCCCCTGCCCAGCCCCACCACAAGCATGTGGAGGACGAAATAAAACGGACGCTTAGGAAAGGAACAGCTAAAACAATGCATCTAAGGGCATGGACAAAGAGACATGTGAAATCGAATTATTTCCAAAGGCAGGTGTCTAGATCTGACTGTGAATGTCTCGTGTCATCGAGGAAAAGGGGGTTTGCCTACAGATATTTGAAGAGAAGTGAGTGGTTCATTAAAGAAACATATATCCTTAACCAATTAAAGGCCCATATTCTGCCATTTCCTTGGACTTTCTCAACACAGTTTACTTATTCGTGTTTGTTTGTGTTCATGTTATTTTGTGTTTGTTTGTTTTTAATGTCACCTTTTCCTATCTCTGTTCGTCTATCGAAGTTCAACAGCCTGCTTTGTTACTGTGCTTTTGTAGTACTTTGCAAAAGTATGCTTTGTAAGGCTTTGTACTCGGGCTGTATGATTTTCCCAAAAACTCCACTATCATTTGATCAAACACAAAAAAAAACCAATTCATTGGGATTTTGTGTGTGTTTCCAAATCGCTCCCTTAAGAAAACCATTATCACAGCCACCATTCTATGCTTCAGCTAATCAGCAATTAAGCTAAACCAGGGGCTGCTGGTGGACTTGAACACCTCCATGTAGACACCAAGTTTTTCTTACTAAATTGTGAGAAGCTTTTTATTTAAAAAAAAACAAAACTTTTTTCATTTATGTTTGTGTAGAGATCTCTTGTGGGCAAAAACACACATAATGCACACTTCATTTTCAGGGTTGCCTGCACCTTAGCATGTGTATGCAAATCATTACTGTTCTGATTCATTGCCCTGTACTGTACTCATTCAAAGCTAGTTTGCCCACATAACACTGAGCATTCACTGAGCTTGCAGGTGAGCGTGGCAGTCTTAGGCTTTTTGTGCTTTCAGCAGTAACCTTGTCAAAGGAGAAATGCAAATTTTAAAAAGGGTCTATGTCCTACATTTGTTAAATTTTTTTGTGCAGTGTTCCAAGCATTATCACTGCATGTTTTTATCTGACCAAAACTGCCATCACTCATTTGATTTGCTAACCACTCTTTACCATTAACCATTAGATATTTTTGTTACTGTCCCCTAAAGACTGATCTATATAAATGACCTCTGTTGCAAGTGGTTACCGTTTATTGTTTCTTTCAGAAAGCAGTCCGGCCAGAAACACCTCCTTTAACTTCCGCGTGAATGGATGGGCTAATTAGCTGTAACCTGAATAATAGATATATGTAACAACCTTTATTTTTGTTGACCTCGTTTTACAGCTTAGATTTTTAAAACTTCAGCAATATTTGAGTATTATACTGAGCTCTCAAAAATAAGGAATATTTTTCAGCTTTTATGAGATGGGCCAATTAGAAAGCAATCTATAAAACTTTTATAGTAAATATAAAATGTAATAGTATATTTCACATTATTGATAGAGACATAACTATTTTTAATAAATAATAAACTATACATATTTTTCCACATTAATTTTAGATGCAGATTGCAATGTGTATGGCACCTTCCTAAGCTCATGCATATAGTTCCCTTTTACCTTTGAATGACAAAGGAAAATATCCATTTTGACAGTAACCAGACTGCTAGATCTTCTCTGCATTTTTAATAGTGGCTCAGCATATATCAAAAGTAAGAGGAATGATGTAGATCTGCATTCATATCAATTCATGTTTTTGCAATGTAATGTAACATGAAGCAGCGTCAAAAAAATTGCACAATGTACAAAAATACTCAGTAAAATGGTTACCATTGTATTTTATGTGTAATTGAAGCAAAACATCAGTAGTGATTAATCTGTTTTGTTGAAGCGGACATGTGAATAAGCATGGTTTCTCACGTTCCTTAAAAGTGGATGAAAAACTTAAAAGCTAAACTGCGAAGTCCATTTGACACCATTTTCAATGCTATCATCAATCCAAATTATTTAAAATCTGAAACCTTTCTTTGTGAACTTAACAAACCAAATTATTCAGATTTATCGGGTGTTTTTTCCATATTGTGTTGAAACACACATCCTTTAAAGAAGAAAAGCACACGACTATAAGCAAGCACAATGTGGAAAATGCTCAAAACCAACATTGTGCTTAGGAACCATTGCAAGATTCTTCTCAGTGATAGCCGTACTGAAGGTGCCATTGATCTTTTTGTTCCGTCTGGCTGGTCGGAGAAAGAAACGTTCTGCATCGGTACTTGAGTCCACAAAACGCCTCTCTTTGTGGAGACACAAAATCAATGCAAATTAATCCTTTATGCATTTTTCCTGTGAATAATTAAACGTCTTTCTACTTTTGTTTGGGCTTACTCGCCAAAACAAAATCAGAAAGGTAGAGAATGTGGCTATTTATTAGCTGGCTGGAGCACCAGGCTGACCCCTCTCTCCAGCCACAAAGAGGCCTTTATGCAGGCAGCACATTGTATGGGCCGAGTCCGTTCCTCTCTGACTGACCAGCGCTGCGGGACACCCACCATGTTCAATCTGTGCCACTGCACAACCAAGACCATTTACCCTCATGAAAGGCCGGCAAAATAAACCACGAAATCCATGGCCATGACCCATTCTTAACAAGCACTCCCTGGGACAAGAAGACACACAAGGTAGCACTGGCTGCGGATTTGCTTCAAGTCACTCATCAGACAAGAACACCCTCAAGTCACCCTCTCTACAGAACAGGAAGAGCCGCAGTGCATGGCGGCTGAGTTATAAAGTTGAGTCTTCCTGTAAATACATATCCTCTGGACTGGACATGCATTTAGACGCTTTTCTTCCAAAAGGGCACCATGAGAGGCAGTCTGGGTTGAACGTTTGTCTTTATTGTTGAACTAATGCAGATTGCTCTCCAGTGTCCATTGGGGCATATTTATGGAATATTATATTTCTATTGTGTGTGTAATTGCTTTGAACACTTATCAAAAGCACCATCTGCTTCCTTGATAAAATAAAATATCCTGAAACTAATCTATCATTAAGGAGAAACAAAATCAAGGTAAACGTGTCTGTTTTAGTTAAAATATTATTATTTATGATTGAGAGGATGTATAATGCTGGAGGACTTGGAGAGATTCTGTTCTGAGGAGTGGTCACTGATTGCTTGCTCTGTATTCTTTGATTAGGAATTATGGGAGATGACTTTAATGCTATGCCAGCAAATGGAGACTGGTACTACTGTCACACTGAAGCAGCTTATATTGCTTCAGTGTGAAAATCAATTCATAACCAAAATCTGCAGTACTTATCCCAATGTACAGTCCTGTGCAAAATGGGAAAGTAATATTCAAAACTGCTTAGATAAGCAATAAGCATTTTTTCAGATGATTAAAATGAATAAATATAACTACAAATGTACAGTAAATAGTGATTTTATGAACCGTATGTCAGTGTGTTCCCTGTATTTCCTATGGTATCAGAAATCTGGTTTTATTCAGTCCTTGACTAAACTAAAGCAGGAGCTTCTGGAGGAATTAAAAAAATATAAACAAGGAGAAATCTGACCCTGTGTTGACCTTTCCAGCTCACAAAACAACTACTTTTTTACGCACAAAATAAATTTGCTGCTTTCTTGTTTGCTTGCACTTATTCTAATGTTAACTTTAATAGACACATTATTCATTGTTATCGTTGCACATCACTGATTGTCAGCTATATCATCAACATTCTTTTACATACATTATGATGCTTTCTTTGATATGAATTTCTTTTCAGCCATCATATATGTGTGGCCGAGGATAGACTTCTATTGTAAATAACAAAAACAAGATATAAATGATTCTACTGCAGTTACTGTTATTATCTCTCTGACTGCCTATCAGCCAGCTGGATACCACCTGACTGTAGACACTGTTCGTTTTCTTCTCTTGTCCGTGGAAGTGGGCCGTCTGCAGAGGGACGTCCTTGGCCCTTCATCTTATTTTGGGCCAAACACTGTTGAGGAGACAGTTTGCGTTCCTCACAACGCTATGCTTCAATAGCCGTCTGAGTCCAGTGTAACAAAGGGCTGGGCTGGACGAAAGGAACAAACGCACCCATTAACCAATTCTCCCTGGCCCCCCAAGCTTGTGAGGAGCTTTAGAGGAACACTCCTCTGTTTACACTGTTAATACTGCTGGACTGTAAAGCAGGAGGATTGTGGGGAAAAACAAAGGTATGATAATTCAGCGCTTTTTCAATAAATAACAACAAACAACCCAATACAACCGAAGAAGAGACGATGAGCTGATGTTGTTGTTTGTAGTTTGAGCTGGTAGTGTTGTAAATTTTATGGTTTTGCCTCACTGTAACTCTTCTCATCTCTTAGTGATGTCTGACTAAGATTGCTATCCCTGGTCTTAAGACCTTCAGCAACTGAAGGCCATCCAGAATCACATAGAAGAGCATAAAGAGGCCACATCATGGAAAACTGGTTTACATAAAAGTGTTTCATGCAGTATATAGTATAACATTGTTCAAAGCGTACTTTTCATTCCCTAGTGACTATTTCAAGCTGCAAAAACAAACCATGTTTTATGTGTGATGTCACAAAAGCCAATGCACTTACATATATCCAACTAAAGTAGTTTAGCACATCAGTTAATGTTATAGTTACATAAAGTGCTTCAGCCTGGACTGCTTTCAGAATGAAGCACAATAAAGGGGAACCATTCAAAACAGAGATCATTTATATAGGGGTTAAAAATTATAAAACGTTTTTCTCCAGTGTAGCTTTCATAAGGGTACATGACATCTCCTTGAGCCTTTTATGCTAGCTGTTAACCTGTATAGACATTTATAAAGGTTTATTCTGACAGAACCCATGTAAATGCCAGCTGTCATAAAAGACCCATGTAGGTGTCATGCTATTCTTCAATATAGTGTTATCAAAAATAATCTTATAAGAATGAAATAAAAGTCACATAAACCCACATAATCAAACACAAAATGGACTTCTTGGATATGGCCTCTTTAAAGTTTGCATCTTTTCTTTGACAAGATTACTGCATTAAACAGAAAAGGTCTATGACTGAATATCATTACCACTGTTTGTCTGAATAGCAAGCAGCTCAGAATAGCCAATAATGGGCAAGCCAAAGCAAACTAGCTTAAGTAGCTAGCTAATTCACAGGGGAGCCACCAAGGACCCCCACCCCCCTCCAGAAAGAGATATTGCCATACTGAATTAAAGGGTCCGATTAACAGTTATGTATATAGTGCCGCTTGACTCCAACCTCAAAACCTCACTCAAGGACTGATGTCTGCACATACACCTTTAGTGCTGACACATCATTATACAAGGAACATTCCGCACTTCTTTAGCTCTATTACTTCAGAATTTCTGAAACAAATTACATCTGGCTTGCCAGACAGAACTAGTCACATGACACTCAGATTACTTCTCCTCCAGCCTTTACCTTTTCCAACAAAAATATAAAAGTGTGGAACATCCCTTATACATTACACCCCCTCTCCCCTTTCACTCGTTCTCGTGCTGGATTAGCTGAAGCATGTTTTGTAGTTTTGTGACAGACCAGGCCAGAAACCTCCACACTCTCAATGTCTCCTTAAATCATTTCTTCCGTCTATGTCCACCTCCAGCCCCCTACCGGCAGCTGACCCTCCGTCCCTCAGCCTGTAGCCCTCCTGCCCAGGGAAGCAGCAGCCAGGCTGGGGCTTGGGCTCATTAGTGTGCCCACCTGGAGGCTAGCGGGCGGCCTGTGGGGGGAAACAGGGCCTTGATCTGGGCTATGAGCAGTATGACACTGCTGCCTGACTGGAGCCGACCAACTGGCCATGGTCACACAGAGCAGCAGCGTAACGAGGCCCCTTTCACCCCTCAGCCAAACCCTGCCCAATCACTTTAATTGTCTCGATGGCTTACTGAGTCCTCTATTAACCACCCACCCCTCCTTTACACGAAAGAGCATGAATTACTTTAAGGAATAAACTGATTCGGGTTTAAAAATTCACTTTTTGTGTTTTTGGTGTTGCCTCCCACACCTGATTTTATCAAGATATATTTCACCAAGTTGTAGTTACTGTTGTTCTGCATATTTTGGAGTGCTCTTTCCACAGACTATGCTACAACAAGTTCCATGCAGCACCATCCAAACTGGCCCTAGATGCAAAATCATAATTTCAGAATTAGATTATTTTATAACATAGACACCAAATATTAAATATGTGCACAGCTGTAAAGCTATGCAAGTACAGTTAAAGGACCACTTATGATATTGTGCTTGACGTACTGAAAACAAGTCAACATTTTTACATGGCATTTTCCAACCTTTCTAATTGCTGTGCCTTTAAGATGATTTCTGTTTGGTCTCCACTGCATATTGCGCCTCAGCAGTCCAGTGCAGAGCCTATGATGAACCATGATGATAACTCTCTTGTTATGCTTGTTCCGACACCAGTCTGGAGTCAAAATAAACTAATAATTAGCGCAAATACTTCTTTCAGGGGTTTCTCATTTATACAAGACCTAACAGTTAAGACACCACTATTAGGCACCTATTAGGGTTTTGCACTTTGTTATGAGAAAACTTGATGGAAAACAGAATTCGCCAACATGTTTCAGGTTTTCAGTGATCCATGATCATAGACGGCACCTGCTCCAGCCACTCTTAAGCAGTATTATTACCAGGTGATTCTTTACTGGGAAGAAGAATGTAATAATTTATTGCAAGTACAGGGCTGTGGGTGCAAGTATTACAACTGATTTATTCTGCTGGTGTTAGGATCCACACAATCGATGTAATTCTGGCAAGCAGAAATGAGTTGAACATGTACCTGATTGCCTTAAAATGAGCTCCATGTTCAACTCATTTCTGCTTTTAGGTGGGAGAATATCCTGCCTCAAGTTCCTGACAAGAATGTGTTCGTAATTGCATATTTACAATCCAAATGTGCACAGCTTTGTCATTCTCATGCCCTAACACACCTTTCAAAAGTACTAATTGACCAAAGAACGCACCAAACTGTTCTGGACTCCTGGCTTTCAGAGCTAGAGTTAGGTCCCTCTACTGTAGCAATAGTTATGGGAAAATATCCCTTAAAATGTTAGTTTAACAAACACTGACTGTCAACAGCTGGACCAGTTAATTGTACCCTTAGAGATGGTACATGTTTGTCATTTAACTGCACAAAGAACGTGTCAACATCACAGATCAAGACATTTGCTTGTGCATCACATTCGTCGACAGATGCAGAGATCTGTATCATGGTTTTCCACTACAGCTAAGTCTCAACAGGTGTCTTCAACCAGGAAGGGGGAGGCGACTTGAGACAAAGTTACTCTTTAATGAGAAAATGCAAACAGCAGCATTTTGCTTATTCCTCACTAACTGCATGATGACAGATTTGAGTTGAAAGTAACAGCGGGGAGGAGACAATGATCCATTGAGAACAAGCCTCCAGGCACACTGCTCTGCTGGACAGCTAAGCATGGCCTCAGGTGAGGCTCCCCCCATGGGGCTCTGCTGGCCCATCCCCTCTCAAGAACCTTTATTCATCAAAGAAACAGCAATACAAAATTAGGAATCTATATGGGCTGCACTCTGTTGAAATGTTTTAACAGTTGGGATGGAGAATATATAGGTGTCTGAACTGAACTGAAGCCATCTGTTGCCATGTTAAGTTCAGGAGAGACTATTCAGGCATAAGTAGCTTTAGCATTACAGTTCATTCTAATGAAAACCCTAATGAGAGGAGAACCTGCTGATTGGGCCACTGAGTGAGCTCATCTGAGCAAACCCATCAAAGGGCCTTTAGATGAATTTACCTCTAGGCAAACTACCTCTGCTCCACAGGTAACAAAGTGATCCATCAAACAACTTAGAGCTTATTTACGCACACACACACACGCATACACACATACACTCCTGAACATACACCTTAAATACTGTCTCTCCTCACAAACACAAACACCACATTCTGAAGCAAGCATGACCAAGTACAACACTATTACTTTGCTTTCAAGACAAACGCATTCCAAAAGTGCAGCCTTGTAGCACATGGCGGAGGAGGCTCTTTCTGCTCAATGACTCATCACAGCTCCAGTGAAACCCCCCACTGTTCAAAAAAGGTCAGAGAAGCCTCCAGGCCGATGGAGTCTTTGCGCCGCCTTTACTAGATTAAGGCTAATAATCTTTAAATAACGACCTTAAATTTCCCCTTTAGCATGTGAGTTCACAACAACCAGATAACCTCAGAACATCATCCTCTAAACTCAGTCTGCCCATTAAAGGATGATGGATCCGGTGTCCCTTCAGGAGTTGTCTATCAAATGCACATTAAGGGCTCTGCTTGTTATTAAGTCCTTGTCATTGATGTGTAGTTTGAGCGACTGAGTGCACCTTAGATAACATTAGAGAAGGTATCTATATGAGCGGACACTGAAATGAACAACCCTTTAAAAAGAATTTACAAATAATTATTTTATCCTGCAGGACCGGAATTCTTAGTGGAGGCTAGTTCAATAAGACCCTTATGGTTGGTTTGATGTAGTGAGATTAGAATTGCACAGCAGGTCGGAGCTTCTAGCGGCTCCGCTCCTAATTACACCCAGCTAGAGGCCTGACAAAGCCTAAATCATCCTGGGTAATCATTTCCGTAGTCATACACCGGGAGAATTTGTCCACGACCATACCTTGCGCTAAAGGTCATTTAGGACTTTGTTGAATAACTGCCATTTCATCTCATCCATCCTCATCAGCAAACAAGTGAAACCATCAACACAAGCTTAAAAACACACAACAAATACAGTAAAATCAGTGACCAACCTTTCATTTATTCAATTTCCTTACAAAAAAGATTTTTTTGGATTGGACAAAAAGCTGAAAATAAACACTACCAGTCAAACGCTTGACTCATTCAGAACTTCTCATTTTTTTCTTTGTTTTTATTATTTTCTACATTGTAAATTAATATTGAAATCAAACAAAATGATGAAGCATGGAATTATGTAGTAAACAAAATAGAGACCAGAATATGTTTTGTAATAAGGGAATGATGGACTGTAGTTTTTTTTTACTTAGTTAAGTGGTTCTTGCCATAATGTGCAGTAGAACCGTAGTGGAACAGGATCACTAACTGTGGACCAACCCAACAACTGATGATCCCAAACACATTAAAAAGGCAGGAAATTCCACTAATGATGAATTCTTGATGAAGAACACCTGTTGATTAAACACCATTCCAGGTTGATTTTCCTCATGAAAAATGCCAAGAGTGTGTAAAGCTGTCATCAGAGCAGTAGGTGATGTTTTCAATATTAATCTACAATGTAGCCGATAATAAAAACAAAGGAAATCATTGAATGAGAAGGTGTGTCCAAACTTTTGACTGGTACTGTATATTTTAAAGGAAATTACACAGAAGGCTCTGTGTACTCTAAATATAACATCCACATTTTCAGTGATTATTTCAGTATAAAGTGAAATATATCATTGCTTCTTCTAAACTTTTTCAATTTTTCTGCTTCTCAAAATCCAAGTAATTCCAATGACATATTTACACTTACCTGTCCATAAAAGCTTTCTTCTACATCTCAGCTGTCCAGTTTAGGTGTCCTAGTTCATATTTAATCTTCCCATAATCTCAAAAATCTCACATGCAGCCATTTTAGATGTGAGTGAGGATTATGTGTGAGGCAGCTGAGATGTGTGTGTGAGTAGCTGCCTGTGTTAGTGTCTCTTTGAAGAACAAAATATCAGTGAGAGCTTTGAGAACAGCTGGGTTGAGAGCACACAGCTATAACAGGCTGAACTTTAAATATATATACTATCATAACCTCATATGTCTGAAATGTATGTTTGTTCTTATTCTACGCAGTTTTGTACCACTTCTAGTGGTTCATTCCTCATTAAATTTGCACAAAATGTAAAATGTCTCTGTGGTTCTCAAATGGCATCTAATAAAAGAAAAGACCTGTGAATTTGTGTTGACCAGAAAACGCATTAACAGCTTTTTTTTTGGTCTAATTAGGAGAAGTGAAATGTTCTCAGTCTGAGCTCAAAGAAGTGCAGACCGAAGAGGAAAAAAACTAAAACAGAAGAGAAGCCATCACTGTCAGCATGGGCACATTTAATTAAAAGGAAGAGACAGTATGACTACCAAGACAGGCCAGGTTCCTGTTGCCAGTGTATTAAAGTAAAGGGCAGAAGACATGGTTACCTTCCAGGGGATGAGGGCAAGCCAATAATGTTGGCACTGATCTCCTGCTGCACTGATAATTTGGGACATTCTTGTGCTCAAGCAGCACATCAGAATCTTAGTGCACCCGCCCTGCAGGCTTGTATTCACACACAAACACATGCACTTATATTAACACTAATGCTGGGCAACAATCAAGATTTTTAATTGTGATTAATCACAGAAAACCATTTCATTATAATACGCAAAATTTAATTATTAATTCAAAAGTAGTCAATTGTGCACCTTTATTTTTAAAGCACTGCTTTTATGAACCGAAGTGCAATAACACTTTAAACAATAAGGAGCTTTTTAACAGCAGTGTTCCCTTTAACACAGTTACTTAGCTGCAATTCAAATATTTCTTGTAAATCTCAAACAAAACATTAATGTAATCAAATCAAATATAAAACTACTGAGACAGGCCAGGTTCCTGCTGCCAGTACTATTTGCCACTGTAGGGCATTCACGTTTTATCTAGTTTGTTATAGAAAAACAAATTCAACCACATATAAAAGTCTATGTATCTGAATGCAGTGTTATTAAAGTCCCTGTTGGTGTAATGGTCAGGCGTCCCAATACTTTTTACCATATAATATGAATAAAAGTAATGGGACGCCTGACCCCCACATAAACCAGCCGAGACATGTTCAGCACTGTGCGCCGTGCGCACGCAAGAGCCAAAAACGCAACAAACTTTCACAATAGAAGGATAAAAAAAAAACTGTATTAACGCACAATAAAATAATTGTCGGCATTAAGTGAACAGTGGGTTATTTGGCATTGAGCCGCACAGAAATTCAGAATAAAAACATTTTATTGATTATCAGAGCCTGAAAGATTTTTTGTTTTGAAAAAACGTTTGTCTTGGTCATGTGATATGGTACATTCGAAATGTAGCCCACAAGCCAGCAAAAATGAATTTTAAAAAAACCACGTCTTCGGGGAGCTTCTTTGGAAAGGGAAACAGAAAGCTGTATTTGATAGACAATATAGCAGGATTCCAACTTAAAATACGCAAAGGGCTCCCACTAATTTAGCTGAATGGTGAGTTGTATTTTTACGCTCTTGTTCTACATTTAAAAAAAGATATTGTTTTACATTAAACTGGTCCATACTGCCCTAAACCACATCCACAGTTCTGCCATACATTATCAAAGAGATTATGGTATGAGTGGGTTGAGGAAAGTTTTGATAATGTATTTACAAAAGAAGATTTGGGTGACTTGACTTGACTTGACTTGACTTGACTTGACTTGACTCTATTAGCAATGTTAGTTTTGTAACTCCAGGACTAAATTAACAAAGAAAGGACATATCTTGGCCAAACTACATCTGGAGTCGGTGGAAAATTGTGTTAGTTTGATTTTTGACTATTTAACGCTCAGTACATTCATAACATACCCAAGCCTTTACACGTGTCATATAACTTTGGGGATAAATGCCTCAGTCCCTTAGGCCGTATGTGAAAAAGAGGGAGAGCGCGTATTGGTAAGTGACTGAGACTGTGAGAAAAAACTGACTTCACTGTGACCCTACAGGGCATCGGGATGCTGTGAGCAAAATTCACACCAACTAAACAACAAACATAGACCGTGAGAACCGAGTCCTCATTGTGCGGGACGAATTCTTCACCTGTAAACCATACCCAGAGTGACAAGCAGCTGTCATTTAGAAGGCAATCACTACATTCCACTGCAACATTTATGTTTTTTCTCATTTCTACCAATGTACTCTTACAAGAAAAGGTTTCTGAATGGTACTTGCCTTAGAGAACCCTTCAAACTATAAAAGACCATATATGGAGGTTCTTTTAAAGGTTCTTAACAAGCACAATCTTCTACAAAAATATTTTTTTAAAGTACCAGCCACTGAAAAGGTGGGCCTTAATTGTATTGGAAATGAATGAAAGGACAGTTTGAGACGTAACAAGATGACGACTCAGTAAAATACAAAAGGAAATCAAAAGCTAATTATTAATTCCAAGGAAAGTAACATCTGACCGAGGAGCACAAAAACATTCCATCCAGGAGTTTTCCGATGCCTTCCCACCAGGAGGAACACCCAAAACAATCAGTCCAGGCCCCTGTGTCCATGCAGCACAGACGACTGGAAATGCCAGGAATGCAAGACTCCAACCCCATAGGAGACCATGTTCCACTTATTGGCTACTACTGTGCAGATTCACAGGAACAATGTCCAAGATGAGTTCCCACACAATGGGAAACAAGACATTTATGACACTGATGTGATGAAGAAGGTAAAGACAGATCTGCTCCTGAGGCACAGATCACCCGTGTCCCCGTCTGGCACCCCAGGACCAGGCTGGTCTCACGGATTCCTCCACATTTGGAGAGGAACCCCAGCCAGTCTGTCCCATTCGGGTTGATTTAAGTGATGTTATTACCTTTCCCAGACATTGTCTCATGTGTAAATGCCTGTAATCATTACCACCACTACTCAGTGGGGCTATTCTGAATCAGCACAATGTCATTGTTCTACACGGTTTAGAATTTTTAGATTGTAAAATATATTACTGGATATATCCTGCTCCACCATTAATAATATACATTTGCTAAAATGCTTAGTTCAGGAACTCACAAAAGCAAAACTCTGAGCTTGATTCAAATGCTCTGAATACAACCTATTACCATCCACAACACTGGAAATGCTTTATGCAAATGCACCTAAAAAAATTAACTCAAAATATGATCAGAATATAGTACACATTGTTGCACAGCAGTAGTATGGTAACTCTGCATCCCCTTAGTACATTTTCTTTTAAGAATAATCATCAATTTCAATTACAAACACTATTATTATCACTATTATATTAAAATCTATTAAAAATATGTTAAAATATATTTAAAATGTGCAGACTGTCCCCTGACTCAAACGAACAACAAAGAACATTTAGAATGTACATCTTAAAAAGATGTAAACAAAAGATGGGCTGACTTTCCTGCATGAATTTTCAGTCAATTCTGTTATGATTATCTTTACCATCTTTATCTTTACCTTTAAATAGTAATGCTATTTATTGTATACATTGGGACAACAAGCTTTGTCAACTGTGCAGCACTTAAATCATGTAGCCATCAAAAGTCTTAGCACTGTACTGTATGTGATAATGATACTTAAAAGCTGTTTGCTACTGGGCAGAAGTGTTAAGTTAGTGTTAAAACACTAATTTTACAATAAATACAAATAACATTAATACAGTAAACCATAGTTTCTTGT
>JBBPDC010000135.1:22520000-22546111 GCA_037974485.1 Hemigrammopetersius urotaenia
GAATACAGGCAGAGACAGACAGACAGACTAATACTCAGGGGAGACAGGACGGTGTCGGGGAGGGGAAGGCGTGACGGCCGTAACATATATACAGTCAACAAGATTTGTTTGTCCCGCTGTATACAATATATAGCATTAAGAGAGAGAGAGAGAGAGAGAGAAAGAGAGATATTAATACACATTATGAGAAGACAACAACATAATGTACATAACGTAGCTATGAGAAAAATAGAATGAGAAACCCCAAATAAAGAGTGGAGAAATATAATAAGGACAGGTGTGTCCAAGCTTGCATGATACAAATAAGCAATTAAGATCCCATCCTGCTGTGTTGCATGTTTAAAAATGCCGAGGAGGTGCACATCAGTTTTGGATCAAGATGACCAATAGGAAGAGATCTAAATGACATTAAAAGATGTTAAAAGGAGCAGGAACAGTAGCTCAAGTAACATCTGCGTGAAGAATGCACGAAAGAGACACTGATAACCATGGCTGGACATGTGGTGGAAAGCATGCATGCAGCTTGTGCATTAGTGTAATATTTAAGTGTAACTGCTTCTCAAGTGACTGTGAATGTCGATATGGATGTGATCAGGAATGATCCGTCCACAGCTCCACAGAGAGGGTTTTTTTTTTGTTTATGAAATGTTTAATTGCTGAGCATTTTAACTTATTTCAAACATGAAATGACAGAGAGTGTATGAAATGTTTGATGTAGTATTTGCAAACATTACATTTGCCAAAGCACGCCTTTCATACACATTTATCATACACATTTACTGTGTCATAAAATATTACACACGTGTATCGATGTGTATCAATTCTGGATGCTTTTAACACTTACATGTGTAATACAGCACCAGAATGAGTCTATAAATATTGATTTCTAAAAAAGAAATGTGCCTTTAGATAGTAGGGTAAAATGTTGAGACTGGTGGTTAAAAATACAGTAGACTTCACCAAAAATTTTAAATAAAGTTGCATTTTTGATCAATCATGCCTTGCTTTTTGAACGAATGAGCTGTTTTACATTTAACATTTACAACATGTTTAGCCTCTGAGTATACACACGAAATGTATTGGAGTTTTACTTACACACCCTTTTTTAACCTGTACCTGTAACCTGTCAGAGGGCTTGAAATATTAGGAAGCAAGTTCTCAGAGCTCATGTGTTAGAAACAGGAAAAATGGACAAAACTGTAAGGATCTGAGACCATCTGATAAGGCCCAAACTGTGACCGCTAGATAACTGGATTAGAGCATTTCCCGAACAGCAGGTCTTGTGAGGTGTTCCTGATATGCTGTGGTTAGTACATCCAAAAAGTGGTCGCTGAGTGAACCATCAACAGAGTCAAAGGCTTATTGATCCATTTGGGGAGCGAAAACAAGCCTGTCTGGTCTCTGATCCCACAGAAGAGCTACTGTGGCACAAACTGTTGAAAAAGTTCATGCTGGCTATGATCACTTGTGTGTGGGGATGCAGAGCTGACCCCTGTCCACTGCCAAGTGTTTTCAATGGGCATGTGAGCATCAGAACTGGATGCCTGTTGAACCTTTTCCATCATGTGGAAAGTCTAGTGTGCTGAGATGCACAACAAGAAGTCGGACTGGCAGTGGAAGTGTAGTGGCAGTGTTTTGCTGGGAAATCTTGGGTCCTGGCATTTATGTGGATGTTACTTTGACATGTACCACCTTTACCACTACTTGAAATGGAACACGACAAAGAGTTCAAGGTGTTGACATAATTTACAGAGCATAAATGATCTGCTGCTAACAGTTTGGTGCAGATAGAGTCCATGCCTAGACAGGTCAGTGCTGTTTTAGTTTTTTAATAATATTTCTAATCATTATTCATTACAAATTAAAGATCACATGTTGTTCCATTATGTGCAGTTTTAATGTAAAGACAATGACTGCAGTTTGATGCAAATGTCAGCACACCTCTGTCGAATGACATGTTTTGCTGATTTTCTTAATGTTATATCATCTTTTATATTTTACATTTTATAACATTTTCTCCAGTTTGTCAAACGAAATAGTAATTCATTTCATATTTAATTATGGAGGAAGAAGGTGTTAATTTTCTTTTTGAAATTCATCAAAACTTGTAACATAAGTTTTTTTTATGAAAGACACTATAAAAATTATAATTATACTACTATTGCAAGAGATTCTGTTAACCATAGGTCTGTCATGCCATAGGGCTGATGCATAGAATAACAAAAATAAAAATAGCAGCATGCTGAAATGATCTTTTTTGGTCATAGTTCAGTGCAATACTAACAAAATGAAAAATGTATACAAGAACCAGACATACACAAACCAGACAGCAAGTTCAAACAATTAGTGGAATTTATTAAAAGAAACACATTTGCATATATAATCTCTTTATCATTTAACTTTTTGTTCCTTTCTGAAAACTCCTATCCTCTGAGTTACAGGGCTTATTCAATCCCACAATAATTTTAATATTAATTATTGAATAAAACAGTTTGGTGTATATTGGTTCAGAACCATTTACAGAATGTTTGAAGAAATGTCTGACCTTTGAAGAACGAAAGCCATCATTCAAACTGAGCCTGATAATGACCAGTGTCTGTATTCTTCATCAGCCAATCACTATTCAAGTGTTTCTGCTTGATATGAAATTTCTTTTCTCCCTTTAAATTTTTTTTTGAAAATATTATACAGCTTCTATATTTGTAATGGCATTATTTCAATCTAGCCACTGTGAACTATTAATACTTTTGAAACAATATTTGTTTTGTCATAGAAATGGTTTTGTGGTGTTGATTTTATACATCTAGGGTTATGTCTTCACTCCTAACTTCTGGTTAGTTTGTATGTATTTGAAACATTTTTTTACTTTCTAATAAGGTACATCATAACAGAAAAAGGGGACATGAGGAAATATCTTCTTATTAATATTATATTGTATTTCTCTGCTGTATTGTTATCAAATTGTTTGTATTTTTTTAATACTATTTTTTACTCTGCATACAGTATTTGGTGATTATCTTTTATATCTTTAATATTTATTTTTTTAGATTTGCCCTTTGTATTTTCATGAATGTAAATGAGCTGTTTTAGTCTCAATGGATATTTCACTGCACTGTGTACTGTGTATGAATGTGTGTGTGATAAAATCTGATTGATTTGATATTATGATATTATAATAATATTTTAAATTTGAATTCATCATTGTTTTCTTTTGTGTTGTTTTTATTTGTTGATTTGCCCATTTTGCATATTTCACAGCATACATGTACTTTCATAGTCAATTTTCTTGACAGAGAAAAGCCAAGAGAGAGTGAATTGGTATATTCTAGTCACTAGAGATGTTTTATGTTTTATTTTGGATATAAAGAGTGTTTTACATTATGATTTTCATAAATAACAGGTGTCATTATAACAAATTCATATTTCTTGTACATTTTTGTACTTTCAGCAAAGAAAAAGGAATCCATGAAATGGCCCTTTTTATGCAAAAAAAAAAAATATATATATGTAAAAAAGATTGTTATAGGAAACATATTTTTAAAAAGAAAATCTGCCTTGAAAATACCGAACAAAAAAATTGAATAATCAAGTACAAGAATGATGAGGATAACCCAGTGGGTGTATATTGGGGTGACCTGGCAAGTACCATTCACAGTTTAATGAAAGTTGCATCTATGGCGATTGCATCTGAAAAGACTATATGAACCTCCCACCTCACACCAACCCCACCCTCCTCATGCAATGTATTGTTTAGCTCTTCCATTTAAGTCTCACCCTTTTTATACATTTGTGCACTGTGAAATTGTTATAGTTCTCATATATATTTCTTATATTACAACCAGTTTCAACACTCAAATTACTCAAATTCAAATTATGAGTATTACATAGATCAGGGTCCATTTCAAAACAAAACAAATTTTAAAAAATTCAAAAGATTTTTCACATTGGTTTTGTATATTTTTCAGATTGTACATATAGGGTGGGTCCAACCATAAGACCCAGATTTGGGACTGATCACTCGAACCTGACTGTACTGTTTGCTAGAGCTGGTGGACCGTCTCTTCTGAGATCCCCACTCTACAGTAAGCGTCTCTATTCACTTAGTGTTTTGTACAAGATCGCCACCTTCTGGTTAACACTGTTTGTTTCATTACAGTGCTTGAGTGACTATAGCAGTTCATTTATTTATTTTCTGTGGATTTTAGTTTGTTCTGAAGCCTACCTTTGCAGTATCATATCTTTTGCATTTAATAGTTCTTATTAATCATCTGTTTTAGACAGTAGACACCAACACCCACTACAATCAAAGCTGTTTAATTTGTTGTATTGTAGTTTATTTGTCGTGGCAAGGGAAGTTTCAGAGAGTTCACTTAAGGTTGTGCATTATGACCATGACTATGGCTCTTTTATATATAGTGACTGGAAAGCGCACCATTGTTTCCAGCTGTTTGCTTTTAAGGGTGGATGCATCCCAATTAAGGTGTACGCCGCGTTTTGTCCGAAAGACATCCTTTAATACACATTACACATTCCCACTCCCAATTAGTGCCACACCAGCACCTTTTCATTAGCTGAATCCGGCGCTCTTCTCGTGGTTGCTTTTGTGCTCCGCCGTCGGTCTGATGCTATTTGAACCTTGCGCTGCGACCTGCGTCCCAATTAGAACCATCTTCCACTTCTCTTTGGGGCTTCCTTGAAAAAGGTGGGGAGAAAACAGAGCCATTTAACAAGTGTGCTTCATTCTCCTGCCGTGGGGAAGTTTACCCACATCTGCCCTGCTCCCTAACCCCTGCAACAGTGAGGGTCACCCCTAGGGTTAAGGGGTCGCCACTTGAGCTTTTGTGTAGTAGAGCCAACATGAACCTGAGTTCCAGTGCAACCATCTCCGTAGGGGTTGCGGCGGTTCAGGTTCAGGAAGGAGAAATGAATAAACAAGGGGGCTGTTCTTTGGCATGGTTTGCTGCGCGAGGCGTCTGAAGGGATTGTTCGTGTTTTTCTAATTAGAAGGGAAAAACGGATGGTGGCCAGGCTTTTGTGTGGCCTTTAAGGGTTATCATTGACGGAGCACAAAAACGGAAAACAAGCAGCGGCTGAGAATTTGCAGGTGTGCATGGACATGTGTGAACGTGGATGAAAGGCGCAGTAAGACTAGCTGATGTAGCCGGGCTGCTGCAGAATAGAGCCCGGGCGGCGACATCACAACAGGGATGACAAAACAAGGAGCAGGTCAGGCCGAGGTCCACCAGAGGGGTCTAGCTCTGTGCCGGGTGATTATCCTAAAATTCCGATGCCCCCTCCCACCCGCGGTTCCTCGGGCTGTCTTGGCACTCTTTCCTCCCTTCCCTCTTCTCCACTTCTGCCATCAGCTTGGGCCCTGTCTTCCCTAATTAACCTGATTCCCAGAATCCATTGCCCTGTGACCACCCTCACTGCTGAAAAATGGGCAGCATAGGTGACAGAAGCTCGCCTGAGCCAAAAAAGAATGTATTCTTCTAATGGCTCTGAAAAGGAGAACAGGGAAATAAGCATAATGGTCATGCACCCCTCCCACATATTCACTCACATACACACACGCACACACACACACTCTCCTCTCCCCCCGCAACCCTCTTTCCATCAGCTCCTCCTCCCGTTCCTCATCCCAATCTTGATTAACCTCCTCTCACACTCCCCCATTCCCTCCCACACGCATTCACACATACACAATGTACCTCGGAGGCCCTGACAGATGGGGCCAGGGGCTTTTTTGCAGGGGGTTTTCTATGCAAACGGGGAGCCTGGTTTAGTGCACTGCTGTCAGGCCACTGAATTGATCCCTGCCACTATTGAGGCTTCCCTCCACCAGCGTGTCACAATGGCAACAAGTGCAGGGAGCTGGGAGCAAGCTTGTGCAGGCATTGCACTCTCAGTCATGAATGATGGCCCAGCAAATGGCCTTCCCTTTCATTGGCTTTCATTACAGCCCATAGCTCACCTCTCTCTCATGCTCTCCATCCAAAAAGCAGTGTGATGTTTACTTTGTTTATTTTCATGAGCCTCGTGTTTTTGTATGTAATGTTCACTAGGTGCTTAGTAGCAGGTGCTTGTGTATATAGTTTGTGTTTGATTACTTATTTGTGGATATTGAGCTACTCCACTCTAAAAAAGGCTTTTTCAACAGTTCTTTTCAAAAAGCGATACTGCACATGTAAAACTACAACCACTTCAATAACCACATGACCACTTAAATGGTTATCTTTCTGCTTCAATGGTGTTTCTCTCTAAAGCGTTTTTTCAATGGTTCTTTGGAGAAACTTTGTAGTGTGCTTACTAAGAATTACTAAGAACTGTACTTTAAAAAGGTGATCATTTTTCTTCTTCTTCTTGTTCTTCTTCTTCTTGTTCTTCTTCTTCTTGTTCTTCTTCTTCTATTATTATTATTATCATCATCATTAATATTATAGTTATTATTATTATTATTATTATTATTATTATTGTTGTTGTTGTTGTTGTTGTTGTTGTTGTTGTTATTGTTGCTACAGCTGTAGAACCCCATATAAATCCTCCATCATGGAAATAATAATAATAAAAAATAAAAACATGAACTATGGCTGCTGCTTTTGCTAGAAAACCCAAACCCTTAGAAATAATTTTTTAACCGTATAAAATCTGCACAATATAATAGACAATTTTCTTCAACCATTAAGCTCAAATCCTAACCATGTGACAGTCTGACAGCACAGGCTTTATAAATCAAAGGTTACTTAAGCAGTGACTTCTCCCCATCCCTACCCTGAATAGATCTGAGTGGAACGCCCACACTGACCCTAGAGCTGACCTGTGACTACAGAGACAGGGCTGAGGACAATCCTTCTTCAGACACACAACAGTGCCATCACGCTCCTGCCTCTCTCCATCAACGTCAGCCAGGCTGGCCAGGTTAATGTTTCACCAGCCCCTGCAATGTCAGGCCTTGGTCCAGAGACAGGAAAAGGGAGGCTTGGCTGCTCACTGAGAAAATGGAAGGTAATCGAATGGCAAACAAACTAAATAGAGGGACAATACCCTGGGACAGAGCAGACTTCTCTAGTTCAGTACCTGCAACCCATCAATTTATCACAGTCCATTAAACTGGACTGAGGCCCGATGATGCAGGGGTGGCACAAGTGCTCATTTGTTTGGTGACATTTTAACAGTGAAAATTAATACTTTTACCTAAACTTCTAAACAAATTTCTTTTACATGATTACAACAGAATGATTTGTTTCTTGGCAGAACATATAAATGGCGAAGAGCCTTTCTGTTATATGGAGATGTTTTAAGCTTTCAAAATGTTCATTACATTCACACATCTTATTTACAAACCAGAATAGGTTCTTGAAGGTATCGGTCTAAACTTCCCTTTTCCAACCACAGGGAATGGGTTGATGAACCAGCCTGCATTTTCATCAGTTTTAAACTGGAACTGTTGTAATCAAAGATTCATCATCAAAGGATGTTGCACAATGCACAAAGGAAGTAAACATGACGACAGATCACACTGACAATCAATAAGAGACCATTGCAATTTATTTTAAAATCAGCATCTTAGCCATTATTTATAGTTCAGTTCTTACACAAGCACAACACATACTGATTTATGAGGTACTGATTAGTGATCAACTGAATCAAGTCTGATTTAATACAGAAATGTATATAAAAAACACTGCTGTAATCAACACTGTCCTCTCACTGTCTCCCCAACTCTGACCAGTTGGATGGAAAAACACTACTAGAAGTATGTCCAAGGTAATTATTGCCATTTAGTTTAAGAGCAAACAAGCGGTTTGTTTTCTTTGAATTAAACACGGCATCATTTCTCTTATTTTGATGTTTTGACATTGTTTTAAATTATGCTTTAAAGAACTATATTTTTATTTGGAAGTTAGGAGAAATGTTGTCTGCTGTTCTTAAAAACTAAGACAGTTCAATAATTGCCCCTATAAAGGATCACATTTTTGCAGTGGTCTCTTTTTTTTTTCAGAGCTGTATTGTAACTTTAGAATCACATACCAACTGAACTATTTTTTGTTCCAGCTAGGAACCATCTTTTTCAGGTTCCAAACCAGTATATTTTTGGTGGAAATGCTCTGAATGGTTTAAAATTTAGTATATGATGCAGAACAGAACCTGCCGGTGGGAAAGGGATTTACCTAGAATACCATCAGGTCATGATGTAGGTACTTATGTCACACTTCATCCAATTGTCTTTCTGAGCCAATAATGTAGATTCTTCTCATTTTTTGTGAGATTTCCCCAAGTTTCTCCCCAAACAAGCCATGTCCCATTCCACTCAATTTCTAGAGCTCCCCCCAATCACATGATACCACCAACAATGGGAGGCAGAAGGCTGACACATGCTACTTCAAGATCATGTGAGGCAAGCAACTGTAGTTTTCAGGCTACAGCTAATGCATTGTCATTGGACAGCTAAACACACTCCTACACATCTAGTGGAACAAAGGCAATTGTGCTGACTTGGTCTTCAGCCATCTGTGACCATCTTTTCATACAGTAGTGACCATATTGATGAATCCACAAAGTTTATTACAGCGACAACAAACTATCACCATATTACCCAACCCCTAACTTAAATACTTAACCATCTTCTTATTCCATATAGATTATCATAAAGGTTGCTTCAGAATCTTTGGTCTAAAGAACCCTCATAAGCACTTAAGCATCTTAAGCTTCTGAAGCCATTTATGGTTTTGGTGTGTAAAAAAAATCTTCAAAGTGAGCATGTTCCACTGGGATACTGCACCAGAATCCATTTGTATTCCTTCAAAGATACTTGTTAAAGAGTCAAGCCTCAGAGGATGATGTATCCTTTTGACATCTACTGTACTCACTGCCCAGCATACCAGCGTACACAAGAGGGGGTTGAGTCACACTAATGAAAGCAATTGGTGATCAAGGGTTGTGTGCTAATGCACACATATACATAAATGGGTGGCAAGTCACCACATTCTCTTGGCCTCTATTGTACCTTGCAAGAATGCATAGCAAAGGCAAGCACATTACCATGCGTTAGAATGCATGAGGTGGATGGATGGGAGGGCCTTCGTGTGTATTGTTGGAGGTCTAGGGAGAGGGAGCACATAGTGAAGAAAACAGAGAGCTGACAAGAGACCTGAATGAGAATCAATTAATTTTCATTTAGAGCAACAATCAGAGGGCCGGCATTAGCATGTGTGAGGTTCATTTGATATAGGCAGGAGGCCAAGTGAGCAGGGGAGAGGCCCACATTAAGCTAATGACAGGGCTAGGCCTGCCCGGCCTCTCCTGCATTAACACCCCAGTGTTCTCCACTACAGGCATCAAACCCTCCCTAGCAGATAAGTGACAATTATTGGATAAAGGAGAGGTGGGACTCTCTTCATTGCCCTAGAGTGGAAAAGTAGAAAAAAGGTGGAGGTAGCCAATATCTGCTGCCTTTAAGTTGTTTTATTGCTGGAGGGAATTAGAGTGCACAGAAAAGTCTAATAGCCGTCTTAAATCTCACTTTTAATGATTTTGAAAGTTCATTAAGTGGATGATTTTTTCTGAGGGTTTCATGCCTCTTTTTGGGACGACTGACAATGCAAAGCAGAAGTAAGAGGTAACCTTTTTCCTTCACAAATGAATATATAGAGGATTTTGTAGTGATCCATTCAAATCTTCAAAATACCCTGCCAAAAAGGGTTCTTTGGAGCTATGTTGCTCAAAACAACCTCCGACTGGGGGTTTGACTTTATTGTAAAGAAGCTGTGGGGGTTGTAGAATATTTTCAGTGTTTAAAGTACCTCCACATAGTATGAAGCTGTGGATACTAACAGTCCTCTTGGAGATCTATTTTCTTGCAAGCACCACAACACAGATGTATATATACTGACAAGGACAAAGGAAACACCTGGGCAGGGGTGGAGACAAGAATGAGACACAGGTAAATGGGATAACAAGGGGGTAGGGCTAAGGTTGGACTAGGACCAGAACAACAACAGACTCACATGGAAGACAGACACATGGCATACATAAAAAAAATAGTCAAAGTCAGGGGCACGATCGACCAGAATCAGTTTAATAGTATGTGTTATCTCACATAATCAGTCAATAAACGCGATTCTGATTCTGAAATGGCAACTGGTGCTGTACAATGGGCTCTGGGTCCAAAGTCCCCTGGACACTTGCTGTGTTTGCTGACTGCAGCTTGCTGGCAGCAGCGGTCATATCAGAAAGCATCTTGTGCGATGCACGCAGACGTTATATGTATAGCCATTTAGACACCATTATAGTGTTAAGTTATTATTTATTTTCCAAAGCCACAGGGAACCGCAACATAAGGTTGAAAGAGTGACTACAGAGCTGTGGGTTGCCGATCCTTGTTCTAGACCAATTAAAAGCCAAGTGACATTGGCAAACCTTTCATTTTAATTGATTTTAGTAAAGGTAAGGTGGTAAGGTTTAGCAGAGGTAAGGTGAAGTAAGTAATTTTGTTCTACACTCCCCACCACGTGCAAAGGGGGTCTCAGACAGCTGAAATGGGGCGTAAAGTATTGAAGAAGAAAAGAAGGCAAGAAAGTGTGTGGTTTTTGCTTTAGACTGGGTCACGTCTGAGTCACCCCGACACAAAACAGCAAGGGAGTAAAAGTGTGTAGACAATTCCACGTTGGGCAAAGCTGTCCGCCAGCTGTTTTAGATACCTGTCAATTAAAGGGGAATGTATTTCATCCAACACAGACTCAGGGACAGCTTTATGAGTCTAACGAGGAGGGGAGCCTTAAAGGAGATATACCCCTCACCCACCCCTCCCTTCAACAGTAAATCACTGCCTTACAAATAGCTCAGCTGCCTTG
This sequence comes from Hemigrammopetersius urotaenia, assembly GCA_037974485.1. Lineage (NCBI taxonomy): Eukaryota > Metazoa > Chordata > Actinopteri > Characiformes > Alestidae > Hemigrammopetersius > Hemigrammopetersius urotaenia. The sequence goes on from JBBPDC010000135.1 coordinate 22,530,854, forward strand.
GCTTCTGTGGGGTGATGCCATGGAAGAACTATGCTTGATTCCCTAAACTATGTTTGATTCCCTTTGTGGTTACCTTTCCATTGATTTTTCAACTGAATTACACTGAAACTATTTGAGGTTAGGGAACCAAATGTGTTTCTTTTGATTCATTGATCCAGGTTATTCTCAGTGGCATGTTTGTTATTCATGGCACACTCATGAGATGGTCCCACCACAACTCTCTGTGAATGTTCAGCACAGATCTAGCATAATTCCCAGGTCCTCAGATTTAAAGATTTAGAGCTGTATGTGCTACAATAAGGCCTTTGATGCCCAGACAGATATACTTTAGGAGTGACCTTAGGCCTGCTCCACTGGCCCAGTGACACGGTGCCAAGACAAAAGCAGACATGCTGGAGAAGAGAGTCGACATCAGATGGCTTAATTGTTCACTGACAAACTGACCATCACTCATGAGAACAGTTGCGATGGACAAAAAAGGGAAAAAGTAGTAAAAAGGGCCATGTGACAAAGGAAGAATGGGTTAGGAGAGGGCCACTAAAACTCCTACTGTGTGAAAGGGAGTGAGAGGGAAGGCGGGAGAGGGTCTCTTTGACGGCGGTCCGCACAGGCTAAAAGACAGGCAGCACTTTACAATACTGTACAATGCTGCTTCGTGGCATTAAGTGGTGTGAAGGGCAGGGCCTGAGACAAAGCCCCCCTCTGTCTCGAGAGATGGCAACAGCAGTAGCCACGGTAGGCCCTCTCTTTCAGCCCATATGCTTTAGCCTCTGCACAGCCTGCCTGTGCTCCACCACCGCATGTTCAGCATCTGGACACATGAGGCCAACACTGCACACTTTCCTCCACAGCCAGGCGTCCTGCTGAGCTGAGTGGTGTTCATGGCAACAACAAAGGGATAAGGCACAGACAGGCTTGAAAATTTCATTCTTATCGAATTTGCTTCAGAGTCAGTATGTTTTTTTTATGTGTGGCTCATTTTTTTGAATCACATCTTCACTTACATAGCTCTGCTATTGTCATGGCACTTCTGTATCAGTGTTACATGTTACATATTTTAAATCTGCCAAGAGCACAAGAATTGCAACCGATTTTATTTAAAGCAATTTTGGATTTTTAAAAAATCCACTCAGTATGAAATGTTTTCAATAAGGGTGGAAAAGGAAACGAAATAACAAATAAAAAAAATAATTATAAATGACAAATGTTTATATGTAATAGACTGCACGATATTGCACGATATTGCCCTTTTAAGTATAAACCATGTGTCAACTTGCACACCTTAGGAATTATCTCTAAAATGTCATCGCTTAAATAGGCCAACAGACCCAACGGTCTACTACACAGTTGTATATCCTAACAATAATTCTGCTATTGGATTGTAATTTGAAAATGTAAGCCTTAGAATGTGATAAACCTGGGATCCTAAGGGATTAAATGCATCCCTTTCCTGCCTGCACTAGCAGTGTCCATTGCATGGATGTGACATGATGGAGTGTGAAGCTGATGTCAGCAAACTGAACTTCTGTCTATTCTTAATACACACCCATACAAAAGAAAAGAAGACAGGGAGAGAAAAAAAGATTTTGGGGGGTGCAAGGAAGAAGGAGAAGAAGAATCACTTCTTAACAAGTGTTTACCCTCATTCTGTTGCGGAGCTGGGGTGCTGTAACCAACCGTGGCGAAAGGCAGCGCCTGATCCAGGAAGAAAGCTCAAAGCCCCTCAGGTCAGGGGTCACTAACTCCACCATTGTTCCTGACAGGGCAAGCACACTCCAGCTTTTCTCCAGCTTTCAAAGGCCTGGGCTGGGGGTGGAAAGATAGGCCTAGAACAACTGGGTCAGGACCAGGGGCTTTGTGGCCACTGAGGAAGAAAGAATCAGTCAGAAAAGGTTAAATGAAGAGCGAAAGGGCCCTTCTGTCCAATTATGAAGGGACAAATGCTCCCTGTGCCCTGGACAGGTCAGAGTTCACTGCAGCCTTTGGCGGCGGCACACTCACAATCTTTGTGACTCAGATGAAATGAACCTCCACACGGTTTATCTAAGTCACTCACCACCCCGTAGTAAAGGAATAAATATTTAGAGCCTACAACCTGCCGCTCAGCAGAATTGTTTTATTGCTCCTCCAAATCCGGCAGCTGTTTCAATCAGCACAAGCCATTGAAGGAAACTTCTTAAAGCAGGCACAGTCTAATAGTGGAGCTCTAGGTGGGTCTTTTTCGTTGGCCAGCTAACAAGACAAGAGAACAAGTAAGGCTTGACTTGTGGAAATCATTCCCAACGTGAAAAAAATCTTACATTGAGAGAACACAGGTGCTAGTCTGGCCACTCAGATTCAAATGGCGTCCAATAAAAGGGGCACCAAGGCTGCTCAAAGACTCAAACCCTTTCATCTGCCCTGCAAGGCGAATGTAAATTGCAAGTCTAGCAAATAAAAAAAAAGCAGAAAGCCTTGATGAGTGTGGCCTCCTCCTGGCCCTCCCTCTCTTATAGCAGTGGACAGACCTGCACTCGTTGGGTAATACCTGTCCAAAACAAAAGGTCTGGCTGAGTGGCACAGTGAGTGTCCCAGGCCTGGCCTAGGTGGATTAGGCCACCGGAGGTTTTTCCTCTCTGCCCGGGTACCAAAGGATTAGCTCTCTGAATTAATCATCGACTTGTTAGGTTAACAAGCAAGGTGCAATCACATTACTCTGTCTGATCTGACTTTCCTCAGCTCTTAAAAGTGGCGGCGGTTTTGTTCTAAAGTGTATAGACTGTCTGAGTGGTGTGTAAGTGTGTGCGCTGATAGTTATATTGGTGGATGGAGATGAAGCAGGTGGAGGAAGTGCATTAAGGCCTGTGATGGATGTAATCAGTGTCCGGATCAAGACTATGGATCTGAAGTCAAATTCCTGAAAGTCTTTAAGCCTCTCAGTGCATTCCTGGACTTCATTAAGAATTGTAGGATTAGACCAAGAGATGCAGACACAGCCCAGACCTCCTCTTGCTCTCTCCCAAAACCGTGTATTAATATTCCACGTGAAGAAATCTCCTACTTGAAACACTTCAGTGCAATTGAATGACTATGAGAAATTCCATCTGAGAAGTTGTAGACTTCAATCTTGTTTGCAATTCAGGAAAAAGTTCTTTTGATCTCGGCTGCTTCATGCTCTTTGCCAAGGAATTGCGACTACAGAGCAAGGTCTTGCTCAAAATTCTTGTTTCGTTTGAGGGGAGCGCATAAAGAAGATTGCCAACTTTCTCTCAAAGACACACACCAACATCCGGAAGACGAGAACTTAAACCGTGAAGACTTAAAGGCCCCCAGCTCTTCTTGGGGAAATCCATTTTCCATGCGTCTGCTCTGGGGCTCCCCACAGCGGGGCCCAGGAGCAGACTGGGCATGGTAGAAGGTGAGGATGGGTGATGGGGGATCGGGCAGCAGTGTTGGAGGATTTTCCTCTCCCTAGGAATTCTCTACACAGGCATTCTCCATCCTTCATGAGCCACTCTAAGCCTGTTGGACACACATCAGGGCGCAGTGAGCGGGCCCAGCTGGAGTGACCAGCTTCAGCCTCTCTTAAAGGCCCTTAGAGCAAGCCGGATGACCTTTAATCAGGGATCAGAGGCCAGTATATGCAGCTGGACGCCTGCAGGTTGCCTGATTACACCTCAGCCTTTGCGATGCACCTCACAATGAAGTGGTCATCACAGCCAGGCGCCCATGTATGTAGAGGTTAGGCAGCATGATGGCACATAAATCCATAGTGAGGCATGGTCATCACTGTCATATGCATTGCACATCAGTTTCTGAATCTCTCTCTCTCTATTTCTCAGTCACTCAGTCTCACTCCACAACTTTAAAAATAAAGGGGCCACAAAGGGTTCTTTGGAGTGATGCCACAGAAGAACAATTCTCAGCTCCCTAAAGAATTCTTCAAGCGATGATTCTTTAAAGAGCCTTTTAAATAAAACATGTGAGTGTGAAGAACCTTTGTTAAAGTTTTAACAGCATCTATATAATATAAGGTTTTATTCCAGTTCGAGGCTTTTGCTATGACCAAACAGCCAGGGCAAGAATAATTCAGGAAATTATATTTTTAGAAGCATATCTTAGGTTTTCTCACCCTTCGTTCGCTATCTATAATTCACCAAAGACCAGTCACTATTAGAATGCTTGGCTGGTCTCTGAGATACCCTTTGAAGTCTCTAGCATTTCGCCAATTAAACAAGTCTCGGTTGAAAACAGATGCGACGTGCGGTGAGGTTACTGTAGTTTATTTGCTATTCAATGCATTGGGCATAGGGGAGGGCCTCATCAGGGCGGTAAACTAAACAATTTACTCCACAACACTTAAAAAGATCAAAAAGGTTCTCAGAGCTCTTCAGCGTATCCTCAGTCGCAGCGTGGCAGCACAAACGGGTGATTAGCGCAGCGGCATCTATCATTGCGGCCTGTTCTAAGCGGCACTGCGGCCCGACAGCGGGCTGCGTGGAGCTCCCGGGGTGCAAGTGGGGGATCTCTCTCCATGCTGAAAGGCCTCTCTGTCATTCCAGGCCGGCAGGTTGCCAGGTCGCTGAACCATCACTCAGCCTTGCGGCCTCCCGCTCAACAGCAGTTTGTCTTTCACTGGCACTGCCTGGCTCTGTCAGGGCACAGGAGGGCCTTCAACAGCCTCTTCAGTCATCCACCCTCGCTCACCTCCATGCTAGGGGCACACCGAATTACCCCGGGATTACCACGCACTGCCCGCCCCTAAGCAATTCATGGCAGCACTTGTTCACCATGCCTGTCTCACTCTCACCATCTCTCTCTCTCTCTCTCTCTCTCTCTGTCACTCTCCTTATTATCATTTTTCATCCATCCCCCTTGGCACTCCCTCCCACATGCACCACCAGCAAGGCGCGCCCTCCTTTCTGTTTCCCACTCTCAGGCAGGAGAGGAGGAGGTTGAAGAGCCAGGGGCTTTTCATAGGGGAACAATCTGCCAGGGAGCCGGAGAATGAGCGGGCACTCAATTAAGGGCTGCCCATTGAGGCGACGGAGCGAGCTTGAATGCGGGCCCCTCCAAAGGAATGAAGTCCCATGAATAGATTGTGGGCCTTCATGAAATATTAAAGAGTGAACGGATTTCCCACAATATTTGTACACCACCCTTTGTGGGGATTTCTCCCTCCATTGAGTCTGAAACTGTTAACACATCCGCTCAGAAACACGGCCCAGCCACTGTGCTAAAGAGCCTCAGGGGCCCAGCATCAAACGGCATCTCTCTCTCTCTCTCTCTCTCTCTCTCCCTCTCTCTCTCTCTCTCTCTCTCTCTTTCACTTGCTTTCTTTTGCTTTGCCTCTCTCACTTACTATCTCTCTCTCTATCCCTCTCTCTCTCTCACACACTCTCTACATCTCTGCCTCTCTCCCTCTCTGCAGTATTGCTTCCAACACAGCGAGCGAGGCAGTGATCTATTCATGGAAAGGATTACAGGACTTTTAATGACCACCTGCCCTTTCTACTGCACTGCATTGAAAGTGTGTGGGACTGGCCACCAAGCTCTCCGCGCCTGTAAAGCTTCACTCACCACACACATATGGGCCATGCTTTGGTCCAAGGCAACAAGTGTCCTCTACCATTACAGTCACAATGACTTGTTGTTGTTATTGTAACACTCTTGAGTACTGTATTAATGGTCCCTAACTATAGTAATGCACAGTCCTTCACACACTCTCTCTTTTTTGGCCACCCTCCTCTCTCCTTTCCTCTTTTTCTCCTCCTTTCCCAGCAGATCAAGCTGCGTCGAGGGCTCAAACACTGGGGATAAGGAGCTGGTTAAATCTGCCATTAGCATTAGAATGACCGCATATTCCTGCCGTGAACCAACATTAGTTAATGTCAGAATTGAAGGGTTGGGGCAGGCCAAAAAGCAGCTTTTCTCTCAGAGTAAAGTGTTCTTGGGCGCAGAGGTTGCACTTCTTGATTTGGGACGGCGTGTGTGGCCTCGTCTTAATGAACAATTACTAATTCAGTTTTAAAGAGTGATTTTATAAGACACTGAGGCTGAGGGAAAGACAATTAGTGAGCCTAGAGCCTGTTTGATATGTTTTATTTTTTTATTTTATTATTTACAGGGTATGGCTAAATAAAACCGCCAGCTCCTTTATTTTTGGGATCTCCAGCCATTGTAGGTACTGGATTTCCATTGTACTTTAGATTTAGGTAAGAAAACTGTTAAAAAGTGAAAGGTTTTTGCAGTTTGTAACTTTCATAAGAAACCCATAATAGTTCATTAACGTTCCTGTCATTTTGCTATTTTATTCAGGCACAATAAGGTGAGTCATTCCACAATTGAGGTGCCATGTAGCATGATTTTTATAATATTCACCAAACAAAATCAAACCTAAAAATGTGTGAAATCATTTCAGGGAGGTTTCTTTGGTATCAGTGGCATGAAAGTAATAACAGAGTTGAAAATACCAGGATTCAGTTTTTAAGCATAGAATTAGCACAATCCAGTATGGTTAACTGGCCTCAGAACTCAGAAATGGTTTTAAACCATTTATTTATATTCCATTTATAATTTGGGCCACATGGTTGTAATTTTAAAATGAGCTCATCAGTAAATAAAATTATACTATTGAAAATTTTTAAAAAATACTACTAAAAGAAAACCTTCTTGTCTATTTATCAAGATCTTTTGGAATTCGTATATGTGCCTTAGGGATTATTCCAGATATCTTAATACTGAGGGATACAAGATTCTGCTTTTTTTATTACCAAAATACATACTTCCATTCATGGAAAGTTTCAATAAACATACCTTTATATTTATATTTATATGTCACAATCATTTTTTCAGACAGAAATGCGGTTCTCTAAATGGTTTTATTAATCCTTTTAGTTATTTATGTGCATAGGTTATAGCAAAGGGCACCTTACCAGCATTTAAAGGGTCTTCAGTCTGAACGTTACGTCCACATTCATGAAGGTAATATCAGTGAAAACAAACTGAACAAAATTAATGGAATTTTCAGGTAATTATATTACTAACTGCAAGGTTAATTGTGTAACATGGCATGTGCAAAAATGTTCCAGGGTCTTCCTTCCTGCTGTAAAAGAAAACAACAAGAATAAGAAAGAGAAAAAACAAGTTTGCATGCACAAATACTATATAAAATCATACCAATATATCCAAAGTATGAACACAAATGTTTTATGGACAACCTAGTTTGATGACACTATGTGCCTTTTTGTCTCTCTGTGCTTTTGAATGTCAGCTGTAGCGCGTTGGTTGACCTTCTCAGCATAACTCATGTCTGGCTCACTTGGAGCAGCCTCCAGACCTCAGCCAGAGAAGTGTATCTACTCCTGGGGGGCCCGCAGCAGAGTGCAGCCCCCAGAGTCTGGCCTCCATATGCTGGGGTTCTGGAGCCAGGCTGGGAGCGCTCCCCCAGCGCATGGAGGGCAGTCAGGGGGCAGGGGGCCGCTGGGGGCCACCACCGGCCTTGCATTGTGACAGAGGGGACAGGAGCCGAACTGGGCCCAGCAGGAGAGAGGAGGCCTTTTCTATAGGGGAGCCAAGCGGAGCGTTTTTCTCACAACCTGCTTTCTCTCCCCTCTCTCCATCCCACCCTTTTCCCTCATTCAGCCCTGCGCTCTCACTCTCTTTCTTCTGCTTCCTCGTTGGCAGATTGATACACTGGCTGAAATGTGCTCTTTTTGTCATTTGCTGTGAATTGACTTTTTTTCTTATGAAACGTTCTCCCACCACCCGCCCTCCTTTGCCCGCCTATTCTCCGCCAAATTAAATCGAACCATGCTTGCCGCTTCTCAATCATCTTGAGGCACATCAAAGTCCTTTCTGCGAGTACTGGAAGGTCTTCTGCTTTTCAAGGAGCGGACAGATTTCTCTCGTTTTCCTGCTCACAATAACTCCTCCTGATTGCTGGCATGAATGGCGGTTCTGATGAAGTGTGGACTTAATGGGATACTCGGGAATTCCAAAGCCTCGAAGACGCCTATTGCCCTATTGTCTTTGCGCCATCCGCGCTGCTCGCAGCTGTATGAGTTGGAATGTGAAAACTGTAGATCACCATATCCAGCGTCTGTTAAGGCCCCACCACCCAAGCAACTGCCACTGTCTTCGAGGGGCCTCAAATTCTGAGATGAAGAAGGACAACAAGCATTCCTTAAATGTGTGGTTTTGTTTGCACAACCTGAATTGTTAGAGGTTTTCTGTGTATACATTGGAATCCATGGAAAAAGCCATCCTCCGGTGCTCCCAAGGAACTGAACATTATTGAATATGAGAATGTAGTGCTGGAGTGGAGGACACAAGATGGATGATAACAATAGAGGTGGTGGAACAAAAAGAGGTTTTAGAGCTGAATTTAGGGTTCCCATGACAATCCCCCCCCCATCACTCCCTGAGGGGTTTAAAAGCTCATAAATCCATTAAATTGGTCCAGTGCTGAAGGTCATACACCTCAGGTTTGAGTGAAAGTGTAATTACAGTCATGAGAACAGTTTTTGGGTAATTTTGTTTGAGTGAAATACACTATGAATGTTGCTTCATTTTCATGGAGGATGCGTTTTCCTTTGTGGTTTAGGTTTTTATTTTATGGTTATGATATTTTGAATGCTTGCACTGATACAAGTCAAAATTTATATAGATATGTTAATAATTCTTAGGAAATGCCAACACAATAAACAGAAAGAAAAAGCAGGAGTGTACCACTGATGTTATCTAGAAAGGTTTTCTAGTCAGACGAACTTCCATGTGGGTTAAAAAATGTTTCACTGCTGCCCTCTGTAGGTTACCCCTCAAATATCTACTGTAATATAAGGCCTCGGTTCTCTGAGCTCTTATTTCGATACTTTGAAGTATGCACTTGAATTTACGCAGAATTTTGCGAGGACAGTACCTGAGCTCTCTTTAACACTCGTACAAAAAAGGCCAACAATGGTTCCTTGCCAGTTTAGTTCTTCAAGCAACCAGGTTTGCAAATGAAATACGTGTGACGAAATTTTTATAGTATAAAGAACCTTCACTAAACGTCGAGATTTTTTTTACCCGTCTTCCCAGAACCTTTGCACAGAGTGGAGGCCCTTTATATTTTAAAGATAACTGTCCACTGAAAAGCTTTTTAGGGAAAGAACCCACTGTGTCACAATTTTAAAAATCTATTAAACTACATTCATTTTTTTGTGTTAATTGTAACAGTGTATTTACAGTTTTCACTTTTGTTTCAAAAAATAATTCGCACTACATATTTCCATGCAAGAGTTCACCCCGTTCTAAAATTTGATGGGAAAAAAGACAGTCAAGTCAAATGGCGTAACGTCTCCAGGAGACTCAGAAGGATCTGTTTAGTATGCATGAAGCAGGCAGACGAGTCAAAACTTTGTGTGCTGAAGAATTCTTGAAGGGCTTGTCATTTTTTCCTCTCTCTGTCTTTTTAGGTCACTGTCAGCGTTTGGTCTATCGGATGCTGTCTAAGCCTGCCCCTGAGCGTTCCTCTCTCTCTCACTCTCTCTCTCTATATCTCTCTCTCGCCATCAGTTGACATCAAGTTGATATAAAGCTTCCATTTAACTGCAGCCTGCTGCCAAGATTAGCAGACATTCATTCGATCCATCAAGCACACAAAGTCACAGAGTTGAGCTGTTGTGAGAGTGAACTTATTCTCAACTCCTGAAGTGCTGTGAAGAAAGAATATGGGCGCTGTCCCAATGTGGAAAAAGTTGTCTTATTAAAGCTGAAAGTAACCATGGTGAATTAAGGCAAAGACATTTACATGAAGCAAGGTCTTGTCTCTTATCTGGAGAGTATTGGCTTAGAAGCTGGTCAACCTGATTCCACTTTATTTATAACATGATCTTGACCCTTCTGAATGTTATAAGCTTAGTGAGTAAAACATTATTGTTAGATTGTTCAGCTTCCATCTTTTGAAATAAGCGAACATATTTTGAGTTATAAATTGTTGTCTGTCCCTGCCTCGCGCGCGTAGACCCCTAGATAAGCTCCGGGTATTTGCGACCCTGGTAAGGAATGAGCGAATAACTGAATAAATTGTTGTGTAAGCAATATTGTAGCCGGTTACTGCCATGTAACAGTTGTGCACACTTTGTTTATTCTTCCATAAGTTACATTATTCGTATAGCAGAGCAGTCTTTTGTTTGACAATTATTGTCAAATTCGATGTTTTGGTTGATGCTATTTCATTTATGCTCCACTAGGGTGACCAGACAGCCACATTTTCTAGGACCAATACCTGTTTGGGGGGCTGGAGATGTCTCCTGTAATGTCTTCTTTTTAAACTGTGTATTAAAAGCAGACCAAACAGTAGAACAGACTGTCTAAAAGTTTGTAGAAAAGACATGGCTGATTGCTCAAATACCATCGTATACCTCCAAGGGGCAGATGAATCCACAACTTTTAAATCCAGTAGGTAACCCAAGATTAGAATCACGGGTGGGATTATGAGAGTTAGGAATTGTACAAACAGGTGATGGGTAGGTGATTTTAGGCATACAGTCTACTTGACTGTAGACCATGTGATCCACAAATTTAGTGCATAATTTAAAACTGAACATAATTAACATGCTGGTGCGGGTATCGAGGGACAATGTGGGTTGCCTCTGTACATTGTTTAACAACTTGGAAATGGGTAATATTAGTGAGAAGTTTTTTTTTTCTTGTTCCAGTCGGGTGAGTGGAGAAGAAGGAGACTGGAAGATTAAGAAATGGGAGTTGGAAATAGAGGAAGAAAGGCAGAGAAATGATTACAGACCTTCCAGTTCATGTTTCTAAAGCATAAAATACAAAAAATGAGGTAAGTAATGGGAAAGGAGAAATTCAGTTGAAAGGAGAAGAGAGTGAGGGAGAAGTCAAAATTAAAGAGTGAAAAGTGTGAAGTGAGGAGAGTGAAGAATTAAGGGCAAAGGTAAAGAGAATGAAAGGAAGAAAGAGAAGGAAGGCAAGTGAAGAAAATTGGAAGAGAAAGATTCAGTCACTGTGGTGGATGACTATGTGATTCACTGACGAACTGGAAATATCCCTGATTATCATTGCAGAAATCTGGTTACCTCGTGCTTCACTAAGGGAAATGTTACTCAGATGCTCAGTTGATTCAGGCCTGGTGTCTGACATGATCAGTGAAGAACATTCCAGTCTTTTTTCCTCCTTGATTTTTCATCCCTGATTTGAACCTTGAGAAATCTAAAGTTGAATGTAAAACTTTTTCAGAATCTGTACACTATCTCACATCCTTTAAGTAATTTCTCACATCCATTAAGGAATTTCCCCATTGTGGGATTAATAAAGTCAATCTAATCTAATCCTGGACTGTATTACTGATCAGCTGTTGTTTTTTTTAAAAACGTAAATTATTCAGTTACTCAATCATGCGTTTTGGCCTTCATTAAATTTGGTTCAAGACATCTCAGTCAGTTGCTCATGCTATAACTATAAGTAAGGTTAAATGTGGGCAAAATTTCCGGAAGTAATTTTCTGCAGTTTAGCTGAAGATTAGGCTTAATGTGCATCCACTCCCATTACGCACTTCTTCATAACTTCGGCCCACTCTAACAAAACTACAGCATTCACTTTCATTACATCTTCAGAATTGAGTGCTGTTTCTTAGCACCTTAGATGCGACTGAAAAATTGTGTAGCTGGCAATTATCCAAACAATTTGCATATTTTGCATCCCACAGAGAATTCATTTCGCGCTGGATGCATGATGTAATTGAACTGATCAAGTGCTGACAGGCCTAGAGTCCACTAGAGGGCAGTGTGATTACATCTCTTACCTGTTATAAGGCCTCATTCAGTAAAGCAACAATTACATTATGATAGTTCACAACCAACAGGGGGCAGAATAGCACTAGTTTCAGCTACTGAAACTGCACCAGGCCTGTGTTTCTTTTTTACACTGCCAAATAATTCATTGTACTGTTTTCAAAAGCAGATTGAGTAGAAGTGAGCTGTGCTATTTTTTTTGCCAGGGAGTTTGTAGATCTGAGCTTATGGATGGCCTCCCTGGAGATGAGTGGTGCTGCAGGCCTCCTCTGAGAACTCCACACTGCTACTCAGAGACCGGAATAAGCCTTTAAGCAAGTGCCACGCCGGCATCACTGTCAGAGTTTTTGCATGACTAACAGTGTGGCACAGATGCCATTTAAAGTTTTGCAGTTGCTGGAATAAAGCAAGGCAATTGTCTTCAATTTAGCCTAGACTCTGAGCGCACTGCTCCCTTATGTATTGAGCTCTATTTGATCGATGATTGCTTGTCACGTATGGAGCAGAACAGCCCTGGGTGTAAAAAAACTTTTTTGATAGATAATTGCTGGTATCTAGTACATAGATGCCAAGTACATACAACTTAGAGAAGGATGTAAAACTTTTCAGAATGTCCGCGAAGCCCCTGAGAAGATGCACCCTGGCCGATAGTCCATGTTGCCAAAGCCTAAATCTGCCATGGGTATCATAACTGTTTTACATGTGGTTTCATTTCAAATCTTTGATGTACTATATAATTATTGTTCAAGTTTATAATAGTCCCTGTATGAAAAGACGACAAAACGCATCACATTTGCATATCTGCCTTCTGAGCCCACAGCAGTTCCACTCAAACGTTACAGGATCGTCAATCAGAACAGAGGTCATTCACGTCACTGGTCCACAGACATCTTCAGGAGTATATCTTCTCTGTTGACACTTTGATAGGTCTGTCCTGCAGACATTTCAGTTTCTGTTTATAGAATGCTTCACTAAGTGAAATGCATGCTCAGTTAGTTCAGGTCAAGTGACAGAAGAGCATTCCATTTTCTGACCCTGAAACACTCCATGGGTGCTTTATCAGGTCGTTTGGGGTTGTTGCCTTGTTGTAATGTGGGTATTTGGTTGGATCTGTACTCTGCAGGAAACTTCCAGCTGCTGCTATTACACATCAAGACAAATTAGTCAGTTTTCTGGGCAGGTACACATCTAAATGGCACAATGATCCACACATCGTGGGCTTTAGGTCATGAGTCGTTCATCACACTGTCCATCAAGGTAATGCAGTTTAATCCTTATCTCATTTCACCTGATCAAGGGGCGAATTTGTTATTTCTGGTGTAGTGTTTGGAGTCCGATCTGCAATAATCGTCCTCGTTTTTGTTGCAAAGGCCTTTGTTATGTCCTGTATGTTGGCCAGTCAACATATGTGGCCACATTGCTGGGCTGTGAGAAAGAATGGTAATGTTAGTTTCAATAATCGCCTCATCTACTGCTGATGGTTGTGACTATGGAAAATAATACCAGCTTCAGTAATAAGTGCTGCTTCTGATGTCTGAGTATCCAGAGTGTCTCAGACTTTTCTATAATTGTCTTTCTGATTTTGGGGCCCCACTAGAATATGATAATTTCAGGGTTGCTTTCAAGGACTCTCTCTAATCACTGTATCTATTCAGAGGCAGTGAAATAAAAAAAAACACATATTCCATTTATTTGTGTATTCAGACATCCACAGGTGGTCAGCAGGGGGCCTCCAGGGTCCGGTGGATTTGTATGGTTAGCATGGTAGGAAAACTGCCACAGCCTGCCCTTTACACTTTGCCCCAGAATTATTCCATCTATACACTATACCTACTCTTTTATGATTGTATTATTGATCAACTGGACAGTTTTTCTGAATAATATTCTTTGGTCATCCATTGCCAGAGTTGGTCTCAAATCAAAGCTTTTTTCTTCTTATCAGTGTAAATTAAACTGTTGATAATGGCACACCCAGTGTTTTGGCCATGTCTCTGATTGTTATTTTGTCTGAGCTCTCAGAGTCATGATAGTCTGCTTTACAACTTCAATACACTCATTCTTAATGCAAAGTTTCCCCACTGCTCTGCACATCTCAGTGTTTTTCCTGCCCTCAACGTACCTGATCTAACTGATCAACTTCTTACTGAAATGAACTGGGGACTTAAATCAGGGAAAGCCTTAAAACAGAATGTGGAAGACAGAAACAGGGTTGGGAAACACTGTACAGAGCCAAAACCACAAAAAGTCACAGTTCAATTTGTCACAGATTGCACTATAGTTATAGAATTATTCAGTACGACAGGTCAGAGTCAAATGATACAGTCTGAGAATAAAAGAAAGATTAAACCCTTTTGGGACTTTTCCTTCAAAATAATAAAAGTTCTTCACCAGTTCATCGACTCTAGACTAGTCTTCAGCAGCCCAGACTTTGCTTCAGCAACAACCCCTCATCACCTGAACCCGTTTCTCGTTCCTGGGCTCATTAGGAGAATAGCAATGCTTTTCTTCTTTTTGTCAGTGTTCTGGTGTTTTCCAGGCTGAACCCTGGCCTGCCTGCTCCTGTTATGGATTTGCCTGTATTAACTACCCACCTGCATTCTGCCTGTTATGTCAACAGCTCCAGGAAAAACCCCAGAATAAAGCCACTCAGAACTCATTTTTTACCCCTGCTGACTTTACAATTGCTTGAGTTTCAATAAATATAATGCATGAAGACTGACCTCTGTGGGTTGGACAGTAAAAGTACTCCAACAAACTCAAACACATGTTAAACTGTGCTATTCATCATCCAATACTGAATTTCTTCATTTACATAACACTGTCTGGAGGCAGTGACATGTACAATGCAGTTAGATAAAGCCATAAACAATCATTTGGATCATTCTAGTATGTGAGTGTGTTCACTGTAGGATGTGTGTTATTAATTCTTAACAAATCAACAAATTTGACTGGGAGTGTTTTTATGACTTTATGACAAATTCGGAGTTAATAGTAGCAGAACTGAAGTCAAATGAGGAAAAAAGTTGTTAAAGATGCTGTGTTCTTTCTCAAGAGTCTTAATTAATTCAGTAACAATGAAACAGGTGATGTTTGAGCACAAAGGTGAGTATGATGTGATTTATCCAGGACCCAGTCCATGAAACACAAGTTTATTTATTTATTTATTTATTATGTTGAATGACAACTATTTAATAGAGGTTACTGGGCAAGGTCCAATATTTCAGCTATACATTGTTTCCTTTTTTAAATAGAAAATAAAAATGTTCATATATGGTTCTTGGCTTGGCTGCTCAGTTGTAGGAGAACCTTTTAATTGATATAGATCTTTTAAATGGTGAGGAGGTGCTTTGAGCGTCATGAGGGTTCTTCATAATCACACATCTTGTTTACTAGACTAGAGCCCGACCAATAAAGGATTTTGAAGGCTGATACCGATACAAATATTTGTTGGCTTTAAAATCCGATATTCCGATATATCCGC
>JBBPDC010000135.1:22554395-22571561 GCA_037974485.1 Hemigrammopetersius urotaenia
AAGTGAAAGTGACCATTCTGTCATACGTGAACACACCACAGCACACAGTGTGAACAGCACGAAATTCAACCTCTGCAGTGTGTGGGGATGGTACCTTGCTCAGAGTACCTCAGAGGTGCCTAGCGGTCTTGGGAATCGAATCTGGACTTTATGATTGTAGGGCTGGTTCCTACGAGCTTTAGGGACATGGTTCTTCAATGACATAACTTCCAAAGAACTCTTTGTTTTTAAGAGAAAAAGAAGTCTTCAAAACATGGAAAACATGAGTGGTTTAGAGCAAAGATGATTGTTTGCAGAGTTTTCTATCCAATTTTTGCTTTTATGTTCTTTTTGTTTGGTGCCACGCATAGCAGACTGAAGGTTCCAGACTGAATTCGACACGTCCTGCATGTCCCACCTTGATCAATACAACAAAGACGGGTTTGAAAAACCGAAGAGCGCAGTGGAAAGTACCTGGTAATCTCTGATGATTGACATGCTGTTGGTTTCTGTACTGCGGGCTGGAGCAGCGTCTGAGCCCTGAGAGTGGCATAAAGGTGGAATGAAGAGTGATCATTAGGGGGCGGGCCTGTTTTCTTCTGCTCCAGCCCAGCCTGTGCCAGAGTGCTGAGAGGAATAGCCGCCGGTTCTCCGCCGCTGGATGAGGAAATTAAAAGGCAGTGGTGAGAAGTGTAACAACTGCTTTTGTGCGGCGGCCGTGCGGGAGCATGAGTCCCAGATAGAGCTCTGGCATTCTTCAGCGGTGAGACGTGCTGGGCCGCAGGCATTAAAGTGTGAGCGGTGTGTGATGTGCTTCACTCAGAAAGCGTTCTGGAGGGAGGCTGGAGGTGAATGAGTGTACTGGAGCTCCTGACATGCCCTGACTGGCGGCTGCCTTACTGCTTGACAGATGTGAGGCCTTGGCTATCATGACTGTATCGTTGGTGTTTACTTTATCATTCAAAAGAATAGAATCGCTGTTCAAATGAGCCGTTATTAACAGTTCCTGTCGAGGAGTAACAACACATTCATCTGCTTGCGTCGCTCTGTTTTACATTGCTGTGCTAATATGGCACAATGCACTTCGACATCCCATTTGCATATTGTACATACTGCTGCTACATTTATATAAATACACATTAAAACCTCAAATTTGATCAGCTTTCATATTTTATGTATAACTTGTGGTGCTCCTTGTTTAAGAAAATTTCTGATTTGTGTTTAAATTTTAAAATTGTACTTACATTCATACTTATATCTACTTGTACTTATTTCTTATTTAAAATGTAATGTCTTTAATGTTTGCACAGTCAAAGGAGTGATTCGGGATACATTTCACTGTGTGTTGTGCTTGTTTGACTATACATGTGACAAATAAAGAACCTTGAATCTTGAATACCTTCATCCCCGTTCAGCTATGAAAAATCCTAAAAAGATCATTTCGTTAAGGATGAACAGATGGGATCACTGGTCCATACTGGGTCAAGGAGGAGACACGCCACAATTCACATTTTCTTTTGCAACTGGAGCGCATAACATCTGTTTCTGTTTGACATGGAGGTGGTGCTCAATGAATTGTACGTCTGAGAAAAGTCGTCAAACGCCCCCTGTCGCAGACTTTGTACCTCTTCTGTGTCTCTTTTTTCTTTCATCTTTGTCCTTCTTCTATCTGGATTTTTAGATTATTAAATTCCTCAGGTAACTGGGGTTCATTACTGACCGCACAACACATCAGCAGCTTTCTGGAACAATACCCACAGCAGCAGAAAGCAAATCTGTTTCAGCACCAATCAATCAGATCGCTGCCAGCAGACAGCAGCTCATCTGTCTGTGCTATTACCTAATGGAGCTGTGCTGGCCATTAGCAGAGTGGGCAGTGGGGATTGTGGTTTCTAGAACTGCAGCCAGCCCCTACCTTCACTCCCCCAGATCCATTTCTCATGTGAATCAGGTCTTGGTCATCACTTCAATTTGTGCAACAATAAACTCCCTGAACCCGCTTTCACCCTCAGTACACTTCATCCACTCCAATTTATAGAAAATAAATCAACGGACATAGGGTCTCTGGATGGGCATGGTTACATTATTTTTCCCTGCCCACTGGTTACAAAGGTGACATTAACAGCGCACATGTTAAGATTAAAACTAGGCTTTCTGGTCAGGCCATACACGAAAGACTCATAAGGCAAGGAAAAGATATCTCTGTGAGAATGCACATTTTTTTCTAGTGTCCCGAATGGCATCCTAGTAGTATGTTAGCAGTAAGCTAACAGAAATTAATGTCTTTGGCCATTCTACATTAAACCTGGTTATAAGACTCTTGTAAAAGATATAACATGATTTATTTGAAGCTTATAACAGACACTATGGTCTTTTAAATGAAATTATCTTTATTTGACCAGAGACTAACAAAAATGAACTGATAATGTGAAAAAAAAATCCTTAATGCAAAAAATATTAAAAAATAAAGGTGCCAGAAATGGTTCTTAATGATACTATAGAAGAACCATCAACTTTTTAACAGACTTTTTTTTAAATTATGTTTCATAGTGTAAGGAACCCTTCCGGGGCTCACAGAGCATTCACAGAATATACTGGGTTGGATACCAGTTTAACTTATGCGTTCAAGCCGTGAACCAGTAGTTGCTGAGAGCATATTAACATGTAATATTTTGTAATATTCATCTTCACTTTCATAAAAGTGCCTTCCTTGGTATAAAGAGTGGCTTCCCAGAGTGTAGCTGTCACTACTTCATTAGGACCACTGCAGTTTCCAGACCAGCCATCCTTGGACGTGGACCGGAATGATTGCTCATCACAGTCATTGTTCCCTCGAGAACCTTTTTGAAAATCCTCCCTGCTTATGCTTCTAATTTTTTCCTGAAAGGGCACCTTTTTTATTATTCATTTTTTCTCTCTGGCCCATAATAAGCAGATCAGCCCGCGGAGACGTTTTGATTGGAGCTAATTTACTGTGGCGTGGGAGAGTGGAGCAGCCCCAGCGGACTCATTTCCTAATTGAGTGTGTGTGCAAACTGTCTGCCCGAGTGCTCAGAGAATGAATCGCTTCCATAAAGCCAAACTGATCTCTAAATCATGTCTGCCCAGTTTGCTCTGGCTTACTTCTGACGCGCCAGGAGGAGAAAGCACATTCCTCGCAGGCTTTGACTCAGGGAAAATAAGATCTGTATGTACATTACTCAGCGAAAGGCTCCTGCTGAATTATGGTGAAGTGATTTATATCATGGTGCACGAGCCATCGCTGCACTGCAACAAGTGCATGGAGTCCAGCCACAGGAAGTGTAATCTTGGGGGCAGAGACGTTATCAGTGGCTTCCCTTTTCTGGGGCTGGACCACAGTGATAAGGAGGCAGGAGGCTGATATAGCTGCCTGGGCCTTTGGCTCTGTTGTCCTTAATGGGTTTGGTTCTCTGTGTGTGTATATGGGTGGCTGTGCAGGTTAACAGGCCTGAAGGCTCCTAATGCAGGTTATCAGTGCAGGGCACACAGGTGTCTACTCTTATCAGGCCTGGAGTTCCACTCTCTGTCAGAGGTCAAGACACTGCTGGCTACTAAGCCCCTACATTCCAAGACTTATTATATCCTAAGGCTGTAATTCAGCAATTACCTGGAAAACTATGCAAAGTGCACAAGTTATTGTTAAGTTATAGCAGTATGGTATGGAAGCATTGTCTTGTTGGTAAGTGTTGGTGTTTAGGAGATTCAAAGAGAGTCTTCCAAGTGAGGAACCTAACAGATGCCTAGGCGAAGGGAGACATACCAGTTATTGATAAAAATAAGAATGAGTTTGTAGGAAGACCAGACAAAATCTTTCATTTACAGCATTAGGCTTACAAACCACTCAATAATTCAGCCACGTAACCTAAGAACTCATTTAAAAAATATCGAATGCATTTAAATGAGAAAATGCAAAGTGTAATGGTGTGGTTGCTATAAAATCAGTGTCTGGAGAAACCCAAACATTTTTTATGGGAAATAATGTTCGTATTTTAAAATATCTACTCGCACAGAAATTTAAATAAGAAATTATTTAAAACCTCACAAAAAAAAAAGAAAATGTCAAGCTCCTGCATTTCCCCTTTTTTTCACCTATTGTTGATTGTTATTTATTGTCTTCTCTCCCCTGTAATACTCTTTCTTCCCACGTGAACCAGCAGAAGGAGCCCACATCTTATGCCTTCCAGCCATTTATCAGACGCCTGTTCATCCCTGTTTTATAAACATGCTCCATTGCCTGAGATGTACTTTTGAGCTCAAGCAGTAAGATGTAAATGTAAGAAGCACTGTGCTGAAACAGGTTCATACTGAGGGGAGATCAGACTGCAGGTAAGACCGGGGCATCGTTAGCAAAGAGGTTTTTACATTTATACCAGAGAAAGGAGCCTAATGAGAGATGAGCAGTAAGCCTGTGGGCTGAAGACCTGCATAGAATTAAATAAAAATAAGAATGTGCAATCAGACCTGTTCCTTGTGCATGCAGTATGTATTCAAATGAATGCAGACACAGGCAGGTGAATATGTGTTAATTTGTGATAAATGCATGCTCAGCTGTTGATGGTATTACATAAAATGTTTTCAGGAAGTTTTAGAAATAAAGTGGTCATTTTTTTCCACACGTGAACACACCACAGGTCAGAACCCATTCACCAAGTGAAGCAGCAGGCAGCCAGGAACACAGCAACCGGGGAGCAGTGTGTGGGGACGGTACCTTACTCAAGGGTACCTCAGTGGTGCCACTGGCAGTCCTGGGATTCAATACCAAGACCTTCCAATGGGCCAGTCCCTAATCACTAGGCCCCCAGCTGTATGTGTGAGTGTGTGTGTGTCTGTGTGTATATGTGGCAAAATGCAACAGTGTGTGGTTTCAGAGGTGTTAAGACAATCTAAGCATAGATTCACATGTTTATTGAGCAAGTGAAAAAAGGGCAAAGGGGCAGTCTGGAGTCCATATGAATTGACCACATTGCCGTCCGCAGTGTGTCCAGATGGGCTGTGTTTGCTTGGCTGTTTACAGTGCTGACAGACCTTGGGAAATGTTGCACCTCTGGTCAAACATTAGATAATACCATGTCTCTCTGTCTCTCTTTCTCTCTCTCTTTCTCTTTCTGCGTGTGTTGGAATGCAGCAATTTGCTGTGCAATTACTTGCCTCTAAAAGGAAGAAAAAAGGACTAAATTACGAAAGAGCGCAGAAAGAAATTGGGTTTTCCAGACCAGAGCTCAGCTAGCACCAGGTGTGAGAGCTTGCCTGCAAAAGAGGACAACATCTGCCCTGTGCAACCAGAGCCTTCTGTTCTATATCTATCTATCTCTCTCCCTCTTTCCTGTAGGGTTAGTCTCAGCCATCTCTTCAGCAATCTGTTCATTTACTCACCGCACTAAAGGAAACTGGCCAAACCTCAACATCGATTCCCATTCCATAACGTGTGTGTGTGCAGCTGCCATATCGCTGAAGATCTTTCCTGCACATGTGTGTGTAATTTCTCTCTGCTGGCTCTAAGATCATGGATGTCACCAAATCTCAGCTCTTACATTCTGTCACCTTCTCATTAGGATGCAAGCCAGGACACTTGGGCTTAGGATCTTTTCCTTTTTTTCTTCTGTGACTCTTTATTCACCTTTCTACTTCATCTTCATCTTGGCTTAGAGATTTTAATACCTGTAACTGTGTTATCATCAATTCAACTCAAGATTGTATTTTTAAAAGGTAAAAAAAATCATGTTTCTTTGTCTTTTTCATTTCTGGAACATGAATATAGTAGAGATGGATAATATGAACACATTTGTCCACTCCAATTTATCAAATGTCGTGATGTCATGCATATCATAATATATTATGCATCATGAACATACAATAATGTGATATTATAGTTTGCCACAAAAGTGAATATTGTACTTTCCTAATTTTAATACAGATATTCTTTCAGTCGATTTATGGTGTGTTTTATCTGTCTGTGACTGTAGAGAACTCAACAATGGCTGCTGCAGAGTCTAGTGTAGAGAGACCATGCATGTTTGACTTTATAAGCCAGTTTAATCCTGATATAGACACAAAATCATCACCAGTCAAGCATGTCATGATACAGCATGGGTTCTGTGTTTGCCCGGAAGGAGAATTTTGGCATTTTGTAACAGCTCTCTAGCTTTAACAAAGACATTTGAAGAGGCCTGTGTAAATGAAAAGCAAGAAAAGTGGCTGAGTGGGTGTGCTTGTTCAAGCAGTAAATGCAAACAGCCTGTAGAATCAGACTATCAAGGAGAAATAAGGCAACAGTGCAGAGCCTTCACATCTTGCAGTTTGTCATATAATACTTGACAAAAACTCTCTTTTTTGTCCGGTAACTACAAGTGCTCGCTTTCTGTATCACATAACGTGGTCATGCAAACAAAAAATGCATTAATGTGCTGGCTATACTGTTGAGAGGCTGCAGTTATCTCATCACCAGCAATGGCGTTATTTGTCTGCAAGTGGTTTGTTAAAGATTGCAGGGCCGTTGCGATGAACAATGCGATGTGTTAAAGTGCTCCAAATGCCCTCTCTCAGCTCCAGCCGTAATAGAGCAGGTGTCATGCTCAGTGGAGAGTGAATAGGTATGAGGGGGGGCGATGGATGAAGAAGTAACATAAGGACACGATTTCTCTCCTTTAGTAACTGTGGATGGTGGGGAGAGAGAGAGACAGACAGAGAGAGAGACAGAGAGAGAGAGAGAGAGAGAGAGCACACTTTGTATTGTGTCTGGTGGGTAGCCCAGGCGTGCCAGGTGGAGGAACTCTGCCTCCATGCTCTGAACGGATACAAATGCCATGCAGAGGAGGGATGGTGAGGGCGGCTGTCATTCTGTTCTGAGCCTAAAACCTGATAAAGGCATAAATACTGCCTGCACCAAAACAAGATAGGAAACAAAAGAGTCAAAAACAGACGGCTTTGTCGATAAAGCCAGGATTTCAATGTGTTTTTCATGCCTCTGAAAATGGCTGAACTCGAATAGTTCTTTCACGAAGAACTGACACACACCATATTCAATACCATTTAATGAACAACCCACAATGTTAATGAACACGCTCCATCCATAAGTCCCATCTTTCAGAACAACTGAAAGGCTGGATGTGCTTTAGCCAACAGAACAAAACAAAAGCCTCATTCAACCACACGAGGGATCTGAAGCCCACATCACAATTTAATGCACTGAAAATCTGGAATTGGCACTTTTGGAACAAAGCTTGCCTCCCCACAATGGTAACTTTTAGGAAGACACTGATATAATATCTAACCACCATTACTGTGAACATATTTTCACAGCATATATAAACATATAAATATGAATTTTTTATATTTATGTAAAAAAATAAAGAATTACAAGGTGGTCCACGCAGTGCCATTATTTTTAGGGGTATTTCCCTTGTATGCTTAAAAATCACTCCTAAAAATTGATAAAATTATGTCAAATTTACCACAGCCTTTTCCATTTTGTCTAGCTTTGACTGCAAAAAAAATTGTATCCTAAAAAACATCTTGACACTTTTATGTCAGGTTGAATGGGATTTATTGCCAACATTCTGTAAAACTTGTCAAGTTGAAACAGTTCCTGAACTATAAAAATGTTGATAAATTAATTTGCAGTTAAGGCATGGATAATATTTACTTATCTACTGGGAAACCTAAAAATCAGAACATTTTATCTCATATTTGGGGGGCTGAGCTGAGTCTTTGTGGTTAATTAGCTCAATCTCAATATTAGAAAACCTCTGACCTTTAACTGAAGTGAAGAAAAGAAAAAAAGCTTTGAACAATTTTTGAACAAAATGTAGCTAAAACATATATTATCCATGTAATGTAATCAATATGATGCGGCACAGCAGTCAAAATCATTCATCGACATAAAGAACACACAATGCACAAATGCAAATAAATCATAAACCATAAATCAGGCAGTGGCTACTCTGGGGAAAATGCTTCATGACTGAAGTGTGTCATGTGATTGCAGAATTGCTTTTACTCAGTTTGCTTTTCTTTGGCAAGAATTGCATTATTTGACAAGAATATAATTTTATTCATACCACACACACTTTTTAACCATACAAAAGGTGCTCCAGAAAGAGCTTTTTCTTTTATTAGACCAACAAAAAAAATATTGCCTGGTCTCTGGAAGCTCAACCACTTCTGAAACATCCAAAACATTATTTAGCCATCTTGTGCAGACGTTGTCAGTCTCCTTTGTTAGAAGTCTGGATGGGAGCATCTGACGGTGTTCTGCACTACTGCAGTAGAAGCTTTCAGACAATAGACCACAGACAGCTGATTATTGGCCGGAGGGGACATGTCTTCCTGAGATCTAAACAATAATTGCACATTTTCACAGATTAAGCACTGGCAAACCAAAAGCCTTCATAAAGATCTCCTCGGAGTCGGCTGCTTGTTAAGGCCTGTTTACTTTCGAGGCGCTTTTGTGCGGAATATTTGTGGGCAGAGAAAAGCTGTCAGACTCATGGCGGTGGAAGGACGTGATACTTCATGCGATGTTTAAAGCTCTCGAGCCGTGACAGAGACAAGCTGACAGCTTATATGTGAATTTCAGCAGTGTGTCTGCGGCTGTTGTGGTACTCTTCTTTATACACCCTCGCCTGTGTTGACTTTTTAAAGCACACAGTGGAGCCACAGCGTTTCTCTCTCTCTGTAAAATACTAAACTCCCAAATAGATTTCAAAGTACCATAAGCAATTTTATGGGAGGCAGTATTTCTCAAATGAGGTCAATTACAATAGGTTTTATGTGGGCTGTTTGTATAATGCTACCTTAGAGACCCAGAGGCAGAGAGAAATGGAGAGAGAGAGAGAGAGAGAGATGGAGGGAGGGAGAGAGAGAGAGAGAAAGAGATGGAGGCACAGAAAGAGAGAGAGAGAGATGGAAAGAGAGAGAGAGAGAGAGAGAGAGAGGGAAAGAGAGAGAGAGAGAGAGAGTGGGCGTGAAGAGCTCCAGTCTAAAAGCAATGGGATGAGATTTGTGTAATTGGCTGTGTAAGAGCTCATGGCTGCTCCAGGCATCAGATTCTCTTCCTCCTGCAGGATTTCAGCTGATGAACTCTGGGGCTCAACAACTCCCAGCTATGGTTTTATATTGGCGGTAGCTCACTGTGTTTTCATCTTTAGCAGTATTCCAGTACAAAGAGACTATTATGAGTGCATAGCACTGATCAGTTCTTTATTATCTTTTATGCATTCAATTTAACAAGCCCGGAATCAACACTGAAGTCCTTAACTTCCACTCAAAATAAGTAAGCACACTACTTAAATTCACCATTTGCATAGTTTAGCATAACGACTCCTCTTACTGCATTCCCTTACTTTGTTTGTTTTTTTTTTTTTTTGAAGAAGTAATTCCAAGCTTTACTAATGCCAGTATAATTATGGTTTGTAGAAACATAGACACTCGAAAATGCAGGGGAGACGTTTCTAAATACACTGTGGGTTTTGGTCGAATGATGATTCTGTGCATGTAGATATTTCATATTCTTATCATTATTCTGACTTATTTAATGACCCACCACTATCAACATTCAGTTCATTTCATGCAGTCTTTTACATTGCTGGTCCAAATCTGCTTCAGTGGCAGAAATAAAACCTCACTGACAGAAAGCAGAAAACACATGGATAGAAAGAAAATCTGACCTCCTCTGGTCGATACTGGACCCTCTGTTATGTATTTGGAGTTCCTTGGAGAGCTGTTCCCACTCGTCTTTCACTGAATCAGCACAGGAACTAAACCCATTTATGGCATTTAGCAGATGCTTTTTATCCAATGCGACTTCCATTCTCTAACTACAGGGGGGCAGTTTTCCCTGGAGCAACTTGGGGTTAAGGGTCTTGCTCAGGGACCCAGTGGTGAAGGTAGGATTCAAACCCATGACCTCTTGGTCTGGAGGCAAGTATCCTACCCACTGAGCTACCTCCACCCCTGATAAAACTGAAGTTTTATGATTAAGAGGATAAGTTGGCCAATGCAAGGACCATTATTTTAGTGAAGTGGCCCCATAGCTGAAAACACTTTCAGGCATAAAATCAATCAGAGCTTCTGTTTCAGCAGTATTTTGAGGCATACCTCAAATGGTCAATTAAGCCAAAGTTCACTTTGTTCAGGGTTTAAATGAAACTTTTCTCAGTGTGTCAATAGCACAGGCCGTGCTGCTTCATTCACAATTTACACAAGGGCTCCAGTTCCAGACAGTGTTAGAGTAATGATTAAAAGCAGCACAAAATGAAAATCAGGGATGAATTATGTTGTCTACAAATATATCAGTCTGACTTGGAATCCCACGCCCTGTCATTTTCCTAGAATAGACAGGCTGCTAGTGAAATTACAGCTTTAGGAGGGGAAACTGACGGGCTGTGTGCTGAGAGTAGGCAGCAGAAGGGAGCTCACACATGGCAGTGTTTATGAATCAAACACATAATAACCAATATATTCCCATCGTCCTTTTCCCATCATCCTTTTATTTAATGTACATTCACCTGTTGTGACAGCTAAAAGGTGCTGGGTGTCCTGTCCTCACAACATGGGCTTTAATATGGACTATGAATAAGCTAATTTATCAGTCTGACTCATAAACTCCTGTACTTTAGTTCAGTTTTGTGTGAATATGTATCCACTCATCAGCCACAAACTCCTGAGAAAAATGGGAAAGAGTAAGGATCTGAGGGACTTATGTTTTAGTACCTACTAAAACTGGTCAGAGGAAGGACAACCATGTGAATGCTATTGATGTACAAACTACTGAAACAGTTCAAGCTATCTATGAAAAATCCCAGGGCACTTTGTGCATCACAGCTGCATCACATGGTGCAGCATAGCTGCAGACCAGTCAGAGTGCCCATACTATAATGGTCATATGAGTATCAGAACTGGACTAAAAGAAGTCCTGGACTAACTAATTATGTTTTCTAGTGAAGAGATGGCGCCAGGATGCAGTATGGGAAGAAGACAAGCCGACGGAGGCAGTGTGACGCTCTGAACAATGTTCTGCTGGGAAACCTTCGGGCCTCACATTTACATGAATGTAACTTGGACATGTGCCACCCAACCAAATGTTGTTTTAGACCAAGTGCACCCCTTGATGGGACTGATTTTCCCCTGCCATACTGCAAAAATTGTTCATGAATGGTATGAGGAACATACAAGAGTTCATGGTGTTGACTTGGCACCCAGATTCCCCATTTCTTTCTTTCTTTCCATCCATCCATCCATCCATCCAATATAACTTCCAATTATGTTGTTTGATATGATTGTCATGGAAACGGCTTAGGGACAGTTAACTCTGCTAGTTATTTGTTTTTAGCAATTCTAGCTTAGCATTTTTTTTTACCAATAACTTTCAATATGATTTTTTAACAATAACTTTGGTCATGACCTTTTGTTCTAACGACCCACAATGTTAATTCGCGTTAAGACACTACTAACTTTATAATTTAGTTTTAATAGTTTTATTTGTCTAGCAGTTTGGTTAGCTGTTAACACTGCACTGGGATAAAAGGCGTGTGTTTACATGCATTAGTCCATTAGCAACAATTTAGTAGAAAGTGGATTCATACAAAATAAAACAAGAGGAAGACGAGTGAGCTGTTGCGGTGTGTCTTGTAGGTTGTGAGCTGAGTCTGTTCTACAGTAGGTGTGTCAGGTTCAAACGCAGGGACGCCCCTCTCTCTCTCTTTCTGCCCGGCTGCAGTGTTTCCAGCGGGCGGCGCTCTGCACTACTCCGTTGAGCCCGGAGCCCTGCGAGCCCTCCGTCCGGATTATCAGCAATTCAGATTGCATGCAAATCACGAGCGTCACTCTCAGAGCAGGAGCAGGAGGAGGAGGGGGTGAGAAGAGAGTAGCCCATTGCTGAAGCACATTCCTTGAGAAAGAATCCTGCCCCTTGCTTTCTTTCTTTCACTTCTCCTCTCTCTCTCTCTCTCTCTCTCTCTCTCCACTCTCTTCCTCCTGCAGCCGGTTCTCCAGCGCGGTGTCCCTCAGAGCAGATGCGCGCGTTCTGAGCTCCGGCCCGGGCAGCAGCAGCAGCAGCACACCGCGGGACAAGTCCGCGGGAAAAGTAACGCAGGAAGGGTTCACAGCGTAAAAGGTTCGAGTCAGAATTGGGGGGTCTTACTTAATTTATTTTAATTTTATTTCATTTGGACTTTTAATTCTGGACCATGAGGGCACGGAATCTGCTGGGCTGGGTGTTCGTGGCTCTGGTACTCATGTGCCAGCGCAGCCGAGCCAGCTGTCCCGAAAAAGTCCTGGAGGATCGCGAAGAGGAGGCTAACATAGTTCTGACCGGGACCGTGGAGGAGATCCTGAACATGGACCCGGTGCACCACACTTACTCCTGCAAGGCAAGACTTCTCACTTCTTCAACTTGCAGCGCACAGAGCCTGTTTTAATATGCTTTTTAAGGCAAGCAACCAGTAACACCTGTACCACTTTTTAATTCTAGTCTTATTCAGCTTTATTTCTGATTTATTTAGATGTTTATGTTTACTCAGGAAATAACACACACTGTGCTCATATCACTGCATATCACTGCTTTTTAAATAGTAACCAGGACATTTATCTAGACACTCTAATGGATCTAAGTTTAAGAGTTTTTTGTCCCCCAAAATGAAACTATTAGACTAGAGATGAACCACCACACTACATATGACACTTGATTACTTGCTTTGTCAAGCTAATCACTGACCGTCACGCTGATCAGATTACTTCATTAAAAATGTCAGCTTTGAAATACCTGTAATATGACACAACTCACATGAAACCAGTGAACTCAGCCTTGGTAGTGTCAGTGTAAGCTCTGGTGGTCTCTGTTTCCATGTAACTGTCATACTGTTTTGCCACTGAGTAATTGACAGAACCGGGGCACCTGTATCTTAAAGATGAATCATGGCCTGAGAAAGAAAAAAAATCACCCAGTATATACAAGCGCACATGTTTTAGTTTTGTAATTGAAAAGACAGAAGTCTCTTGGTTAACCCATAATGACAAGTGGAAGCACTTTCACTTGAGAAAGACTCTCAGAGGAAAACGATAAATGCATTACTTTGCAGCTATATTAGAAAAAGCAGTAAAAAAGAGGCAATGAGCCTCTTTTCCATCTTGGATTGATCTCTTGGCAGGAATAAAATGCATTCTGACTATAATTACTGGATAATTAAGCAAGTAACTGTTGCCCTGCTGTTTTGAGAGCGTTTCTAATGAGCCGAGTCCTTCATGTCTAATCTTTCTCGTGTCTGCAGGTGAGAGTATGGCGCTACCTGAAGGGCAAGACCATGGTTAATGGAGACGTACTGCTGGACGGTGGGAACAAGGTCATGATTGGTGGTTTTGGAGACCCAGGCATCTGCGACAACCAGGTCTCCACAGGCGACACACGCATCTTCTTCGTTAACCTGGCCCCAGAGTATATGTGGCCCGCGCACAAGAACGAGCTGATGCTAAACTCCAGCCTGATGAGGATTACTCTGCGCAACCTGGAGGAAGTGGAGTTCTGTGTGGAAGGTGAGAATGTGTGGAGGTCTGGTTGTGTCAGCGAAGATCTCTCTGAGCAGATTGTGCAGATGTTTGCAATGAGTGAGAGTGTCTGTAACCTTCCCTGTAGTTAGGCTGCACTGTTAAAATGTAAACAGTAACAGAGAATTTGACTTATTGAGCTTAAGCTCATTTCTGGAGCTGAGGTAGGAAAAATTATGCTTGCGTTAAGTAGTGGCAGTCCGGTGGAGTATTACTTCCCCAATATGAGAACACTACTAGGGTCTTTTTTGGAAAAATGTGGCTTGGAGAGACAGATGTGTTTGCACTTGCATGACATTGGGCTATAACATTGTGAGTGCTTTTACGTTTTTATGTGAACAAGCCCTATCTAGATCTCCCTTTGATACTTAAGACACATTAAACGGCCGTGTGTCAAAGAGGTCAAACATGGGTCAAACAAACGTTTCTGTTGACTTGTGTTCATTTTTGTTTGGTCAGTATACTCTGGCTTTTACCTGCATTTCTTAAGGTTAAACTTTTTACCTTTTGAAAACAATGAAGCAATTAGGCACATTTACTTTAAAAAGTTTATATATCATAAATAGGAACTGCACTGGTTATGGTTTCTGATACTTGTTTGTAAGCTAAGGTTTGAGGTTAGTTGAGCAACACACTGTAAACTATAAGTTTAAGGACACATCACGGAATGACAGATGTACTTAGACTTGTGATAGGCTTCTGAACTGATGCAGGGATATGGCTGTTGTTTCATAATGCTGCTGATTGCAGCTTTCTCATAGAGCCTTGAAAGCATAAAAATCACTGCAGATCGGGTGTGCTCCCTCCAGCCATCGACCACCAGCTTTAAAGTCTTCATCAGGAGGGTGTGTCTGCTACTGACAGAGCAGCTCCAGGGATTCACACTATCCTGAGTGGAAGACAGATCTTCGGCCTCCTCCAAGGCAGTCTTTTATGAAGTCAAAGGGCAGCTACTAAAAATCTTAACACCTTACGGCAAGCTTTGATGCTTTCACTGGGACCTCTCTCTCTCTCTCTCTCTCTCTCTCTCTCTCTCTCTCTCTCTCTCTCGTTCTTTTAAAAGCGGGGAGCTAATGCAGTGAAAGAGCCTGATTACCAGTTTTATCTGAATGGGGTCTAGGCAGCAGACCGGACCAAGAGCAGAAAGTAATGGATGAAATTGAATGAATAAGTTAGTAGTCCATGCATGGTCTAAGTAATGCAGCCGCAGTCTTAGTTAAATATTCTCAAAAGAGGACACATGCACTAGGTGGCCTTTTTACACCACAGTGGACCCTTTACTGCTGCAGGCAGAAAACCAGGGACCAGTCTGGCGTAACATCTGCCGTGACCATGACTGTGTCCTTTGTGGCGGGTACCTGTGCTTGCATTTTAGTCTTGGTAAATGCTTGACAGCACTGGTGGCTGTTTAACCATTTAATGCCAAGGCCAGCAACTAGCAATTTCCGCTTTTTGTCCTTTTATGATTGACAGTGCTGTCATATTTATTGTGATATGTAAAGAACAGGATCTAAGAAAGCCAAACATTTCTATTATGTATTATAGACTAGCATTTTGAGCAAGTATACGCGTATATGTGTTTTTTGGGAATGCTCTATAATTTAGAATCAGTCATAAGGCCTTTGGTGTCAGAATTTCATTCTGAATCTGTGCATATATACTCATCCAGAACTCCAGTGCATGAAAATATCATAATGAAGGCAACATGGCATGTCTTTTATATAATGATAGAAAAGACACGCAGTAAAATGGATCAGCATGTGGAATTGGGGCTTTCCGTGTTCTACTGTTTATTCTGTAACTATATAAAAGATGCATGAGGCTTCCTGTGGTAGAACAGCCTCTGTTTCGTGTTGGCCTTAAGGACATCCCCGAACTCTCTGAATGCAGCACAAGTGATAGATTAAGTAAGATAGGGTTAAACAAAAGCAAGCTTGGATGCACAAGTTGACCTGAATTACAAGGAACAAAACATTCAGAGCATGAGCAACCTACTAAGACATGGTCCATGGCCGATCTCCATCTCCCTAGGGCTTCTTGGCAGGTGATTCCAATAGCCCTCACTTGCTTGCAATAATTTCTCTGAATTTGGCACACACATGAAAATTCCTTTCTTTGTCTGTCTGCTGTCTGGGCGAGATGTAGTCTTCCTTAAGCTTCTCTTTACACCTAATGCCAAGCGTTAGTTGTTTTTTTGGTCTTGTTGCGGAGGCCTCTGCTGGGGAGAGGCTTCACTGTTGGTTGTCTAAATAAATTTGTTGACCAAAACCTCACCAAAACAGAAAATGAAATCTTACCTTGTAGAGGGTAGATAATAGGTGATTATCTAGCGAGGGAAGTCTTGTGTCTTGTGTCATGTTTAGATGCTGAAAAATTCACTAGAAATGGTGAGCAGCTGTGTTTTTGCTAGGCCAATAAGTTGTTTCAGCAACAATAATGAGTTTAGGCTGCTGAACCACACTTAAAATATTCTAAAACCGGTGCTGTTCTTAAAGTGCTGAGGGTTGCGGTACGTGGAGCGCAACTTGGCCTTGCTCAGTTTGTGTAGGCCGAACGGAATAAAGAATGTTGCCATCCATCATTTATTTAATAAAGAGCAAGCTCTTAAGCAAGGTAAAGTGTTTTTTCCCCTCCCCCTTGTCGCTAGGGTTGTATCCAGGTCTTGTAAGCACAGCAATGCTGAGAGCGAAGGAGTGTGTGTGGGGGATAGAGCACGAGAACATGACTGTACCTGCAGGCCTGTCTAGTGTATCCTCTCCTCACTCCACACTTCTGACAGCTAAGATAGCACCGAGTAATGAAGGGATTCCTGACTGGGCTTGGGAACAGCGTTACCTAAGGCAAACAACAAAGGGCTTTGTTAAGGGAGAAAAGCCCGCCGATGAGTTCGGGAAAGGGGAAGAGAGATAAAGTCCAACGACAGAGCGAGGCCACGGAGGAATGCTCTGGTACAGGTGTCGACTGGAATGCGTAGGATGTTTGACTTGGCGCTTCTGCTCGTGGGAGTGTGACCGAAGACCAGAGAAGTGTCCTACAGGCATCGTATTCTCACTCTCACTCCGCCAGCCTCTCCACTGCCCTGGGCTACTCAGGGCTCTTAGAGGAGCACTTGGGCTAATGTTTTTATTAGCCCAAAAAGCACAGCCCTCAAAGCCTCCTTACATGACCTTTAGAAGCCTTTCTTGCTACCCCCCGATTAACTTGTAGAATGTCTGGTCTTTGGCTCGCTTGGCGTTCTGCTTTGTTTGAGTGTTTTCTGACGGGCTGAATAAGGAAGAGATTGTTTAAAAGAACATTCATTGGTGTTGAATGTGCTTTATTTGTTGCAAATTGTTGAGCGTAAGTTCATTCGCATCTTATTAGAGTACAGTTGGCACCATTTGATTTCTAGGCAGTGACTTGTTGCATTAGAAGTACTACTAATAAGTCACAAACACTACAAGAAAGGCTTTTAGAGCCTAAAAAATTGAAAAATGAGTTTGAATTAAAACAGTTTGCATTAGAAATTCAGTCCCTTTGTACGTGTTTGCAAAAAAAAACACGTACCACCGGGTGGTGGTGGCCTAGTGGTAGGATACTTGCCTCTGGACCAAGAGGTCATGGGTTCGAATCCTACCTTCAGCACCA
>JBBPDC010000135.1:22576356-22597131 GCA_037974485.1 Hemigrammopetersius urotaenia
GAGAGACTGCCCCCTGTAGTTAAGGAATGGAAGTCGCTTTGGATAAAAGCGTCTGATAAATGCCATAAATGTAAATGTAAATGTAAACATTCAGTTTATCTGCACTTGGTAGTTAAAAGGGGTTGATACTGATTCAAATATTCCCAGCTTGAATGTATTTTTGTCCATGAAATTATCTTCTCTTTAAATATGGGATGCCGACATACTTATTTAGCACTCGGTTTGTGGTGACTAAAATGCTACTTTGGAATATGGACCACATCTTAAAGTAATGGTGAACTCGTATTAGCTTTAAGACAATACATGCAAGTCACTTGAGACTTCTTAGAACCTAGTTAGAACTACTTAGAACAAATCAAATGGTGCCAGACATACACTAATACAGTTTTTGCATTTAGATGATTATTTCTTCCTCAATAATTTGCATAACAATTTAGGGTCTGATGGGGGCTTTTTCAGCAAAGAACAAGACCTCAGTAACCCACAATATCAGAAATGCTAGGACAGATGACCTCTGATAAACAGCAGTGGTTCTGATGTTCATTTGTGGTCTGGAACTGAACAATGCAGCTTCTCTGGATGAAGAAATAAAATGGCAAAGATACGAGAGAGAGCAAGAAAAAAACAGGAAACCTTTTATTCTGATGGTTTGGTTTTGAATGAACAGCTAGATGTTATCTGCCATATGTGCTGGAAGCTGCCAATCTGGTCACCTGACCGCATATTCCACCACTAAGACTCAGGAATAAAGGTTTTATTTTGTTTTTTTCTTCGCCTAAAGTTTCTGCCCCTCATGCTGGGAGGCCACGGGAAGCCTGTGTCAGGTTGGATGGTTATTGTGAGGGCTCCAGCACAAAGCACTGGGGGTCTAGCAGCATCAGCAGGTGGTCTGTAGTAATGATGAACGTGTGCTGGAATTCTTCAGGGTGGGTTTGTGGAGCAAACCTCCCTTCATGAGGCTTCTGTGCTGTCCTATGGAAGCAGTCCTCTTTTGTTGCTGCTGTTTGTGCAAGGAGGAGGTTAGGAATGTCTCGCGATTCCTTACTGCACAAAGGTCTGCCCCACTGCTGCTCAGCCATTAGCCTCAAGCAGGTAATGATTAACAGGTACGGAATAATCGTAGCGAAGGACTTTCTCTTCGCCTTGTTAATGGTCTTCGTGCGAGACTCATTAGGGCAGGTTGCTCACAGCCAGCAGTTTTATTAAAAATGCTCCTGCATGTTATTGCAGCTTGATCTCTTCTTTAGCCTAGGGATTTCCAGTAGTATTTCAGGATATTTGTGGGGCTAGTTTTTAAGAACTGTAACTGCCAGACTGCTAGACAGTTGGAAGAGGTGCTGAACAATTACAGGGGACACCGGTTAATAGGATACTGCTTGGACGCGTCACCTAATGGTTGTGACAGCCAGTGTTCTGCAGGGGTGCTACCCGCTTCTTTGCCTGACAGGGCAACCAGCTTAAAACAGGAACCTGACACAAATTCCAAATTTCTGCATAATTAAAGCACTAAATTGCACACCATTCAGAGTGGTTTGATGTCAAATAGTGCATTGTTAAGAAATTTGTCAGCTCTTATTTCCTCTATGGGGCTTCTTTAGATGTCACAGAATGACGATTCTTGTTGTCATTTAGACCCACTTGGCTTGATGGTTCTTTAAAAAACTGAATCGAGTTGTTGCACTTCTGTGGTTTTTATTAACGAGCTGCATTTATGGCTATAGGGAGATGCTACTATGTCCGTACTCCTACTAACTGCCATTAGAGTAAACTCTTTAGTGCTGCCAGCGCTCTAAATAGGACAGTGGGTCTCACTAGCCTGGTACATTAGCGTCTGCACAAACACCTCTTTGTAAGAGAAGTCATGGGAAGTGATTTGTCCCCATGGGTTTATTCTCAGCGTGTTGCATCACTAGAGCTGCGTGTGTGTGGAAAGTGATTGGTGGGGGAGCTGGACTGAGGCGAAGCAGTCAGAAGGAGGATAGCTAGAAAGAAAGTGAAACTGGCAGCGAAAAGATAATTAGAGTTTGGTGGAGAAGACCAGCGGAGTGACAAAAGGCTGGAAATTACACCTGTTTGCCAGCTTCCGAGAATCTCTGGAGTTATTACATTTTTTAAAAATTTTAATTAAAATCTTGAAAGTGGTTCGCCTGCTTGGAATAATGATGAAGGTCTCCATATAAAAAACGACATGAAAGACAAAGGAGTGTTAGCAGCCTTCTGCCTGCATCCCCCCCCACCTCCCTCTCACTCTCTGTCTGACTGTATCTCTCTCTTTTCTTTCCAGAAGTGAGAAAATGCCAAATTTCTAAAACAGGCATGATTGAGTAAACCAAATGCTTATTTTATAGGCTATGCAAGTTTTTATAAAGGAGAACGAGTCATGGAGATTTTTGTACCTGTTGCGCTCTGGTTAATCATTGCATGCATAGTTTCATGCATAGTTGACTAATGATTTTTTGTCTTAAATGCAGCAAATACAGACAGCAAATATGTAGTCATGGACTTTATAGCCATGAGTAAAGATCTCCTTAAATATGATCATTATCAGTGGCATATTGACATTGTTCATCAGACTGAAAAAGGAAGTTCAAAGCATTAAACTGAAACTCCCCCTTTTTCAAATGGGAGCCCCTTCAGTCTAGAAGCCCACTCACTCATGTATCTCGTCAGGCTCACCTTGGCCTCTATTACTTTGACTCTACCTCTGACCAGCGTGAGAAGGGGATGTTGTGAGACACGGTCAGGCTCCTTCTGCGAGAAGGAAATACTTATTTGGTCATTGCGTTCCCGGGGCTTGAATGAGAAGTGAACCGG
The DNA here is from genome assembly GCA_037974485.1 of Hemigrammopetersius urotaenia. Classification (NCBI taxonomy): domain Eukaryota; kingdom Metazoa; phylum Chordata; class Actinopteri; order Characiformes; family Alestidae; genus Hemigrammopetersius; species Hemigrammopetersius urotaenia. The sequence continues at coordinate 22,579,171 of JBBPDC010000135.1, forward strand.
AAAACCCCTCAGATTCCAGACACAAAGGCTTGAACGGAGACCGAAGCACAAAGCTTTGTGGGATACAGCTTCCTTGAGGTCTGTGACAGCATTCCAACTCGGACTTAGTGTGAAAGAGTGCACAGCTGCCGTGGCCAGTGTGGCTAATCAGAAACCACTCAAGGCCATGGGCCAAAAGTTTGCCGATCCCCTGGGAAGGAATTTGTTCCCCCTGTTTAGTTTTGGTTATCGGTCAATGGCTTAATCCATAGACTTTTGCTGCTGGGAAGGAAAAAAAAACTGTACTGTGTGCACTACTGATTATTCTGAAACAACTGTTTTTCTTTTTCTTCCATGTCTGTTGAAATAAAACATGACAGAAAATCTTTAGACTACAAGCTTGAAATGTACTTTTCCAGTTTTCCTTCAAAAACTCTGCACTTTGATTTTCATTTGAGTTCTGTCTTTATCATCAGGGCCCAGTGAAGTCAAGTTTTGTTTGAGTGGTAGCATATGACGTCAGTTAAAGCACTGATTAAACTGCCATAATTGTCTGTTTATCAAAGACTTGAACTATACAGAGGAGAGTAAAATGAAATGCCTTTGTTAGAAAGTAATAGTTTATGGTGAGTTATATAGTATGTTGGTCATTTTTCCAGACTACTATATTGTCACATTTGAAAACCTGTATTCTAAATATTATTTAAAATTACCATTCACTCCTCACTCCGTATGGTCCAGAAATAGAACCTAAGCTGCAAAGCCAGGCCGTTTTCACGTCATTGTTTTTCTGATGTTATTAAAACCACATAATTGGCTTCCATTAGTTTAGACACACCCATCTACACTGGAGATATTCAGAGTATTTCAGCCTGATATTGGAATGAGGCAGAGAACAGGAGAATCAGTCAAAATAGAGCTTGCTTAAGAGCACAGTACAGTAGTCCCCCACTTATAGTGTAAACCCTAAATATGCCCCCAAATATGCTCCCAGAAAACTTTCATTTCATTGTAATCTCAGTTTAATGCATTACCCTTAAAGAAAATGTAAAGGCAAACTTGTACAGTGTGCAATATGTAACAGAACTGAACATCTGTGCTGTGAAGTGCAGTGTACTGGTTTGCTGGTTAACCTCTAAATGACAGATTAACTTAAATGACAGATAGCCAGTGAGATACAGTGAGGTAGAGTTACAGTTACAGTTGTGGTGTCGTGTTCTGCTTAAACAGTCTGATGGCCTGAGGATAGAAGTCGCTCCTGAGCCTCTCTGATCTAGTGGGCTTTCCAAAGCCAGGGTCAATCTTTGTAGTCCCTCTGAACCATTTGTAACATATTTAACATATATAAATTTCGCTATGTTGTAAGAACCAGTAAAGTAATCAATGACCGGTCCTCTTTCACAATTCTCTTGCTTAGTGAGCTGGTTCTTCACGGTGGGTGGTTGGCTGTTAGGTAGTGGCCTCTTTAGTATGATGAGATGTCCACGGCTTCCAAGGGCATAAAAGATGGCTAGTGCATAAGAACAATAGCACAAGATAGCAGAGTAAGGGTAATTTAATTTTCACCAGCGAGGCCGTAAAAAGACAGAATGCCAGTGTGTGGTCTGTTGGAGGTTTAGCTGGTGTTGGTAAATGTTTAAACTGAGGCTGCAGTGGTGGTCTTTTGCAGGTACTTGATAGGATGGCCCTGGTATGACATTCACCCAGAACAAGCAGTGTCACAGTGAAAAGCAAATTGTTGGAATTTTAAAGTCCACAGTTAGGCTCAGTTTTACATTTTATAATTTACAACTGCCTTCTCTAGATGGACACAAACGTATTTAACACTGGCAAGCAGTGCATACAAAACTTCCCACAAGAAGTCTAAACTGCTGCTGCTTTTGTTCATTGTTGATGTTGGAAGTATTTTATTTAACAAAGGAGAGCTGCATGAAATCAGAATAGTTCTTCTGTCTCTTCAAGGTTGAAATCCTCTGCTTTTATAAATCTTTCAATTTTGAATAAAAATTTTATACCCCTTTCCAGGATCATACCTCTTGTCAGTTCCAGGCCATGAACTGCCAAGCTTAATTGAAAACAGCTGTTTCAAATGCAGCTGTAGGATTTTAGCATGTTCCAGCGCAGCCAGAGTCAATATACTTTTGGTATTACGTAAGGTTTAGGTCAACACTAGCTGCACATGAATGAATTGTTTGAAATAAGGATGGGAGGATTAGGCTTTAATGGACACAGCACTGTTCTCGATCTGTGAGGGCAGACTTGTTGAATCCTCTGCTCCGCGTTCAGCTTTTGTACTCGTGTTAAGTGTGTGTCAGCGTGTCCTATCTGCTGGACGTGAGCTTTTCCAGATTTTCATATCTGCAGGATGTTGATGTCGTTGGCTGGTAGGGGGTCCTATGCTCCCGGAGACGGTTGCAGAGGGATGTGAGCTTCTCGTGCCTCTTTCTTGTCTAGATTGCTTCCTCCGGTCCCTGATGCATTGTGTCCTGGTTTCCCCTCTGAGGACTTTAGTCAGTGAGCCCTCAGAGGTCTTGCAGAAAGTAACTGTCAGCTTGGCTAACTATGAAGCCACTCCATTCACAGAAATGGGATTTTTTTTCTAATGTGAGATAACTGTTGGTCTCTGTGTAAAACTAATCACTAAATATTGGTGCTCTAACATAACAGGTGGAGCTAGAGCAGTTAGTGCTGCGTGGAATTGATAAAATCCGTATTTTCTAATAAGGTGCCGATACATTCAGCCCATTTGATTCAATTCAGGATACTGGGTTTCCAGATTCAGTATTGGCATGATATTTTATACAAAACTGAGAAATATTATGACTGTATCCACATTGTTACATAATCTGCCAATGAGACGCAATGAAGTTGAAAGGGTACTATAACTTCACTCTGCTGGAAAGGGCTGTTGATTGGTGTTGGTTGTTCAAGCTATGCAGTTGCATCAGATATAGAGTGTGTCCGAAACCGTGCACTTGCGCACTTTTAGTGCGCTATTTTAGGGCGTAGTGCGCTGACACTGAAAACCAAGCTAAAACTCAGTGCACTGAAAGTACCCAGATGCTGCACTAAAATCGGCCAGAACAGAACGATGCACACTATGCGCAATAAACGGGCGCCATTTTGACCACGTACTGATGTACACTGCGGTAAAACCGACAGATATTTTGGCGGGCTGTAGAATCGCGAGCAAATGTTAGTCCGTCATTTCCGCTAAGTGCAAAACTTTAGTGTTCCGTTAAGGACAGCACTGACCCACAGCAGTGCGCACTACGCACTAAATCTCAGTGCACTGACGGTAGTGAGCAATTTTGGACACACCCATAATAATCAACAGAGTGTCCATTTTTTTCACAATGCTCAGTCACACATTACAATGTTTCAATGCACTGTTACCCCTGAAACCTTTCCTATATGTCCTGGCATTAGCATCAGACAAACTGATTTGTATTCTGTATACGTACTCAATACCAGTATAGCTGTATATATATATATATGTACTTAAATGTTGTGGTGACCAGATCTCCTGATCCATGCTGACCTTGCTGTTAGTCCATTACCCTCAGTTGTATCTCTCTGTCAGCCTGTGATACATTGTTTCTCATTGTGTGTATGTGTGCTGCACTGTTCCCATAGTCCTCTATGCCACTGAGCTTGGCCCAGCATACCTGTAATTACGCTGGAATCTAGGCTGTAAAACCACCAGTGTAATAACCACCAGGTGCAGCACTGAGGCCTCCACAGCAGCAACCTGACCCACTTCAGCTAAACTCCACCCATAACCCTTCAATTCCACCCAGAGCCAGAGGAAACTGTTATGTCCATACCTGCTTAGATGGACTGATAAGCTTTATCAGCCTGTACAGAACTGTACTCCTTCTCCCGCCCTGTCGGTGGGTCTAGACTCTCTTTCCTCTTTTATTCTAACTATTAAACCTACATGTCAATTCCATAGTAGTTACTAGTTCTCTCGTTATTGATCGACTTAGTAAATAAGTAATTTGTAAATAGTTTATGAAGGCAGATTTTGATTATTATTCATGATTAAAGTATTGACAAATTGCATCAAAGCATCAAAATAACACCGTGTGTAAGATAGACCCTTAGAGAACCCTTAGTTTGCCATGAAAATCTTATCACTGCAGATCATCCTACTATACTGAGTAACAGGTAATATTTACAGAGCAGTGATTCTATAGCTGCGTTCCAAAAGCTAGACTGCGGTGCAGATGCAGGATTTGTGGACCTTGAAGGCTTTTCCAATCAGAAGGATTATTACAATGCCTATAGATGAAAGAAGCTACTACATGTTGTATAAAGAGTCCAGTACCATATACAATAAAATAAAGAGTATAGTATTTCTTGACTTTTATCTGAGGTATGAGTTTGAGTATTTCGAGTGTAACTTTCTTGACAATATTTAACTACAAATTTATGTTTTCCCTCTCATGTTACATCATTCCCATAAATGTTTTGCTTGCCAGCTTGCAGACATTCACATCATTCACTATTTGCTCTATCTACGCTTTTCGGAGGACCTGACATGCAGCCTTGGCAGAATGTTCTGCTTTGCATTATGTAACACAAACAAAGACCCTTTATAAGAGAGCAACCCGGGGACCCACCTGCAGCCTATCTAACAGAAGACTTATAAAATCAGAGCCCTATCAAATCTATCATCTGCAGTACATTGTGGACAGAGTGGTGACGATGTGTGCATAGTAGATCAATTTACAGCTGTATTACAGTGTTTCATGTTACCATGTGAAATGTTGCCTTTATTGTTCTGTGTATGCTGATATTTTTTATGTGAAATGTGTGACACACACAGAATTAAGACAGATGAAATTACATGCTATGTTCTTTAGATATCAAATAAATGCAAGGGCTGCTGTGAGACATGGCCTTAATAATGGAGACAAGTAGAAGAAATAGCAAAAATAGCTGCTTTTTTGCACAGATCCTAATGAATTTAGGGGTCCATATAGGGGAAATTGAAAGGTATATTGAGTTAGTGTTCTCAGATCAACATTTTATACACTTATTATAATGTTCCAGTGAAAGTACGTTACAGATCAGGGTTAAACGGAACTGATGGCAGTGCAGATTCTTCAGTAGCATGTCTCTGTCTTTCAGAGGAATGTGCAGGTCTGCTCTGCTGCTTTGCTCCATTCCTGTCTGCTCTACTGTTGTGCAGCAGCTTTACTGAGCCAAGAGATTTGTCTGGCTCGAAATCACCCAGCAATCCTGTTGTTTTAACTAACAATGGCAAGGAAGTGCTGGCTTTCAGAGGCAAACATAGATATCTGGCTCAGGGCATCTCAAAGACTTTGACTCTCTCTCTCACACACACACACACACACACACAGGCAGAAGACTTTTATTTATTTTTTACAAATGACACTATTCTGATAATCTTCCCTTGACCCTTCCTCTACTCTCTCTCTCTCTTTGTTTTCTTACCCACACAGACCTACAGATGAGCACAGTGGGAATTAGTGCCTACTGTGTAGAGCTGTCAGTGTGTGTTGAACAGCAGTGTGTGGAGAGGAAGGCACTCATTACTACCCTGTTATTATGGAGTGGAACATGTGGGAATGGTGTAGACTAGAAGTACAACAGACTTTGTGCTGAAGATGGCCTTTGAACTGAGCTAGTTGCTCACTGCTTCCTGGCTGCTGTTCATTTGTAGCATGGTTTGCGTTCAGGCATACATTATATTTAAAGGACCCAGTTTGTAGAAAAACAAATTATTCAGTCTTTTTTAGTAACCCCCTGCTTTTTGCTGGGTTACGTTTCATGAGCACCCACGTATATTGTAAAACTTGTTGTGTTTTGGTAAAAGAAATGCCTAAAATGTCTATTTTTATAGTGTAAATCCTAAATATGACCACAGATATGCTCCCAAAACACTTTCTTATCTTTTTAAATGTAGTTTAATGCATTACCCTTAAAGAAATTCTGTATTCCCCGCCGAGATATGCAACTCAGAAGGTTGCAGGACAAAAGTATTGGGACGCTGCGGCGAGGTGAGCGGTTTTCGGAGAATAAAACCTGAACTACTTGGGCTAAAAATACAAACTAGAACTCATTGGAAAGGTCTCATCTTCAATTGTGGAGTTTGAAGTGCCTCAGTGCTTTCCCCGCCAAGTTATGCAACTCAGAAGGTCAAAAGTATTGGGACACCGCGGCGAGGTGAACGGGTCCCCTTGTGTGAAGACATCCAGAAAAAATCTATTTATTGCCATAAAAAAGCATGAAAAGGCGGACTGCTGATTCGCATAAAACTGTGGGGATTACTGTGTATAAGTACTGCTGCAAAATGTCCTCTTCACTCCGAAACGAAGCTGCAGAAATAGCCTGTTTTTTGTGACATCGCAAAGACCAGTACATTTAAATTTGCCCACTTGTTCAACTGTCAACTCTATAGCTCTATAGCTCTATACCAAAAACACCCTAAATTCAATGGTTCCAAAAAAATTACAAGTGGTCCTCAGATGATGGTTAATGGTTAATGGTGTGTAAAGCAATGGCGATTAGACAGTATATAACTAGTACATATTAGGGATGCACAATGATATGATGAAATCATATTGGTATGCTTAATATTAGAGTGCTTAAATAAATTATTGGGATCAGCAACGTTTGGATTTGACCAGTATGACATACCGTAATGCTTGGCAATGTATTCATTGTTTTGTTGGGGGAGTAGAACATTTGGGCAAGGTCCTCATTTCTACATTTTTCAAATGTTTCTGTATCTCTACCAGCTGATGTGTACATTTAGAACACTGGATATTAATAATTACTGGCAATAATTACTCTAGGATTCTATAGAGTCAAGATTAATGAAGGATTTTCTATTTTAAACACATCAGCAGTTGCTTAGCATCTTGCTTAGGTCATAGGAAATTCACTGACCTGCGGAGGACGGAGGGACTGAAAGGAAAAGGGGCAAAGAGATAATAAAATGAGGCAGCAGGAATAAGGGAACAGGGCCAACGCTTGTGCTTTGAGTTCAGGCTTGTATTATCTGTACTAGGATGAAGTCATCGGGAGAGCAGAGGGAGGCCCCATTGACCGACTGTTTTCTCCAGCGTATTTTGGCTTTCTTTACTTGGCTCTGGGACAGCTGGGAAGGAAGTGGGTTTTACAGGTGGGATATATTCCCTTATCTCTTCCCCTCTTTTCCCCACAGGGACGTCAAAGAGGACTCGATCTTGCAGTGTTTTTATAGACACACAGGCCACACGCCGACAGACTTGACTGTGGAACACACACACATTCACTCTCTCTCTCTCTCTCTCTCTCTCTCTCTCTCTCTCTCTCTCTCTCTCTCTCACACACACAGAGCTCCGGCAGATGTGTTTATTATTTCAGATGCAGAAGGTGACCGCACGGAACCGTGCCGGCTATCATATTTCCTGCTTTGTGTCTCCTCAATAAAGAATTTGAGGAAAGTGTTGAGCGTATCGAATAGCTGCCGCAAGCAGGCCCCCAGCGTTTCCACATGGAAGCAAACCATCCAGAAGACAGTAGCCCAAGGGGGACCGTCCTCCTTCAAAGGCTCGCTGTCAGAGATTCTCTTATACTTACTACAGTCCTGCATCTTTCAGAGCTAAAATTTAAGCCTTTGTTCACGCATGTTTCTGTCAGCATGTGTGCAGCAATATGGCTGTTTCAGCTGTTTCGGAGGAAGAGAAATATCTCGTGCTGAACTTTGTTGGAGGGCCTGCAGTGTCTGCACTGATAGGCACTTTTAAGAGGCAAAATCATAAATCTGAACCAGAGGGGAAAAAAGTGGTGCACTCATGGGACCACTTTAGGCTAGAGAGATTGGAGCAGAGATGGAGGCTGAGAGAGAAAGACTTTGGTCCAAACACTTGTCAAGGCCCCTCTTGTATGCTCCTCTCAGAGCTATTCAATAGAGGGGTAGAAAGGCTTCACAATCTCTTGTTGCTCTTGTTGTTTAATTACATGATATTGGTCTTTATATAAATATATAAATTAGCCCTCCTGTACTATTACTTTTGAGATATTTCAGTGTAGTTTAGTTAGTTATCTTGGTACTTATCATCAATATAATTGGTAGCTTGGAATTTGTAAATTATACTCAAGAGACTATAAAAGATAGGGTTCCAAAAGTACATTATTTTACGTCTTTCTAGGCATTTGGCCAATATTCAAAGATCTATTCTTTACTGTCCTGATACAGGAGATAAAGTGCATGTACATGCATTGATCGGGATGATGAGGAGTTCATAATGTTATGTCTGCTTTGCTAGTGCTCTACAAATATTTACATTTATGGTGTATTTTGATAAAGTTTGGTGACTTCCTTAGCTTTCCCAGACTAAACAGTGGTTGGGTAGTGTAACTAGCCATTACATTTCTGCCCCTTATGTATGTTTCTCAACCTTTCTGTTGCCTGTTGTGAAACGTTTGTGAGCGCTGCCGAGGCAAAGCTTAACAATAAAACCGTTAAGTATGGGTTTACGAAGTGTGGGGCGAGTGGAAATCCAGTTGGAATGCTTTGGAATTCCCCCTGATATCTGTGAGCTCTGGGTCAGGTAGATACAGGTCGCTCCACACTGATGTTATGGATGTCCATGCTTGTGTGAGTGTGTGTGTGTGTGTACCCAGGGTAGTGGACATGGCTGTGTGGGTCACGTCCAGGGCAGGTGAGCGCATGCCATTCTATAAATTCCTTTTCCTTAAATGTAAATTTAAATAAGCTCTTGTCTTTTTTAGAGGTAAGTCACACAAAGGACAAATGACTCAATATGGAGCGAAATTTCAGTTTGCATTGATCTATAATCCCAATGTCATACATCGCCTGCCTTTGGTTTTTCTTATTGCTTCTCTTCATAAGTGTTCATGTTCAGCGGCACTCTCTCAGCCTGCTTTTTCACAAGCCATCTGTACGCCAGCTCTTTCCTCCCATTTCCTTTGCACCTCTTTCCCTCTCTCTGGCCTTTTTGTTCTCAAAGAGGCAGGGAGAATGCGCCGGTTGCATGGTCACAATGTGAGACAGACAGCCAGGCTGAAGGACCACAGGTTGACCTCATGGGGGAGGGGTGTGAGGGACTGGACAGCAGGGCAGGAGGGACATTTTTCACAGCTTCCATGCCTAGACTGTTCAGAGTGCAGCTGCACAGTGTCAGTCATGAGCAGGTGTTCACACTGGTGTGTCAGGGTATATCTACTTTTCAGATGTACCTAAATAATTCCATATTTCCATATTTTATTTTTAAGTCAAATGACACCAGCTGATTTAAACATATGCTAATATCCAGTGTTCAGCAGTTGCTACCGAGTATAAAGATAACATGAGTATGATCTATGACACCTTTTTTAACTAACCTGTTTAATTCTGCACTAAGATGTCTGGTAACTCCAGTGAGTGCATGATTCTCGCTTGCAGTGAGAGCTAAATGGGTTAATTAGATGCTCTTTTTGTCCATGGGGCATCTTTTAAAGCGCCTGGAGCATTTGCCTGTGGGTATATGTATGCAGTTTCCCTCTAAAGCCCACTTCTCCCCTGTCGAACCCCCGACTCCATCCTCCTCCCTCCTGCGTTCTCTCCTCACTTGGCCATGTCTGCACAGATTGAAATAGATGGCAGAATGCTGCTGGAATCTTGATCAGGGCGTATTTACATGGAGACAATAGAGCAAGTTCAAGTGATCTCCCCTTTCACTTACCCAGCTCCCCCTCCCTCTTTCCTGTCCCTCTATCTCTGCCTGTCCCCCATGTCTTTACTCTTTTTAGCTGTGATCTCTGCCAGAGCATTGATGCCCTGCTAGAGAAAAGAATAATTGACTCAGGTCTTGAGCTGCAACCTCTTCTCTACAGTAGAGTGCTCTGAGCAGGGGCCCGGACTTCATATCTGCTCTGGAGGACCAGGCTGCTCTCAATGCCCACACATAATCAACTCCTCCTCTCTCTCTCCCTTCGTCTGTTCATCCCTCCATTCATTCAGGCCAGGCTTGCCATGGCCCACTCCATCTGTTCCCATGCAGGGTGTTATTCAAATGAAAAATGATCTTTCTAAATGGGCTGTCTTACATGCCCCCTGACTAAACGCCACCATCATGCAGCAGCACATCGCGCTGCTTCTCTCAAGCGAATGCAGTTAGTTTACACTCGCCGGATTACTCGCAGTCACTCACAGGTGTTGTGGTTTGGATTTGCTTGCTTTAGCCCGCCTCGACCCATGACAAAAAAAAAAATAGATCAGATCAGATATTCCTCATTGGTCACTTGGGCTGGTCTGTTTGAAAACATGGTTCCTTTCAAAAGGACAGCTTTATACTGCACTTAGGTTTCAGTTGATGTTTCCCCTTTGTTTAAAAAGGCTGAGCTCAGAGATGGGATGGGATGATACTAAGAGCCATGATCTAGGGTAACATAGGGTAAAGTGTGGGAGTAGTTTCTCAAAATCTCAGCACCGCTGGAAAATCTGTGCTGCGTAAAATACTGGAACTGAAACCGATTCTTCCACTGGGCTTCATTATATTACTACATTATTCATTTTTCACTACATTATTTTGTTGTTTAGAGTGTGACGAAACAGCATTTTAAGCCAAACCCTTAGAAGTATTCATGGCTGCATGAAATAGCTATAAATGTGAGGCTGTTGGATATCACAGTGATGAATTAAGATTGAAGTAGTTGCTCTCATAGGATGTGGCACCAAACTCTTTTTTTTTAAACTCCCGTTTTAGTAAAAATACCTCTAACAAAAATGACAAAAACATCATTCACTAATGCACAAAATAACGATATAACAGTTTTTCCTGAAAGCACTGTTTTTGTGCACTGTGTGACTGAACTGCTTTATGTATTAAAGCTACAACTGCAATATTAGTATTTACTGCAGTTTTAATATTAGTATTTAATTCATATCTGTTTCATTCTTTAGAAACCTTTTTTATGGTGTGGCAAGTTTGTTGCAACACTAACCATTCACACTTCACACATTTTTCACACATCTGTACCAGCAGTTTTACTGGCTGGTATTTCAGGACAGTAGTTTCTGAGGTGTGCACCTCTGTGTTTTGTACCTTTGCCTTCATTAGTAGACAAAGAGATATTTAATTAGGTTGTGAATACTGCCTTGTTTTGTCATTTATGTGGTGCAGACTCAAACCTCATAAACAGACTATAAATGTAACTGTAACTCATTGTCTTAATAGTTAATTAATTGTGGGACTGTGAATGAATTACATGCATAATGTGGTGGAGAAACAAGCTCTTGACTTTAAAGGGTTAACGCCTACACACTTTTTCACAAAGCCTCTTGAAAGTCAACTGCAACTCTAATCTTACTTGACTCTATGAGCTGTCAGCAGGACGGCGGCTTTGCTGGGCTGTTCCGGGTCCCGCTGGATGAGGGAGTGACAGTGCTGGGAGCTGCCGGTGGCAGGCTAGGGGCAGGCGGAGATTAGCGCTGCCCCCCTCCTGGCACTGGAACCCCAAGTTCACTAAAGGAGGAGGGTTGTGTGACAGGATTAAGGAGAAGAGAACTGTGGTGCCTCAGAATAATCAACGTATTGTTGTGGCCCGTTCATCAAAGCGTAAAAGCGAGTTTTGCTGGGCTGTGGGAGAGGGAGCACAGCAGTAGCACAATCCTTTCCTGTTCTCTGTCCTGCAGCTCCAACACCCTGTGCTGCTTAGCCAGGAGCAGAGAGTGGGCAGGACAAACAAGGCTTGCTTTCTGCTGAGCTATTCAGAATGGGTGTAGAGCCACTAAAGTATAACACACTTAAAACTTTAAAGCAGCAAAGACAGGCATACTAACACCCTTTCACTCACACATACCCGCACACACTGTTCTATTCCACCCTGTTACGTGCTGCCAGGCATGACGTTCCTGGAAACGGGTTGTCAGTATGACTTGTCCAGTTGACTCTGATCCGTAATGGGGTCAGCCGGACCCGGCTCCAGGGCTCTGGAGCTGGAACGCGGCTCTTCCGGGAGGGACTGTGGATTAATTTGGGGAAGATAATGGGGCCCAGAGAGCCCCTCTTTCCTTCCAGAATTCTCTGGGTCAAAAAGATGAGGCCACATGTCTGCTGATTATTCATGGAGATTTCCTCTTTAATGGGGTGAAGCTATTCCACTCCAGATCACGGCCCAAAAGTCACATTGCCCAGAATCGTCTTTGTCAATGTTTTGCCTTGTTACTTTGCATGCCTGGAATATTTGACAGTGACTGTGGTGCCTACAGTTAAAAGAAATTAAGCCTGTTTGACCTTTTTGTCTCAAGCCGACGAAGTGGCTTGTATTAGTGTATTTAAATATGCTGTTCTTTTTGCAGAATGGGATTTCTCAGAGCCATTTTACTAAACCCAACATGCTTGTGTCCAAAGGGGACAAAACTGGAGTCACAGAATGTATCGTCAGTGGGATAAAAATGGTTAAAGAAGAATCTTGTCAAAAGGGCTGTCATACTTGGGAAGACATTGTTTGATTTTTTTTTCTTGCTGTTATGATTTTGCTGCAAACTGTTCTCTGCTAATCTCCTTCCCCATAAATTGTGATGCTTTCTGTTGGTTATTTCAGATTTACTGGCTTTCAAGATACTATGTATCAGGGTGAAGCCTCAGAAAGAATGAAATTCTTTCATCTTAAAACATAACCGAATTGCAGCAGTGCCAGATAAGGTGGCCCTCGGTCTATGGTTTTCAGTCACGTCTACCTGCCTCTTTCCCCATTGAGAGAGCACTCTCGGCTAATAAAGACTGGCTTAGCCCTGTGTACAGAGAGGGGCTGTAAATGCCTGCATGCACAAACAGCCGGGCCTTTGATGTGAAAGCCGCACTGTTGCTCAACGTTTGGTGTGTGAACACGGACAGAGTAGTACACACAGCAGTGGAGCACTTAGCCTGGTGCCTCTCTCCCTTAGCTGGGCTTTCCGCTGGCTTTGGCCTGTGCCGGGTCCGGCTTCATCTGGGAATGCCATTAGGATGCCTCACAAATGTCGCTCTGTTTGTGTTTGTTTAACCCGCATTTGAGAGATTCCTCGAGGTTGAGTCTGTCTGAGGGAGCTGACACGGTGCAGTGGTCTGACACGTTTCATTGAGAAGCATGTGCAAATTTGACACAAATATAATTTCTGTTTGCCGAGCTGATGGTGAACTCAAGGATTTAGTCATTCTTGGAGAGAATGTTTGACCAGCGGGGTTCATATTTTCATTGGCTTTTACTGCCACTCTCAGGAACGTAATCCTGATAAGCCGCTAGACATTAGGATTAGATTTAGACATCATTTTTCTAATGATGCGAAAAAAAAGGGCTAGTCAACTAAGGACATGCAGAATTAAATACCCTGTACTGACTACACTGACCAGTACAATACAATGAAATCCAACATGTAATGTGCTCAGAAGCTCATATTTGTGTTCAGTGTAGGCCTGGCACCTGCTGTTTGCTCTTTTCTGTGTCCTTCTTTCTTACATCTGCGCAAGTTACACCATTAAAGCCGCCTCTTGGTAAATATCAACTTTTTGTCTCCTCTTGGTTCACCTCCAGCTGTGTTTTCTCTGGACTCCCCCAGGGGAGCTGGGGACAAAGGATTCCAAGTGACACTCACCCTTCCCCCTTAACTGCTGAGCAAGGTGGAGGTGGGAGGGGGACAATGCCTCTTGCTCTGTGGTCCTCACTGTTCTGCCAAAGGACTGTACAGCTACAGTTACAGCAGCTCACCAAGACTTACCAGTTTAGCAAATGTCTTCCCACAGTACATCCTGGGAATGCAGCCAATGTGATTGCAATTAGAGTTGCACAAAGTTCAATTATTTTTCAATACAGCAATTTGGCAAACAATTTGTTGTTTGTTTTGCCTGCATTTGAGTGTTATGTATTGCTAGATGTTGAATGAAAAGACATGCAGATTAAGCTCTGGATTCAATCCAAAGAAAATTTAATGTTCAGACAGAGATGTTTTTTAAATTTATTTCCCCATAGTTTTGTTTGATATCAGGCATTGTGATGCTACACTTGAAATCAGTATCAAAATTCTGCTATTCTGACTGCCCTGCTTGCTGTATACTCCTATATTTTGTGAATGTACAGCATATACAACAGAGCATCGGTGCACTTTTATGCTTTGAGTCAAATTTTTGCCTCTTGCCTGCAATGACATGGCAATTTTTTAGCGTGTGTAAAATACAGCCCTGTACATTCCGGTGTGAAAACAAAAGTGTCATGGAAATAATGTTTTGTTTTTGCTTAGTGATGCATACTGAATGCATAGTGATACAAATAATAGAAATTTGATGTGTGCTTGCTTAGGTGATCTCACTTTTCATGAGGAATACAGCTATACTGTCAGTACCATTTTGAATGCTTGGGCATGCTGTGTGTATTAGCTGCAGTATCGTGAAGGCCAGGCCAATTTTCAGTAACTATTAACTTCCAGCTCATGCGGTAAGTGCTCAAGCTAGGTCTAGGGGCTTTATTTTTCATATTATATGTAATCAACCTTGAAGAAGCCAGCTCTTTCCTCCCTTTGAGGGGACAGAGGTGAATTTTACTTGGCTGGAAGATGCAGTTGCGCTAGGATTTATGGACATTGCAATTCACGAGTGGGCTGGATATGAGTGACTTTTATTTTGGGCTAATAAATGACATTATTATTGCCTGATATGGACTGTGGTTGTGGTTTTGGAAAGATGGTTCAAGAGACAAAAGAATGGGGGTGAGAAAAGGACGAGAAAGAGTGCGATAGGGACAAGAAACGCCTTTGAATCCTCCTCATGTATTTATCTGCACATCATCAAAGCACCTGATGTATTGGAGCTCACCTCTTCTAATCTCTGGTTAAACTACTCAAAAGAAAGACATCAGTCCCTTCCTCTTGACATGTGAGCTTTGGGAAGAGACTATTGAGAGAACTCTCATCTATGCTGTGTCAAAGCTTGACAGATGGGCCAAAAAAAAAACTTCTCAGCCTTGTACTGTTCGATCCTCTGCTGTTAAAAGCTTTCTTTCAGAGAGGCTCCTCGGAGGCTGCCATGACAGTGACTCTGAGATGAGTGCCCTTATCAGTTTGCAGTAATCTGATTACTCTGACATCTGCAGGACAAAAAGATCGCTGCTCCTGCAAAATGGCGCTTCCAGAAGCCTGGAAAAAACCCCAGTGAAAGAGAACAATATTATTCTTCTAAGTGGACATAAAAGTAAATTGATTGTTCCCTGGAATACAAGTTTTCCATAGATATTTGTACGGCCTCAAATGGAGACATAAGCAAGATCCCTTTATTCAATTTTCCTAAAAACGTGACTAGACTGAAAACCAAGGGTTTGCATTAATATGCAGATGCACTAAGCAGCACCTTTTCTTTCCAAGAAATTGGCACTTAAGTAATGAAATGTCTGCAGCTGACGAGGGTAAATTGGGCTTAGAGAAACGTGAGGAGAAAGTATGAGGTTAAGCTGGGGTTTTATCCAACTTAACAGCTCAGACAGATGACCATTTAACATAGTAAAATATTGAGCGTGTTACCCTTCAATATCAACAGATGGAAGTACAAGCTTATTGATGAATTGATGGGTGTTTGATTTCATTGCTTTGTAGCTGATGTGTCTTTTCTCATACATGCCACTTGGCAACAAGCTATAGCAGCGTTGTTCCCCAGTCAGGCCCCACCTTGAACAAATCACAGTCCTCTGTAGGTGTGGTGGTGTTTGCGGGACTTTGCTTCGCTCCATTACCGCTGACCTCTGAGTTCACCTTTCGACCTTTCAACTCCACCCAGGTATTGTCTTCGTCCTACCAGGAAGGGGGAAAGCTCCTTTGAAATGAACACCCTTTAATGTCTTGTCAGGACCTGGACATAATAGAACCTCTTCCTCAACTCGGCATTTGTCTGTAGATCACTTTTTATTTTTTTACTGCAGGGCAGATGGTCGTCGAGGCTGTTGTTATTCTAAACAGCCCAGTTCTAATGTGCTAAAGCACCAGTTAGCAAGGAAATATAAAGAATCCATTTAGTAGGGTATTCAGGCGCTCTGTTTACTTTCAGATATGTCTGGCCTTCTTTTCCTTCTTTTCCTTCTTTTCCATTCTTGTTTTGTGTAATTATTTAATGTTGGTCCAAACATAGCCTGACAAAATTCTGTCCAAAACCTGATCTGACTCGAATGCAACAAATCACTAAGCCAAAGGTGACCAGAGCCTGCCAAACCCGGAGTTGAGGATCTCCAAACGAGGCAGAATAAATCACATTCCCAAAGAGTGAAACAATTCCTCAGTGAATCATTCCCCGTGACCGTTATGGATAAGTTCTCTTTGCGACAAAGTTAAGCCTAGCCAGCAACAAGCCTTTACTGAAAGACCATAATTTAAAATGCCTGATTGTCAGCTATAAAAAGCGAAGTTTAAATGTTACTGTAATTTATGAATTTATTACTTATTTATTCTTTGGTCTATGCCTTTAAAGCATCTCTAAAGTGTTTACCAGTTGGCAAGTGTTTACTGTGGATACATTTTATATGATCTCCTGTTCTCGTACTGCCTCTGTGAACTTCAGTGGACATTCCTGTTAACAACACAACTCCAGTCAGAGGAAAAAGAAAGTTGAGAGAAAAACTACAGCAGGGGTTAATCCTGCTGAATGGAGGACCCTCTGTGGGGAGCCTAGAGGGCCTGGTTACAAAGTGTAGGCTCAGGAAAGGGTTATTCTGCACTTTAAAAAGGATCTTTGGAAAAGATGTTAGGTTTTGTACAGGTTCCTCACCAGTCTGACTCTTATGAGGTATTCGAGCCGCCACACTCCAGATTACTGGTTCGTTTTAGAGCTGTTGATGTAGAACCTTTAAATTATGTCGAAGTCCTTTACATTTGCTCATTTGCACGTTGTGTTTACAAAAAAAACCCTTTAAAAGAACCATGCACTGAAGGTTCCAAACATGATTCTTGTTCCTCTATAGCATCATTCCAAAGAACTCTTTTTGGCACCTTTATTTTTAAGAATGTAAACAAAGAATAGAGTTATTTTGGCTTTTACTGACATGGGTTTTAAGTCCCTGCCTAACTAGCATGTCTGGAACCTTTTTGTAGTAGGTTCAAACAGAGTTAGCTAAATGGAGTTGGGGTGGTGCTGAGGGTGGGGGCGTCTGCATTAATTGGTACCTGCATCCCGAAAGGCTTTGCAGAATGTTATGGTGTGGACACAGGTGTTTTGAGGAAATATTGAGAGAAAAATGGAAGGAAGACAAAAGAGTGGTGATTTAAAGGAGAAACGTCTGAGCTCTGAAAGAGAAGTGGTGAGGGAATGCCGCACTGTGGTTTAGGGTGTGTATCAGAGATTCCCTCCCCCACATCTACCTTCCCCTAACACCCCACCACACACACACACATGCGCGCACACACACACACACACACACACACACACACACACACACACACACACTTCTTTCTATCTTTCTCCCTCATACCTGTTCCAATGGACATGCTCTATGCAAAAGCAAGCGTCTGTTCTTCAAAAGAAGAAGATTAGAGAATGTGGTTACAGAATGTGTGTGAGAGAGACAAACAGAGAGAGAGAGAGAGAGAGAAAGAAAGAGAAAGAAACAAAGAGCACAGAGCATGGCTAAAAGCAGGCTTAGGGCATTTGGTTTATTCCAGTGGTGATGTCTCATAGCTTACTAGGCATGGAGTCATGAAAATCTAAATTCCTAAATGATTTTTGGATGTACATTTATAGGAGAAACATTTGCTGAGTATAGAGTCTGTACATTATTTGGGGGGTTCTTGGAACTTTAAGGAGATTCTTAAGATTTATTGTTTACATAAGTATTTGTTTAAAACCATCTGTATACAGTAATCCCCCAGTTTTACGCGAATCATGAGTTGTAGATTCATTCACACACTGAACTCAGTTTTACGCGGAAATCCCCATAATAATGCAGAAACTGCAAATATCCTCCACCATTTTTTGCTTTTCTGGATGTTTACTGTTATATATATATATA
>JBBPDC010000135.1:22597231-22622438 GCA_037974485.1 Hemigrammopetersius urotaenia
ACACACTGTGTTACAGACTCTTCCATTTCACAGTAATAGTACTTTTTGTTGACTGGTCAGATCCATCAGAGGTGAAATGAATCACTTTTAGTCGCTGAACTAGAGTGATCGAGATTAACACTTAATTAATTTCACACATTCAAAATGCAGTGGGTTTCTCAGATCAGATCTTCATTTCACGTCTCATTTCCTTCTTAGTACATAGGTTGAAATGTCTGTACCTTGCCTGGTCCGTGGCCTTCAGAATGAAGTGCCTGCTTTGCTGCACAGGGTCACTTTTATATCCACTTATTTTTTTCTTCAGTTTTGCTCTCCGCAGTGGGCTGAATTGTCAGAGCTGGTGGGATATTCACAGTGGGATTACAGAAAAGTACAGCTTATTGCTGTGTAGGCAGACAGGCAGTACTGGTCCCTGCTGCATTTGTAAACTTCTGCAAATTGTCTAGGTGTGTGTGTGTGCGTGCGTGTGTGTTACAACTTTAGCTCTCAGTGCTCTGTGCAGAATAAACTGAGCTTTTGTGCTGTGTCAGCGTACACTGACTCTTGTAAGGGTGAGGCAGGTAAAGGAAGGGAGGCATTTCCATCAAGTGTTTTTATGCAAAGTGCTGTAAGGCATGTACACATAAATAAATAAAACTAAATATCACAAAAAAAACCTAAATATCACAAAACATAATACTAGGTTGAAAAAAAATACTCCAATATATTATAATAGAAACAACCCTTTTGTTAAATAGGGCATGTGTATGTGAATTAAGGCTGGGTATTAAAATTCATTCCGTTTTGAATTGCGATACCTAATAGGTCTGTCTTAGCCAATAGTCTGTGAGCCAATAGGCATGTTTGTTGCATAATCTAAACTGGTGATTGGCTGTCTAATTTGCCTTCTATTAGCTTGCAGTTAACATCAGCGCTTCTTGGTCTGCAAGTCATCAGTAAATACAGTAATTTCCAGTACCGCACATTCATTTCTGGTTTCAGCTGCACCCACTTCTGGTTTGTAATGAAAAGAAGAATTGTACAGGAATCAGGAAACTGAGGTATTGCTATACATATTTTTACGATACCTCACCCTAATTAGAAGTAATTTAATTTACTCTACTGTTTGTGCTTGGGCTTTATCTGTGGCCAATGAGAAATGAGACCCAGAGTAATTAATATGCTCATACCCTCTGAACTCCCTGAAGTTGTTAAATGTCAGTGAAGTTGTTAGGTCAGTGAGTTTATAATTATTCTAACACCCCCCACCACCACCAACACACACACACCTCCCATACTCATTCCAATCCAGCGTTATCACTGGCTAAGCGGATAGGGCTTTTCCTTCAGATTCCTCAGGCCTGCTATGTTTGCTTGGTGCTGTGTATGAAAGGCTGCTCTGATAAGAGCGTGTGATTGAAGGTCGGAAACGGCTGGCTGGGTGAGTCAGTGTTTATGTGCTGGCTTAGTCACTCTTCTGGAGCATGTTCAGATGAACTTTGATTAGGGAAATTGGCTGTGAGGGAGGCACTCTCATTAAGACGCTGCTATTGACTTTCAATGATCTGAGATGACAGCGAGAGGGCAAGAGAGAGAGCGAATGAAAGGACTGTTTATCAGAGATTCCTACAGCGAAGTTATGCCTCATGGGCAAAGAAAAGATGAATAATACAGGAACAATGCAGAGGTGCTTTAGAGATCATTTGTGCTTCCCGGTGATTCATTCACTGTGGCTAGAAGTCAAGCTATAATGAGTGTGACTTTTTGGCAGATGTTTTAAACATTCCAGGTAAGTCTTCTAGACGAGCCAAGCAAACAGCCTAATTAAGAAACTATTTGAAGCTGTGCTTATCTGAGAGATAAAGAGTAGAATCTCCTGTTTGACTCAGATCTGGACAATGTCACGAACAAAAGGCAGCCATCCGAAACACGGTCTCTAATTCACTCTTAACAAGACCTGTAATCCTCAAACAAAGGCAAGGCACACGTATCCTTTTACCATGAACTAACTTCCTGGTATTGCCACTTTTGGAGACCTGCTGTCCACCTCCTCTAGTAAGGAACGTGAAGTCCTTGAAGAATGAACAACTTGAACATGTAACCATATCTCTGCATATGCTTTTTTAATATAAGTCACAATATCTTCTTTATTTGCCGTTTCCCCCTTTCTCTCTTTCTGCACTGAAGTAGTCAGTAATTGGCCGTATAAGTCATTAGGTAGAGAATTCCCTCCAGTAGCAGCCTGGAGGGGCCTAATGAGCAGCAGCTGTACTCAGGGACTCTCAGATCTGCTGCTACAGGTAGAGTGAGCTCACTTTGCAGGCTGTTAAAACTAATAGGGATGGAAAAACACTCATATTTCCATTCTGGCGTAGAAAAGTCATTTGATCATCTTGAACAAAGAATTGGTAAAAGTTTGGGGACAACATTTTTAACATATGTTTTCTTTAGTGGTTTGCAATAACTCATTAAACATAAGAATCTGTTCTGATCCTGTCATTTGTCTCTGGAAGTTTGCAAAATGTGAGGGCTGCCATGGGAATAATCCCAAACCTCACACATTTGATCTTTTTGTTGATAATACTTGCAAATCTTTAGGGGTCAAGTATTAATTGAAGTAACAGTGAAAAGCACCTACTCTTAACAAAAAGCAAGGGTGTTCCCAAACGTGTCCCCAGGCACACAGTCAGTCTTTTATCTCCCTTGAATGAAATAACCTTGTCTATCATAGTGAGAAAGGCCATTTGAAAACACTGACTGGAGCTGCCCCGATGACTAAGGGTCAGTTGAAGAATTTAGTCCATAGCCCTGTTAGTCATCACACTTAAGTGGGCCTTAGAGAGACTTATCTACAAGCCCCTCTCAGCAGGGTGTTAAACCCAAACGTCAAATGTACCGCAGAAATGGCTGGCTGAATTACTGCAATATGGACTACTGGCCTTTGGCGGTGAACCTCTCTGATTGAGACTAATAACAACTACTGTTCCTCCATTAGCCACTACCCCCCTCCACTTCCCAGGTCTGCCTGAACCTACAGCTGTACGCATAATGAAATACATGCTCTGCGCTCCAATGCTTGGATTCGTTCCCACACACAGCCTGCACTCTGAACCTCCACAAGATAGCATTAATGTTAACTGCATACCATAATGACACAACAAACTAGTGTTACCCAGTTGGACCAGTGGCTTTATGGGCCCTAATGCAAAAACAGTTGATGGGGCCCTGTTAAAAATGACAATTGATGAATAAATTTGATGGCTAATTTACATGCTATTGTTCTGTCTCAACCAGGTTGATGGTCTAATGTAGGTTAATCCAGACTAATATATCACTGA
This sequence comes from Hemigrammopetersius urotaenia, assembly GCA_037974485.1. Taxonomy (NCBI): domain Eukaryota; kingdom Metazoa; phylum Chordata; class Actinopteri; order Characiformes; family Alestidae; genus Hemigrammopetersius; species Hemigrammopetersius urotaenia. The sequence goes on from JBBPDC010000135.1 coordinate 22,600,549, forward strand.
AATATATATGAAATATATCACTATAATGCTAAAAATGAGATGTGATTGTAAACTCTCATAATTAGTGATCTAAAGGGACAATGTAAACCCAAGCACTACAGATTCCAGTTCAGTCTCCACTTCTCCACTGCTAATAGTTTCACTACTATATACGGCACATCTATTCTGAGGATCCAGCATGTTTTTAAAGCTAACCTAAGCTATTAGCCTGGTGTCCCTGGACAGTTACTGTGTAGTGTTATCCGCTGGCATGCTGAATCTACGTTTTGATAGCTTGCTCCATACCACAGCTTACTACTGGTTCCTCAGGGCGCTGGCGGCTTTTTGCAAGTTTTTTCCTGCCGCAGGCTTATAGCGACCCTGTCTTGCCCCTTGTGGGTAGCACTAGAAATGGGGAGCGCGCCAGGTCTCCATCTGGTGTCAATCATGGCCTCAAGGGGACGTCCCTCAGATCCAGGCCGAGCTGGAAAAGGTCCAGAGTCTGCAGGCTGGTGGCTAGCTGAGGTAATGTGAAGCAGACTCCTTCCACATATGGTCTGAATTGATAAAGTATGCCTCCTCTACTGTGGGAGGTTTTGTATTTGCAGCATATGAAGAGCCATCTGGAGCACCTGTCACATTGTTAGTTTTTGCGGCATGAGGATTCATTTAGCGCATTATGCTGCATGGTAAAATGACAGCTGTTTTTCATTTTTACCAGAGCTTCGCCGTCTACTGTACTTCACATGTCAGGGATGTTTTATGCCAGAGGGAATGCGACAAAAGAATGTTCAGGCATAAATCAGGCAGTTGGTTAGGAATAAATTCACCTTTGCTTGTGTAGGCCAAGCACTGCCGTCATGAACTGCAGCACACGTTTATCCACAGCTCAGTCTTCAAATGCCAGTTAAGGAGCTGAGAGTCATGAAAAGCTTGCCGGAACCCTGACAAATACCTCTCTCTGTACGTAAGCTGCATTTTATTTGCTTTATCTCGAGGGAGAAGCACCAGGCTGCGGTAGTCTGGAAGAGGCTGTGAATGCTCCGTTCTAACCGGCCTGGGATCAGTTCCAGAGGAGCCTCCATATCTCTAGGGTCTTTCCTGCTGTCTGCAGCTGGATTCAGCTCTGTCTTCAAAAAGCTTGGCCCCTGGGCTTGATAAGAGATGAGAAGATGCGCAGTGTCACAGAGATTTTTTTCCACACTCGTCTTTTGTTTCCTTCGCACTTTCTTTTTAATTTAATTTACTCTGGGTGTTGTAGAACCCTGTGGAGAGCACATTCTTCACACTGGAGAAGATGAGTAAACAACCTGGGTGGTGTGGTGTGGAAAAGCTCACTTTCCTCCTTTCTATAATATTTATTACTGCGCCAAAGGTTCTAATCAGCCTTAACTGTATCTCTGTAATGCTGTGGAAATGTTCACCACCAATTACCCCTCTCTAATCCCACTTTCCTTCACCGCTCTTGCCTTTTGAGAATATTAAAAACCGCCCCCTAGGATTATCCTTCCCATTCAAAGAAAGAGACACAAAAGGTAATACTCTTTTTCCTCAGACTTCTCCATGTTGTAAAAACGAACCCACAGCTTTCTATCCAGCAATCAGGGGGACATTTTTCTCCCCTTATTGCTGTGTAATTATGGGCACAGAACATTTCCCTCAGACAGCCATTTAGGCAGCCTCATTGTCATCGTAAAGCCTCATTACCATAAGACAAGGCAACATTATGCTAATGATATTTGATATTAAGAGTAATTGAAGTTTTAAGGGAGGGCTTATGGAGTCTGGGGCTGTGGAGGGAGATGAGCCCTGGCTGGCATTTCACAGTTGCTGGTATTTCCGAGTGTTTGGCCCCAGTCTGCAAGGCTTGGCCGCATGTTCTGCGGTAATTAGCGCAGACTGTGGGGGCTGATGAGAGAAGCACTCAGTGACACGTAGTCTTAACGAGCAATACTTGACACACTTGCAGCTTCCACTCTGTAACCCTAGCCTGGTGACCTTCTTGTTTCAGACACAGTGTACCAAACCTGGTGTTGAAAGGGAAAACGCCCTTAATGATTCTCTCTGCAGGAGTTTCACATCGTTTCAACCATTTGATTCACTCACATCTGGATCCTGAGGATTTCTAAGTTTTCAGTTCGAGAATTGGATAGTAGATTCGTCTTTTAATCCTTAAAGGTGTTTCCCAATGCACAGCACCCATTGACCTCATTACCCCATCTCTACCTCGTCCATTTTTTAGATAATGGACAAATATAAAAAAAACCCAACATATTTTATGTCATTAAAACAATAAAACAACCATGGCAGCTTGTGCTAATACTAGTGAGCCTGACTAAATAAGGGAAAATGTTAGACAGTACTGTAAGAAAGTAAATTTGATGGAAACACCTCATGGACACTAATTCACATTCATGGTAGCAGGACTTTCTCTCATCATTAACCTGAATTCTCTCAGGTCATTCTGACTTGGGGTTGATGAGGCAGCTGTCAAATGATGCTCCACTGCAGTGCCAGATTGAATAAAACCCTCTTTATAAAACACCCTAAAATGAGACTTTGCCTTCGGGCATAAGAAAACAGCATTGCATGTTTGGTGCAGCGCACTCTCATGGCTTCACAAGCTGTTTGTGGGACAATGGCGTGATCGACAGTGCCTATTATCAGCAGTGACGGTTCTCCTCTGCTGTCCACCAGGCCACAGACTCTCCAGCACCCCACGAAAAACACAACTTAATGTGTGGTCCTGTCTCGCATGAGCTCCTCGTAAAAGTACGTCTCAGCAAGTTGCAAGTATCCTCTATAAAGTTAACGTCCCCACTAACAGGAGTGTGATTAGTAGTTGTTAAAAGAATCTGAAATAAAGTGGAAACTGTTATACAGGCACTCGAGTTTATTTCCTATGTTGAACAAAAATGATGAAACTGTCAGCTTTTTTTCAGCTTGTTTAGTCTTTTTTTTAAATATGAGAAATAAACTCAAAGATGATTCATGTACATCTTTTTTCTTTTTTTGACAAAATATGTGACGACAGCTGATGTTAGGTCTGGAACCTACTTATAATATTAAGCAGGGGTGCATGATTGGACACACAAAACAAACAGTTGCAATCAGCCAATTTGGTGTTTTGGTTTTAACAGATCTGTGTTAAATTGCATGAGGCAATCAGTGTGCTTAAATTTAATTGATTGCTGATGCTACACCTGCAGCATAATTCTGCACTCACTGTGATGAATATCTGGTCGATTGTAACACTTTATTTCATTTGTGTTTTTTAAATAGACTGACTTTTCTTTATTTGGGTTAAAAAAAGACTGTCTGTGCCAGCAGGGACTTGTTTATAGCTCACATACAGAGGTCATCTTGTCTTCTTCTCGCAGTCTACACTTTTCCCTTATATGTTCTTAATATGGATTTGCTGCTTTCTTACTGGAGCTCAGATCTTCACACTCTAGTGTAGATTCTATACTGTCAGGCTGCAAAAAGGAATGACTTCATCTTTCTGGTCTTAATTAGATCACACTGGACACCTGCTGTTGGGAAAAAAAAGGATGTAGACGCTGCAAGGCTGGACAATGGATGAATGCAACTGTATCTCCTTTGGTCTGGAAAGGGAAAAGTGTAAAGGGCTTGAAATGGAAATGTTAGGCAAGCTGAGGAGGTGGGGGCACTGCAGATGGCTCCTCTGGGACCTTTTATGACCACCACCTCTCTTTCGTGCTTACACAGTCTGGATTTGATGGAAAACGGAGGGACAAACAGAGCCATTACTCTCTTTATTGTAGAGTGGTGGGCATGCAGGAAGTTGCTGCTTCCCTGAGTGTGGGAAGAAAAGTCTGTACACACATGCACAGCGTTTTATAAGGGTATGGAGACCGGCTTAAGAATGGGAGCCAGTAAGAATCCTTGCAAAAAACGTTATCACATACTCCTCTTCTCTGGTTTCAACCTTAAAATGGCAATAATAATATAAAGAATACCGTCCCTAAACCAATTACAACGCCTGCTGAAGGGCTAGTCTTAATGACTGGAATGCAAATTTATCTTTTTCAACAAGAGTTTTGAAGGCGTTGTTCATTTTCAGGCTGAAAGTCTTGGTCAGCACTAACAGGTGTCTGGCTCCTGCCTGATTTTTTTTTCTGCACCGGCCGACACAATGCAGCCCTTATTTGTGGAATACCTGTGTCAGACTGACTCTGTAGTTGCTCCGCATGGAACAATGGGCTCCTTTCTCATTCCTCCACCTCCCTATGCACCTCTGCCCTGCCAGTAATTCCTGCCCTCTCTTTTGTTGGCAAAAGTGAAAAAGGCCCATAGGGTTGTTGTGAGATGATTCGCACTTATATAGTCTAAACGTTGCCCGGATGTTTTGTCTGTGTAATTAAATGTGTAGACAGTATAGTGTAGATCACCTTTATGCTCGAAGAATAAATAGAATGACGTACCGTAATAGAATGTGTGGAATTTGTCTCCCCCGCCAACCAAGATGGATCATATTGTGATTTTAAATCCAAGCATAACAATAGGAGTCTTGTTACTTGGGGCTGAGTTTTCGATTTTGGCCCGTTAGTGAGGGAGTGGAATGTAAGGCTGTTTGGTATTTTTATGGAGCATCTGCTGCTTTTTGTAACAGTAGCTGAATCCACAGGCCATAAATGAGTAGCCCCACAAGCTACTCCCACGTACTGACACCCCTTCGAGTGTCAGGCAGTCTGAAAAGTCCCAGTCTTTTATCATTAATAACAACCTTTAAAACCATATTTTTATATCGCTGTTTTTTACTAGAGAGGCAAGTAGACATTAACTCAGCAAAATTATATTATGATTACTCATTGAATGACAAATGATTCCCACTGATGCTGCCCTTCTGGAGTTATGATCATAATGAACTCAGCACTGAGTCAGAAGCAAGAACTGTCCGAATGATGCAGACTCATGGTGCAAAGATAAAGTCCACTCAAGATTCGGCTTGATCAGTGATTCAGGGCACATGGTTTGATAAACTCACAAATATATTCAAGTACATTCAAGTAAATCGGAAAACAATTCAGTATTCTATTTAGAATGAAAATGGCTTACTAATGAAACTAGAGCTGGCACACAAAGGAGAACTTGACCAGAGTTCTGTTGTTGATTGACACTGGATTAGCTCTATAAACAGTATACCACAGCGAGTATAATAAACAGAATGCTTATTTTGACTAATGCATTGTTATATGTTTGATGAACATTGTTGTATTTGTGCATTGCAATATCACAATTGTTCAATGCGTTGCTACAACCTGATTGCAGACCAGCTAAGCATCTATTGCATCTATTTTTATTGCAAAAGCACTAGTTATGCTTTGATGTAATGAGTTTGCTTGAAAGAGGCAGTGATTTTAAGACATCTGCTTTTGTTCATATTTGCATGGCCCCCTGATGGATGCTTTCTGGTGGCGGTGGGCTGTTGCTTTGTCGGTGAAGAACTTGTAACTCTTGCTAATTTGAAATCCAGACTAATTCTCCATAAGACAGCCCAGCATGATTGATGGTGACTGGCTGCACGTACAGTTTCTACGGGAAATCAATTAGGCCAAGGTTGTGACCTGTGTGAGAGCGTTTGGAGGATCTGACTGAGGCCTCAATCCGCTGAAAGTTTCAACAGGTTTAACTTGGTGCTTGGTGTTAAGTTTGCAACTATATGCCCCTTCATGCTTCCCTGCTTTGTTTTTGGCATTCCTGTTCAGACTCGGTGTGTTTTTCCTAGTCTGCGTTTGCTTCCTCAGCTGAGGTTTTTAAAGGGAAAAGGCAACCGTAGATACAGCAGTGGCAGACTTGTGCAAGAGTATTTGAAACGATAAACATGTCTTGGTGAGAGCCCGGCTTAGAGATTGAGGTGGAGATTGTGAAAGGTCTGATATTATCTGTCTGATGAGACTATACCGTGCTGATTTGATTTATTCTTCCAGTGATAACTTCTTTCTCCGTCTCTCCGGTGCTAAACCTCTGTTTATGTTTATGAGAGCTGCCAGCACTGTGATTGATTGGTCTTGGTTGCATCTTAGTCTAGGATCATTGCTTTGCTAGAGGGGGACAAAGCAAGAGTACAGGATGAGTCAGAGTGGAGAATAATAGTGCATCAGGGGGAGCCAGGGTACCACTTTGCTTCACATTGCTTTAAGAGATTTAAGACAACTGACTTAAAGCTCTGTCTGGTCTTGCTCATTAGAGTTATGCTCACCGCCTTGCTGGTGTTGCTTCAACTCTAAATAATTGAAAGCTGAGACCTCTGTCCCAGGCTGACCCATTTTCAAAGATCACATGACTTGTGTCTCACTACTTCAATGGCTGCGTAAAACAGAGCCCGTACTGTATGGGTGTAAGAGCCTGGGTGTGGTCTGGGGGCAGTAGGGGTGTGCTGTCTGCTGTGCATGTGTTTGTTGAAATATGGAAAAGATCTTTAGGGTTCTAGCAGCCTATTGTGGTTCTAGTCGACTATTTAATTTGTTTTTGTTTTTAAATGATTGAACAAGAGATACATTAACAATTGTTTTTTTTTTTCTTTTTGTTTTTCTCTGCAAAGAAAAAAGCAGAAGATTCATTATGCATTTTTATTTGGTTTATAGTCCCAGGTTTCAGTATTTGGATATATTTTGTGGCATTACAGGAAAATGAAAGTATAGGCCAGTCATTCAAGGAGAGTCATTCAAGTCATTCTCTGAGAGAGAGAGAGAGAGAGAGAGAGAGAGAGAGAGAGAGAGAGGGAGGAGAGAGTGGTGATGATGGCATTAGGCACCCAGACTTTCACTGTGTGTTTGTATGTCCAGCCAGTAGCGTCTCATCATCAGAAACCGAGCATTGGTGATAAGTGTCTAATAAAGTGAAGTGGTGTATATTGCTAGTTTTCAAACTATGCTGCAAAATAAAGATGAACCACTTTGGTCTGGAGTCTTTCTTCTCCTTCTCTGCTGTTCTTTGCACCCGTCAGAGAGAGAGAGAGAGAGAGAGATGTGTGGGAATGCTGGAGTCAAGCACTGTGTTTTACCCTGTGTGTGTGAATGCGTGTGTGTGGTGTATCCCTCTAGATTTCCTCTCTTTTCTTCTCCTTTCCTCTCAGCATGTCTGAGAGGAGAAATAAGGTGAGAGTCTGTGGCCTCTTCAAATTGAGCAGGTGGGTTTTTAGACATAAGTGTAGTATGACCGCCTTTGTTTTGATGAGTGCAGCCTTTGTGTGCCCTCACACATGCACACACACACACACAAACACACACACACACACACACACACACACACACACACACACACACATACACTTACACACATTTTTTTTTCAGAACTGACCACAGCAAATGCTGTACTGTGTACCTTCACTGGCACTTACACTGTGTGGGTATGTTTGAGTCCCTGTGACATTACCATCTGCCACGATTTCATGTAAGGTAACACTGCTGTGTTTGGAAGACAACAATGCCCTTGAGCAAATAAGCAGTGCCTTGTTTTGATGATAGTTTTGGGGAAAATGGTTCATTTCTGTCTACAGATCAGCAGAATTTCAATAATGATAATACTTTTTAAGAGCTGTTAGATAACCTTGGGCCAGTTTCTTACCTAGATTAAGCTTAATCCCATCCTATAAAGGCTTTTCAGGTCAAATCACTATTCAAATTGCAGTTAATCAGAGACTAGGCTTAATCTGTGTCCAGGAAACAAGCACACAATTGTCTGTCCATTGACCCTTTATGTTCTTCAGTAATTAATGGTTCCTAAATCGTTCTCCTGTAACATTCTGGATATAGAAACCTTAATATTATGTGAAGATCCTTTAAACTTTAAACAAAATGTTTATCATATTAACATAAAAAACCTAAAAGCCCTTAAACATGCTTAAAGTAAACCAAACAAACACACATGAAAACAATGATCCAGTATATAGATGATCTACAGCATAACTATGCACAATATAAACCAATTGGAAGAAATTCTGTGCAGTTTCTACTAAATGAGTGAGATAATAAATACATTGCAGATATCCTTATTAACATTAAAATTGTCCATAAAAAGAAATGCTAATAGGATAAAGTGTCACTTTTGAATCGTATTGATGCAACGTATTGCATCACTTTTTAGTGGCTTGTGTTTGAGCATTTTATGCCGCTAAGCTGCATCTGCTGCAGGGTAGGTAGTTCTGCTGAAGAGGATACAATTTTGGACTTGGAGGCAAAGTGCTCAGTTCCAAGAACACTATTATTGACCAGCACAGCATATTTTTATGCATGGCTATAATCAAAGCTAATGCATGAAGATGCCTAAAGTTCCAAAGTCATTGAGATGCCTGTGATTTAATGCATATTGATACCGGGCTGCTTACCAACTTTCAATTATGCTGAGGAAATGAGTAATGTCAGAAAAATCCTGATACTATGGATTCAAGCAGTGTAAATGGGGAAAATAATATATGATGGGCAAAGTCTGGGCAGTATCAGCATAAACGTTATCTTTATTTCATGCTGAAGGTGTTAATGGATATTACAGTAAGTGTGTTTAGTTTGTACAGTGCTGCTGCATTGCTGTAACTGGGGCTTACAGTGTTCGGGACACACTAACAGGGACTGCATTAGCAGAGTAGTCTGGTTTATAGCCTGGAATACTCCCACTGATCAGTCTAACCTCGCTCCTTTTCAAACCATCTGCTCACGAGATATTGGTGTAAATGGCAGAGCGTCTTTAGACAGCTTTCCAGTTACTGCCCTGGATCAGACTTGTAGATATAAAACTGTCAGGTGTTCTGCAAATTTGTCTCACCAGTGTGATTTGTGGTCTTGCTTGTAGATAACTCGAAATTATTTTAGGTTTCAGGCATGTTTTCACATGATTGCTTTGTAAAGACCATGGAAAACTGTATTGTCCTTTGTTGATTGGGAAAAAAAACTTCCACTCTTCAGACTATACAACCCATAAATGAGTAACACAGACTGTTTTGCTTTCACTGTATTTGTAATGTCACAATACTTTAACATACCTGTTCAGTAGCACTGAGGTTTTAAGACGTGTATCAGTCTGGACTGCTTTATGCCAATCAGAACATGAACCATTTATGTAGATACAACCTTTAAGGACTTTAAACACGGTTCTACAGTTTGAAAAAGGTAATCTGAAAAGGAAGTATGCCTGTTTTTGGTATTTAAATGCAGATACATCATATTGGAGCTCAAATATAGCGTATTTAACATTTTGAAGACATTACTAACACAATTTTTGAGAAGTCATAGGGAGATCTTATGGGATAACAGAAATTCATGTTTGAAAAGCCATGGCTACTAAGCTGTCCTTTGAAGAGAGTCCAAAAACCTCAAGTACGTTGTTTGACTGGCGTGTGAAGTGTGACTCATCCTCGTTTAACACCTGATTGTGCTCTGGCAGTGTGGAATAGGTCAGGCTCATGTGGACTTTTTATCAGAATCCAGCTCTCCCACCTGTTTCCTAATTGACCTCGTCTGATCCTGAAAGGTGTGTCTCTGTGAATGCAATCAGCATCACCAGCATTCACTAAATTTGCAAACACACAAGGGCTTTTTATAGAGGAATTTTCACCTCTATAAGTTTTAGTTTTGTGTCTTGCACTGGTTTTCCCAGTGACAGCTGAATGAGGTCTTATTAACTAAACTCACTGTCAGCAGAGAAAAATGCCCTGTAGTTTGTGTGGCCTGAGGGCCTTTAGCTATAGACAGAGTGACTAAGATAAAGCTATGGCTCACACAGAGGCTTATGCAGCTGCATGTTTGTACAGTGATAGGCTCTTATTACTCACCAGTCTGATAGGACCCGTCTCCGGAGGCGTGATTTATGAAAACAGCCCCTTCAGTCAGCCCTGTTACTCCACTGAACTCACTTTGGGCAAATGGCTTGACACCACCCTCAAAGGTCCCCAAGGGAAGAGGTGTTGGAAGGGCAATTCGGACTATGCACGTTATAACACTCATTAGGTAATGGCTCCGATGTCTTTTTGATGACGATGTTTAGAATTGTCTCTTTGATCAACCAGGCAGAACTTACCACACTACATTAGCAACAGCAGCAAACGACTGTTTACTGTTTTTTTTATTATATAACTGTAACTGGATGTAAAAATAACAGAAAATGTATCAAACTATGTTCTTAAACCAACAACTAAAGAAAACTAAGAGTTCTTTCAAATGCTTAAAGCAAACCAAACAAACACACATGAAAATGATTATCCAGTATATAGATGATCTACAGCATAACTATGCACAATATAAAACAATTGGAAAAAGTTCTGTGCAGTTTCAACTTTACTGTACTGGGTTGTTATAAATGAGTGAGATAATAAATACATTGCAAATATCCTTGTTTGCATATTCCTGCAGACATATCTAGCACCAAAGTGCATTTGTGCTATAAAACTTTCAAAGTGTTCCCAAAGCTTAGAAAGTCACTTCTGAGAGTTGACAGCTTGTTCAGTATGACTTTCCTTCAGACGGAGCAGGGGGGCCTTCTGGGGGGTGTTGCCTCTCTTATAATTTCATTAGCTCAGCTGTTAAAAGCAAAAGACTGTTTTGATTTAGGGCTTCCTGAGTTTAGAGACTGAAACACCCAGCATTAATCATTTTGTTCTCTCTCGTGTTTCGGGCCGATTCAATCAGCGCTGCAAAAAGAAAAGGAATGGCTTCCGGCGGCACAGTCTCATAAACATGCTGATTTTTCTCCAGCCTGCTTCACTTCAAATTTGGAATCATATACTTCACACACAACCTGTATCAGACCTTTAAATTATACGCTACATATGTAACTTCTCTCAACTTACTTTGTTGCCGCATAAAGGAAAATCCCACACTAAAGAAAGCCTGATTCAGAGTTTGTTTCTACATTACTAGTATATTACACAGTTCAAGTGTCTTTGCTTTTGGGAATAACTGGGTGGCTTGATATATTTTATCCATGGTGTAATGATGGACACATTTGAATCAAGTGAATTTAATGTGTTTTGCGATCAAAGCACACCAAACTTCTTTTTTTACAGTTAACCTGACCTTTTTTATTGTTATTACAGCTAACACTTTACACTTCCCGTTAAACACCCTGTAAACTGTGAAACCTTCAATGAGGTGAGAGAAAGTGAGCAAAACTGGAGATGACCCTCTGGTCTGTGTGTGTGTGTGTGTGTGTGTGCGTGCTGTGGAGCAGGAGAGGTGTGGGACTGGGGCACTGGGCCAGGTTTTAGCTGTGTTGAGGAACAGCTGGAAGCAGAAGGGAACACATGGCTGTGGCATGGGACCAGCAGATCAGTCCTCATCTGCCTCATTTATTTATTTTCCTTTTTATTTTCATTGCTCTGGAGCCCAGAGTACAGCAGCAGCTGGCTCTGGTCTGCTGGCTGGGAAAAACCACAAGACCTGAATATAAAGCATCAACATCAGGAGCACACGAGCGCATGTGTTATACATGTGAGCTCTTGTGCTCTTGCCTCTCTTCTCCCCTGTCTTTTAATTCATTACATAAAGGGCTTTTTTAAAGCCCAAACCTAAAGTCAGTGTGATTTAAGGTGGCACATGGACAGTTTTATGTATACTAATATTTAACCCTTGCATTTGGTTTAGTGATTCATTTGAAATCTGAATGGTAAAGAGAAAAATATATGCAAATGTGTGGGTTTTGTGACATCACAAAAACTATCATTTGAAAACAGGCTGTTTTTTAGTCACACATAGACTGTATGGATAAGGAGTGAATGTACATTCTGATATTTTAACAAAATGTACATTGAAATATTTACAATGTTTAAGGTTTAGAAAAGGGCACTTTTGCGGGGATTATCTTCGGAAAGCACCCGTGTATAGTGAAAAACTGCCTTGTTGTGTAAAAAAATGCCTATTTTTATAGTTTAAACCCTAAATATGTCCCCCAAATATGCTCCCAAAACACTTTAATTTCATTTTAAACTCAGCTTAATACATCACCCTGAAAGAAAATGTAATGGTAAACCCGTATCCATATTGTACAGTGCTAGAATGTAAACACTGATGTTACCCCTGCAAACTCCCTGACAAAGCCAAAGCGCAGCAACTACGACAAAGCTGAAACTGAGAAAAATGTCTTTAAAGATTTAGTATTAGTATGGATTTTGTAGATACTGAAAGATCATTTCTCTGAACCAGGATATTTTCTCACAAGACAAAGGAGATAAACTCCATTTGTAGTCTAAAGTCAGTTGTGACCAAATATGTAGTTACTGCAGTTTGGCTTTGTAGGGCAGTATAGACTGTACTGTAATTTAATTTACAATAATAAAAATACAGAGCTTTAAGAAGAATAAAACAAAAACACGAGAACACTCGAGAGGCTCCACGGGGGAAATTCTGGACTGCAGCCAATAAGCAGCAAGGAGGTTTGACTTCTTTCAGTACAGTGGCATTTCACCATCCCTAGACGCATTTTTCCTTGTGTGTGACGGACGAGGCCTGGACATCACAAAAGTTTTAAATAAAATTCCGAAGGATATATGCAGTTTCTGCGTCAGTACGAGGGTTTCAGCAAACAATTATTAGTTGGGTTCTAAGGAAAAATCCACGTTGGGTTACTGCGACCACTGATTATCGCTCAAATGGGGGTTTACTGTATTTTGTCCCTACTGTACAACACCTAGTTTTAAATTTTTAATCATTTATCACTGTTAATAATAATAACAACTGTTAATAATGTGGTCTGACTTTATGTTTTTCAAATGGCTGATTGTCTTACTGCTCATCAAAATTATTGCTGCATTCCTTGATTACTAATAATTAAGTGTGATGGCCCTAGTTGTTACATATTACCCTAGTTCTTGATCAAAACTTGTTTGAAATGTAATAATGTAATTTAATATTACATTATGTTGTTTTTTTCTCCACTGACAGGTTGTTCATGTTGTTTCTTTTTGCAAAACTACATGAAATAAATATTAAGCAGATAAAAAATAGTGTTGAATTACACAATGCATTTGATCACCATGCACTCTTTATTCTTTATCCGTGTATAAAATCACAAGCAAGGGACTGACTAGGTTTTTTAATTAGGGCAGTTTTTTGCAGGCTAATTAATTGTGATAGGTATAATTACATTGCTCGGGGCTGCCCCACAACCATATTATTGATGTGCCTCTAAGTGCTCCCGGGCACTGTGCTAATATAATGTGCTATTATCTGTCAATAGCTCTGTACCTGACAGTGCACAGATGTCTGTGGGAAGTGAATATCCACCACAGATATTCATTTCACCCTTAGGGGAATGTGGAGTCTGCAAGAGCACCTGAATCAGCAATGCTACCCGAACCAATAGCAGGGCCAGCACGCACCAGACAGGGGGTATTCAGAGGAGCTTTTTCATACATGCTGGAATCAGCGTTAATTGTCTCATATTATACTTAAATAGTGTAATTTTTACTTTTTACAAATAAAATAATTGGATGCAGTATATAATTGTATACTTTGCTTCAACTAAGCTGCAAAAACAGCCCATTTTAAATCCAGCTTATGTTACAAGCCAGACTTTTTGAATGAGGTACAATACAGGCAACCAATCACAACACAGGACATTTATATATATATATATATTATATATGTAATTCAAGTGACAAGAGACAGCCTGTTGAATTATAAGGGAAAAAATAAAGTCATGAAAAAGATACTCAAAGACACACAAATGTCGAAAGTGGATTACAGGTTAAAAAAAAAGGGTAATGAATAAGGCATGAAGGTATGGGCTCTTTAAGACTCTGCATGGTCCAGCTGGACACAGTGTAGCTCAAAGTCTAAGATTCAAACACACCCCCTATACTGATGAAAGAGAGAGAGTGATGGAAAAAGAGAGGGAGAGATGCAGAGAGAGAGAGGGAAAAAATGAAATCGCCATGCTGGACCTTGCATATTGCATTAAGTGCAATCAATAAATTCCCTTTTTGTGTGCTGGCACACCTCCCCTTGCTGAATCTCAATAAAGTAGAGTGCTCTCTTCGTAATGAAGATTGCTGATTACTTTTAGTGCATTTAAAGCTCAGGCTACTGCATTGCAATCCCCCCCCCTGCTTCTCGAAGGCTTACTCCCAACTTTTTAAACAGACAATGTGAGCTACCTCATATATTTTCTTCCCATGCAGAGCCGCTCTCACGCTAGTGCTGGCTTTTTCCCCCCTTCACGGTGGAAAGAAAACTGTTTCAAAGAACATTTTCTTCGATCAGTGTTGTTGCAAGATTATGATAGGCTTTGCAACTTTAAGTCATGGAGATAAGGCAACAAGCGAGCAGAGACTGAGCCAGATCTGAGCGATGTCCAAGTGTGCAGACAGTTTTCCAGGAGAAGGGAAAAGGCGGGCAGAACACCCATTCCATCTCCTCTCGCCTTGTTCCGAACACTGCCCTGAGCTGAGCCTCGAGTCAAAATAACACACATGGATGTCATTGCTTTAGAAGTCACTGCACTTTCTAAGAGTAGCTGGATTGCTGCCGGCCTGATTTTAAATGAATCTTTCAACATTCTATCCATGTTCAAGAATGATGTGGGAAATAGCAGCGTTCCTCGACTGCAACACACCAGACATTATTACTGGACTAAAGAACAAGAATGTCATCTTACATCGATACTTATGACTACATTGATGCTTAGGAACAATCAGTAACTTTTTAACAAAGGAACAAAAGTTCTTTGTGAGCTGATTTACCGCACTGTAAAAAGTGAAACAGGGTAGATGTTGTTTTGAAATGGTGAAAAAAAACCAACATAATTTATTCTATATTTATTTATTTACTCCATAAAAGCATTTATGAATTAAATGAAACCGGCTTAATTCCTTGTTGAATGGACAAAGCATTTTTTTTACAGTGCGTGAGAATAACAAACTACTCCAGCAACACCGCAGCAACTTGCATGTAATCGTAAGTGTTTAATTGATGAATTTCTTCCTAAACGCAGTACTATGCAGCATAAAACTAGGCTAAAAGCCCAGCAATAGTAGTTAATGTACAATAGTAGTTCATGTGTTTTACAAATTTTACAATCATTCGTTTAGTCACACAGTAATTGATAAGCTAACTGGTATTCAATTAAATATGTTCTGTTGGTGCTTCATCAGAGCTTCCCAGGTCTTCATTAAGTTGTTTCAGATCTGTTTATGCGGTTTAGGACAGTGTCATTTATTTTGAGCTATAAACTACAGTTCTATAAACACCGTGGCTGAAGAAACTTGATCAGTTTCCGCTGTATTTAAGAACAGATTCAGACCAGTGAGGGTTCTTTCCATTACTGGAGCACTGATTTGAACTATTAACGCAAAATTCTACAGGATATTGTTCCTGTGACTACACACATCTTTCAGGTGTGTGTGTGTGTGTCTGTTGTCGCAATCATATCCCGAAATCCTCATGTTCAGACCAGACATGATGCGTATCAAGGTGAGAGCGGGGAGTGGAAGAGCAGTATTTTGTCTAGTTTTTCGACCCAGAGCACGTTTATCTCTCCATCACGGCTCCAGCTGCCTGATAGTGGAAGAGCTCTCTGCGTCCCATCCCTTTTTTCTCTCTCTCCTTTCTTTAAGAGGGAAAAGCTTTATGAAATGGTGGCGCAGGTATAGCTCTTCAACCTACACACTAAGATACGCACCCGGTTCTATTCACTCTCTGCAAGATCGAGGGCCCAGGCACCTGAGTGTATTGTGAATATTGTGAAGTCCCCCTGATCTATGGGCCTAGGGTCAGCCCCTGCTTTTACACAGGGGTCAGCTTTGATGCTTTTAAGCCCCAATTCAAACCTGCCATTGCTCCCCTTTTCAGTTCCAACACCGTGTCCTGACTCTGTTTTCCTTTCTTCATCTGTGATTTGCCCTAGTTATCTTCCTTATGAGTATAAGTTTACTGTTTCTTATCTTTTTTTCCCCTTCTTTCTTTCCTTTGAAAGTATGTGATCCTTATCCCTGTGGATTCCAGGCTTTTAAAGATTTGCTAAAGGGCATTATCTCCGACTTTGTTCTTTTTCTCCCTCCCGCCTCTCTTCGCTTCCTCTTCTAGATGTAAGTTACTGAGTATTGTAGTCATTGGGGTAGAGTGTGGGAGGCAATACTCGTCCTCATTGATATTCCAGGTTGGGTAGCCCCTGTGTATGGCATTCTGCTGTTAAATATGTATGATGCACAAAGGTGACTGTGCTGGCTGCTGGATTATTGTTCACAGAGGAGCCGGATGGCGAAATTAAACATGTGTCTGGTCTTGCTGTAAATATTTCAGTGAGTGTCAAAGAGCTGAAAGATGGCAATTGAAGGAAGGAAAAGACGGGCGGGCTTCTCTATGATGCATTTCCGAGCAGAGACAAAATGGTATGTAGCTATAACAGGGCCTGCTTGTGAAATACGTCCAAGATTTAACTGCCACTCGATCCTGATCTTGTTCTAATGGTTGATAAAATTTTATGAAACTTTTATGAAATTTTATGAAAATATAAAACATGAGCTACCTGAGTAAATCAATGCATTTTAAATGATCATTTCATTTACGCACGCAGTGGTCCTGACTGAAAAGTAACAAGTGCAAATGTTAACTTAGATGTGTTATCTCCAAATGGAGCCAGCTTGGAACAGAAGTAAAGCCTCCCAGAAGAGGTTGGCACACCAAAATTCCAGGGACGACTTATCCTGGAATTCACAAAAGAACACAGATGAAGGAACTGCAGACCTTGTTTGCATTAGACAATAAATGAGGTGTTGCAAAACGTTTTCCTATGACCATTAAAAAAACAATTGAGTTTCTTTACTTTATTATTGCTTTTTGTAGGAGGATCTGAAATAGAGGAAATCAGACCTAGAAGGCAGTCTGGAATTCATTGCCACATTATATTACACCATGACTTCAAATGATCACTGAGTAACGCTCCCATACGCCTTTGCAAAGTGCCTTCAGCAGAATAATTTTCTTGAAGTTTTACAGGATTACCCGAGAGTTGTCTAAGGGCCGTGCCTATCACTGCAATCTTACCTGTAAGTGGCCGTCGGACAGTTTTCAGTCTCTAACATGGTTTCTCTTTTTCTCTCTTTTTCTTTCATGTTCCATGTCTGGCCGTGCGGACTGCCCCTTCTAGGTAAGACCCCTCAGCTGTCTTTCATCAGAGTGTAATAAGCAATGATCTCCCAGTGCCCATGATCTCTCTCTGTCTCTCACTCTCTCCCTCTCTCTCTCTCCTCGCCCACCTAATGTCCCCTTCACAGCTCCATCTTCTATAATTACACCTCTCTCATGTTCTTTGCGCACACTTCCAGGACCTGCCGTGTGTCGGGCTCGGAGCTGGCACTATCCCACACAGAAACATATACATAAAACATAAACAATACACCCCTATTATTAGGTTTCCCTCTTTGGCCAGATGCGCTAAATTATAGCCCTAAAGCACGGTACATATGCAGTAATCCTCTTTGAAGTGTATTGATAGCCACCGTTTCCTTCCCATTCTCTGTGAACTCCCTTCCTACATCCTGGCACCGTTCTAAGCTTGTGTGTGTGTTTGTGTCTATGTGTCCATGTCACTGTGTGTTTATCATAGCCCAAAAGAGTAAAAGGGAAAGTGTGTGTGTGTGTGTGTGTGTATTGATGTATCTGTGTATTCATCAAACCAACAAAGACACTGAGAGACAGAGACAAATGTGTGTTACTAGGGTGGTAGTATATTTGTTTTGCTAACGTGAAGCTGAAGCTGCATTTGTCAAACTGCCTCTGACACGACGTCATTGGAAAGTGCAGCACACTTGGAGGAGAGCACTAATCCTCAGTTATGTTATGTCAGCGTTGTGCTGAGTGATGAGGGAGAGTAGGAGCCATCCTACCCACCCAGAATGAGCAAAGCTAATCATGATCTCGTGAATTCCTGGCTACAGATGACTGTAGCATCACCTGGAATCAAACTTGTACATTTAGGGCCAGTGTTGAGACGTAATAATCAAAAAAGACATCATTGACATAATGACATGACTTCTGACCTGCCCCTAGTGTTCTAGATAGACATCAGGCATGCAGGACAAAAGGATTGGGGCCCTTACGCCAACAAGGACATTGCATTCAAATACATAGACTTCAATATGGAGTCGGTCCCCCTTTGCAGCTATAACTGCTTCCACTCTTCTTATACAGTTTTCCACAAGACTTTGGAGTTTCTGTGGGAATTTGTGATCATTCATTCTGTAGAGCATTTGTGAGGTTAGGCATTGGTGTTGTACGAGAACGCCTGGCTCACAATCTCCATTCCAGTTCATCCCAAAGGTGTTGGGTGGGGTTGAGGCCAGTCAAGTTCTTCCACACTGAACGTATCCTTCCATGTCTTTATGGAGCTCGCTTTGTACACTGGTGCACAGTCATGCTAGGATAGAAAAGGTTCTTCCCCAAACTGTGTCCACAAAGTTGAAAGCATGGCATTGTCCAAAATGTCTTAGTATGCTGAAGCATTAAGATTGTCCTACACTGGAAGAAAGGGGTCTATCCCAAACCTTGAAAACAGGTGTGTCCCAATACTTTTGTCCAAACTGTGTAGCTGGTGTGCACACACACATTCGTAGTGGTTAACAGCAAGTGCATTGCAGCCCTTAGCAGGTGCATCACGGGCTGGCTGTGGATAAATTCCTCTGGTGAGCTGCTGGTGAGGGCTTTTACTGGGCAAACACACACACACACACACACACACACAACTGTGACGAATTACACGAAAGTAAGAAGTGAACAGGCTATTCATTCCCAGCAACAAAAGAGCAGCTGACTGTCCCTTTTTGTTGTCCGTTATTGTTTGATAGGACACATACTGTTCTTCCCACTTTGTTTTGGAGGGACACAAAACAAGAAGAGAGTACCCTCAGGTTGTGCCATAGCTAAAATAGTCTTAAAAATACCATCTTTTTTATGTACACAGCTGCCTTTTAGAGAATTGACCTAAAGAAATGGCCCTTGGTTACTTGGAACTGCCATATAAATAATTGCAGTTATGGTCTTCTTTGGTTCATTTAATGCAACTTTTAAAGTACAAACCACAATAAATAAGTAGCACCACCACAATAAACCAGTGTACTTCACTGTTGTGTACTTGCACAACACTAGTGTTTGCAGTTAGACACAGATATGTGTAGCCAGTCCAACAAAGCATGCATGTTTATTTTGGGAGTGTTCTTGAATTTGGTAGGCCTAACTATTTAACAAATAAGCAATCCGTACATGGCAAGATACTTAGTGACTCACAAAACATCTTATAGAACCAAGATAGAATGTGCTGTCTTTATGTATGTATCTATTTATTTATTTACATTTGACCAAATTCACATTCTGCTTACTGTGACATCTATTTGTGACAGTTAATGACTGTGAAAAATAATTATGATGAGTTTAATTAATTGCAATCATCTCAAATAACTGCATAATAACTGTGACAGGATAGTATGTTACCAGTAATCAAATCAAATGTCAGTTGTAACAACATTCTCAATTGAAATTATATGAAAATTGTCAAAAGCAGTCTTTATGTCAAAAGATACTTGTTGATTTTAAATATCTATGTAGGCCTGTGCCAGGTATCATGAAAGGCTTATGTAGGTGTCATGCAGGCTTATGTTTACTTGGCTTCAGTGAGGTGTTACCAGCTTATCTGATTAAATATATAACAACACTGATCAAATCTAATTAGAGGAAAAAATCGAATTTCCTCAAATTAAAGGAAAAAACTGGCCTATCCAGATCTACCCTTCATCAAATAAATGCATGAGTAAAACATATTTATAATTTATACTAATTGAAACAGTGCAAATTGTTCTGAAAGTCAGTAGGCCTAATGACTTTAATTGAGTTCAACTGATTCATTGTAACATTTGCGTTAAAATTAATTTATACAAAGCTGCCGTTTCAGAAATATGTAGTTTTGATGTGACAGCAATGCTGTGAAAGTTCAGATGAGTTTCTTTTTGGGGCCTACATGGAAATCAGCACCAATTCACATGCAGCAGGAATAAACAAGCAGGACTGGGACGGACTTGTTTTATACAGATAGCCTGTGTCGCGTCCTTTTTCGGGAACGTCCTTTGTCATTTATATTTCAAGCCAGTCAGTCAAAACAAGCTCTTTGCTCCTCATAAAGCGGACATGACGGAGGGGCCTCTTTCATCTTCCCCCAGCCCTTCCCTTCCTGTAATACCCCCTCGGCCACTCCAGCACCTCTCAGCCCGGGCTAAATGGGCCTTTTATTGGGCCCTGTTCTCTGAGAGTGGGTGCTTGTCCCGGCCCAGTGCTGAGTGTGTTCCCCTAGCGGGCCCGGCACGGGGCCAGCGCTGCTGCTGCAGCCACTCATAATGTGGCATAATAAAGAGCCTTGAGCCTAACAGAATGCTAATATGCTCCACTATCATCCTCCCGGTCTGTTACCCAGATTGACCAGCGTCTCTTCATGCTTCCGCACTGAAGCAATATCAACTGGACATGAATATTTGCCTTTGCAAGTCCTTTAGAGGAGAGCTTTTATATGCAGGTATTTTTTTTCCTTTTTTTTCACGACCTCAGCGCTAACTCAGCGCTAACAGGCCACTTCATTAAAGCAGAGTGCTATAGTGTCAGGCCCAAATGCTGCCAGCTTTGTATTGGTTAATAGGATTTTTATGCCTCTGCTGCTCTCTGTGCACATCGGAGAAGTTTTAACTATTGATATTCCCCAACTTATTAAAAAGAGGGGCTTGGGAAAGTGCACCTGGTGTGTGTCTGCCTGTTAGCAGTTCCCGTTAGATCCATGCGCATGGCTGGGACTTGAGAGAAGTTGAGCTTAGATTCCTAATGATTTATCCAGACTGGCACTCAAAAGTGTTCACTGGCAAAATCAGCTCAGTTTTGGTGTGGCCTTATTACCTACCATTACACAGAAGTCATAACTATCATTTTACCAGGCAGCTAACAGTCTCTGCTCTCTACTAACCCATCATACTATAATTTCATTCTGCCTCTCCTCTCGTATTAAACAGCTCATTCTGTCTGTTGCAGGATCTGTAAATGCTTCTGTCATCTGTGTTTTTGAATTAAAAGATGAATGTATAAATCTGGGCGCCTCTGTGGTGACATTCACCTCTACTTTCCTGTTTGTGAGGCCGCCCACAGCTTATTACCAAAATGACCTTGGCTGTTCGATCAGTTCTGTGATTTACTTGTATGACCTTATGAAGAATAAATGATGATGATGCTGCACTGTAAGAAATGGTTAGTAAGGGTAAAAAGAGTACAATTTTTGCTGCCTGTACCTTCAGATGACATTCATTTAGATGATGTAAAGTTATAGTTATAGTCACACCACTGCACACAATATGAACAGTGTGAAATTCTTTCTCTGCATTTAACCCCTTCACCGAGAGAAACAAGGGCTGCCATCAATGGTCGGTGTCCAGGGTCCAGTGATATGGGCACAGTACATGTTCAGGGGGTACCACTGCGGTGCCACTAGCAGTCCTTGGATTCAAATCCATAATATTCTGATCACAGGGGTGACCCCCTAACCACTGGGCCACCAGCTGCGAAGTGATGTACTGTCACCTTGACTGCATTTATTTTGTGAATTGCTGACTCCTCTCCTCCCTTAAAACGCTCTATTGAAGTCGTCTATCTTTTGGTTCAGTGTAACCCTTTTCCAATCTAAAGTGAGAGCCTGTCATACTTGACGTGAAGCTAATGGGAAAACACAGACAGTGTACATTAGTGGGAGGAGATAGAAAACTCTCATCTTCTTTTCCTGTATCTTCCTGTTGTGACTTTAAAAGAAACCTTATCTTATCCCCTTAGTACTGCTGAGCTTAACATATCTCTTTGCATTTCGAGTGAAGTGTGTACTTGACAGGGCAGTTTGATTGTAGCTGTTGTGTGTACAAACCTGTCTGGTTAAGAGTGGTATAT